>OX377621.1:9004822-10204822 GCA_947397865.1 Polietes domitor | reverse complement strand
ATTTCACTGATTTATGATTTTGTTTCGTGGGTGCAGTCCTTCAGTACTTAGATGACTCTACATAGAAGTAACAACCGAATATCAATCATTTCCCCAAATCAAATATTTCCTTTGTATTTTCTGGCCGGAGAAATATGCCCAAAAATCAAAAAGGGAAAAATTTACCTAAATAAGTTGACACAATGAAGTTTAATTTTATACTAAACTAGCTGAACCCCGCCCGCTTCTCCAGGCAAAAAAAAACAAACGTTAAAATTAAAATCTGCTTTCATATTGATTTTTCTCCTGATCGGTAATATATGTACCAATTATAATCAAGCTATTTCCCTGAGATACTAAGGAAATGGATATGTTCCCTGGAGAACGTTAGTTTATGGCGAATAATGGAAGAAATGTCAAAAAATTTTTTGTTAAGTGTGATTCTCCCCTTTCCATTACCTAAACAAAAAACTTCATTCGTAAGAAGAAATTACATTACATTCAAAACACATAGAAATTCAATCAAATTGCTCACTTATCAAACAACACAAAAAACTAAAAAAATAATATAATTTCCGCTTTCTTGACTTAAGGCGGCTGTAGACGAATGAATATTTCTCTTTTTGTAACCTTACTTTACTATTGAGCTAAAAAAATCCACAGAAAACGTCTAGTTTTACAAAATTCAAATCAAAAATGTCCCATCTTTCAAATCACGCCCATTTGTATATTGTCTAAGCAGGTTACAACTAAATTAACTCACACAACAATATAGGAATGTCGGTGTCGAATATACTCAAAAAAAGGTTTTAATTTCTGATGGGAAGGGTCACGCCCACTTTCCGCCCATTTTTGCACAACTATTTACACTGGATCAACTCACACAAAATTTCACCACTCTAGGTGTCATAGACCATATTCGATAATATGTTTTAACATCGTATGGGAGTTGCCACGCCCACTTTTCCAATACCGCCCATTTTTGGCACAACTACGCACGTTTAAGCTAGATGCACTGACTGAAAATTTCAGCACTATAGGTGTCATAGAACTGATAATATTCAATAATAGGTTTTAACATCATATGTGAGGTGCCACGCCCACTTTTCCAATACCGCCTCTTTTTGGCGCAACTGTGCAGACTAATAATTAGTGAACTTTCACAAAAATTCAAGACTCTAGCTGCAACAGTATTCCGAATATGCTAATTTATAAAAACGAATAAATCCCTAATTTGTGTGGGAGGTGCCACGCCCACTGATAATATCAAAAAATTATATAGCCTATTTTCACCACCGGTTCAGCATGAACATACTGTGAAAATTTCAAGAAGATCGGTTCAGTAGTTTAAGCTGCTATAAAGAACAAACTTACAAACACAGATTCACTTATATATATATATAGATAAAAAATTGCTAATTGTATAGGACATAAAAATAGACAACTTTATTACTATATTTATAATTTCATGGCTTATTTACTTGAACTAAATTTTTGGGACTGGTGATCTAGCATTTTGAGCCTTCGTGAACTTCTATTACAATATACTTATATCGGGAGATTCATCGTGAGGTTTGAAAGGCTTATTTTGACAGATCACGTATGACTCATCAAAATGATTTTTAACAGCGTCTCCAAATTTTTCAGCTATATTATGAAAGAGCGTTCTGTGAGAAAGCCAACCGTGTCGTGGTCGTTCTCAGCAGTCGTATTCGAAAACTTTGCTTATTCTTCGTGAGGATTTTGGCCTTAAAGCGTACCAAATTCAACTTGTGCAGACTACTTAAAATTGTATTGTGTGTTATTTGAATGAATGGGCTCTCCAGTCGATTTGTTCGAACGAGTCGGCAATAATAAGACCTTCCTTCACTTTCAAATGTATGTGTTTTATTTTACACGATAAATCACCATATACATAATTTGATATTTAAGCATTGTAAAATATCAGCAGCTAGTTTAATAATGTGACTCCTGTTATGGAGAAAATGTTGTGTCAATCTATATATATGGAATTATCTTAGTTCACATTCTTCTGAATATTCTTTTTGCATCCCAAAAATACATTTTTAAATTTTAATACAAAATTGATGCAGATTTCGAGAATCGAGATAATAATAATCAAATTTTGAGACAAAATAGAATGCAAGGTAATAAACTGAGGTTGCAAATTTAAAATAAAAGTGTATTCGGGATTTTCAAATATTTTTTATATGACAATACATCTCACTTGTGTGGACATTGTAGAATACATTTTAAAATATGTCATAAAACTGCATTTAGAACTGCATCCGAATTCTTATTTAATTTCGATAATCCGAAGAGTTTAAGGAATATCAATATTACAATATTAAATCGTGTCACCATTTCAAAAATCATCAGCGTTGGGGACAAAGCCAAGCAAGTATACATCCTACATGACAACGTTTTGAGATGAGTTTTGAGTATAACCAAATTACACTGTGCAAAAAAATCTTTAACCGCTTTGTAGATTTTCAAATGAAGTTTTTCACAAACATATTTCGCCATACTTGAAATAGCTTTTACATTTACTCGTAGATTTTCTTTAGCCAGACCTTGGATTCCTTTTAGAAAATAAAACAAAATATTTTGCTTCTATTTTTAATGCAAACAATTTTTTTTTAATTTCAAACAATTTTACATTTATTCATGTCCATTAGATTCTTCTTTAGGATGTCAGTTAAATAATAATAATAAATCCAACAAATTAAGACTTTTTGATTAGAACAGAATAGCGATCTTATAATTCTGAAAGTAGTAGATTATTTTTGTAGAATAAATTTAGTACTTAAACATAAATAAATACTAATACTACTTAAATGATACAAAACTTTGCACAACGAAGTTTTTCGGGACAAGGACGAACGCTATTTAATTTGAAGAAAATCGGTTCAGATGTAGATATAGCCCCCATACGAATTTCACTCCGGATTTGACCCTTTTCACTCCAGATACCACATACTTTAACAGATTTTCTTCAAAATTGAGAAAACATCTTATATTTAAACTAGAAACATTTGTGGTAAAAATGTGTTAGATCAGTTCAGATTTATATATAGCTCCCATACAAATTTCGCTCCCAATTTGAATTTTTCCTCTCTAGAAACCACATATTTTCTTCAAAATTAGCAAAACATCTTATATTTAAACTAGGAACACCTATGGTGAAAATAAGTCAGCTCGGTTTAGATTTACATATATAGGGTTTTTTTTTATTGAGGTATAGAACTTCGAATTGAAATAAAACACAAGAAAATCGTTTTAATGTCCACCAATTTGGCTTTATTGGAAGGATAATTTTATGCCATTAATGTTTAAATATGTTTTCGGGCATGTGGCCGCCGCGGCTGGCTCGAATATAGCCAATTCTACAGGTCCAATTTTCAACCACTTTCTCCAATTGCTGTGCAGCTCCAATTGCTGTGCACGGTGGCGAATCGATTCATTCGGGTCCTCTTCAACACTTTGCTCTACAGCGGCAATGGTTTCTTCGGTGCGCACTGTTCGACGTCTCTGCGGATGCGTATTATCACATAGAGTAAACGTAGTGCGAAAACGATCCATGGTTAACCGAATTAATTGCTCTGATGGACGATTATGTCGACCATAAAATGGTGAACTTCGCGAACTGAACCATTACTTTCGAAATAAATTTGCACGATTTGCAAGCGTTGTTCTTTTGTCAACCTGTTCATGATGAAATGGCAAACCAAACTAAATATTAATCACTTGACAGCTGACAAAATGGCCGCCAGTTAAAAAAGTGATGCCAACTTAAAGTTCTATACCCCAATAAAAAACACCCTTTAGCTCCCATTCAAATTTAGCTCCCAATTCTCTAGAAACCACATATTTGAACAGATCTTCTTCAAGTCTTGCAAAATTTCTTATATTTCAACTAGAAACGCCCACGGTGAAAATGGGTCACATCGGTTCAGATTTACATAAAGCTCTCATACAAATTTCGTTCCCCCAGAAACCGCGTATTTTCAGAGAATTTCTTATAATTGAGCGTTATACTTCAACTGGAATAACTTATTGTGAAAGTTAGTCACTTCATTCCAAGTTTAGATATAGCCCCGAAACAAATATTATTCTCGATTTGACCAGGTCATATTAACCTGTGATTAGGAAACATACAAACATTTTTCCCGTTTTCACTTTTTTACTGTATCACATGGTCTGCCCCGCCCGACTTTAGCCTTTCCTTACTTGTTTTCTATTAATTTAATTATGTCTTTATAAGTAATTTAAATATCTGTATTAATTACACTGTTTTTTTAAGGTTTTTTGATTGGAATAAAATAGCGACCCTATTATTTTGCAATCGCATGTAGAGTATATCATTTTTGCAGAATAAGCTTATAATCCAGCTGATCTGAGTTTCTTTTTACAGTGGGACACAATTTTAATTTTTAATAATTGGTCGAAGGGAGCATTAATGCTGGCTTTCTTTATTTCGGGATATTTTTAATCAAAAAAATATTTCTTCACATTGTCGCCAACTACAATATAAATATTTGTATGAAAACAAAGTTTAAAAAAAATTTTGTGTTGACCTTTTTGGGACTTAACATAGATAACCATAAATTTGACTAACACTGGATAATTATCCAGGCCAAGTCCAACATTTTTAACATAAAATTTGTTTTCGTACACACATTGATCTTGTTGTTAGAAACAATTTTTAAAAAGAATTTTTTATTTTGAATGAAATTTTATGTTTATTTAGGATTTTGTTATCGCAGCTCAGTTGTCTAGTCTTAAAGAAAAACAGCCCTATTATACTATGTGAAAAAATGTGGTAAATTAATGTCTGAGAGAATTCTTATTGTCAGTACTATATTGTGGAATATTATGAGGAACATTTTTGGGAAATTCTTAACCTTCTAGCTCCTCTCTTTTCGAGAAAATCAGAAAAGTCCTTGCAAAAAGGACATTTAGGATTAAAATGTTCCACGAAAAGTTTTAAATAAAACTCTTCACACTTAAATAGCGTAATTACACCCACGGTTAAAATTCGTCCCTGGTTTTTTGCAAGATCGATTTTTATACACTCCACGAGAGTATTATGTCTTTGTGCATTTGTTTGTAACACCCAAAAGGAAGTGAGATAGACCCATTGTTAATTGTACCGATCGGCTTAGAATCACTTTCTGAGTCGATTTAGCCATCTCCGTCTGTCTGTCCGATACATGTCCCAATTGTAGCAAGAGCCAAACGATTGTCATATGTGAAAATATGTATATCGGAAGTTATCATTTGTTTGTAGAGTCTTCTGGCTGACGCTACGTCACATTACTGATGAAGGTAGTTCACATTAGGAAATATACATATATTTTTGCTTTCTAGGCAATGCATGATGTCAGCCATGCGTTTATTCCTTAAATAGCATTTTCATGAATATAACAATACAAAATTCCTATACTCGGGACTTGATTCTAAAATTTCCTGGTGGCTAAATTTCAACATATCCTCCAAAAAGTAGCATTATGCAATAGCTAAAAGGATATGCGGATTTCGTTTAGCTTTAACTACAAAATATCATAAAAATATCATACCATATGCACTCATAAAACCGCTTGAAATTATGAAATGCTCAATGATCCCAAACACAAATCCCAGCAGGACTAAACCAACCAACGAACAAATGCCATTCAGCCTAACAACTTTATTGACGAAGGTCTTTGCTTAATGGGCTAATATTCAATTAAATTGCATTTAAATTTCCACCTTCCTTCCGTCCTGCCTTCCTGCTTTCGCATCTTCGTGCCCGTGTCTCCATTATGTTATCATAAGGCTAAGGCTAAACTAAACTGGGCATAGCATCCCTTACACGCCGCCACCGACGCCGCCGCCACCACTCACAGGACACATTTCATTGTTGCTGTGGCAGTGGTAGTCGGAACACATGCGTTGATCCATTTTAATTTAAAGGTATTTAAGGCAATCCATCATAACCACCGCGCCGTGATGCAACCTGATATGAGTCAGACAATCTGTTATTGCAATCGCTTTATCTGTCACAATGAGTGTGGAGTAGAGTGCTCTGGACGAGAGCGAGCGAGCGAGCGTAGCTGTTCTGAATTGAACACCAACTGAACTGGGCTGGAAAAGCACCCTGCCGCGCATTATATTGTATTGCCACAAGGGACCAATTCCAATTTAAAGCTTGACGATGGTGTAGCGATATGGCCATGCCATGGTATGACATGCCATCTAGGAAGAAGGAATCACTTTCGCCTGGCCTAACAAGGAAATCGAGCACTGCTTGTGCTGTTCTGTGTGCTTTTGATCAGCGCGATTGTCATAAAGTTGTCTTGGGTTAGAGATGAGCATTCATCCGCTGGCCCTGCTCTGACTGCTGCCATGGTTACCATGTTGTTGATGGTGTCACCGATTGTAATGGTGGTTGACGTTTCGCACTGTTTGTAATTGCACGCACAATGCGTGCCGCCAAGAGAAAGACGACTCGACGAGATGATGATGGTGATGGTGACGGTGACTGAGAGCGAAGGACGAGAAGGGGGATGCTGGTGGTGGTGATGCTTTCAATGTCGGTTCATTTGTGGCCTTATGATGAGCAGTGTTAGCGCGTTTGACTTTAAACACTTGCAGGCAATTGTGTTTTGTACCGAGACAAACAAAAAAAAACAAAACAGAAGGCGGAACACAAAAGCCGGAAAATAAAGTTACGCACAAACATACACACATACGCACACGCGCTCAGACAAACGCCTTCTAGTTGAACATCAGCCCGAATTCGGCATTAAACTGAACGTGCAACACGAAAACAAGGGGTGCTCTGCTCTGCCAAATCTCTTCCACTGACTTGGTGTTGCGTTTCGTCTTTACAGCTTTTGGCGTTGACAAAACAAAACAAGTCGCATCGCACAGTGGTTTGCAACGAATTAACAATATTTTTTATAAAGTGTTAAATGCAATGCCTGGAATTATACTTTCGTTACCGTGCAATTGCAAGGACTTCTTTCAATGTTGAGAACTTCTCAAAAGCTACGAAATAATTGAAAGAAATGAATATCAGTTGAAAAGTTTGTTGATAGTGCTGGATCACTGGATTTAGGACAGCATTTCAAAAGAGCCTTAAATGACTTCCTAAATTTCGAAGGGCCTTTTCACGCTAGCTAGAATGGCATGGGCTGTAAATAGTTTGAAGCTATTTAAATCACATGGTCCGGATGTCAATTTACCGTTTGAGATGCAAAAAATTTCATATTAGGTTACCCCATGGCCAATTACTCTGGAGAAACACAAAGGTTATTTTTATCCTTGTAAGAACTCACACATTAAACCTAAGGATTTCAGGTCTCTCAGTTGAACCTCGTTGCTTTTGGAAATGTTGGAGAGTTTATCTGACGCCTTTCCAATAGATCATCCAGACAAAGGGATATTATCGAGCAGTTATCACGTTTACACAGAAAAAATTATCAACAAATTTTAAGTAATTAAATTCCATTGTTGATATTCCATTTGAAACTCAACTATATGTTTTATTAAATGAACTAAATACTTTGTTAATATGACAAATACACACATTTATTTTCAATAAATCTAGTCAACAACACGCGTTGTTAAAAACACAATTTGGAAAGAGAATGAGAGAACTGATGAAATTGTTACGTTTCTTGTGTGCAAAAAAACGAAGTATACTTCGCGAACACATGCTTAGCAAATAAAAAAACATAAACATGAGCAATGATGTCAACCACACGTTATATCATAGAGAATTTTCTAAGATAATTGCAGCTCAACATAAAATATTGCTTTTCAGTCCTTTTTTACATTGTTATAATATGACAATGTAATATTGTTTATTAATATTGCATTTATGCAACAAATAGTACAACCAACTAATGTTTAATAGCAATTATCTTTGTTAGTAAACTAGTGAAATCAAATTACCGTTTTTATATAAAGTTTGTTGTTCACCAAAAACGTTATAGTTAGCAACACTTTTAACAGAGCGAAAAAGGGAAAGAACATTCCAGAAACTGACTAGAATATTCAGTCATTGTTTTGCCGCTGCGCTGTGTGTGTATTATTATAAACAAAAGTTCAAGTGCAGTGAAAAACCTTTTTTTAATCAAAAATGGTAAATTATATTAATCGTTTTATATGCGACAAATTGTTCTTTTGTCCGAATATATTTGTTAACCATTTTAAAGAATGTCGGTCGGTAGAAGTCTGCAAACAATATCAGTGTAGATTCAGTGAATGTTTCCAAAAATTTTCTAGCAAAAGCTCTTTCAAAAGGCATGTGTTGAGACACTTCAAAGTGAGTGATGATTCTATGGAAATTGAGTCTCCTTGCCATTCAACAAAAATTGTTTTCCACGAAAGTGTTATGGAGGGAAGTAATTGTGAAAGTAATCAAAATGAGACTACGGGTATACAACATATTGAAGGATACGATACAGACGTACATAATGTTGATGGTGTTTTGTACAATGAACAATTAAATGATTTATACAATTCTGCCAACAAATGAAGTTCCCAAATGCCAAAGAGTTGGATGTCAAATGGACAGACTATGGTACTAAATTGCACACACTTCTCAGATCAAAAGTTGTAAACTCTAATGTATTGTCGTTGTTGCAGAAAAGCGAAAAGTGTAACGAAGGTAATCACAAATTTATAACTCACTTAAAATATAAAGTTTCGTATAATTTGAAATTTTCTGATTACAGAAAGCAAGATCTTTGCTACTTTTTGGTTCCTGCACTACTTATTTCCACCTCCATTGGCAGTATTCACTGAATCTGACGGTTCAAAGCAGCGGAAGAAATTTTCAATCTCTGATTCACAAGAATCATTTGCATTAATTGGTAAAACATCAGCAGAGTTAGAAGCAAAATTCAATTTGCTTATGTAGTTTTCATTTTTTTCCAGATTTTTTTTTTCTAAACAATTTTTTTTGCCTAACACTTTGTGCCATAACTTTGAAACTATTGATCGAATTAAAATAAATTGTATGCATGTTGTTGATATTGTAAATCTAAATTTTTGTAAATTTAGTTTAACAAATTCGGACTAGTTGTTTTTGAGTTATGACAACATAAGTGGATAAATGTCTCAAAATATTGACCATTTTACTTAAAAATTATTAAAAAAAAAATCCATAAAATTGAATAATTTTACCATTTTTGTACTTAAGAAGCCATGATGCATCAAATCTGTATAGTGGTTGTTCAGCCAGTTTTTTGCTGTTGACCTGTGTTATTATTACAACTCCATTTCACTTAATTTATATAATACTTTTTTTTGCGTAATTTAAGGCATGCATTTCCATTAATTTTTATGTTATTACATTGTAGAATTACATACATATTTAGTTTAAATATTAAAAAAATAAACAAAATGAATTGACCTAATATAATTTAAATTTTTGTTTTTAATGAAATCCCACATAAATTTCAACAAAAATATTAATTGATATGACAAACTATTTAATTGGTTATTGCTTGAAATTTCAATTAAATTTGTTGTTAATATGATATATTTTTTAATTGATTGAACATTTTTAATTAACAACGTTAATTGTTAATTTAACAATGACATTAATTAAAATGAAGACTATAAAGTAACAATTTGCATTGTTAATATGACAATGATGTTAATTAAAAATAAATCAACAATCATGTTACAAAATTGGGGTTTGAATTTACAAATACCATTGTTGGCTCAACTTCAGTAAACATTTTAATTGTATTTACAAAAATTTTTTTTCTGTGTACAACAAAGACAAGTTGAACGAATCTGCGCATCGTAAAGTGGTAAGCACCGTGATATAGAAAGCCTGCAGCAATATCCATTCGGTTGAGCTAAAGATTGCATTATCCAATCTTAGAGTGAAAAAAGAGGTTGTAGTTGTGATTCACTCTCTGCTGACCAGTAACCTACGAGTCTCAACTCCTCAACACCGTTGATTAATTCCTTTATTAAGATGAATTCTAATTTTAAAAGGCTGATGAACTCGGGTGCATTATTTTCGGAGCGAAGGAAGAGGTTGTAAGTTTGATCCACAGTTTACTGCATCACTACGAGACTCGGCTCCAGAAAAGTATCCAATCACTTCGTATCTGAAATCTAGCTCTCAACAATGCATTCTTGGATTTGAAGAAAAGTTGTAGCGAACGACCTTACGATAGCCGTACGAGGAATTTCCTACAAACATTAGAGATTTTGTACGAAGTATCTCCCAAGCCAGAAAGAAAGCTTCACTAAATACATAATGAAGCGAGTGAAACTGAAGCTCCCAAAGTCCTCTACAATAAACGTTATAAACAACGGCGATTCGTCCGACTCTGGTGGGCTCCTTCATCGTGAACTCTTCGAAAACCGGGGGCACTTGTCTTCTTGAATGGAACAAAATAATACCCACCGAGGATCGCACCAAATCCTTGCGAGCAATATTCACAAGTCACAAGCCGAACCATTATTATCGGCGGCGGCGCTACTCAAAATGGGTCGGCGGTGGCGGCTTTCGGCTGATTTACCGGCTCGTTCTGTGATTCGATCACCCCTATTTATTTGACAATTTTGGGAAAATGGAAGGAACAATTTGTATTGGTTTTTAATACCGTTTCTTTTATTTTTTGGCAAGTAGTTCAATATACGTTAATATTAGCCAATGTTCCCATAATTTAATATTATTTTCCCATACAATTATTTTTTTGGGAGTGGGAATCCATTCCCAAAATTTATAATATGGATGAATTTAATAAATATATTTGCAATTGCAGTTTTTCATGTGAGGCATATTTGACCAGACATCTTGAATAGCATAGTCCTTCCAAAGAATGGTAACTAAAGAAACGCAATAGAAGTGCTGTTGTTTATTGTGTTTTATAGGAACATATGGCCACACATACTGGAAGTGACTTATATAAATGCGACTTTAAAATCAAAATAGAATCTATAGACGTCTTCATATAGTGGGATACCAAATTCAAAGAAAGATCCATATATTTCTCAGTGGAAGGTTGTCTAAGTCGACAGTTATATTTTCTTTTGTAATTTTAAGTGGGTTGTCTATATATAAGATTTGACTGAGTTAGAACTCCGCCAAGTCTCGGCGGCGTGGTTGAAGTCGATATGAGTCGATGAAATCGGCGGCGTGATTGACGTCGATGTGAGCCGGTGAAATCTTTAAGTAAGTAATTTAAGTGAGTAAAAACGTTATTCAGCCGGACCTGACTTTATATATCCTCCACAGAGACTATAGATTTTCGTAGAAGTGCAGTAACATCACAGCAAACTGTATTTTTTAATATAGCCAAACTAAAACAAATAAAAATATTGAAAAAATTATTTTATAAATATATATAAAATGTTTATTATTTCAAACGCTTATAAGGTAGCCTTGTTTATACTATATATTTATATATCGAAATAATACTTCAAGTCAATTCAAAAAGTTAATATAAGACAGTAATCTTCAAAAAGCTTAAATACTATAAATATTGGTAGATAGTAGGGTATCCAATTATTTGGAATTTTATGTTATTCGATTAATCGTTTATTTGAAAACAAAGAATTTCCAATTAATCGAATATTTTTACTCCATTTGCACTAGGGGAACGAGCATATATTGGGGGATATTAGGAGTGTTTTCAGTACTTGTGAGGGAAATTTTTTCCCTCTGGACCGATTTCGCCCACTTTCAATCCTAACCGACGTATTCTGCGAAAAAGTGGACGTCCTTGCTCCTTTCGTTTAGATGCAAGCGAACTTTCAACAGATGAACGGACGGACGGACATGGCTACATCGTCTTAGATACTTTCCTTATATTTTGGTTTAGAAGGTCTCTGGTACGTTTTTTGCTATATTGAGAACTGATTTGTCTGGATATTTGACAAGTGTCTGAGATTTTCCGTTTGATATTAGCTCGTTCCGGGTAGTGGATAAAGATACCACTTTTAACAGACCCTATTGGTGTTACGACCAAATCCAAGCGAGGGTACTTGAAGTATATCCCATCCATATCTCAACTCTACTACTCGTTCGTTCCCATAAAAGTCCTGTGTCCAGATCTGAACAGATCCTCAATGAGCTGATCTAGTAATCTAAGAGATAAAAAGGCAGCTTGACTGTCTATAAGAATTCCTATGTGACCAAATGTGGCAAAATAGGAAAGTATATGGCATGCTAACTTAATTACGAAGTCTTCCATCTTAAAGACGTCGCAGATGTTAAGAAGAGGAATAACAACATAATCACAAGTTACGAAATATTTTTGTTTTTTCCTGGAAAATTGTTTTTGTGCCTCTGCCACCCTCAATTATTGCCACATCTTTTGTAGTTTGCAACCACTGTGCAGCGGTCGGTTGATTGTTCCCTTTCAATGTCAGTTAGTTGTTGGGTGGGTTGGGTTGGTTTCATGCGGCAGGATAATGCCGCATCACACTGGGTATATATGGGTGTGTGTGTGTGTGAGTGCATGTGTGTGTTTCGACTCTGTTATTAAGGCTGACTGATCGACCAACGTTGTCGGTCTTAAAACGATGATTAGGTTGTTATTTTTAATTTGCTCATTGATACTAATGTTCCTGAATTGTTGCTGCGACACTGTCTCGCTGGCTGGATGGCTTGACAATCCTTGGTGTTGGCGTTGTCCTTGTTGGTGGTGTTTGTGCGTGTATTGGTGCTTGGTGCTGATGTCGGTGTTAGAGTTAGTGTTGATGTTGGTGTCGTCGTTGCTTAATTTTCTCTGTCATTGGGGTGTTTGTTGTTGTATCCTTTTGTCTTTCGCTAACAAGCAACGGCAGCAGCATCAGTGTTCGGTGTTTTGTTCTGCCGCTTCTTCTTCTGTTTTCGGGCACAAGCAAAGGAACACAATCATTGTTTTATTGCCATGCCATGACTTACACATGCAAAGTAGTTAACTTCCTTTTGGCAGGGATGTTTTTGCCGCTTTTGCTTTTGTTCTCGCCGTCTGCATGAATGCATGTTCGTACATAGATTTTGTGCACATTGCCACGTTGCTTGTTTTGAATGCGGGCGCCTCGCCAACTAAGCGTAACGTGTTGGCAATTTGTCATCGATTTTGTTAGAGCGTTTAGCATACCCCGTGTACCCGGAATATGACTTAACTGTAGTTTAATATAACTTCACTTTCGTTTCGTGTTGGCTTCCCTTGCTGGTATCCTCGCCCGAAGGGGAGGGTGTACAAATAGTGTGTCTGTGTGCTGGTGTGCTGCCTGCCCGAAGTTATTAGCGTATGTTAATCAATGTATGGGTAAATACTTAAATGGTTGTAATTAATAAATTGACTTTCAGGCACAAACATTCATTTGTCTACGAAAAGAGAGGAAAAATAAATTGTTACAAGTGTTTCAAGTGACTGAACCAAATGTTATGATAATCAGCGTGTTCGTGTTCGTGCTGGGGCTTGTGGCAAGCGGGGTAAGTGAAAGTGGAACATATATCAAGGCCATTATTTGTCTAACAAAAGATTTGGTAACATTTCCCAACTTCAGCAAAGTATCACAGATGTTAGTGAAGTGATGTGAATAGAATTATGGCCAAATATTCCTTTTACTGCACAATCAAGGAACCGACCGGGTGCTTTATCATGATAAGTGCAGAACCAGCATTTGTTGCCTAAACTTAAATGAAAAGAATAGACATGAGGTGAGGTATACAGTCTGATACTCTAGTGTGAAAGGTTATAGTCTACATAAACATTGATTCTTCTCTGCAGATTTATTGAAATTTTTAATGATAAACAAAACTTACAATTCTTCATCGAAAGAGTTATAATTTAATGTAATTTGGTTACAAGAGAAGGTACAAAATAACTAAATTTCAAAAATAAAAAGGTTTCGCTAAATTGCAATAGACAACAAAATATATTGGTGTTGTAGTGTCATCATTCCTGCGAGAAATTGATGGAAATTGATATAATAGTATAAATGATAATTTACTTCTTGGATGCGGATTTGGGGCTACACCAACAATTATTTATCAACTGAATACATACATATCATATAGTCGGCTCGCTGACCATAGTCTTTCCTTACTCGTTTTGAGGATGACATTGGACATGTGGTATTATTTTCGGTTCATAAACGTTTTGAGGATGACATTGGGCATGTGGTATTATTTTTGGTTCATAAACGTATGTTTTGAAAAGGTCCATTTTAGGTACAAATTTTGATATAGACCTCATACCGATTTGAATTCGAACCGCTCTAAAATCGTCGTTAACAACGGATTTATATGAGATTCGGCATAAGATGTCTGATTTGAATCAGAAACACATGTCTATCATAAAAATTTACCTCAAAATTTGAAGCAAAAATTTCAAGAAAGAAGCATTTCTCAAACCTGCAAAATTTTGCAAGATATAAAAGCAGAATAAAATGCCTCAGAAATCTGTCTAAAATCGGTATTGGAAAGCATATAAATTATTTTGTAAAAATTACAAATTTATGATTTAACCCTTCTGCACTGATCCAATTTATACCACACAAATAGTGTTTAGGGTCAATTTGACCCAACCATACTAAATCTGTTATATATTAAATAATATGTTAACAAAATAAACAATATGTAAGGCATTTTGAAGTAAAGCTGTGTTTAATCTTTCATTGGCAAACTTTACACTGATTACTTGTGATGCTGTGTTCCTTGCCAAATTTCATAAATTGGGTGATTTTGACCCAAAACACTGCAGAAGGGTTAAAGATTATAAGAAACCGTTTGTATTCTGAGCAGCGCTGTAATCTTTATATACCCTCCACCACAGGATGGGAGTATAAAAAGTTCGTCATTCCGTTTGTAACACCTTGAAATATCGATATGAGACCATATAAAGTATATCGAAGGCTTATATTCATTGGCGTTTTTTATTGAGGTATAGAACTTCGAATTGAAATAAAACACAAGAAAATCGTTTTAATGTCCATCAATTTGGCTTTATTGGAAGGATAATTTTATGCCATTAATGTTTAAAAATGATTTCGGGCATGTGGCCGCTGCGGCTGGCTCGAATATATCCAATTCTACAGGTCCAATTTTCAATAACGCCACGAATGTTGGCTTCCAAGTCCCCTAACGTTTCTGGTTTGTTGGCGTAGACGAGCGACTTCACATATCCCCAAAGAAAATAATCCAATGGTGTCAAATCACACGATCTTGGTGGCCAATTGACAGGTCCATTCCGCGAAATTATGCGCTCATCGAATGTTTCCTTCAATAATTCGATTGTGACGTGCGCTGTGTGGCATGTAGCGCCGGTGAACTTCGCGAACTGAACCATTACTTTCGAAATAAATTTGCACGATTTGCAAGCGTTGTTCCTTTGTCAACCTGTTCATGATGAAATGGCAAACCAAACTAAATATTAATCACTTGACAGGTGACAAAATGGCCGCCAGTTAAAAAAGTGATGCCAACTTAAAGTTCTATACCCCAATAAAAAACACCCTATATATCGAAGGCTTATATTCATGGGCGTAGCAATAGATTTCTGCTGGGGAGGGCTATAACCTCCCACTGTTTTTATTTTAAAAAATGATACATTTTATGAGATTGTTCGCAAGTAAGTTCAAAATTTGTTTTTTATGCTTTGTATTTATTCATTGGTGGAAAAGACAATGAAAAGTTAAAATTAATTCATATTGAAATCATCATGTGCAGCCAAGTAGCAAATGTCACCTTGCCATTTGTAAATAAATTTGCATTCTATAAAGTATAGATGCAAATGTGTCTTGAGCCCCGACAATATCCATGTTCAAATGAAAAAAGAATTATTACAAGCTTTATATGATAAGCAAATATATTACATAAACATGAATTCAGTCTAGGGTAATTGTTTTTTTAAATTAATTAAATTAGAAGTATTAACATGTATGTAACAATGTACTAATATAAATAAGATACAAAATGATTTGATGAAACATTCGGATTCAGTTCCCTGAATTCATTCGGAATGACTTTACGGCGATTAACATTTTAAAATCGCGATCAGCGATTTTTTTTAATTTTTAGAGTTTAAGTAAGTTTAAGGACTTTCAAACCCCATTATCAATTTTCTTTCTAAACTTATTTTTCCCAAAATCGCATGTGTGACGGATGAAGCTGGAATCTTTAAATGCGTTTTATACACAACATTGCCAAAATTTCATGAAAAACGTTAACGGGTTTTCAATACATCTTACTTATATATTTGGGCATAAATGGCTAAGTGCTTATTTCAACATTCATAGTGTTCAATTTTAAACATGCAAAAGTGGCTGTGAACCATAAAACCGCGAAAAATAGGAAATTTCGAAAACTTTTTAATCGTAGCAATTAGTAATCCTTTTTAGACTAAACTGTAGAAGCATGATTAATAATTACTCTTAAAATTAAGGAGAAACCCGGTTTTTTCACCCTCATGAGAAGTTATTTTTTTTCATAGCCACTTTTGAATATAAGCCCTCGATATATATTCTTGATCGCCATAAAATTCGATCTAGTCATGTCCGTCTGTTGAAAGCTCACAAGCTTCTAACCGGGAGGAGCTAGAGCGTTGGGATTGAAAGTGGGCAAAATCGGTACAGAAGGAAATTGTTCTCCCTAACAACGACAGGAAATATCCCCAATAACCCCTAATATTTTGAGCATGTTCTTACATTTCTTGAAGACGTCTCCCTTGTAATTCCTTTTATAGCGTGAACGCACACCATATAGTGATCCATACTTTCATTTAGAGAATTGGTGCAAAAGGGGATACAAATGGTACCAATCAAACTACAATAGCTAGTAGCGCGATATCTGGTGTGTACATCCCTCGAATCGCAGATACACGTAAAATGAAGAGATTTTTCGAAATTCGTACTTTTAAGGGGTAAAATTGGTACTGATTAATTGGTACTGACGATTGGGTACATTCTGACTGTATAGACCTGCAAAATAAAGAAAATTTACAAAAAATTACTATTAATTAATTATTAAAAAAGGTATCAATAAAGCGGCTGAAGAATGGTTTATACTTCGCTCTAGCTGTGTAGACTTGAAAAATAAAGCGATCTTTCCATATTCGTACTTTTAGGGTCAAAATGGTACTGAGCAAATGGCTGCAGCTGGAATCATAAAATTCGGTGTGTACATTCCACGGACCGTTCGACGGCAATATAAAGGATTTTTTTGAAATTTATACTTTTTGAGAAAAAGCTTCGAAAAGGGAAACACATTTTACCAATGAAACGGCAACGAATCATGCAATTCGACTCAAATTGGTACCAAGCAAAATGTTGTAGATAGAATAGTAAACGCGAAAGATAATGGATTTTCGAAATTCCGACTTTTGGTATAAAATTAGGATAGAAATCGGTCCAAAGGGAAGAATGTCTCCCTTAACAACGAATGAAAATATCAAAATTGCTTCTTTTTTTAATGCAACTGATATAAATATTATGTTGATAGTCAAGGACTATCAGGCTATACAAATCATTTTTGTAGTCTCTTTTTTAATGAATTAATTAATTTTCATTTCAAAATTATGAAATGTGAAGTCGATAACTTCTGCCCGTATAAAAGCTTTGGTCAGGCCTAACTTAACGTCCTTTTAATTGTTTCATGTTTCAGTTCTTTAAATAAAATGCACACCATTATATTTGATCCCTATACGTGTAATCGAAATCAGTTAATATTTGAAAATGTTTTTATAATCACTTTAGCCATACAAAATATTTATTTTTTTTTGCCACACCTCTTTTAGTTCCTCCCACACAAATGTCCCTATCCCATTTGAAATTAATACTTTTATAACTTCCATCCTCTATGACTTGATATTTTGCAATGTATTTACAATTATTGTATAAATATGGAAGTTGGGATCACTCAGGACACTCTAACTGAATATATATATACATATAAGTCAAATTAACCGACTGCAACGTTCTTACTTTATACGCCCCTTCGTGAAAATAAATTTTAACTATGAAGTGCGTTCCTCCTTAATTTTGACTAATTTAAGTTTGCGACGTTACATTTCTGACCCATGTCACATACGTCGCAAATGTACGTCAGAACTTTCGACACCATCTATCACGGAATTAAATTGCTTCAAATTTATTTATTTTTGCAAAATAATTTAAATATTCCTTTCATTCAATTGAAATTAATTGTGATTTCTATGGCATATCCTTCAGCTGTAGTAATTTGTGAAAGTAGGTGGGAATGCTTACCTCTTTGGCCTTAACTACTGCCAATTGTATCATAAGCAAAGCTTAATACCCAACTTTCAATAGATTTTAAACAATAATAACTAACAATTGCCACAAATGCCGGCGTTCGAAACATCACTCACACCCTGGCAAATCGCTCGCCATGAAGCTTGTCTACTGGGAGTTCCAGTTCGTTACATGCGAAAGACAAATCTCCAATCTGCGAGACGCAATCAAACATTCATAATCCCCGTCAAACTTTTAGCAAAACCAGAAGTAAATGGACGAAATGAAACGAAAGCTGTCTGCTGCTGCTGCGGCTGACTATGTAAAATAAACTTGGGCATTTTAATCGCTTTTAAATGAAGACATTCATTTTCAAACTCCAGCAACAACAACAACATACATTTTTATGGGTTGCCACACATTTTATTTAAATTTATTTTAATGAACAATGCCCGAGGAACGCGAGGGAATTCCTCTGAACTCTCATAATAAGGAAATGAATGAAATGACTGGCTGTGGAGGAAAAAGGGTTAACAGAGACGAGGACGACTTCCACGGTGGCAGTAATGAAGAGCAGGATGACGACGACGACGACGAGGTTGTAGTTGGCGCGTCGAAAGGGTTGTTGCGGCTTCGAGTCCTTGTGAGTGTGTGCGTTGCGTGGTGGGTTATATTGTGTGTTACGGTGTTAATTTTTCCGTAGACAAGTGAATTGTTACGGCTGTATGGAATTTACTAAATTAAATGATTAACATTTGTTTGCAACATTCCCGACTTCTATTCCATTCGCCGGCCGCCGTGCTTTTTGTATCAACCGGAATGTTAACCAAGTCGAGCAAGGATAATTGGGAAAGTGAAAGGACGAGCATTGTGTGTCTTTGGTGGTTTTGAATAGGCTCAGCAATTCGTTATAGTTTTCAAGTGTTAATCAGGCGATGAGGGCAGGTATTAGCGGATGAAATATTCGAAAATGTTGAAAGTAAAGGATTTCTTAAAGCTCCTGCAAATGGAGGGGAATTGAAGTTCATTGGGAACATCTATCATCATATCTGGTGGAGCGGGGCGTGCGGGGGAGAATTGTAGGAAGTGGACAAACACCAATACCCACGTCTCCCTCTGCTCTGCGGTGTATGTGTGTGAGTAGTTAAGTGGTGCGTGTTTGCCCTCCCAGTGAAGCCAGGAGAAGCTCTCCTGTTCCTCCAACAACTCTCTGTACATACCATACCCAGTCTGTATGTATATATTCGCTTCATCCAACCATCCATCCATATGTACATAGTACAGGCTTCTAATTTGTATTCCAGACGAGTTGTGACAGAGCACAACACGTCTTGCATTTTAACGAATCCTTCGTTCGTTCCTTTTCTCGTTGTTTGTTATTTGCCCACAAAAAGTCAAAAACTAGGGAAAGGGTATCGCATCGCATCTCTGTGTTCAGAGCAGAAAGCGGCGAGAGCTGAAGAACAAAACATTGCTTTTCCTAAGAAATTTTAGTAACGAAGTTTAAAGGAAGAATTACTTTTTCTAGCTCTTGAATTTTGTTTTCGTTTTTTTGGAAAATCTGAAATATTTGTTTAAAGAAAATTTATTTATCGCGCAGAATGCCGTAGGAAGGAAATTGAAATGAAAACGTCCCATAATGGCATTGGGGGATGTTGTTTATTACCCACTAAATTGTCAATACTTTCGTTTTGTTTCCCATAAATACGGGAGTAGGGGTGGGGGTCGCTGATGACGCAGGCGCTGTGAAAACATCCCCCAGAGTTGGTATCCACCACGTATATGTGTGTGGATGTTCGAAGTGAGTTAACCCTCTACGAAATTGAGGTTTTACGTGGACCAAATTGTTTGATCTGCAGCTTTTTGTTGAAATTCATATCCGACATATATCAAAAATTGTTGAATACAAATTCTGATGACAATTTTCATTTCATAGATATTTCAAAAGAAGTTGCGGTTGTTTTCACACTCATTCATTATTTTCGATCATACGCAGCAAGAACTTGGTGGGTGCACTCATTACTATCTGCATTACCCCGTAATGACTACTCATTACCACAGAAATACAACTCATTACCATGTAATGGGAGAAGTCGTTTGTGGTGAATGTTATATTTAGTTGTGAAGAATAATTTTATCTTTGGCCTACACCCAAGGGGTTTTTTGGTATTTTTATTTAAAGCAGAGCTACTTGTATCTAATTTAAAGTGGAAGTTGAAGAAAATCAAATTCCTTCATATATGGTGGGTCATTTAAATTTGAACTACCAATGAGTTTGCCTTTGAATCACTGTTTGTGTGTGGATTTTGGGCTGTGCTGAAAAATCGGGTTGATCGGATGAAGTATTGCCGAGCCGGTCGCAGTAGTCATATGAATGATATTTTGTTCCATTATTAAATAACAAAATGCAACCTTTCCAATAAAACCAGAAATTTGAAAAAAATAATTAATACTTTTTTAAAGCCGATTCTAATTTAAAGATTTAAATGGTGCACCCTATACATTCAAGTGTAAAGACTTACATTTGAATTCGGACATTGCCATTTTATAGTTTTTATACATATTTTATGTATTTTTATATATCTATTTTTACATATCTATATTTTATATATTTTTACAAATGGCATTTATGCATTTATCACTTGGCTCGTCATTGCATATATCATGATTTCTGGCCCATGACGACCCTCTTCACCATTGCATTTGAAAATAAACTTATAGATAATGTCCGAGTTCAAATCAGATTGATTACAGACTGAAATAAAGCAACAAAAGATAATATTAAAAATACATTTAATGAAAAAAATATATTTATTAAAAGTTTTCTTGTGTCTCAAAAACAATTCAATTGAATAACAACACATGAAATTTTAAAAATGTCGGTTTGTGTATTGTAATGACATGAGCCAATTTTTGAGAATTCTGGGAGGGTGAAGAAAATCCATTTGTCGATTTAGCATGTACATTAATTAAACTTGTTTTTAATTACTTTGTGTCGAACAATATTTTAGGCCCGTTTTACTAAACACACGCGGGTTTCGCACTAGAATATCAGTAAGTGTTTTTGGTTGAAAATAAAAACTAATCATTACACCAAAAACTATTAATTTTGAAAATTTCAAATTATAAGACTTTTTTATTTTAGCCCCTTATATATTATATTTAAATAAATAACAATAAAATTAATTTATTTTATGTAATTATTTAGCTATGGAGAAAATACAGCTAAGCTGGAAAACCCCTTGTAGAAAGTATAATATGCCTAATATATATCATGAAAAAGTTGCAGCCGTTTGAATTTATTTTTTTAAATTTTTATAAATCTTTGTGATTTTATTTTGCTAAAAAGGAACCAATATTTTTTTGTTTAAATAGAAAAAGTTATTTATGAACGTAAATCATAAATACATGTAACCAATATATATATATATATAATATATATATATATATATATATATATATATATATAGAAATTTACAGTTAAATTCTAGGGTTACTAGGGAGGTACCAGAAGTGGCGTGACAATTTTGCCCATACTGCAGGTGAATGCAACGAAGAGTATTTGGATCATCCGTATATAAGTTATAACAGCTTTAATTGTACGTGACAAAACCCACCACTTTTTGTTCACTTAAAGTGAAAAAACTTTAATAAATTCCAAAATATAGCTAATTCTGAATACCCGTTTGGAAGAGAAATTAGCTTTAATTTAGCATTCGAATATGGACTACTAGCTGACCCCGGCCGCTTCGCCAGGCAAAAAACAAATGGTAAAATTAGAATCAGGTTTCATATTGATTTTTATCGTGGTCAGTAATATAAACGTTCCAATTTTCAGCCTTCTAGCTCAAAAAATACTTTTGCCACGTCCCCACCGCCCCGAAACGAAAGTCCAAATTTCGGCATCATATTGATCTTTCTCGTGGTCAGTAATATATATGTACCAATTTTCAGCCTTCTAGCTCTCAAAAACACTATTGCCACGTCCCCTCCGCCCACAGAAAAATTTTATAGCCTATAGTTCCTTCCAGACCTGCATCTACCTGTACTGAAAATTTCAACAACATCTGTTTACAAGTGATTGCGGAACAAACAAACAGACAGACAGACTTACACCAAGGTTTTATAATATTAATAGGGATGTGTAATTTCGCCCATCTTCGAACTTAAACTACGTTTGGGAAAATTATTACAATGTGCAAATTTTAAATTGATATCTTAACTCCTTTCGAGAGTTATCGTGTACACCAGCCAAAAATTCGTAACACGGATTTGGTCCGTTACACTGTTTTTCCTGTCCAAAATGATATATAGCTTCTTACTCTGTTGATTGAGGGCAAATTAAATAAATTGAGGGCAATAATATAATATAATAATACCATTCTTTTCAATACACTTTTTATTCAAAACAATAGTCATATACTTTTCTTTATTTTTAGGTTTTCTTTTACATATCCATAAGTATTTTGTTGGGTTTTTTTTTAAATTAAATTTAACCCGAGGTGCTAGCGTGACCATATGGTTACACACAAAAGACGTTCGCCAAAGCTTCTGGTGTGGACCACTGAAACATGAAAGTTTTATCTCAAAATTCGAAAAAAAATATTACAGCACTATTCGGATTAAGAAGAAAAGCTTAACAAAATAGATGAATCAAAAATAGATTATCATAACCGTGAAGACAATCTTTTGGAAGCTATTTTTTTGGTTTCGTAAATGATATTTCTCTTGATTTACAATAAGATGACTAAGATCGATAGCTGTACTAGTCGATTTAGGCCTGAGACAACTGAGAGACTGGTACCTTTTTCTAAATTGAATTTATGTCATTGTTTATTGCATTCTTATTTTAGTAAGTTATACAGTTAGACTAGGTGTGTACTAGAATATATATTTCTGAAAAGTGAAAATTTATGAAAAACGACTTTATGAAAACGAACTTAACTTTAACTCGTATGTAGAATTCCTCATTTTTGGCATATGAATGGTGGCTTCATATGGATTATTTCTGACAAACAAATCTCTAGAAGTTGAGATAGAAGGGCCGGGATAACAAGTTGTGATAACAAAAACGTTAATACAAATTTATTGTTTTGCTAAAAAAAAATAATTATTTTTTCATATTGTCGACAACTACAATATAAATATTTGTGTCGAAACAAATTAAAAAACAATTATTTTGTTTTGATTTTTTAGTACTTTGATAACCATAAATTTGACTTACACTGGATAATTATTCAGACTAAAATTTTTAACATAAATTATGTTTCCAATTCTAAAAAAACATTTTTGTATTTTGAGTGAAATTTTAACATTTTATTTAGGTTTTTGTTATGGCAACTTAGTTATGTAGTCTTAAAGAAAAACAGCCCTAGAGAAAGTTCAAATATGTGCAGGCACGAATTTTGAATGACAATTGCAAAAACTATAAGAACTATAAGAAGTAGATGAAGAAAATCATTACAAGAAAGGACTGCGTTGAAGGGGTTCTAAGAATAGTACATGAACAAACACCTTTGTTGAAGAGCTAGTGTCCTAAACTCAAAAACAATTTATATATTAAATGGAAAAGATTTTTATTAAAAACATTTTTCTTCAAAATAAATAAAAAATCCAGGATGAATAAATAAAAATCTCAATCGAAAAATAAAATATTTTTATTAAAATACGTCGAAAATACTCTAAATCGAGCGCCCCGGTAGTCGAGTTGGTAGCGTGCTCGGCAATCAGTGTGGGGGTCGTGGGTTCGATTTCCACCAGAGAACTAGCTACAATGGTCTTAGTCACCCCGGCTCAATCCCTGGACCCAAAATTAGAATATAAATTTACTTTGTATTGTAATTCATAATAAATAAATAAATAAATACTCTAAATATTTGGTCCATTATTATAGCGAAAGTCTGGTTATACGTCCAATTAAAGGTGTGGCGATTTGTTTAAATTATCTTACTTGGATTTTTACCATTTTATTGTTTTTTAATGTGAGAAAATGAATATTTAAAAAATAAATAATTTTATTATTTTCGTGTTTTATTCAACCTTTTTACAATTACATAAAAAATATTTTTCTCGACGCCTTTATTATTTTACCTAAACCAATCCCAAATTAAGGCTGCAAACATTTAAAGTACATTCGACGAAAATTGGAATTTTAATAGAAAATTGTTACTGTTGACTTTATACATATTTAGGTACCAAATATAAAATTTTTGTTTCATAATGTTATTGAGGATTTTCGCTTATTTTAAGAATTCGACAAATCTTTTCATGAGAATCCTACATTTTTAATTTGTCTATTTCTATTACCTGTGCAAAATTTCATTGCAATATGTCGATTAGCAGAGATTTTCTTGAATATTTGTTCATTAAACAAATTATAATATTCGGCGGACTTTCTATAAATTTTGCAAACGCATAAGAAGAGTATGGCTAAGATTTCTAAGATCATGTGAAGAGATTTTATTAAAAAGTTTAGACATCTGGTCTGGAACCAGCACACAGAACATGAGTTCAAGTCCTTGAAAGTACATGGGTATGCCGGATATACATATGTACTTTACAATGCCTGCTGTACATAATAGCATATACTATTGTGAATAAATTCAAAACGTTGTGTCCCAATGCTCATCTGTTGCTAAAAGTCACTGCACTTGCGACACTATGACTTGTAAAAGGTTAAAATATATACATGACCCCCCTACAGCATGGCAGCATATGGCAACTCTGTTCCGCGCCAAACGCAATCAGCTGATTTCAGTTTTAAAGCGGCTACATTTGAAATGCAATCCTCGTTCGCAGCACACTCATGCAATAACCCATTGTCTGTCCGTATATGTATATGGATGTGTGTGTTTGTATGAGTATATGAATATGAATGTGTATCCGAGTCCTGTATCTGTGTCGGTGTGAGTTTATAATTCACAACAATTTCCATAGTAAGAGTGACAATTTGTGCTGTATTTCTAGTGTATGTACGTATATGCGTGCGTGTGTGTGTGAGCCTCATCCTTTATGCTGATGTCGTAGCACAGTACAACGTCCTTCCTTGATTTGTAATTCATAAAACAGCTGAAAAAACTGCTTTCATTTCCAGAATTTCAAATCAATTTTTTCCGGCTGCTGTGCCATCTTCGAAATCTGTACAATTCAGTCGTCAGGAGTCGACAGAATCTTTGCCTTCGTGTGTATGGGTGTGTGTGTGTGTATCTCTTTGATGTACCGAGTATTGATATTATAAACAACAGCAAAAGCAGTAGCTAGCAGCAGCGTCAGCAACAACATCAGCAAAAAGTTTGGTCGTTTCCTTTTGCTCCATATATTCCATAAGACCGAAAACGAAGAAGAAGGACTGCCACAGAGAGAAAGAAGCAGCAGAGGCAGCAGCAGCAACAGCAGCAACAGTAGCAGGAGTAGGAAAAAAGCATAAAACGCCTTCTTTCACTTGAATGTTGTTGCTGTTGCGGCTGCTGCTGGTTGGTTGGTTGGTTGTTGTTGCTGTTCGTTGTTCGTTGTTGGTGTACATTTTATGCATGCAGCAGCCGTAAAATTTATACTCAGCAAACAAGGTTAAGGTTACACTTTCGAAATATGTATTGTGTACACTCACTCGAAAGAGTGATAAAAACGGCAGCAGCAACAACAAGCGCCAAACCAACAACGGCAACAACTCGCTCTCAACTCCATAAACTAATTTATGATTATTACTCGTCGTAATCATCAGATATGCCACACACACACACAGACAGAGCCACAGCCACAATGGCAAACAAACGAAAAAAGAAGAAAAACGACGAGAGATGTATTTGTATTCATTCATTCAACATTTTTGTTTTTATTTTTATTTTTTGGAAATATTTTTGCCCGTTTATTGCCCCCTTGGTAGGTGGTGGCGGCGATGGTGTTGGTGGTGATGAGGGGAGCCGGAAGAGCAACAACACCAGGAAGAAATCATAAAAATGCAACCTGTGTTTTCGTACTCGATATGAGCGAGCACTTTTTGTTTGGTTGTGTATTCCAGTTATGTTTTCAGTTTATTTTTTTTCTTTTTCGTTTCTTTTTTTTTTCTTTCTTTGGCCAAAAACACTTTCGTTGAGGTAGATCATGGCATGTTGTTGTTTATGTTAAATTATTCATACAAATGCTCAGTTTTATGAATGTTTTGATTTTTCTTCGGCTGCCAGTGCAACTGAAGATTTGCTAACTATAGACGAGGATATATGTGGTATCAGGGTCAAATGGGAGCATGAGGTGAGGAAAGTTTTGTTTAGCGGTTCGATTTTGTATTTATTAGGAATTGTGTGCTAAATATGTATTTGTTATATTGAAAAACGTCTGCGATACAAATCCTTTGAAATGATTCAAAAGTATACAGTTCGCAGCAAAAGTATTTTATTAACAACTATCAACCAAAATTTTTAGTTTGTTAAAGTAACATATTTAAAAAACCATTTACTGACTGATATTAAATATATTATCAACAAATTTTCAAATTTACAATACCCGCTATCAAAATCGAAACGGAAAAAAGAATAATTCAGAAAAAAAAACAGGGATTGAATCCCATATTAAATCAACGAGAAAGTTTCGAAGATCTTTCAATTTCAATAAAAATTATGGACGTGTTTGTTATTGACTAATTGCATGTGCAACGGATCTCCGACTTTTGTACTCGAACTGCGTAGACACGTCAAATAAAAATATTTTAGAAAGTCGTACTCTTGAGGGGGTAAAATAGTAAAAAAGGGGATAAAAATGGTACCAACCAAATGACCGCCGCTAGAATCATGGAATTCGGTGTATACATTCCTCTGACTGCATAGCCACGCAAAATAAAAAGATTTTTCCAAATTCGTACTTTTTGCTTTTGTGGTAAAAATTGGTTGAATCATGAAGTTAGGTTATTCTGCACTATGTACGTGAGAAAATGGATTTTCAAAATATGTACTTTTGGAATTAAAATAGGATGGAAATACAACAAAAGTATGCTATTTAAGCTTTTTGAAAAAAATTTAAATATGAGAATATTTATTTTTTTAATTTACTTGAAGTATTATTTCGATATATAGTAGTGTAAACGTATTTGTAGCCTTGTCTTATAAGCGTCGTTGGAAATAATAAAAATATTATAGTTATTTATAAAATTATTTTTTCAATATTTGTATTTGTTTTGGTTTGGCTATATTAAGAAATTTATATTTTCCTGTAATATTACTGCACTTCTACGAAAATTGACAGCCTCTGCAGAATGCAATCCATGGTGGAGGATATATAAAGTTCGGCCTGGCCGAACTTAGCACCCTTTTTACTTGTTTCATCTAATTTCCAGCAAAATGCTACTAGTTACACAGGAAATTGGCAAATCTTAAAAAATTGAGGTGGAAATTAGGAAATTAGTCTTTCACGTGTGGTAAATTCCACCACTTTTGGTTTTATTAAAATTGTTTGGCATTTATTGTTGCTGGACAATTTATTACTATAGTCTGTAATAAAATAATCCAAAAAATAATGATATGAGAAGATATGAGAGTTCCATATTTCTAAAACTATTATTCATTCCATTATTCTAAAACTATTATAAATATGATTTGCAGTCCAAATTAAAAATATCTAATGGACATAATTAAAAAAACTTACTTTATACTTTGCCATTCCGTTTGTATTGCCTTTTAATATCGACCTGAGAGCCTATAAAGTATATATTCTTGATCGTCATAAACGATCTAACGCTAGCATCTAAACGAAAGGTTCTTCCAAATTTGTACTTTCAAGGGATACAATGGAAACTGAGGGATAAAAATGGGACCAACTAAACGGCTACTGGTAGAATGGTGAACAGAGTGGGGAAACGGGATAAATATGACACCAACCAAATGACCAGCTAAAATCATGGAATTAGGTGTACACATTCATCTGACTGCATAATCTCGCAAAATAAAAAGATTTGTCCAATTTTTAGAAGATTTCTGCCTCATATTCACTTTTTGAATTGACTTGAAGTATTACTTCGCTGTATGTAGTACAGGGTTTTCCAGCAAGAGGTGATATTTTCAATCACCCGGTATTTCGGTAGTTGTCACTTTTGAAGCTTTTATTCTTTGACATTTGACATGTAGAAACTACTCCATTACTAAAAATGGAACGATACACGCTTCAACAACGCATTGAAATTATTAAAATTCATGAATGAAAATGATCCGGAATTCCATCGAAAAATCAACTTGACTGATGGGGCCCATTTCCACCTCGGTGGCTACGTCAACAAGCAAAATTGTCGCATCTGTGGCTCGCAAAACCCAAGAGTTATTGTTAAGAAGCCTCTCCAACCTCATCGTGTGACTGTTTGGTGCGGTTTATGGTTCATTGGACCTTACTTTTTGGAAAATGAGGTTGGATCAACAGTTACTGTGAATGGATTGCGCTATCGAGAGATGATTAATGATTTTTTATGGTCGGGGTTGGATGGTATTGATCTGGACAACGTTTACTTTCAAAAAGACGGCGCTACGTGCCACACAAGCAATGAAACCATTGTTCTTTTATGGCAAAAGTTTCCGGACCGTGTTATCTCTCGAAGAGGTGATCACAATTGGCCACCGAGATCTTGGGATTTAACACCTTGATACTTCTTCCTTTGGGGCCACTTGAAAGATAAGGTCTACGCCAACAGCCCAGCGTCGATTCAAGACCTCAAAGATAGAATTCGTGAGGCTATCGAGGACATAGGGTAGCCACTTTGCGATTTGGTTATGGAAAATTTCATGAAAAAGATATGGTGCCGTAAGCGTGGCCATTTGGCTGATGTTGTTTTTCATTATTAACGGCATACCTTCCTCTCTATTATGAAATAAACACCCGATCATTTATCTCAAAAAATGACATTTTTCTTTGAATACCAAAATAAAACCTCTTGTTGGAAAACCCTGTATAGCCTTGTCTTGTAAATGTGTTCTAAAATAATTAAAATTTTATATTTATTTATTTATGAAATTATTTTTACAACATTTTTATTTGTTTTGGTTTGGCTATATTAAAAAATGTAGCATTTACATGTAATGTTTCTGTACTTCTACGAAAGTTGACAGCCTCTGCGGAATGTTAGCCATGGTGAAGGGTATATAAAGTTCGGCCCGGCCGAACTAATCGCCCTTTTCACTAGTTATTTTTCAAAAAGGTGACTTCATTCAATCGTTTGTAATTCCTGAAATACTTGACCGATTTTAATGAGACATACCTCGTTTTGAATATTTCGAACATCAAAATAAAAGAAAAATTATAAAAAATTATATAAAATTATAAAATCATTAAAAAATCTAAAGGGCCAATTATATATACATATATATCACTTCAATATCTTCAAAGTAAAAAAAAAATAAATACAAAACCAGGTATATCACTTAAATCTCGGTCAAGTATTTCAGGAGTTACAAGCGATTGACCTTTTTTAAAAGATCGTAATTTCAATTAAATTTGCCATAAGTTTTTTTACAAAAATACGTATAACATATTTTTATGAGATGAATACATACACAAATTCACGAAACAATCCAAACTATCGAAGTCAAAAATCGTATCGCTTGTCATGGAATGACACATTTTTCCTCTTTCAAATGCTGTTTTTGTTTAAATTGATTTTGTCATATGACATTTACTTTTACTTCCCTTTTGTGTTTCCATTAGAAACTGTTATTTCAAAATAATTAAATTTTCTATTACGTAGCAGGAAAGGAACACTACTTAAAGTAAAAATATCTTTTCCGAGTTTAGGACACCAAAATAAACAAATCCATTCCACAAAACGGTTGCAAATTAGTGTAAATGTTATTTCTATTCGATATTATATTCAATCACACGAGAAAATTTACTTCTCCAATTATAGACAGATACGCGTTTTGACTCAAGTTGTATATCAAAAAAAGAATATTTGATAACCTTCTTTTAGTTTATTTTAAGTTTAAAGATTTTTGAACTCTAATATTCTCCAGTTCAAGACACCTGCTTTGTAACATTTCGCTAGAAATTTTGTAAGAATTAACTCTTTAAAACATAAAAGTTCATATTCAGAGAATGCCTATAAAAAGTCCTTGCGATGCAAATGTCCAGCAGACACCAGTGCATCCAAAACTGGGATCTAATAGACTTTCAGAATGTGAGCATCTGTAATATGACGTCTTTTTTGCTATTGCCACTGGCCAAAGGAATGTAATGTGATTACTTTACATTTCAGAGAAACTCCGCTGCACTCTGCTGCTCTAACAAAAGGAGGGAGATCCAGGAGGGAGCAGCTCCCCCAATTTGTCGCAGATACACTTTCGCAAAACCCAGCCGCTGGTTGCCGGGCACATACATCATCCGGCGCAGCAATTTTTTTTGCTTTGCCACGACAACTCAGCAATTATGCAAATTTGCAACAAAATTTGCACAAGCATAGATGGCAACAACAACAAGAACGAAAGTAGTGATACCAACATAAAAAGTGCATGGCAGTGAGTGGTGAGAGAGGGTGGGTGATGTGGGAGGGGGGTGGTCGAGGGTTAGAAAAGTTTAGACTAAGCATACTTTTACTGTCAGTTTTGCTGCTGTACAACTTTGTACTAACTCTGCTTGCCACATGCAATCATACGACATAATTCACGCCATTAGGCGAAAACTCTGCCGAAGAGATTCACCGTTACCAGCGACAGCCAAGAGGAACATGACAAAGAAAGAAAGCTCCCCAAAAGATTTGCAACGATTTGTGTAAAGATTTTGATATTTCCCAACTGTTTTATATTTTTTCCATCTCTTTCAACTTGTCTTCCGTAAGTTTATTTTTGTGATTTATTGCGAGGAAAGAAGCAAGAAAACGACGCCACCAACAACAGGTGAAAGTAAAACAACGCTGGGAAATGATGGCAATCCGCAAATCATAACAAATGCCAAAATGAAAAGGAGAAGAAGCAGAACGAAATCAAACAAAATTAAAAAACGAAATGAAACAGATGAAAGAATTCAATTGAATATGAATAATAAATAGTACTTTGTATGTATTTGCAAATGTATTTTCTTTTGATTAAATATAAAATAAATATTAAATAAAACAAATGTCCCTCGTCCGCCCTCTCTCTCTTATCCTCTACCACTGGCTTGGTGTGTCTGTAAATGTTTGTGAAAATGTATTATTCATAATAATTTTTTGCTATACAGCAATCAAAGTACACACTCTCACACACACACTCAGACATAAAATGAACAGAAAAAAGTTGTTGTTGCATTTGTTATCTGTGCATGAGATTGGAATTCAATTTAATTTTTAATTTCGTAATACAGAGAAATGAAACAAAAACAAATAAAATAAAACTGAAAATAAATTCAACCAAAACCACAGCAAACCAACTCAACTCAACTCAATCATTGAAGAACAAGCACAACATTCACACACACACTCGCACGGAGAGGCACACATCCAACTCGCACACATTAGACAAGTACACGCATTGATCAGCCGGAAGTGATAGCACACATGGACACTCTCCCATACCGACACACACTCAAGTTGGGACTGTGACCAACATAGCCGGTGTGCCTGCCCCGAATGAACAACTCACATGACTACGGTTAGGACAAATTGTTGTTTTTTAAGCACCTACAACTAGCACCGATAGTTCCTGCAACAACAACCACTACCATCACCAGCACCATCACCACCACCTCAGCAATGGCCCTTCCGGCAAAATATATATTTTACATCTACACACACACACACCGACACATACAAACAATACAATAACCACAAATGTCTACATATTCAGATGAAAACGGAAAAAATTGGTATGAAAATATCACAAAAAGGAATTTGTATACATATCTCCATATCCATAAATACATTTATCGTTACGCAAACACACACATATATGTACCTACAATCAGAAACACACTCATATATAAATTTGTACAGTGGGCCATTGGACTTCAGATAAACGACGAAAACTAAGGAAGATCAAAAGGCGTTAAGTTCGCCCGGGCCGAAGCTTTTATACACTCCACTTGGAGAGCATTCCTCAGTATTACCGGCAGATTAGAGGCTTTAGACTTTACATAGAAGTGCAGTACGATATTAGGAAACTTGTGATATTTAATTTTCTTATCGATTAATTCAGCTTGAGGCCATGAAAAAACTGGTGGTGTTGTTTTATTATTTATTTTTATTTTATTTTCCCAATATTTCGGTTGCCTTCGTCAACCATCATCAGGGGATAAATACTAAACAAAAATATATACAATTTATAACAAATATTCACTATCAATATCACGAAAAATTCAATAATAATTACATTAAAAATTAATAGGCGTCGTCCTGTTGTCTGCACAAATTTTTGTCATTATTGTGATATTTTTTTGTTCACACTACGATATTTGTTTACTATTTCAAACTATAAACTATAAGGTATACCTATACGCAATGTTTTAAATAAAATGTATGGTTTCATTATTATAATATAAATTAATTATAATATTATATTATTAATATTAATAATATATAATATTAATTAATATATATTATATTATTAATACTTTAAGTCTAATCAAAAAGTGAACATGAGGCAACAATTTTCAAAAATGTGTCCTAAATATTAGTTGTATTGTCAGTCGCCATTAGCGTGAAACATTTCCTCTCAGGTCCGATTTCCCCTTCTGCAATTCGTACCATTTTTATCCCTTTTCGTCCCATTTGGACCAATAAATTATTTATTTATTTTTTTTGTGCTTTCAAGCTACAGAAATCTTCAAAAAAAAAATAAACAATAACATAACATAAAAACATAAATATGGCCGGATAATGTATTACACATATAATATATCGGGAGAGATTCCCAACCAATTTTCATATCCGACTTCCCTGGAATTTTCTCTTCACTGAATTTCGATCTATATATTGTTTGTAAGGGTCCGCCAAATATTTTTTTTTGAAAATGCTATAAAAAAACTACTGAATATTTTCTCAAATTTATTTTTTTATTTGAGTACAATCCTTCCGGTTAATAATGGAAAATAATTTCATTCAAATGGCTGCCTCGGGCACCCCACAAATAGCAGTCCAACGGTTGAATAGTTGAAAAAAAAAAACGTTAGATGGCGGACCCCATACCAATGTCTCCTATGATTTACTTTTTCCGCTCTAGAAACCACATATTTCAACAAATAACTTTTTTTTGAAAATACTATACAAAAAAACTACTGAATATTTTCTCAAATTTCTTTTTTATTTGAAAGTACAATCCTTCGGGTTAATAATGGAAAATAATTTCATTCAAATGGCTGTTGAATTGAAAAAAACTTTAGATGGCGGACCCTATATATTTGTTCAAATTATCGGGTAATCGGACCAGACCATATAATGTGTATGTCAGCACCATTTCTCTTCAATATGTATATGGAGTGCCATACGTTCGGACAAAATTGAGAAATATTAAAATCTTACTTTCAACGTAGTGAGTCTTTAACGCAAACTTTAAGAAATTGGCGTGGAAATTTTCGAGTATAGATTGGTCTTTTAAAATAATATATTTAGTAAGGAATTAAACGCCGCTTTGTCTTAAAAAAATCAGCCAGTAATTGATTGAGTTATTAAAGTTTTTATAAATACCAACTTTATGCAAAAATACAAGTTTTGGTCATTCAACCGGACAACTCCCATTATTTTACGAAATGATGTCCAATAAAAACATTTATAATTCGCCACAATGACAAAAACTATTACTGGATTTCCCATTTTGTTTACCAAAAAATTACCCGAATGCCTAAAGTGGGGAAAATGTGTTCAAACGTTTTGGATTTTTTATTAAAATGGTCGCCATTTTAATCGATTTTGACAAATTTTAAGTATTTTTATGGAACTTCAATTCGTAGAATAATGAGAGATGTGAACTGCAACATGTATTTTTGCAAACATTTAATTTGTAGTGTACTGTAGTATCTATCTATTTTATATTTTAATTTAATTTGTTTTTTTGTTCGCTTGTTTTATTTGCAATATTCTCTTGAGAATTTTATAAAACTTAAAGTATTCTTATTTAAGGGCGTATTTTTGGTTGTTATGTCTTAATTGAAATTATAGTTTAAAGTTTTAAACAACTGATATTTTTAAATCGAAAATTTAAAAATATCTGCAGTATGACTTTCACATCATATCTATATAAATGAAATGAAATTTGAAATAATAATTATTGGAATACGTCCACTGGTCTTAAGTTTCCCCTAAATTGCCTGAGCATTGTCTTGTATTAATTTAAAAAAAAAGTAAAAAGGCGTTGAATTCAGCCGGGCCGAATGTTATTTACTCCTCACCATGGACTGCATTGCTCAATATTACCGGGAAAATAGAGGCTGTCGACTTCACGTATAAGTACAATAAAATATTAGGAAACATTTTTTGATATTTATATATTTTTTAAATAAATTGTGATGTTTCATTATTATAATCTTGAAATAAAATTAATAAATGAATTTGATGAAATATTTATAAATTTGCTAAATCTACATTCCGCATTTGTACTTGAGACAAAAAAGCTTTTGTTAAAAATAAGTATTTACCCATATCCCTAAGATTTGTAATCTTAGGGATATGGGTATTTAAAAAATTTACTCCAGGGCGTCTTTTGATTACAAGAGTATTTAATTGTTTACACGGTTATTTATTTTAAGTAAACATTACCTCAAAGTATTAAATTTGGATTGATGTTTTATACAAAAAAAAAATATAAAAAATCACGTTTTCAAATGAAAAAAATATTTAACAAGTAAGAAAACGTCACCCGGCTAAACCGACTTATATATACCCTCACTCTCAGAGACTTTATCTATGGAAATTACTAGGGTTGGATGATTTGTGAGGAAAGTACTAGAAGGTTCGTGGCATATGGTCATAGCTTCCTCATTTATACAATTGTGTGGGAGGTACAAGAAGTGGCATGGCTAAAGCCTAAATATTTTTTTGATTTAAAGTGGTTACAAAAATATTTTCAAACATCAAATTTCAAATGAATTTGACTACCCGTGCGAATGTTATACCGGTTTTATTTTAAACAAAGCTTGTGTCATTTTGTGTGGGAGGTACCAGAAGGGGTGTGACAATATCGCCTATAATCCACATGAATGCAACATATATAAAAGCATTGTCAAATATCAAATTTAACAGTATTCCGATCATCCTTATAAATGTTATAACTGTTTTACGTAGTTTAGGTTGATTTGTGTGAGAGGTACTAGAAGGGTCGTGGCAAAACCCGCCATATTTATCACACTTAAAGTGCTTACAAAAACTTTATCAAATACCAAAATATAGGTGATTCCGAATATCTATGTGGAAGTTACAAAGGTTTTAATTTAACATAGGAATATGGTCTATTTATGTGGGAGGTACCAGAAGGGGCGTGGCAATTTCGGCCATCTTCGAACTTAAACTAAGTTTGGGAAAAATATTATCATGTGCTACGTATTGATTCCTTAACTCCCTTCGAGAGTTATCGTGTACACCAGCCAGCCAGACAGACGGACGGACGGACATGGCTCAAACATCTTAAAAAGTCGTGAAACGGATTTGTTCTGGAGATACTTAGGGTCTTACTCACTCCTTCATTGCGTTACACTTTTTGTCTGTCCCCTCACTCCTACTCTGTAGAGTGAGGGTATAAAAACGACACAAACACAATCTCTAAATAAATTTATAGACTAATCCCATGTGAAGCAGAACAGAAATATTGATTGTGTACTCTGATTTAAATAAATCTTTGAAAATGTCTATTTGCGATCAGATCGATTCAGTTGATTTTAGGATAATATATTTTCTCGCTCATCGGAAAACAGAACGAATGAGTAATATTATTCTTAATTAATATAACTCATACACATGATTCGAAAAACTGTACAACAAAAACAAAAGAGTTAACCCCTTCTTTAGATTCGATTTTTTAATCCCTCGTTTATATCTCGGAAACAAGCCCTAATCATCTAATACCATCGATTTCACAAATTATATTTTATATTTGTTATATTTCTGAACTAGCACAAAGCTATTTGACATTAACATTAGGCGTGTATTATCAGATTAGCAGCATTATACTTCTTTTTTGTACATGTTTTTTTCTAATCGGTGAAATCATTGAATATTTGAATTAATGTTTAAGTATTTTTTATTCTCTGAGGATTTCAAAAAGAATTGCAAAAACCTTTCAGTAAATATTATGCATTCCCGTCTCCTATTGATCTCATTTTCCCACTTCCCTGTAACTATTTTGACCCACTGTAACTAAATACATACATACATACACACATACATGTCTACAAAATACATTTAGCTATACAAACACATATGTACATTATTCTCTTCGCCGCTTGTGTGGGTGTATTTGTGTCTGTGTCTGTGTTTGTGCTTGTGTTTGTGTGGATGTGTAGCTTTTTGTGGTGTTCATATCAATTCATCATAAAATGAGATTTATGACAAAAACAAAAGCTTATCGCAGACAATATTTATGTACATACTACATATGATATACACACACACATATGCACACAGTGTATGCGAGTGTATGAGTATGCACAATTATTTCGGGGAATTCTCCTCATTCGTTGTTGTTGTTGTCTCACCACATAAATGGAAATATACAAACTTACTCGCACACACATACCCACACATGAGTATTTGTGGGTATGTGTGTGTATGGATGTACAAAAGGACCCATGAATATGCCATGTAAATAAATGTTTGTATGTGTCTGAGAGTGTGTAAATATTTATTTTTGCACATCCTACACACAGACATACCTACAAACGTAGGTTTACCTCCACCTATCTGTCTGTTTTTAAGTGTTATTGTTACAGCTTTCCATTTTCTTATTGTCTACAGTGATTTTTAGGACATTTTGTGGGCGAGGGAGAATCGTAAAATTTTTCAAAAAATTTCATTCCTAAACATTTTTATGTGGAGTAATATGCCGGCATTCGAAAGATAGTCAGAGCATCGCCGCAAAGGTGCATGACATTCCATGCAAATATCCAATGAATGCAAATCGATAAACGACTACTCTGGTGAAAACACGAATAGAAACTATTTTAAAACTAATTACGCAAAATAAGTAGACTTTTCGAAATAATAATATTTTTTATTTTTTTTTAGAAACACGAACAAGTATCGAGGAATAAAATTCAATATTTGTGAACGTTAATAATGTCACAAAAAATATCCTAACAACGTCGGATTAGTGATTTGAATGCATTAACTAAATTAAAATAATAATGGAAAACATAAACCAGCAACATTTGCGGTAGAATTTGGAAACTATGAAATAAAAACCCTCTTGAAAGCACCCCTAAAATTATGTTTTGGGGGTATACTAACTTTGTCATTCCGTTTGTAACACCTTGAAATATCGACCTGAGACACTATAAAGTATATATATTCTTGATCGTCATAAAATTCTAAGACGATCTAGCCATGTCCGTCCGTCTGTTGAAAGCACGCTAGCATCTAAACGAAAGGAGCTAGAACTTTCAAATTTTCCATAAATGCGTCTTATAGTCGTAGATCGGTTGGGATTGAAACCGGGCGAAATCGGCCCAAAGGCAAAAATTGTTCCCTCACAAGGACTAAAAGTACCCATAATAATCCCAAATATTTTAGAGTATTTAAGCATATTTTTTCAATATGTCTGCTGGTCCATACTTGATTTTGGGTGTGCCCATTCCCCCGATAAAAATGTGCACCATAAAGTGATTCTTATTTGTAGAGGGTGAAATGGGGCAAAAAGGGATAAAAATGGTACATATTAACGAGAACAGCTAGAAACACGAAATTCGATGTGTGTTAATAGAGTAAATACATAATATAAGAGTATTTTTTTCAAATTAGTACTTTTAAGGGGTAAAATGGGTAAAAATACACGGATTTTTCAAAATTCGTACTTTTTGGAGTTAAAATGAAAAAAGGGGATACAAATAGTACCAATCAAATGACCGCAGCTAGAGGCATGAAATTTGGAGTATACATTCCTTTGACTACGAAGACAAAATTTGTACCTGTGGAATTAAAATAGAATGGCAGCAAAAAGTATAGCAAATTTTGTTATTTATAAAAAACTAAATAAGTGAAATTGCAGGGTTAATATTGAATAATACTATGGGAGTAAAATGTCCTGAAAGGATTCAGTAACAAGTAAGTAAGCTTCAGTCGGCTAAACCGACTTATATATACCCTCACTCTCAGAAAGCACTTAAATTTTACTTTCGGCCGGATGAGTTGTGTGGTTCGTGGCACATCTTCAACATTTATAAAGCAATTGTAAAAACATGATCAAATATCTAGTTGTAGTGGATTCCATGCACCAGTAAAGAAGCTATGAAGGATTTAATATAACCTAGAATCGAGGGAGGTACAATAAAGGGCGTGGCAAAAGCGTAAATATTTTTTACGTTTAAAGTGATTATAAGAACATTTTACAATATAAAATTTTAAATGATTTTGATTATCCGTATTTATGTTATGTCGGTTTTATTGTAAACAAAGTTTATGCCACTTTGTGTGGGAGGTCCAGAAAGGGTGTGGAAAATTCCCCCATATTCCATTCGAATATAACTTCTATAAAATCATTTACAAATATAAATCTTCATCCCTATACAAGTTACAACAGCTTTAATTTTACGTAATTCAAGGTGTTGTATACGGGAGGTACTGGAGGGGAATATCCGTATGGAAGTTACATAGGTTTAATTTAACATAGGAATATGAACCATTTGTGTGGGAGGTATTATAAGGGCGTTGTAATTTCACCCATCTTCGAACTTAAACTAAGTTTGGGAAAATATTACCACGGGCAAAGTTTTGAATTGATTCCTTAACTCATTTCGAGAGTTATCGCGTACACCATCCAGACGTACCGACATGGCTCAAGCAACTTAAAAAATCGTGAAACGGAAATACATTTTTAGATGGAGTATAATATGCTTTATCTTTTTGAATAGCTGAGAATTGGTACGAATTTTGTTTTTTTTTTTACAAATCTTAAAAAATAATAATTTTTAAATATTTAATTTTGAAAGATGATTATTAAATATCTAAATTTTTAATGACACAAAAAATATAAAATTCTGTGAAATTTGATTTCATGATAAATTAGTTTGAACTTTAATCTATTAGACAAAAATATATGTGGCCATTTACTCATTAAAAATCAAATAAAAACGGCTTACAAGAAAGCAGTAAATATTATATAAAAATGTTTATAATATCAATTTAATCATTGTTATCTGATTAATAAAGGGTGATTTTTTAAGAGCTTGATAACTTTTTTTTTTAAAAAAACGCATAAAATTTGCAAAATCTCATCGGTTCTTTATTTGAAACGTTAGATTGGTCCATGACATTTACTTTTTGAAGATAATTTCATTTAAATGTTGACCGCGGCTGCGTCTTAGGTGGTCCATTCGGAAAGTCCAATTTTGGGCAACTTTTTCGAGCATTTCGGCCGGAATAGCCCGAATTTCTTCGGAAATGTTGTCTTCCAAAGCTGGAATAGTTGCTGGCTTATTTCTGTAGACTTTAGACTTGACGTAGCCCCACAAAAAATAGTCTAAAGGCGTCAAATCGCATGATCTTGGTGGCCAACTTACCGGTCCATTTCTTGAGATGAATTGTTCTCCGAAGTTTTCCCTCAAAATGGCCATAGAATCGCGAGCTGTGTGGCATGTAGCGCCATCTTGTTGAAACCACATGTCAACCAAGTTCAGTTCTTCCATTTTGGGCAAAAAAAAGTTGGATATCATCTCACGGTAGCGCTCACCATTCACAGTTACGTTACGATTCGCATCATCTTTGAAGAAGTACGGTCCAATGATGCCACCAGCCCATAAACCTCACCAAACTGTGACTTTTTCTGGATGCATTGGTAGCTCTTGCAATGCTTCTGGCTGATATTCACTCCAAAATCGACAATTCTGCCTATTTACGTACCCATTGAGCCAAAAATGAGCTTCGTCGCTGAACACAATTTCTTTCTTTCTGAACTTTCTTAACAGAGCACGCATTTTGATAATAAAATTCAATAATTTGCAAGCGTTGTTCGTTTGTAAGACGATTCATGATGAAATGTCAAAGCATACTGAGCATCTTTCTCTTTGACACCATGTCTGAAATCCCACGTGATCTGTCAAATACTAATGCATGAAAATCCTAACCTCAAAAAAATCACTCTTTATGTCTATTTTGCGCCGTTATGAATGTTTTTAAATATGTTTGTATTGTTCTAGATGGACGATATGATTTTCTTTTTTGATCTTTCAAAGGCATTTGATCTAGTTCACTGTGCATTTTCAGTTTTTTTTTTCATTTTCTCATCATGTTACCCCTTAAAATGACTTAAAAGTTTCAAAGCATAAAATTTTTTAAAATATGTTTTAAATATTTATTCGTACCCTACGATGGCGATATTAGCGGCACATTAAAAATGAGAATATCTATTCGAATATATTTGCTTGCTTCTATAAGTATTAGCTTAGCATTATCAACAATTTCATTATTCCCCCTTGGTTTATTTCCTTTATTCATATTTCAATTTTAAGAGTGAAAATTTTAAATGGTTGTTAATGCTAAACATTTCACAGATATTCCCCTCTTTATTTTGACGCCAATATCGGCATATTAGGGTAAGAATAAGTATTAAAAACATTTTATTCGTGATTGCTCTCGAAATTAAAAATATTTATTAGACTTAATTACAAAACTGACAACGATAGATACTCTCAAATGTATCGATATCATTATCAAAAAACACGGACGAAACAAGAGCTAGTCGGTACTAAACTTTCACAGTGGACAGCCGTATATTTTGTATTTTAAATTTAAATGTAAATATCAATGTTTTGTTATTGTTTTATAAAAATGTGAGAATTACATGTGTTTTTTTTTTGTTAGATCCCCTGAAGATGACTAACGAGGTTAGTCAAAATATTGGGCAAAAATAAATAAAATTTAAAAAGAATATCACGTGGATGTTTTCGACTAAAATTAATCTTTGGTTGGTTGAAAGTGTTAAAAAATAGTTAATTTTTTAGTGCTATTTTTATTCTACTTGTTATTAAATGCGCTATGATTTCTTCATGTTAGTCCGGTTTATATTTGAAAGGGCTCGTTCCAATGGTGCTGATCGCTATTTGTGATTTTTGGAATTTTTTAGCCGACAAATTTAAACCTCTGAGAATGAATAATTTAAAAATAAAATACTGAGTTTCTTAATGGGTTAAAAAAATCGCAACTAGCTATCAGTAGCCAAAAATATGGAAGTAATTGAGGATTTAATAAAAAATACATTAAAAATAACACTAAAATCGTAAAAAATACTAGCTCTCACTATCAAAAAAGTACTGATTATTTTTTTAAATTTCTGGTTTTATTGGAAAGGTTGAACTTTGTAATTGAATATCATTCATATGACTACTACGACAGCCTCGGCGGTACCTCATCCGATCAACCCAAGTTTTTTAGTACATGGCCCAATGCTACCACTAGCCCAAAATCTACACCAAACAGGGATTCTTTGCTCTTTGGATGCTTTGGCTTCTCAATAGTCACGTGTGGGCTCTCTAAACACCATATGTTTCAATTTTGCTTATTGGCATAGCCACCGAGATGAAAAAGAGCTTCATGTAGGCTGAACTGAAGGCTGATCTCTTCCCGAAAATTTTCTACGTAAATTTCTTACAGTTTGCGTTAAAGACTCACTACTTTGGAAGTAAGTTTTTAATGTTTCCCAATTTGGTTCGAGAGTATAGCGTTCCGTTTTGCAAATGTCAAACATAAACCTGAAAATAAAAATTAATGTTATTCTACCGTTCCAAAGTCAAAGTAATCGGTAATTAAAATTTAAAAGTTCTTATAATTATTGTTATTAAATATTTTTAGTAATCACGATGTTGTGGAATAAGTAATATTTGTTGTGGAATAAGTACCAGAAAATCCATCATGAAACTTATGGAGCGTCTTACTGACATTATTATCTCTTAACAAAAAAAAAAACATTTTAAAAAATCGAAGAGGTACTTTAAAATTTATCAAAAAATTGCAGGGAATTTAGAAAAAATATCTTTTAAGATTTGATAGATTTTAGCTGCAATAATAAAGTCCACTTGCCTTTTTGCTAATTGTGGATTCTGCTGAAGGCCTTTGGTCTTAAACCAGAATAAAGAACAACAACAAGATTTGATAATTTTATATTTAACTAGAACCAATTTGATTAAATCTCGCCAAAAATTGCCTGTGGACAAAATACAAGATTTTCGATCCACACTAGTACCAACAATTTCATATTTTTTAAAAGTCGGCAAATGCCGTTTTATTCAGAAGTGCACATTTGCACAACTTTCGTTAAAATCGGAGAACCTAAGGACAATTTATTAGTTTTTTCACAAATAAACATTTTTAATGTCCTTCTTAAAGAGTGCATTTGTGTTTTTTTCCTTAAGAATTGTAAATTGAAGTTCAAACCTTTCGAAATCCTCACGAATAAGTGCCTAAATCTGAGCAAATTTTGAAGGTTAAAAAAGCTAAACAGGGGGACCTGAATTATTTGAATCACAAATAATTGTATGGCCTTAGGTTGAACTATCCGTTTTCAGAGTATTTCCTCCTTCAAGTCCTGTCTCCTTGCAAAACACTGTGTAGCAAATGCACGAGGTGAGATAATTTTCAATTTAATAAAGAATACTTTTTTACATTTGATTCCTCTGTTCGTTCGCTCGTTGGCCGGCAATAAATTTGCAATTGTTTCAAAAAGGAAATTCCTTTGCAACAGAAAAAGGACGCTTTTAATTTGGGTTTGTGCACGAGTACTTGAGAGTGTGTGTGGATGTGTGCGTCCGTATTTTACAACTTCCTTGTTGTGTGAATATCCTCGTTGCCGCCGTCCGCAACCTTTCCCATCGCATTTCGGCCATAATTATCTATACTTATTATGCTTTTTTTCCCCCGTTGTACATTCATTAACTTTTCCTTTTGCTTTTTGTTGTTGGTGGTGTTGGTGTTGATGATGATTCCACCCTACGATGCCTGCGAGTCAGCCAGCCAGCCAGCCATGTCGATGTCGTCCTCGGCGACCCCCCGAGTTGTTGTTATTATCGCCGACATCATCAGCAACAAAGATACATACAGACATACAAACATTCATACATACCTATATATGTATGAATGTGTATTCCGAAACATTGTTTACACGCGGAAGACATTGTTGTTGTTCATGCGGAGATCTGTGTGTTTGTGTGGGTGTGTGCGTTTGTTTGTGCCCAACTTGCGCCTGCGTTAATTCCTGTTGCTGCGGCAACCCTGTCTGACTTGGCTACGCATTACGGGACCAAAAAGGACTCCCCACTCATTTGTTAATTTCGTGATGTTTGTTATTTTGGCCCCATTCCCTAACAAATACAAACACACACACCCGCACATACGCACGAACATTTTTACAAACGCCATGCTGGCGTGTCGTGCCGTTTGTTACGTTGCCAACTAATTGGGGAGTGAAAATACGAGTAACATGCTCACCAAATACTAGCGAAGCAACAACAACAACACCATCACCACGAACAAGGACAACGTTAGCGGCGGCATGCTCTTTGGTGGAGTACATTGGATTCCATTTTGTTGTTTGAATATTATTGACCATCCTCCATCCATCCAACAACCAACCATTCAGCCATCCATACTGCCAATTTGAGTGGCTGTTTTCGTTGTTGTTGCTGCTTTGGATTTGGATTTTGGGTTCAAGTGATTTTTGTCAGGCGACCATTAAATAATAAAATTAAAGGTACACAAAATAATCATTTTATTACAAGTAAATTCGGTTCGGTTCAGTTCGGTTCGGCTTCGAGTTCATAGTTTATTGCCGTTCTTATTGTAGTTGGTGTTGTGTTTCCACTGGCATTGCTGTTGTTTTTGTTGTTGAAATGGAAAACATACTCGACAATATTTACATGCGAACATAAATCATATGTACGACTACTACTCGGAGCACACACGCATATCTGGCGTACTTAACAGCCAACAATGGACAGTATCCAGCCAAAAAGTTGTGAATGGGTTGAAAGCGACTAACTCCCATCACACCTAACTAAATTATTTCATAATGAAGCGATCTAATGAAAATCGTAGTATCAATATAGAGACTAAACTCTTATCGTCGACCACTGATTTCATATAAATTTAAATCTATAAATTATGAAATACCAATTGTAATCCCAACAAATTGTAAATCCTTTCAAACAGTCATAAAATTTCAATCTAGTTCATTTCTCTGAATCTAAATAAATTTCTGTGGTTTTAGAAAATGATTGTGCCTATAGGGGTTGTAGATATTATCATTACTTGGGTGGCGTATACTTTATGTGGAAAATAAAATTATTCATCCGCTCAGGTGCTCCATGTGAAACTGATATTTTCTTTAGGTCCGACGACTTTAATAAAAGTTTGCAAATTTGTATCTCAGAATAAGGGAAATGTAACTGAAATTCCCGCTTTTGAAAAATATGAAATTCTACACACTAGGGTGGATCGAAAATCAGGAATTTTGTCATAGAGTAATTAAAAAAATCTTTATTTGGTGGCTATGAACAAATACACAACTTTTCAGGAGAGCGTAAAAACTGATTTTCTCCTTAATTTTATTAGTAATTATTGATCAATCATCTACAGTTTAATCTAACAAGGATTGCTAGTTGCTACGATTAAAAAGTTTTCGAAATTTCCTATTATTCGTTACTTTTGCATGTTTAAAATTGGTCACTACGAATGTTGAAATGAGCACATAGCAAAACTAGAAACTAAAAGTTTCTTATGACAAAAAATATTTTACTATCGATACACCCTAATATCTACAATCGCTTCGAAAGTAATTACTCATTTCCGAAAAAAATTGAATTTTTCCATAGCAATTTTACACATAGACATTATTTTCTTTAATAGAATGTAAGCAAATAAAATAAAGGTATTTGTTTTCGATTGTTTTTATATTTTTAAGTTTTTTTCTTCCAGCAAAAAATATATTTTTAAAAAATATAATTTTTGGCATCTTATATTTACAACCAGGACAAATACTGTTTACAAAATTACAAATATTGAGAGTACCTTCAACGAAAATTAAAATTTAGTTTTTTTAATTTATCCATAATTTGTAATACCCTCACTGTACAGAGTAAGAGGTATATATCATTTGGGACAGAAAGAAGTGTAACGCATTGAAGGCGTGACTTAAAACCCCAGTTATGTTTGGACCTAATTCGCTTCACAACAATTTAAGCTATTTGAGACATGTCCATCTTTCTGGATAGCTGGTATAACAGTTTTCCCAAACTTAGTTTAAGTTCGAAGATAGGCGATATCGCCACATCCCACGCACACAATTTGGCATAAGATAAGTGTAAAATAAAACTGGCATATCTTCCATACGGATAGTCAAAATTAGCTCCAATTTTATATTTCAAAATGTTTTTATATTCACATTGAACATATAAAATATTTATGCTTTTGCCACGCCCCTTCGAGTACCTCCCTCACAATTTCCCCTATCTAATGTAAAATTAAATACTTTATATCTCTATATTGGTGTCTAAAATCCACTTCAAAAGGGAACATTTTTAATATTTTAATTGTATAGTGTTTATATATTTGGATTAATTGAATCTTTATAATTATTATTTTGTAATGGAACATGGTTTGAAAACTTAAAAATGGATACAAACTCAGCCTTTGACAAGTCAGTTGTTATTTAGGAAATTGAATTTGACAACTTTTCCCCCAAAACGATTATATTTGCCAACAAATTGTATGTTCCAATAATTTCCTTCAAAAATCCTTTAAATTGTTCACTCTATAACAAACACTACATGGAAATGCAATCCTTCGCAATCTATTGGCTGAGTACTGTAGCTCAACGTGTGTGTTTGCGGGTATACAGGCAGTTGTTCTTCCGTCATATGTACGCTAGTGGAGTTAATGCAAATTACTTTTCTCTGTTTCTGTTGATTTTTGATTTCATGCAACCGAACAACACAACAGCCAACAACAACAGCGACTATAAAACAAGAACACCAACCCACCAAAACAACATCAGCACCGACATCAAATCAAATATTTATATATATGTTATATAGAAATTAAATCAAAACAACAATATGATTTCATGTGGCATTTTCACCTACATGCCCTCCCCACCCTTGCCACAACTGTGCCCCCTGTGCCCTACGAGTGGTAAGGGGGTCATATACATGCGAGTGAGTACCTTATAATATTTATAATAAATGATTTTGGTTATGGAAAAGTTTGTATTTCTAGTAAATGTCATGGTTTTCCGGTGTGTGGCTTTCATTAGCTAACCTTGAATTGTTGCTTTAAGAACTTTTGCTTAGAAGTCATTGTTTTACAAGAGTTGCGTATCGATATGCATGTTTAAGATCCTTTAAACAACTATTCCACATAAAAGTTCTTCAGCTGAACATAGAAACCAATCTGTTACCAAATTTGTTTATTTATATTTTCAAAGCAGGCAACAGTAATTCCTCATATGCTTACTGTAATTTCGGGCACTATAAACATGTCAGAAGTGCTAGTGTAGGAAATATTTTCAGAATTCCCTTATTCCTAATTTCACATTATGTGATTTCACTTTTTTGGCGTAAATGTTTGAAAAATGTTCTTAAGATCTTTTTACATAATAACTCTTATATACGTCAATGTATATGAAAAAAAAATAATACTTCGCAATGTTGCAGACTTATAGAAAGGATTTAAAACTGCATGGTTTCTATATTTATCATAAGAAACCATCACTATAAAATAACTCAAGCTATTTCAAAATAATGTTCAAAATGTTTGCTGCCAATTTTGTTTTTGGGTCATAGTTTAAAAAAATTAACATTTACGTAAGTAAAATTTTTAACATAAAAATATATGTTTATATTTATTTATTATTTAAAAATTACATTTGAAAATCCTAATCGAATCAGAATCAGACTCTTAGCTCGAGATCAATCTATCTACCACCAAAAAACCATCCCTTGGCAAGTATCTACCACAACAGTTTTCGTGTAATTATTATCATACTTTAAAATAGTTATTTTGTTCGTCCTTTCAATTTGATATTTGTAGCAATATATATATATATATGGGAAAATCTACAAAATAGTCCGATTTCAATTTTGAAAAATTAAAAATTTCAAATTAGAGGCACACGTTTTATTTTAGCGTCAACTTGTTAAAAATACATTAAATATAAATAATGTGCTCGCGTGCATCATTTTTTTTCAAGTGCTGAAGAAGTTATAATCGGATTGTCCCTTTTGGTTCTATTGCAAGTTAAGCCTGAAAACCCTATGAAAATCAACAAAATTTAACCTAAAATGGCTCTCGGTACCAAAATAATAATTCGATCTATTTAGCACTTACACACATTATTAGTAGTACCCATATTCACCGATCACACAGTGTTGCCACCAGTTATTTTTCAAACTGCGGATGTGCTCTTCAAAAAATATGAAATTTCATGATCTGCACGCATCGACCTGATGATGTTCGTACTGTCATAATCTCCTTGTCGCTGAAGGCACACCAAATCGTCCGGTCGCCTTTTGTTAGTATCTCTGTTGTTTATAATCCAATATTAAAAAATTTGCAATTACGTTCACGCTGAAAGCGCAAAAAAGAAAATTGTGTCAATTTTCGTTTTATGCAAAAACAGAGTGACAGATTTTGAAGAGCTACCATTTATTCCTCAGTGATGGCACACGCCCTTTTCAACATATAGAAGATTCCGCAACATCATTACTATCATCCACAAAAAGATCAGAATGATTTTCTCTTATGCTGAAAAAGTTATAGCCAAAAGAGTTGAACAACTCCCGAAAGTTACAAGCAAAAATAGGGTAAATTAGGGTAGACCTTAGCTCAGTAGACTACATTAACAGCATAATTTTAAAACTTTAGGATGTTGGCGAGGTTAAACTCGTCGTTTTGAAAATTATGACACTCTCAGAAATATTATATATTGCTCTTAAAGCGGTTAGAAGCCTGAGTGACATGTAATCGTACTATACCGTAGATTTGCCCATATATTCAAGTACGATGACTTGATGATATGTAATCAAATATTTTTTAACATTCCCTTTGTATAACACAAATGTAAATGCAGATGTTGGTCCTAGGATCCAAAAGCTAATTATGGAGTTCAACTCCTCGCATCTCACAATTGATGAGATTTATGAAAAACGAATTACGGAATTAGAAAGAAATTACGAAATTATTTAATAAATACAAATTCTCGCAGTAAACAGATGTAAAGGATTACAAACTTTGCTTACATAAAAAAACTGGTGCAATATTGGATTTATTACAACTGAAATATTTTCCAAAATGTTGGTCCAATTTTGCACCTTCATTTTTCTTTAATTTGTATCAATTTATTATAAAAATAGAATCTGTATTTTTTAAATACGTTTCAATATTTTTCGCATGAACAGAAAATAATAATTTGTTTTTAATGATATCACAGAATTTACTGCCTGACCACTCAGAGAATTTCGTTGAATATACAGAAAAATTTTCAAAAATAAAATTTTAAGTAAACATATTTAAATTTCAGTTATTACATGCCCTATGTTTAATAGCAGAATCAAAAACATCATGATGACCTCCAATGAACATTTGAGTCCTTAAATATCCTGATCTTTGAGAATCTTTGCATAATTCCTTTTGAAAAGCAACGAAAGGTGTTAACCCTAACATTTTCCCAATTTATATTTTTAATATTTTTTTAACTTCGACTAAAAAAATAAAAAACTATCAGCATCATTCACACAACAAGAGTTATGAATGTTTGAATACAGCCGATTCCGCAAAATTTAAAAGTTGCAGGTGAGAAATTACGGTTTAATATTTTAATAATTTCATCTACTTTCGTGCAATAACAGCGACGGTCATCAAATTTCATTAAACCTTCGAATTCAAATGAAGGCAGCATAGCCTATGTGTTCATAGTCTATTGATTTGTATTGCATACTTAGAAATCCATCATTCTATGTCTGGTCAAAATTTGGTAAAATTCTTGTCCACAAAGTAGATCAAAATTAAAGTGGAAATAGCATTCAAAAATGCTCATGCGTAGAAAATAATAAATTGAACAATTAACAGAATAGGAGCGTCATATCCTATTCGTAGAATAGAAAAAAAAAACCAACAAAAAATATTTTTTAACGAATTATCATATTCAAACATCCGATTTGACAGAAAAAAATTAAACATGATTATCTTAAAAATTTATTTTTTTGTTCGTCGTCAAAGTGTTTTGTCTTCTTCTGATTGGAATATGATTTGTTTCTGTTGGTGTATCCACAAGAAATATTGGTCTCAACTCGATTTCTGAATAAACGAATACTAAATGTTAAATTTTTTTTGCCTATATAAGGTGAAATAATGAACAACAATTTTTGGCACCGATTTTGTTTCAATAAATTATATGAAGAAAAAAAGAGATTTAAGTATTTTATTAAATTCAAATATTTAAAATTTGGAATTAAAATAGAATGGAAATAATACCAACTGCAACACCTACTATCTACCAAAATGTATGGCATTTAAGCCAAGCCAAGTAATAAATGTCACCATGCCATTTGTAAATTACATTGCACTATATTAAATATAGATGCAAAATGGTCTTGAGCCAGGACAATATCCCAGTTCAAATATTATATTTATTTATAAAATTATTTTTTCAATATTTGTATTTGCTTCGGTTTGGCTATATTAAAAAAATAATATTTTCCTGTAGTATTACTGCACTTCTACGAAAATCGACCGCCACTGTGGAATGCAATCCTTGGTGGAGGGTAAAGTTCGGCCAGGCCGGACTTAACGACGTTTGTACTTGTTATTTTTAGGTTTATGTATGACATTTGTAAAATGGGACACTCGAACAAAATTAGAAAATATTAAAAACTTACTTCCAAAGTAGTGAGTCTTTAACGCAAACTGTAAGAAATTTACGTGGACAATTTTCGAGTTTTCAGATGAAGCTCATTTTCATCTCGGTGGCTATGTTAATGAGACAAGCCAAGGCAACGAGTAACTCCAAAACGAGTAACTGTTTAGTGTGGATTTTGGGCTGTACTAAAAAATTGGGTTGATAGGATGAGGTACCGTCGAGCCAGTCGTTGTGTTCCATTATTAAATGACAAAGCTCAACCTTTCCAATAAAACCAGAAATTACAAAAATAATCAGTACTTCTTATAGCCAATTCTAATTTAAAGTTTAAAAGAACATCGGAAGGGAATTGAAGCCGCTGCGCTCATTTTTGTAAAAAAAAGTTGGCTCTGGAGTCAATGACATCATTTTTCGTCCCATAATACCCTTCACAAAATATTTCCACAAATATGAGTCTTTGACAACACAAAAAATATATCTAAACATCCAATAAATAAATATTCGAAAGCAAAAATGACAATTTATATTTAACGGGGTTTCAAGGGTCTATTAGTTCAGAAAAATTTACAAAAATGGAATAAAGAAAATATACGAAATATACGATAAACATGATTTTAAGAGGTGTTTTCAAGAGGCTTTAGCTCACGGCTTGACCCGCTGAAGAAATATTTTACATATTTACATATTTAAACATTTCAATTCTGGATGCATGAAATTTTAAGTATTTTTAAGATATTTTAAGATAGAACAAAAATAAATTATTTAGACTTCTATATCCTTTGGAAATTAAAAGTCCTGTAAAAAGGTGAAATATTAACCATCTATAACACAACATGTGATCTGTAGTTTCATGTGTTCAGATCCAATGAAAAAATTCTTTTTTTTTTAAGTTTGTCAATCTGTTCTGAATCCATTGCGATTCCGATAGGCTAGCCTAACCCCGACCACAACAGAAATGTCAACCCCCAAGCGGTTGTCTGGATATACGCTTGTTTATGGCAACCCATTAAGTAATAAACCACTACTTTTTTATTGGTTTTAATGACTTCTCCTCCAATGAAAGCAAACTTCTGTAAAATACTACACCAGCGATGAGTAGCTATGCGAATAGTGAGTAGTGCCATAACGACACGACGACTATGACGATGTCGACGGCGATGACAACGGCACAAATGTGACAAACGGCAATTTCAGTCAATATCGACTGGAATGTGTTTCCCCCAGTTTTCCACGGGCTTTTTTGTCGTTTCTATTTTCAAATAATTTCGGGCAATAAAAAGCCAACACATTGAGGCGGTGGCGGCGGCGGGGGGCGTCAATACCTACAAACGCACAAACAAGCAAACAAAGTAAGCTCTAGCTAGACAGCCGGCTAGGAAGGAATGAAAGTCAAATTAACATATACGCAAAATAGAAGCAGTAGAAAGAGAATTGAAGGAGCAGGGGTACAGCACTGAGGCCAGATGGGTCGTTCGTAAGCGAGGGAGAGGCATGAAGGAGTTGTGACATTATAGCCATCGACGTCTCCGTTTGTTCGTTTATAGTTTGTCCTGATTTCGTTTGATGGCCCTAATAACTCGATTTAATGACTATAATAATGGAGTTGTTTCAAATATTATAAAACTGTTGTTGTTACGCGACTTTCATTGTGGTAATTTGAGCGAGCACGGACGGCTGGCTGCCCCTGGCATTTCTGGTTGACTTGTTTTTTTTGTTTGTGTCGTCGTCGTCTTCTTCTTCCTCTTCCCCGGCTCTTTGGGCTTTTCGGGTTAATAATTTCTCTAAGCCATTTTTATGGCCTTGTTTAAGTAGAAACTAATGGCACAATTGAACTTGAGCACGCAAACCAACCAACACAAGCGACAAAGACATCCTTATACACAATGACAAACGTACACACATATACGCAGGCTAATAATCACTTGAATTAAAGGAAACTTTGCGAATGTGTGTGTTTGGCCACAAAGCAAAAACAAACAAATTCCACAAAGAAATCTATGATCCTTGCAAAATGCATTCGATGCATGTTGAACATGTTGCTGAGGGGGTGGGAGAAATGCAACTGGGGGACAGAGTGCATGTGTGTGTGTGTTTAGAACAGGAAATCCTGATGCGTGTGTATGTGAACGCTATCTGTTTGTGGTACAAGAAAACATATTTGTTCTCCTTCAGTACCCACACAACCACAGTCACATTTACAGACATATTGAGCATGTCCTTTTTGGAAAAATAGAAACTTTTTTGCAACAAAAATGTGCAAATACGCTTGAATGTCCGTTCTTTGTTTTGAACACTCTGTGGCTGGCTATCTGTTTGTTAACATGTATGTATGTATAGGTATATTAGCGTATCCCAGAATATTATTTCTCAATAATACTCAAAGGACTTATACTAATCTGTACGTTCGCAAAAAAAAAATGAATAAAAAATTTGTGTTTGAAAGCTAAAGATTATTCATAAAATCAGCACAAACAATTTTTATGGATAATTTTTTGGGGGAATTTTTTACTAAAATTCCAATTCTTGTCCATGGTATGTTAAATATTTCTACTCTCATTTTTAAAATATAAGATCGATAAATGAAAAAAAAAATATTTTTTTTTCGAGAAAAAAATATTATTTTACTGGAACAACAAAAAAACATATCGCAAGCACTCCATACAGAAGGATCACTGATGATTTGTCCTTACACAGGACAATGAAATACGTATATGGTCAATGGTTGAGTGTGGTTCTCCTCCTTTCCATAACCAACAACAAAAAATTCCTTCGTAAGAAAAAATAACTTGATCGAATAGCTGGAATTCGAATGTACTGGGTTTTCCAACAAGAGGTGTTATTTTTGTATTCAAATAAAAATGCAATTCTTTGAGATAAATGATCGGATGTTTATTTCATAATAAAGAGGAAGGTATGTCGTTAATAATGAAAAACAACATCAGCCAAATGGCCACCACGACCACGCTTACAGGACCATATCCTTTTCATGAAATTTTCCATAACCAAATCGCAAAGTGGCTACCCTATGTCCTCGATAGCCTCACGAATTCTATCTTTGAGGTCTTGAATCGACGCTGGGCTTTTGGCGTAAACCTTATCTTTCACGTGGCCCAAAAGGAAGAAGTCGCAAGGTGTTAAATCCCAAGATCTAGGTGGCCAATTGTGATCACCTCTTCGAGAGATAACACGGTCCGGAAACTTTTCCCGTAAAAGAGCAATGGTTTCGTTGCTTGTGTGACACGCTTGTTGAAAGTAAACGTTGTCCAGATCAATACCATCCAACTCTAACCATAAAAAATCATTAATTATCTCTCGATAGCGCAATCCATTCAACGTAACTGTTGATCCGACCTTATTTTCGAAAAAGTAAGGTCAAATGACCCCGCCGGAACATAAACCACACCAAACAGTCACACGATAAGGATGGAGAGGCTTCTCAACAAAAACTCTTGGGTTTCTGAGTCCCAGATGCGACAATTTTTGTTGACGTAGCCACCGTGGTGAAAATGGGCCCCATCAGTCAAGTTGATTTTCCGATGGAATTCCGGATCATTTTCATTCATGAATTTTAATAATTTCAATGCGTTGTTCAAGCGTGTATCGTTCCATTATTAGCAATGGCGTAGTTTCTACTTGTCAAATGTCAAAGAATAAAAGCTTCAAAAGTGGCAGCTACCGAAATACCGGGTGATTCAAAATAACACCTCTTGTTGGAAAACCCTGTATTACATTCAAAACGTATAGAAAAATCAATCAATAAGCAAACAACACAAAAAATAAGAAAAACAAGTAAAAACTACGGCCGCGCCGAACTTTTTATACCCTCCACCATGGATTGCATTCCACAGAGGCTGACGATTTTCGTACAAGTACAGTAATATTACAGGAAATATCAATCTTGTACCATTTTTATCCCATTTTTCGTATTTAACACCCTCAAGAGTACGATTTTCTAAAATCTCTTAATTTTACGTATCTACGCAATTAGGGAAATGTACACACCTAATTTAATCATCCTAGCTTTAGTTGTTTAGTTGGTACTATTTTTATCCCTTTTTTCCCATTGTATACCTTGGAAGTACGAATTTGGAAATAATCTTTTATTTTTCGTATCTACGCAGTCAGAGGAATTTATACTCCGAATTTCATGACTCTAGCTGCGTTCGTTTGGTTGGTACTATTTTAATCCCCTTTTCCATTTTAACACCAAAAAGTACGAATTTAGAAGAATCCGTTAATTTTACGTGACTACGAAATCAGATGAATGTATACACTGAATTTCATTATTCTAGGTGCAGCCGTTTGGTTGGTACCATTTTTAATCCCTCTATTCCCATTTTACCCCTTAAAAGTACGAATTTGGAAAAAATACTTTTATCTACTCAATTAGATGAATGTACACACCGTTTTTCGCCGAGTTTCTAGCTGCTGTCGTTTGATAGGTACCATTTTGTCCCTTTTAGTCCCATTTCAACCCATACGAATAGGAATCATTTTGTGGTGAAGGTTTTTGTTAAAGGGGGAATGCGCATACCAAATATCAAGTAAGTACAAGCAGACACATTGAAAAAATATGATTAAATACTCTACAATATTAGGGGGTCTTTTTAGTCCTTGTGAGAGGAAAAAATTTCCCTTTGGGCCGATTTCGCCCAGTTATGACGCATTTATGTAAAATTTGGACGTCCTACCTCCTTTCGTTTAAATGCTAGCGTGCTTTCAACAGACGGACATGACTAGAATTTAGAATTTTATGACTATCAAGAATATATACTTTATACGGTCTGAGGTCGATATTTCAAGGTGTTACAAACGGAATGACAAAGTTAGTACACCCCCATCCTGGAGGTGGAGGGAATTATAAAAATATTGTGTTCGAAACCTAAAAATTATTTTTTGGGTGCATTGAGGTGCACTTAATCATAAAATAAGCACAAGCAATTTTTATGGATAATTTCTTTTGGGAATTATTTTTACTAAAATTCCAATTTTTGTCGTAAGTACCTTTAATATTTCTACGCTCCTTTTGAAAATATAAGATCGTTAACAACAGCTTATACATTCAATTAAAGATAAATATAATGGCTATAAAAGTTGTGAGTTTCACTTTCACATAAAGGTAGTAGTTTAGAAACGGTATCAATAAATGAGAAAAAATATAATTTTTTCGAAAAAAAAAATATTATTTTACGGGAACGAAAAAAAAAGACATATCGCAAGCATTCCATACAGAATGATCACTGATAAGTTGTCCGTATATATTACAATGAGCTACGTATATGGGCAATGTTTATATGGTTGAGTGTGGTTCTCCTCCTTTCATTACCATGAAGAAATAACTTGATCAAATAGCTGAAATTCCAATGTTTATTTTTATTTTATTTTTTAATAGATAACATAAATAATAATATAAATAAAAGAATAAGGGTAATTTTCTAAAAGTGGCGCATGAGCTATATGGTTTGATTTCCTTATAATATCTTGTGTGTTAATTTCCGGAATCCAAAGAAAAATAAAAAAATTAAAATTTTATAAATTATTTGAGAATTTTCAAAGTTTTTCAAATGATAGGTTCGATTTTTTTATCTTTTCTCTTAATCCAAAATATTGTGTAAATGGACACCCTTATGTCTCTGTGCGGTTGTGATTGTGCGTTTGTGAAATTCACAGTCAAATTATGCAAATTTCATTACGCAAACTTTTGCGTTAACATATACAAACAAAAATGATAGACAGTCCTTCTCATCCACTCGTTCCACAAATGTACACACACCCACACAAACACATATCCATGCGTACCATTCATCCATCGATGTGTGTGTGTGTGTACACTTGCAGGAAAACTGACAAAATGACGTCGACGCAAGTCTAGTGTTTTAGAATAGTTTACATACACACACAGGCTAACATACATAATCATACATAAAATTTGATTGTATATGACTGTGATTGTCTTATGTGCCATGGCTATGCACAGTGGTTTGTAGCATTCAAGAATGGCATAATTCGCACTGAATATTTGGTAAAAATGCCATAGAAGATCCACAATTTTATTTTATTGCATTTAAAATAAAAAACAAATGTTTGAAATATATTTGAATTTCTTAGCAAAACCCTATTAAAATAGTAATATAACGACAAACAATTGTGCTTTGTAGAAGCAAATGTTATTGCTGTTCGGTGGCATAGCTCGGCCTCTCTACAAGTTAACAAACAAAGAGTAAGATTTCTTGTATTGTAAAGAGTGATTTTTTTGGGGTTAGGATTTTCATGCATTAGTATTTGACAGATCACGTGGGATTTCAGACATGGTGTCAAAGAGAAAGATGCTCAGTATGCTTTGACATTTCATCATGAATCGTCTTACAAACGAACAACGCTTGCAAATTATTGAATTTTATTATCAAAATGCGTGCTCTGTTAAGAAAGTTCATTGCGCGCTTCCATTTTATGGTCAGTTTAATCGACCCACTGAAGCGGCTATTCGGGCTATTGTGACTAAATTTCGCACCAAATTTACATTGTTGGACATTAAACCACCAACACGCTTACGTAGAGTGCGAACTGAAGAAAATATCGCAGCTGTATCGGCCAGTGTTAATGATGACCACCAATTTTCGATTCGTCGCCGTTCGCACCAATTGGGTCTCTGTTACTCAAAAACGTGGAAATGCCAAAATTGGACTAAGCGGATGGACCACCTAAGACGCAGCCGCGGTCAACATTTAAATGAAATTATCTTCAAAAAGTAAATGTCATGGACCAATCAAACGTTTCAAATAAAGAACCGATGAGATTTTGCAAATTTTATGCGTTTTTATAAAAAAAAAGTTATCAAGCTCTTAAAAAATCACCCTTTATATAGAAGGTCTTTGACGCCACTAAAAACTTCCATCATGTTTTTCCTGTGTCTTTTTTGTGTTTCATTTTTGTCAATTTTTTTCTGAAGGATCTTTAAATATAAATTTTGATTGTTGTATTAGAGGAACTTATCGGTCGAATTGTAGGACGTTTATAGTATTTGTTGGGTTTCTTCATAGTGACAACCGACTTTATCGTATTTGGTGGTAGTATTTTATAAAAAACAAATAGCTGCAGTTAATGTAGGGTGGGCTATTTAAAATTTTAAATGTGAACTACTGCTTTCTTTGACTTTGAAAGGTAGAATAACATTAATTTTTATTTTCAGGTTTATGTTAGACCTTTCAAAATGGGACACTATACGCTCGAACAAAATTCGGATATATTAAAAACTTACTTCCAAAATATTGGGTCTTTAACGCGAACTGTAAGAAATTTACGTGGAAATAATAATATACCTTTCCAATGATGTCTAAATGATGCAGTTATGAAGGAAATTGAGGCTGCACTGTGGTTCAGTATCAAAAGTCCTAGGCCAAAATTCTATAAATTCTAGTAAACATTTTTGAGTTCTGTGAAAAAATAGACAAAAACCCAAGGATTATTTTGAGATATAATATTAAAAATCGGGTGTATTGGATATATTTTAGAAAGTAGCCCAGAGTTGACTACTTTTCGAAGTTAAAAAAAGAATAATTTTTATTTTTGGTTTTTACGTCTTTTTAACATTATTGTACGTATTTGTTCATAATGCGCAGAAAAAATTAACATTTTTTCGTACTACACCTTTTTTTAGATTTTGAAAATTGTAAAAAACCTATTTTTGTTGCAGGCAAAAGATACACAGCCAGAACGGGGAACCCTTCAACCTTTCTAAATGTGTATTTTATTATTCAAAGGCTTTCAAAGAAACCACAATTTATATTAAAATAAATTCGAATCTCTTTAAATGTGAGAGAAACAGATCGGCAAAGTCGAAAAAGAAATTACATTTTTTTAATTTTCAAAATATGAAAAAAGTGAAAATCTGTAATAGGAAAAACATATTTTTTTCTGCACATTATGACAAAATACGTAAAATATGTCATAAAAACTAAAAAAGGAAGAATAAAATTCTTTAAAATCGAAAAATACGAAAAGTAGTAAATTTTGGGATAATCTCTAAAATATGTATATCCATTTGCCAAATTTTCTTTTTTAATGTTAATGTCTCATAATAATCCTTGGGTCTTTGTCAATTTTTACAGAACTGAAAAATGTTTACTAAAACAAAATTTATTGAATTTTGTTTTTGAAACACTATGAGTCGTGACTAAAACAAAACAATGATTAGTTCAGATTTTACATTTACACGTATATTATATTAAAATTTCACACCTGAACATTATATTGGTTCGATATTGTATTTGCCACAGCACCCAACATTTGGCCCAAATCCGCGATAATAACAGTCCTTATAACGCAGTTCAAAATTTCCCATATTAATTTGAAATAATAATGTACAACAAAAATCACAAATTTCCAAAAAATTAAATCAAAATACCGGTGACGTATTAGTTTTCTTTATTGATGATTACTCATTCGCATAGTACTACCCGGGGAAAGCTAACACTGTGCTACAAAAAAAGAATGAAGTAGAAAACTCTTTGGAAATGATACTATTTTTCTTTTAGGAATAAGCGATTAGAGCGGGAATCTGTATTTAAAATTTCCCAGACACAACAAAAATTTTGAGTTACGGGTAAAACCGAGTTTTCTATTTTTGCACACTTATAGGCCTGTAACTTTGTTGGTTATTTTTCGATCTTTCGTTTTATTATCATTTTGACGAACTTTTAAGTACTTTTATTGGATTTCAATTCGAAAATTAATGGAAGATATGAACTGAAATGAACAAAACTTATATGTTTACAATTTTTGGTTTATGGAAAAAATACGATACATTTTGAAAAAGTCAGAAAATATCGACCAAATGGTGTAATTGGAACACGAAACGAGCGCAAGAAAAATAAACGAAGAAAAGAACGAACCACTGTGCGATTGTGCATGAAGAGTTTCATACAGGGAGACGTGTGTCTGTATACGAGTGAACGGATTGCAAAGAAGTTTTTATTATCGAGCATTTGTGGGTGTATGTTCGAGAGTGTGTCTGTATGTGTCTGTGTTGAGGGTATTGAAACAATAAATGAAGAGCAAAGCTTTCATTAATGTAACAATGTTTAAATTATTGTCTTCATCACATTTACTTTAGCCACATACACACACACGCACTCTCACACCCAGCCATATTCATAGACAAACAAACCCACACAGACTCATTCACTCTCACTCTGATGGTGATGCCTTTAAATTGTGTCTGTGTGTGTGTCCTTTTTATGCGAAATTTTAGAAAACTTTAAAGAAAACGAAGTTGTTTGTCGTCGTTGTCCGAGGAGAGGAGCCAAACAAAACGGTAACCCAAAGAATGGCTGTTATCTTGCGAAGATATGGCATCTCTATTTACTTGAAATGTGTTCGAGTATTTTGGTTTGTGCCACACCGTGTTGAGCCACCTCTTTTGCTGCTGCCAGCAGCGACGACTGGAGATGTGGTGCCGTTGGGCCAGGATGAGTGTGTGTGCTATGCGTTCTTCTCCGTTCGTTCATTCTTTATATTCTTCATTCAGTGTTTTTTCATTTTTTTCTTTTTTGGCTTCGCTTTGTGTCATTGTTGTGCTTTTTATGTTTTACGCTTTAAAATGTCGACTGTATGCATATTCATGCCCTAAAGTCAAACTAAAGGTTTTTCAGTTTTTTGTTGTCTTTCTTTATTTCGCTCTATTTTTTGTTGTTGTTGCCGATGTTGCTGCTGCTTGTGTTCTGCTATTTTTTCTGTGCTTTGCTTCTTGTCCTATAAGACTAGAGTAAAGTGTAGTGATTGTTAACGAGCAGTGTGTATGAGTGCGTACGTGTGTGTGTGTAGTGGCAGTGGTATTAGTGCGAGAGGTGGTTGTTAATAAATTTTGTGGTATTTTCTGTTCTTAAGTTCTGCTTTGGCTGTGTTTTGGGGACAATTACTTTTCTGAAAAGAACTGAAAAAAAAATAGCAGAAGAATGATATGACCAACAACAACAACATCAGCCAACAGCCACCAGCCACCAACCAACATTCTAAACTTAAGATTTTCTTTTATGGCCATCATTGGATCTTTGTCTACGTAAAATACAAAGTATGTGCGTGTGTGCTTCGGTTGCTTGTGGCAGCGCACTTTATTGTTAGATTTGTTATGATTTGGGATATTTTTTTGTTAATCCTTCGGTTATAAAATTTGAAATATTGAAACAAATTTGCACAAATAAAAAACAGAGAAAACTTTAAAGTCCATGTGGTCCCTGCTGGGGCAGTGAAATAGTTTAAAGAATTCAGTTGCTTAGCAGAAATAGTATTTTCGGGAGGGCTCACAAAAAGAAATATAATTGCATCGACAGAAAATATATTGAATATGGAGCATATAATGTTGTGTTGTTTAAATAAAAATAAACTACAACTTAATCCACCTTACCATACAAGTTCAGTAAGTAGCCGATTTCCACGAGATGACCCCATTGAAAAACGAAATTTTAAATTTCGCGATATATATTTTTCTTGACAGCACAAAAATAACAACAGATGTGATCGATTTCAAGCAGTTCAACAGGCACTGAGGCTTACATTTGGCATGCCCATTTGCATATCGTTACCTTAATTCTAAAAGGGCACAACTGACAATTTTTGCTAAAAATGTCTTCGTCTTTTTTTCATATTCCCATGTTTTCCAACGTTCTGTATTGGAATATGGAAAACCACGATTTCAAAAAAAAATGTCAGTTACGCCCTTTTTGAACTAAGCTGACAGTTTTAAAAAGCTGGCAGAAAAATGGGTGAGACCCGCGAATTGCTTCCGCATCCAGCATATTCTCCAGCCGCTGCAGCCCCCATTGAGTACATCATGTTCCCAAACTTAAAAAAAGAATTGGTGGAGAGAGATTGTATTTTGAAGGATTTGAGAAAACTTTTGGAGGAAATTTTAAATTTACAACTATTTTGCAATTTTGTCAATATTGCTCGTATTTATAGGGAACACGAAACATTAACAGAAAGAGTTATACATTTTTTAATCATGCATAAACAATGAATACAAATGATTGGTTTTCAGATCCAAAAAGTTCAAACTTTGTTTACAAAAATGAGCGCTGCAGCGTCAATTTCATTCTGACATACTGTACTGTTTAGTCCTCGTTCGAATGGTATTCTTTTTCACTAAATACTATCAAAAACGAATAAAAAGCTTTCTATACACGTTCTTTACTATACACGGTCACTACAATAATAAATATTTATATTTAACGTGCTTTCAAGGGTCTACTAGATTCAGATTTTTGACAAAGAGCAAAATAAAAAATTACACGGGAAAAACATGATTTTAGGGGTGTTTTCAGGACTGTTAAGCTCAGAAATGGTTTGACCTAGAGACGATATATTCTGCAAATCATTATTAAACAATTCAAACTATATTTTCGTGGGATGCAATACCTTCAAATTCTGGAATGTTTGGAAGGATTTTAAAAATTGATCGTCATAACATTCTAAGACGATCTAGCCATGTCCGTCCGTCCGCCTGTCTGTTGAAAGCACCCTAGCATCTAAACGAAAGGAGGGCGTCCAAATTTGCCTTGAAAGTGGGCGAAATCGGTCCAGAGGAAAAAATTGTTCCCTCACAAGCAAAAACGTCCACCATAAAGTGATTTTTATTTGTTGTGCGTGAAGTGGGACAAAAAGGGATAAAAATGGTACCAATCAAACGACAACAGCTTGAAACACGAAAATCTGTGTGTACATAGCTCTAACTGAGAAGATACATAATATAAAATTATTTTTTCCAAATTCATACTTAATAGCATTTAAGTAATAGTTGAGTGATTTATTTTGAATGGGCGAAATTTTCTCTGGAACTTAAAAAAATATTTTTTTTTGTGTCTATGGGCGCATATTGTTTCTTTAAAAATCTATTGAAACCAAAATAAAAATGATAATATGTATTTGAAATTCTCTTATTCTACAAAACAGACTTCATACACCTACATTTACCCGTACATTTTTTTCAGAACATAATTGTTTATATCTTCCAAAAAATATATTTTTCTAATTTTTGTCACCATTCCATTTGTAAAGGTCTTGTGCCAAATCAAATATTGATAATCAACCGAAATAAAACGAAAAACTAAAATTCAAATTTTGTGAAAAAAATGCAAAACCACAATTTTTTCAAGTATAGATCACCACAATACATCAGAAAATTGTATAAGCAGTGGTACGACACAACAATTGTACATTCTTAAAATTGTAACTTAAAAAATTAAAAAATACTGATTCAATTCAAGGGGATTATTAGAGAATGAAAAAATGCGTAGTAAAGGTTTAATATTATAACAGTTATAAAAATTAGTAAAAAACAATGATAAACAAGTAAGGAAAGGCTAAAGTCGGGCGGGGCCGACTATATAATACCCTACACCACTCCCTGCGTATATACCTCGCTTTGATTACTAAACCCAGGTATTTTATAGGAGCAATTTTATGTAGTTCATATAAATTATACAGTTACTATAAATTCATCTTTAGTCGAATTTAATTAATATGGTAAATAATAAAGTAATTGATCCAATTATCCAGCAGATACTCCGAGTAAAGTAAATATATTATGATCTGGAACAATTGATCAAGATCCAAAGACAAATACCGATTATACAGCGGTAATAGGATGAATCGGACGGACATTTGAAGGGGGCCTATAACAACACTTGAGGCATGTGCCAAAACATGCGCCTATATATTTCTCATTCACGGTATGTATTCATAGTTGAAACATAGAATGATCTGCAAAATTTGATGAAGATCCGATGTAAAAAGTAGTTTCTAGAGCTGTAATAGAGCAGAATGGGCCCAATTTGGGTTTGGTATTCCCAAACAAGTAAGGAAAGCCTAAAGTCGGACGGACTTTCTATCTCATTACAATTCAATTCGGAAAAAGTGAAATTTTGAATTATGTAAATGTATGTGTTTGACAAAAAATGGTAAATCGGAAAGGACATTTGTATGGGTGTATATTGAAACCTGTAATGATGTGACCCACTTTCACCATGTATGTTTATTGGTGAAATATAATATGTAAAGTTTGGCCAAAATCGGTTAAACATTCGGGAGCGACATTTGTATGGGGGCTATATCTAAATCTGAACCGATCTTACCCACTTTCAGCATAGGTGTTTGTAGTTCGATTATAAAATTTTGTGGCAATTTTAAAGAAAATCGGTTACAATAAGTGGATTCTAGAGCGGAAAAAGTCAAATCGGGAGCGACATTTGTATGCGGACTATATCTAAATCTGAACCGATCTTACCCACTTTCGTCACAGGTATTTCTAGTTAGATTATAAGGTGTTATGCAAAATTTGAAATATATGTGATTTATATAGCGGAAAAAGTCAAATCGGGAGCGATATCTCAATCTGAACCGAAAGAACCAAAAAGAGTAACTTCTGCCAAATTTTATGATAATCGGACAGCAATTGCGACCTGTAGAGTGCGAACAAGCTTAGATGGACAGCAGACGGACAGACAGACATCGGACAGATTCAGCTGGTGATTCTAAGCCGATCCGTATACTTAAAGGTGGGTCTAGCTCGATTATTTATTGGAGTTACAAACATTTGGCGGAAAACTAACTTATAATACCCTAGTCCACGAAGTGGTGTAGGGTAAAAAGATCATCAGCTAAGAAAACAATTCAGTTTTGAATAAAATCCAGTGTTAACTACAACTTTTGGCTAATTGGCTGGGAGTATCTTACAAAAATTCCTCAATAGCCATTTAATCCCATTCATTCAAATATAGCAAAACATATGTAGTGTTCTACGTATTATCTTCGTTTCGTAGTTATAAGTACGAAGTTTTGGGAAACTATTATTATGATAAATATGTTCTTATCGGAACTATTATCTATTTTTTGCATATTATAATTATAATATTCCAAATCAATACACCTGTGCAAAAGAATGCCATTTTTTCTTTTCAAAGTTTCACCTATATGTTTCTAAGTTCTTTATAAAATGGAAATTGAAACGTTTCATAGCGCATCATTATCGTAGTGATATGATATATGACAAAGTATAAATATTCAGTGTTTTAAATCATATTCCTAAGATATTCAGTTTTATTCAAACAAAAAAACGTTTCTTCAAACAAAAGAATATTTTATTAATTTGAATAAAAACATTGAATATTTTTTAAAAGCGACATCGTACAACTACGAATTCGGTCACTATTTGGTGTGTATTCTAGGCCGGCGTCATAAACATAAGTAAGTATACAAATTGAAGGAAAATTGGAACGCAATTCGGCCACATTAATCAATAGGTTATAACGTTTGGACTTTCGTCTTTGATTTTTGGTATTTAAAATAGATTGATTTATATATTTCAAAATTTCAAACTGCCCAAAAATTAAATGAAAATAAAAGAAACAAATTCAAAGCAATTGTCTACTGTCTGGCACACAAATTATGCAATTATAAAAATTGTGATAAACACTTCTTTAAACTTTTCTATGGAAATAATCCCAACAACTAGTATGCTTTGAAAAAGATTACTAAACACATCCAGATGTAGTATAAGAGTATCAACTTTGGACCAATGTAAAACTCGAATTACGTATGTAAAATGGTCTTGAGCCTGGACAATATTCCAGTTCAAATCAAATGTTGATTACAGACCGAAATGAAACAAATCAAAAAATAAAGACAAATGAGCGCGGCACGGCAAAAATATACACATACTTATATGTATGCAACATAATGATATGCTTTGTTACTTGTTGTGGTTTTTTGTCTGATATTAGGAAAGTGAGTTGTGGTTCTCATTCGTTTTGTAGTGTGCAACCAAGTAATAAATGTCACCATGTAATTTGTAAATAATTGCATTCTATAAAATATAGCTGCGAAAAGGTCCTGAGTCTGGACAATATCCAGTTCAATCCATATCATTTTAATTTAGTTTCTACGCCAATGCCCCTCCGTTCGATAATTGTTAGGCATTCCAAATAATCCCAAAAATGAAGATTGAATTGTTTAATGATGATATGCAAAATTTGTCGTCGGTGGGTCAAGCCGTCTGTGAGCTAAACGCTCCTGCAAACATACCTAAAAATCCCGTGAAATTTTTTATGTTACATTTTTGTCCATTTTTTCTGAATTAATAGACTTTTGAAAATTTTGATTCTTTTAGTTTTTTGTTTGTATTTTTTTGGTCTGTAACCAATATTTGATTTGAAGTGGGATATTGTCCTGGCTCAAGACCATTTTGCATCTATATTTAATAGAATGCAAATTTATTTACAAATGGCATGGTGACATTTATTACATGGATGCAGACCACCACGATCATGATTTCGACCATGTCAAAAGTCTTTTCAAGTGGCTTCGCAGCGACTTTTCAACATCAAACCCGTTTAAAAAATTAGTCTGCAGCCAAGTAATAAATGTCACCATGCCATTTGTAAATAAATTTGCATTCTATTAAATATAGATGCAAAATGGTCTTGAGCCAGGACAATATCCCACTTCAAAACAAATATTGGTTACAGACCAAAAAAATACAAACAAAAAACTAAAAGAAATGGGCGTTGGAACGGCAGAAGTATTGCTGGGTAACTGTACCTGCATATACACATACTTACATATGCAATTCAACGAGGTGCTTGTAAGATGGCATGTGTACTTCATTACTTGGTGCGGTTTTTTAAACGCAAATTCGTCAAGTGAGTTGTGCTTCTCGTTCGTTTGTGAGAATCATCTCCTTATATAGGCCGGGTTTGATGTTGAAAAGTCGCTACGAAGTCATTTCAAAAGACTTTGGACATGGTCGAAATCATGAACGTGGTAGTCTTTAGCCAAGTAATAAATGTCACCATGCCATTTCTAAATAAATTTGAATTCTATTATATATAGATGCAAAATGGTCTTGAGCCCGGACAATATACCAGTTCAAATCAAATTCTGATTCTTGATTTAAAATAACTCATTTGACGTTTTGGATTGATTTTTTGTGATTTTTAAAAGTGACAGCTAATAAAACATATTTCTTGGAAACATTTTGTAAGAGGTGTTATAAAAAATAGATAGAAGGAATAAATACCTTTCGAATGAGGCATTTTATAAAATAATAACACCTAATACGAAAAAGTTTTCAGTTGTCACTATGAAAAAATACTATAAAGGTCCCTTTAAAAGATCAATAATAGACTCTAAGACATGAATCAAAATTTAGATTTAATGTGATTTCATTTAATTTCTATTAGTCAATTTAATTCATTTCTATTAATTACTGTTAAATCAAAAAAAGTTGGACAGAAATGTAACATAAAAAATTTCACGAGAAAAAATTGATTTTTAAGGGTGTGTTTAGGAGCGTTTAGCTCACAGACGGCTTGCTCTAGGAATATTTTGCAAATCATCATAAAACAATCTAAACTTTATACTTGGTGTGACTGGAAATTGTTTTTCGATTTGTATGGGCCGCGACCCAGCCTAATGAACATGTACCCATCCCTATATAAAACCCCTCTACCAACAGATGCAAAGATAAAAATCAAAAAATCACTGAATAAATTAAGAAAATTGATATTTGTAAATGGCTTTTTTCAAGATAATTGTTTATTTAAACTTAGTACATAATATTTTTTCTACCCAATTTAATTATTTTTTTCGCAATGGAAATATATGCGATTTCTTATCTTTATTATTTTTGTTTATGGATTTTCCGTCAAGTTAGAATTTTCAAATGCGTTCGATTTATCACAAGAAATTTTTCCGTCAAGTTAGAATTTTCAAATGCGTTCGATTTATCACAAGAAATTTTTGTTTTTTTTTATTATATAACTCAATTATTTTTAAACAAACAAAAAAAATAAAAATAAATTATTTTCAGATCTAGATTTTCAAAAAAAAATCAATGTGCAAAGGAATATTTTTTGGGGATTTTTATTCAAATTACAATGAGTTTAGGTGTTTATATTGGCCTTTATTGAACGACTCCAACCAAAATTGGACTCCAACTTCAATTCTGTACCACAGTCCTGGTATGGGAGCTGAGGAAAAAATTTTCAGAAAAATATTTTTTTCTCATAGTTTGGAGTAGAATTATAATAATGTTCTGCTCATTCCAATCGATCTTCAGCAATGAATGAAAATGACTAAATTTTAAAATTTAATGTAAGTCGTTTAATCCCTTTTGAGGATCATACATTTCTGACCAAAACGATTTATATTTCGGGATATATTGAAACAGAGGAACACATTGTATAAACCACGTTTTGCCTTCTGGTGGGGAAATACCTGCCACTAAATGTGTGTTACCCCAAATTTCTTTTATAAATCACCTCTGGTCATATTTGATATATCACTCACTTATGAGTGCTAAAAACTTACTTGCCTATGGTCGTCAAAGGGTTAACCCTTTGCATTCAGTGAGACTAAGGCATAACTTATTTTAATACCATTTTGTATGCAGTTGTCCACCTGTTTCCATCTTCTTACATATACACATTTTGCTCCATCCTAATGTTCTTTGAATATGCGAGAAATTATATGACCACAATCATTAATATCTATGCAATGCCGTCGGTTGATAGTTAACGCTATCAAATCTGAGCGCCTTTTACCAAACAAGCTTCATTTCAAAACACAATGAGACAATTTGAAAATTGATGCGAGACCTGCCACCTCTGTTGCGCATTTCTTAAATTCACAACATTTGGCAACCTTTCCCAACAAAAACAAACCAATCCGGCCAAGCCAAGTGTGTGGAATGTGTGCCCTAAGAAAAAGGTTCCATTAAATGCAAATTGTCTTTAACTGGGAGGGGGAGGAGGGTGGAGGTCCGCAATGAGCATAAATTGCTTAATATTCAAACGAACTTTCCCTACTTACTTTGCACATTGTTGTTGTTTTTCCTTTTGCTTATTTTTAATTAAATCCTAAAAATTCTTAAAGCATTCGCCACCACGACCACCCTCCCTCCACGCCGCACAAAGCAAAACTAAGTGGCAAATTGCACTTGAAGTTGGAATTTGCCAAATGAAATTCTTGGCAAGCCAACAAATTTAAACCAAATATTTGGAAAATATTTTAAAGCCAAATACCTGTGTGCAAGAGCGCAGGTTACACCTGTGTGTCGGCAGCAGGCCAGCAAAAGGTGGCTGGTGGCCCTCCTTTTTTGTAGTTGGAAGACGGTTCGGTTCGTAGCGGTGGCAGTGGTTGCAGTGAACAAAATAATTATGAGTTATCCGTGCTAATCGGCGACCATATAATCAACAACAACAAGAAACAACACTGCACAGAGTTCCGAGGAGCATGCTTAGGCTTTTACTCCTTGATTTTGGAATTCAGTGATATCAAAACGCCCAAGGCGGCCCAAACAGAAAGACATAAACAATGTGAACTGGAGGAGACCCAAAGAACAACGAGAACAGGAACAACAGCCAGTTAACATGGAAGTCGCGGAGCCACGGAAACAGCCACATTCACATCCACATCACACTGCCACTGCCACAGCCACGAGGAAACTTAAAGAAGCGCCAAACAAAATGAATGCTTACAGGACATGCTAAACACGAAAGCGACGAAACAAATCGCAAATCTAAAGGTATGCACGGCAAAAAATCCCGTGAGCGAAAACAGCAACAGCGCGACAACCAGTGAAATCAAATTTCACTGGGTTATGCTGGTGGCTCCAAGCGCTGAGCAGGCAGGAACGATGGCAAATTGCCGGGTCATTAGGGAACTGAGACTGAAACTCCCGGAAACACTCTATTAAACTCGCAAATGCAGCACTTTTCTTATGATTTTTCTTCAGCTGACTCGCACATACACACAAACACTCATCCTTGCCACTCGCACACACACACTCACGCACTACAAATCCTTGAGAACGCTGGCCGACCAAGAGCGAGTACCAACCGGAATGTTGTTATCATGTCGCCAGGAACGCGTGCAAGATTTCTGTGGCTGTTTTTCTAACGTTCCTCTTGGTGCCCTGAACTGAAAGCGGGCCAAGTCAACCGAACAAATGCTTTTGTGCCGAGCGTGCGACCGACAAACTGAACTTGGCACAGGTAGCGCCATCTGTTGACAGCCGGCATATGATAGCAGCCATTTTGTTTTATGTTCGTCTCTTTCTGGCCCCACTCAAAGCTCCAGCTACACTTGTCCGCAAACACACAGGCCATTATGACATTATTGGGCTCTCCAAAATATATGTTGCTCTCATTCTAACACCCACTTTTCCAACGCCCCAAGTATGCAGAATGCTAGTGTGTCTGCTCTTTCCAGTGTTGCCATTAAGAGGGTAATCGTTAAGTGCTCATGCGCGCTCATTGGAAATGAGCACACCCAGGCAACGCCCCCTTTATACGGAGAGCAGTGTAAGCTTTCCAGTAAGAGTGCCAGACAAGAGCACACTTGTCTCACCGTTGGTTCGTTCAGTTGATGTTGGTTGTTTAATGGTGTTGTTCGGTGTGTGTGAGTGTGTGCTTTGGGAGGTTTGCGACCAAAAGAAAACCTGTGAGAGAGTGTGACAAAGAGAAAGAAAAGTTACAAACGAATTAGCACAAAGAGGAAGACAAAAGCGGACGACAAAAATAGGCGAATAAGCTCATAGAGAAATGTCAAAAAATCGAATCAATTATCGATTGTCATCGCTAATAAAATCCTAACCAAATTATTTAAATTAATTGTATGATTTCGAACTGTTGTGTTCTTTAAATTTCATTTCAAAAAACTCAAAAACTTTATTCTTCTTCTTCTTCCACTTCGTCCATCACAAACTTGGTTGTGATTTGCCGCCGTTAAAAGCGTATGGCCCAGGGTTGTATATGAAAAGAAAATTTGTGTATCACTCGGCCAGAATGCCGCCGTCAGGGAAAAACAAACGGAAAAGTGGCTTATTCAAATTTTCATTTTCAAAAAACAAAGTAAAGAACAGCTCTTGATCTCGTGCTCTAGAGTTCTGGGCGCTCTCACTCTCTCTCAATTTTCTTAAGGTGATCACAGACTTGCTCAATTTATTTATGAAGCCGGCTTCATTTGCATGTCTGTGCGCCGCGGTTGTCTTCTTCAATTTGTTGGAATTTCAATTTGTTTTTCATACTTCGCGGCGTCTTTACAGAACCATACATACATACATATGTTTGTATGTAGACCTGCCTACGTTGTCATGTAAATGTTGTTGTTATCGGGCCCAGAATTAATTCATTATTATAATTTGTGTCCATAAAACAAACAATATTTTTTGTTATTTTCTTGGCCTGCCCTGTTTGTTTGTTCATTCGTTTATTTATTAACATAATTTCATTAATTTCGCTCTCTGCTTTCATTGTATTTATTTTTTATTTGTTTTTTTTTTCTATCAGACATTTCAATTGTTCAGCGTTTTTTTTTTTTTGTTACTTTTACTTTTATTCACTTCTCGGGCGTTTTGCGTTTTTCGAGTGTTTTCTTCAACGTCTGTTTCGTACTTCCCGTCCCCGTTCGGTGTCCGATAATTTATTCGGATTTGCAAGACATGAAAAGATTATGTTCAATTATGTTAATAACAATTTATGTACTGTGAAAATGTTCATTTACATACTGGGTAACGAGTGCAAACGATCGATACATATTTCACTTCACATGGACTTGCCTTAGATTTGCCAGATACGAATCTATTGTGTGTCAATTACAAATTTACAATGTTGATTGGCTGCGATCGAATCCATGGAATTTATTGGACTCTGAAGTGGAATGTGGATGGCAAAATAAATATAAATTTGTTTAGTTTATATGACTGAACTTGAATTTTGCATTCGGGTTCTAACAAATAGAAACAAAAAAATATTGATGCAAAACCAGACGACCATTTCGAATCTACCAAGGTTCTGGTCAATGGATTTGCAACGGTTACTAAAAATGTAAACTGCAAAATTATCGAATGTGACGATAATTTATCAGGATAACAAAAAAGTTTTTCAGGATACTTTCAATACGATATAATTAGATAAAGAGTAGGTTGGACTCCGTCATTAGACCGCAAGAATTTAAACTACACAGTAATTTTTTTTGTTCAGTTCATGATATTTGTATACTATTATCTACCCACGCCTACTTGTACGCTAATAAATATATACGATATATAGAGACGGGTACATTTTTATTACATTTAATGACCCGCCCACCAAAAGGGTGGTGACACTAACATAGGGTCTAGTCTTCGGTTTATATATCCAAATATTGCAAGAAGTATATTAAAATACAGAAATTAACCAAAGGAATATTACAAAAAATTTAAAAATTTAAGAGGTACTGTCCTTGTGAGGGATTTTTTTCATCTTGGTAGTAACAATGGTGTCACCTTATTAATCGAAATTGAAAAGGTTCCTATGTAAAATATTTTTTCAAATCTGGCATTCTACTCGGCAATTTCAATACAGATCTGGCAACTGACATATCAGTGTTGCAAAAATGACAGATTTGTCTGTTCCTGACAGATAGGAAAAGGAATTTCCAACAATTTGTTATTTAATTTATGTTTCGTTTTTTACACAAGTAAGTATTTATTGAAAACAGTTCGGCTTGCGAGCCTAAAGCAATAGTGAAATTAATATTAGCTGTAACATTGCTGTCGAACTTAGATTGGACAATTGTATTTTTCCCAACAAAATTTAATCTAATCACGAAAAAATAGACTTTTGGTGCAACGAAAAATATTTTTTAAACAACTCCATACATACGTGATTAATACGACATTCAAATATACACCCAAGATCCATTTTTTTTTCGAATTTCACCTGTCAAACTTCATATGAAAAATCCCAAAATCCGATAAACTGGATTTTGGGTGTATATCTGAACGCAGTATAAAGACTATATCTTTTTGCACTTCGAAAAATCGGACTTTATAATGTTTTGAAACATAAAGCATTTAAGGATGGAAAACTAAATATAAACATGATTTAAACTGACGTAATCTAAATGGTCTTGGCCAGTTTTTCCAGTATACAGACAATTTGTTTGTCGCCCATAAATAGTCAAGCCCTTAAGCCAATATAGAATAAAAATAAAATTTATAAATCAATTAAAAAATTCACGCATTCAAATGAAATATTATTAAAAAGCGGTTTGATAAAGAAATTCAAGGAATCAATAAAGAAATTTGTAAACCGTTTATTGAAAATATATTTCATATATTCACATATTGATTAGAAAAGTTGTAAGTCGTGTATTGAAAACAAAAAAAGGTTAAGCTAAAAATGAATATAAAGCAATGACGCGCATGTCGTTGCGTTTTTGTTGAAAGGTTTCAAAATTAGAAAAATCAAATCAACGTTTTCGTTGAAATTATCAGGCACACTTTTTTCTGTGAACAGAAAACAGTCCTTTAATTTAAAAAGTCTTATACCAACCAATAGTTCTTTTACTAAAATTAATTATTAGTTGGTAGAATTTAAAACAGGTTACATCAGCTATGAATGAAAAGAGAGCGAACTAGGGGACATACTAGGCATTTCGAAAACTATTATCTCACTGTGAGTGAACTCTTTTTCTGCAATTTTCATCAAAATGGAAGCTTAAAGTGTTGTGTAGTTCCACCATTCATCGCCTATTACAACAGCAATTTGATTGTATAATAATATAAATAAAATTCAATTTTATTTTGAGCGCTATTAAGGAAATTATGTTGAAAAATAAATAAAAAATATTATATATTATATATAAATTAATATTTAAAAATAATGAAAAATTACGCAATTAAAATTATTTATTGCTCTTTACCTTATAGTTTTCAGGAGGAAGCTCATAACAGTACAACAAGGGGAAGACATGATACACTTAAATGAAACTCACCACGAATTGCTCAAAGGAAGGAGTTGAAGGTGAAATCAAACAACTTTGACTAACATATGCAGATAATTTAATATATATTGGTTAAGTGGAGTGTTTGGAAAAGGTACTTCGTATTTCAATTTACTTATTTCAGTTTTATACATGTTTTATTATTGGTTATATTTATAGATGTGGAGTCTTCGTATCGTATCAATAAAAGACTTGCAGGACATGTACCATATAATCAGTTATACATGAATGTATGTAAAACTCAGCAGGAGCACAAAAACTACAACAATCGCATTACATGTAATGCTGGAATAATGCTGTAGATGAATTTAAATATTTATACTTTGATCCGGAAGAATCAAACAATCATACAACAACACTTGCTTTATCACAATATTGTGTTCAGTGATGCTTATTTTTGGCTCCATGGACAAGTCAATAATCAATTTTGTCACATTTGGAGTGAAGAGAATCCACTTTGGACGCTTTGGAAGACAACATTGCCATAATAGCATAATAAATACAATTTTCACTTTTTATAAAACATTGTTCCACACTTATGCTATATTTAAAAAGTATAAATAGTTTTATATTGTTTTTATTTAAAAAATTGATTGAAACAAGCAGCAAAATAAACAGAACAGTAAAACAATCTAAAAACAAATACAAATAATTTATAAGAAATTCAATAAAACAATAAATTCAGTGAAACATTAATACTGAAAAACACTTGTAAAATGAAATATTTAATTAATTACTAATTTTTTGAATTTTTTAATTAGTTCTAAACTTGAAATACACTCTTCTTGCTTAATACCCATCAAATTAAGAACTTACAGCCTGTATTTTAAGCATCTTTGTAAGTTAATTCGTCATTAATGCAAGTCTTGAAAAATACGCTCAGGCAAGCTCCAGAAAGTTTAATTCCTTCTTCTTCCTTCCTTCCTTCTAATACTCTTCGTTATCCATTCCAAACACTATTCTATTTTTAACCTTTCAATAATAGTTAATCATTATGTTAACATTCACTCTTAATTTTATGTCTATGAATAAAGTTATACTTTTGTATATCTCGTGTACTTCGACTTCTTGTTTAATTCCGCTTTACACCAACATCTTCTGATTTAAGCAGAGTTACAAGCCGAACCATAATTATCGGCGGCGGCGGATTTCGGCTGATTTGTCGACTCGTTCTGTCATTCGATCACCCCTATTTATTTGACAATTTTGGGAAAATGGAAGGAATAATTTGTATTGGTTTTTAACACCTCTTCTTTTATTATATATATATATATATTATAGTTCAATATTCGTTAATATTAGCCAATGTTCCCATAATTTAATATTATTATCCCATACAATTATTTTTTGGAAGTGGGAATCTATTCTCAAAATTTATAATATGGATGAATTTAATAAATAAATTGGACCTACACTGGATAATTATCCATGCTAAGTCCAATATTTTTAACATAAAATATTTTTGTTAAAATTTGTTTTTATACGCACATTGTTATTGGTGATAAGTTTAAAACAATTTTTAAAGTTAAATTTTAACTTTTTATTTGTTTTTTTCTTATTAGTTATCAAATCTTAAAGAAAAACAGCCTTATTGTTATTTATAGGAACACATGGCCACGCGTACTGGAATTGACTTATATAAATGCGACTTTCAAATCAAAATACAATCATTCAACTTTCTATAGACGTCATCATATGTGGGATACTAAATTCAAAGAAAGGTCAATATATTTCACAGTAGTAGGTTGTCTAAGTCGACAGTTATACTTTCTTTTGTAATTTTAAGAGGGTTGTCTATTTTGGTAGTAAGATTTGACTGAGTTAGAACTCCTCAAATCTCGGCGGCGTGGTTGAAGTCGATATCAGTCGATGAAATCGGCGGCGTGTTGAAGTCGATATCAGTCGATGAAATCGGCGGCGTGTTGAAGTCGATTTGAGCCGACGAAATCGGCGGCGGCGCGGCTTGTCGGCTTAAAATCGGTCGGCTTGTATCTCTGGATTTAAGGCGTTATTTCGTAAATCTTGGGTGACGTGAACAATTATTAGGACTGTCCTATCTTAATATTGGTATTGGACTTGCTATCTTAATATTGGTATGGAATTTACTCAATTAACAAACAGATTGCTTGCTACTCGCTTAGTGGTGCGGCTAGATGTTTCTTCATGATTAATTTAAAAAACCTGTGGATAACAATGCCGTTACCTTATCAGCTCTCCTACTTATCGAATGTACCTAATGTTGCATATTTTCGCAGTTTTCTTCTTAAAACAAAAAATAAAACATAAGTTTTAAGACCTAAAAAGGTACACTGAAAGAAAAAGCTTTATTCCCCCAATGAAATTTTACATTGCTTCAATGAAATCTGTCATTGTTTTTGGACCAATACAACGTAAATTGTTTCATTAAATTAACAATCAATAATAAAAAAAAAAACAAAAAAAATGTTCCAATAGTGTTAGAATTATGTAAAGTGTCATTACTTGTCATTACATTAATAAAGCAGGTTAAGTTAATGTAGAGACACGTGATATTTTGTCGTTGTGGTACTGAAGTAGTTTCATTGATTTAATGATATTGATTTGTCGATATAACGCAACTATTTCATTGCTGCCCTTATTATTGCTTAATTGGCTATAAACTGTCTACATATAGTTTGTAGCAATTATATCACACATAATCCAATATAATTAAGCTAAGTGAACTACAAAACAAGTAAGTAAGCGTCAGTAACCTATATACCCGACTTAGAGTGAGGGTATATCACACTCAGATACCATATGTATGAAAGTTATAAGGACTTAAATTTGACTTGGGGTCGTATAATTTACGTGGAAGGTACTGGAAGGTTCGTGGCACATGGTCCCAGCTTCCAAATTTATAAAACAAATGTAAAAACATGATCAGATATCAAGTCATGGTGAATTCCGCTCTGGTATGACACTTATAAAGAATTAAAATTTAGTTAATATAGAGACAATTGTGTGGGAGGTACAATATCGCCCACATTTAGAAGAATGCAATGTCTATTAAAACATTGCAGAACGTCAAATTTCAGTATATTCTGATTATCCGTATAGAAGTAATAACAGCTTTAATTTTACATAGGTTAAGGTGATTTGCGTGGCAAACTCCTACATATTATGTACGCTTAAAGTGATTATAAAAACTTCATCATATACCAAAATATTGCTGACTTCGAATATCCGTGTGGAAGTTACATTGGTTTTAATTTAACATAGGAATATGGTCCATTATAGAATTATAACATACTTATTGTGTGCCACCCAAAAATAACCATATAAAAAATTAAAACACATCACATTCTGGTAATGAAATGTTACATTCGGGTTAGGAAAGAGTTTCATTATTTTGTTTGTGACGGAAAAAGTAAACAAAACTTAATAAAATCGGATTGTAATAGTAAATTATAATCCAACTATAATATTATATCATTTTTATAATATTATTCATTTTTGTCCCGATTTATACAAAAACAGAATTCATTCCACTAAAGAAAACTATTTCGTTGTATTAATGACACAAGAAATCATTTAAAATATTGTTAATGAAATATATCATTACGATAAAGAAACATTTCATTGCATCAAAGTAAACACATTAATGCAACCGTTTCATTGATCTAATGAAAAAATTTTCTTTCAGTGTATTGTAATTTTGACACTTAAGTATAACCAACTGCAACGCTACGCAAAATCACTTAAGCATCCCAACCGGAAGGAGAGGAAGAGCTTCCGTCTAATGACAGTAAACAATTCTTGTGAAGTGATAATATTTTTTGATACGTGTTGCCGAGTAAAACAAAAATCTGTATTTTAAAGTTTCCAGACACCTCCATAATATTGGTTTTCGTACGGTTGGGCCTGTAACTTAGTTGATTATCAAGCGATTGCACTGTCCGACAGTCCTTGAATCAGATGATATACATCTGAAACTAAAAGATAAATAGAGTAAATTGGCATTTTTAGCTTTTCATATTCTCATCCTGTTGATCCTTAATTTTTCAAAAATTATTTTAATACACTGTGACTCCGGTATAAATGTCAAAACAAAAAAGAGAATATGTGTTAAAAATACTTGAAATTTCAAGCTTCTATCTGTATTAGTTTAGAATTAACAACCATTTAAAGTGTTGTTTCTTAAAAAGCAAGATATGATTAAAGTAGAAAAAGTAAGGGGTAACCATGAAATAGATGTTCATGCTGAACTTATACAGATAGAAGCATGATATTTAAAGTATTTTTAATAGATACTCTCCTCTTTAATTTGACACTAATACCATTATCATGGGGTTCGAACAAGTATATAAAATAATTTTTTGACAATTTTTTTTCCTTTGAATATTTATAATGAGGAAATGAAAAACTAAAAACGCCAAGTAACTCCATTTTGCCTATAGTTTCATAAGTATATCATCCGACTTGTTTTTTAATTGTCGTACGGTGTTATATGTTTCTCAGCGGATTTAAAAAGTTCACATATTGCCATTGAACCTTGACAATATTTCGTATATCACATTCAAATTGCCACTGGTTTATGGGTAGGCCTTTCAAAGTAACTGTGACCGTTTGAAATTGGATTATATACATAACATTTAATTAAAAAACTTCCGTCTGAATTGTGTACACTAAAAACAATTATAGGACTTCACCTTTTGCCTCATGCCGTCTGCAAGGTGTTAACCCTATTCTCCATCGCTACATCCTTTCTTCCAATATCCTAGTGTTACAATTGAACGATCCTAAATGGATTTTTAATTTTCAAAAACACTTTCAGTTCGTATGAATGGAACACAATTAAAATGCAATTATTTGAATTTCCCTAAGTGATCATTTTACCCAGTGAACAGCCATACATTGAGAATAGTTCATATTTTTTTAAACGAATTTAATGAACAGCCTGTGGAATAGTTTCACCTGCTCTAAGAAAGGTTTCAACACATAACCCCCTTCACATCGCAGAGTCCTGCTCCCTTAATCAAACGTTTTTATGTATTTCAATTAAAAACTCGATATTGGATATTTGCCCGAGCAGTCGAGGGAAAATGGAAGTAGCCGAGGAAAACAAGTAGCCAAGTCACGGTGCACCAGACGCAGCCTATACGCAGAGTATCACTTTACCTTAATTTACAACGTGTCCTCCTGTTCGAATACAGATGCTTATCGCGCAGCAAGGATATGCATGAGTGTGTGTGTGTGGGGCGAGAAGAAAACCGGCTTAGCTGAATTAGTTGCACCTTGTGTGTGCAGGGAGAGCAAGGAATGCAAAGGACTCTGCGTCTACAAAGAAGTGACGTAGTCGTCGAGACATGTTGCGGTCTCTGGCCATGAGATCCGTTACAATTCCAATTGTTTGAGCTGTTGGTATAATTTGTTTATGGCTTTCACCCTCCCTTGGTCTCCTTCTTTCTCTGTGTGTGTCTCCAGTGTCTCTGAGTGCTGCACCGTTTTACACGCTAATGACACGCTAACGTGAACTTGACCATGGCTATCGTAACGTCTGATCTTAACGAAAATAATACCATATCGTACCATAACAAATAGCATGGTCAACACAGTGGCGGCAGCAGCAGCCCCAGTAGTAGTACTTGGCCAACTAGAGATAGTTCTACACTCCGGCTTTTATTTTTTTGGAAAGAAATTTGAATGAACCGCCACCACCACCATCACCACGAAATGACAGTAGTAGTAACACACGTTGTAGAATTAGCGTCGCATTAATGTTTTGTTGCATTTATGTCCGAAGTTCGTCGAACAGTGGTTAGAAGGCAGAAAATAAAATTATTATTATTATTTGCACATGACAAATTAGTATAACCCCATCCCATGGTGGTCAGAAATGAGTGTACACTTGTTTTGTAACACCTTGAAATAACGGCCTCAATTATGCTTATTTAAGATCGCCATAAAATTCTAAGATGATCTGCCCTCCTCCATCCGAATGATGCAAGCTCGAGGTTTCGATAAAGGAGGCTCAAATGTTCCTGAAATATATTTTTATTAATTGTACATTGGTTGGCATTGAAAATTGGAGAAATCGGCTCGGGGGAATATTCTCTTCTCACAAAGAATGAAAAAACTCAAAATATTGGCTGGAGTTTTCATTCATTTTGTAATTTCTTTACAACATCTTTAAATATTCATTGGAATCTCTATCTTTAGGTCTAGCGTCTACAAATTTTTATTTTTTTTAAGCTGCCCATTTTATATTGTGAGTCTATGTTAAGATTGTACTTGCAACACATTGATTTGTACCAATTGTACTCCTTTTTGACCAGCGTCCCCCTTAAAAGTGCAAATTTGAAACAATGCTTTTCTGTTCCGTGTCTATGTAGTTAGCGAATTTGACTATTCCAGCTACCTTCATTTGGTACTAGTTTTAGGCCTTTTCATCCAACTTCTACCTTGAAAAAACAAAATTAGAAGAAAGTCCTTTTATGTTGCGCATCTAAGTAGACAGAGAACAACATATTGGTTGGTACTATTTGTTTCTCTGTTTGTCAGCCTCCTTCTTAAAACTGTAAATCTCGAAAAAAATATGTTAATAATACTTTGCGACAGCACAAAAACTTTGAAAGGTGGTATTATTTTTCTGGTAGGTATTGTCGAATAGAACAATAATCTGTATTTAAATTTGTCAAACAAAATCTTGAGTTACGGATAAAAAACCGGTAATAAGAGATATGCTCACAAAGAGTTCCGCGATTCAACGATTCTTTAAATGGTACTATTTTTATCCCTCTTCCTTTCAATTCTTATTTTGAAGTACAAATAAAAAAAATCATTTATATTACGTGTCTAAATAACCAGGAGAATGTACAAAACGAATTTGCGTCCAACTGTAACACTTGTTGGTACCCTTTTTATCCCACTTACCCCATAAAAAGAACAAATGTCGAAAAATATATTTATGTTGCACGTCTACGTACTCAGAAGAATGTAGAATGTTTCTGGTTGGCACACTTTGTTTGGTGCCATTTTTATCCCTTTTCGTCCACTTACCCCTTGAGTGTTAAAAAATCGCAAAATACATTTATGTTGCGCGTCTATGCTGTCAGAGGAATGTATCCACCAAATTCTACGATTCCGGATGCAATACCATTTGGTACCATTTGTATCCCTTTTCTGTCCATCAAATGCACAAATATCGAAAATTCCATTTACGTTGTGCGGCTCGCTTGGGATTGAAACTGGGCGAAATCGGAAAAAATTTTCCCTCACAAGCACTAAAAATACCCATAATAATAGTTTTTAAGATAAATAGAGTAGTTAAGCATATTTTTTCAATATGTCTGCTTGTACTTACTTGATATTGGGTATGTGCATTTCCCCTATAACAAAGACGTGCACCATAAATTTTCTTCGTAGGGGAAGAAATGGGGCAGAAAGGGATAAAAATGGTACATATCAAACGACATCAGCTAGAAACACGAAGATCGGTGTACATTCCTCTAATTGAGTAGATACATAATATAAAAGTATTTTTTCAAAAATTCGTACTTTTAAGGGGTAAAATGGGAATAGGGGGATAAAAATGGTACCAACCAAACGGCTGCACCTAGAATAATGAAATTCTGTGTACATTCTTGTGATTGCGTAGACATGTAAAATAAAAGGATTTTTCGAAATTCTTACTTTTTGGGGTTAAAATGGAAAAAGGGGATAAAAATAGTACCAACCAAATGACAGCAGCTAGAGTCATGAAATTCGGTGTATACATTCCTCCGACTGCGTAGACACGAAAAATAAAAGGTTGTTTCAAAATTCGTGCTTTCAAGGGATACAATGGGTAAAGAGTGATACAAATAGTACAAAATAAACGACAACAGCTAGAATGATGAAATTCTGTGTGTACATCACTCTAATACGTGAGATAATGAATTTTCAAATTTGTACTTTTGTAATCAAGATATAATGGAAATACAACCAACTGTAGCACCACTATTGCACAATAGTTATAAACGTACCTATCCTGGGATAGGTCAGTATGGATATATCACAGAACTGGTCCCTTAGTGTGAATAAATTGTAAATTCTCATGAGGTGCGTTTCAAGTCATGTGCTTTGAAACTAATTCCAGGTCATATCCTGTGAGACCGATTCTAGGACATGTCTTTTCAGGTATGGTGAGAGTCATGTTCTCTGAGACCGGTTCCAGGTCAAATCCTTTGAGACCGATCCTAGGTCATATCCAAGACATACCACCCCCTCCAATGACAATGACCGGTCCTTACCCACCAGGGACCAGTTCTGGGACTTGTTCATTTTCAATATTTATGATATTTAAGCCTCTGTGGAATGCAATTCATAGCGAAGGGGAATATATAGTTCGGCCCGGCCGAACTTTACGCCGTTTTTACTTGTTTTTCACCTACCCTTTCAAAGTACGACGCTCCCGCGAGAGCGGCCATGCTAACCAGCAAATGAAATTTTATTATTCAAGCTTCAACAATTTGAATTGTACCATTTTCATCCCAAACTCTATATCTCCCCCATAACTTTCGAATTTTATAAAATCTTTTTTAGTCGCGTTCGTGATATAAGGGAAACGAACGAACCCAATTTTAAGATTCCAGCTGGCATCAGTTGTTTCAAGTCGATGGTACTATTTTTATCCTTTTTAGGGCAACGAACGAAACAAATTATAAGATTCCAGCTGCATCCGTTTTTTCAAGACGATGGTGCTATTTTTTATCGAAAATCCCCTACTGTCTCACCTCTACTCTGTAAGAGAAATGCTGTCCTCAAATTCCACGGTATAAATATTTTCTGAAGTTTTACATATATTTTTTCTAAAATCCGAACTCAAATTGTTATTCGATTTTATAACCTCCGCTATAGCATATTCATATTGTCTTCCCATTCACAACACCTTGATTTGTAAACACTGTGCCTCTAAGAAAAGCGGGAAAAGTGTCTACATTTGGATGGTTTTAGATCAGTTACCGGCGCATACTGTTGCTTCTTTGACTGGGAGGGAGTCCCATAAAACCGGAGCACCAACATTTATTAAGCCCATCTGACCATTGTTATTTGTGCTGTTCACTTTTGGCGTTTAGCGTTTCCACCCGTAACGCTTGAGTGACTTGCAACGTCCATACTTTTAGTTTCCACACTCGCGCTCGCACTGGCCGCCAGAGTTAGAGTCAGAGTCCCAGTAATTCGATCACTTGGCCGAGGAGGAGATCTAATCTCGTCGTTAGTAACATTTCTTCAGTTCCGCTGTGTGAGTTTTCTGTGCTCGCTCTGTGATCTGCTCCGTGCTCTGGCATGTGTGTGTGTGTCCGTAAAAAGTCCGTCGCTTGACTGCTGGGATGTCGTCCACCTCATTTTCCTCAGCGGATATTCGCCCCCGAAATGGCTGTGCAATGGAAGAGGTGGTGGTGGCGGTGGTGTGGCCCGAACAAGCCATTCATTATCCGGGACGGCTTTTGTTGCGCTGTTGTTTGGCTCTCGTCTGGCTATCGCGCAGACTGTCCGGTATTTTGTTCAAATTTTACTAATTATTACGTTGTAGTTGTTGCTGTTGTTCTCGTTGAGGTTGTTATTGCCGGCTTTGCAATTATGGCCGTTAAAAGTGTTTAGGAGGGCGTTTTATGGCATTTGACGTAGTTGTTGTTTATTTTCAGTTTTTTCTTCTGTTTTTTTTTTTAGTTTTTGCTTCATTGTTGGTCATTTGAAAATTGAATTAAAGGTAACGGTTGTTAGGAGGAAGTGCTGATTGATTGCGGTGACAGAATCTTTAGTGAATGGAAATCGGAAATGGTTGGACATGACATTACGGCGAGGTGGTGGTGACATGATCTCATATTTGACACTCTTCGAAAATTGTATGTGAAAAATAGTGCCAGACACGGGCAATTAAAATCAATAAAATCGGCGTTGGTGTTGTGCTGAAGTCAGTGATGCATTAAGAAAATATTGCGCAAATCATGTTCAGGAAGCAATCCGCAATTGAACAAACAATGCCGTAATGAGAAATGACTCGCATTTGGAGCAGTGTTACCGCTTTCTTTTCAATTTCAAACCGGCCCGGGGCGATACCTACATATAACATCCACCTTGGAGTGCTTTCAAAAGACTATTATAACATAGTACAACAATTTTTAAAAATGTCGTTACACTTGAACCGGATGATATATGTATGAAACTGTAGGCAAAATGGAGTTAATTGGCGTTTTTAGTTTTTCATTTCCTCATCAGAGGACTACAAAGTTCCAAATTATAAAATATTTCAAAAATTATTTTAAATACTTATTCGTACCCTATGATAATGGTATTAGTGTCATATTAAGATGAGAATATCTTTTCAAAATACCTTTCAGGGACAGTTTCAAATACTTAATTAATGATCTTGCACGGGTAGGACTGAAAAAGGCCTACCAAATTAAGGGTAACTTTTGAAGACTTTAGATTACCCGAACAAACAAAATTATTATTATATAAATTGAGTATACGGTCTGCATTACTTTATGCTTTCCCGATATGGTTCCAAATTTCGCCATCTGTGATGATCGATTTCGGAATAACGAAAAGGAAAATCCTCAGATCTTGCATTGGGAAGAACTTCCAAAGTTACAATAAGCGTTTTTCAAACAAATTTATTTATGATAATGCCTCAGTCACGCCAATGCCTGTGTACTTGATGAAACTGATGAACAATTTTGTAAACAGGATCTCGAATCATGAGAACCCTTTAATTCAGAACGTATTTAACGAACAAGTAGCATTCAGCTGGCATAATACAAATTATCTGTCACCAATTGGTATCAATATGGCAATGAACTTGTCCTCCACCTTGTGTCCCCAATTTTACGTCAAATCTGACACTGTTAGTTTTTGTATTTAGATTTATTATTAGTTTTTTTTTAGTCTTAAGCACACTCTTTTGCTGAGATATTCTCTCATATTACGTTAGTGTCGGGAGAAAACACGGATACTAAACCTCTTGAAATATTTATATATGTTTTAATGATTTAAGATAAAGCAAGATGCTGAATTTTTTTAACTGTAATTAAATCAATACATTATAGTTTTAAGAAAATCCATTATATATTGTTATAAAGGGTGATTTTTTAAAAGCTATAGGAAAGTTTTTCAAAAAAAAACACATAAAATTCAGAAAAATACATGAAATCTTTATATGAATCGATAGTACGGTCCATATAATTTAATGTTTGAAGATTATTTCATGCAAATGTTGACCTTGACTGCGCCTCAAATGGTCCATCCGCATAGTCCAATTTTGGCATTTCCACGTTTTTGAGTAACAGAGGCCCAATTGCTGCGATCGGCGACGAATCGATAATTGATGGTCATCATTAACACTGGCCGATACAGCTGCGATATTTTCTTCAGTTCGCACTTTACGTAAGCGTGTTGGTGGTTTAATGTCCAACAATGTAAATTTGGTGCGAAATTTTGTCACAATAGCCCGAATAGCCGCTTCAGTGGGTCGATTAAACTGACCATAAAATGAAAGCGCGCGATGAACTTTCGTAACAGAGCACGCATTTTGATATTAAAATTCAATAATTTGCAAGCGTTGTTCGTTTGTAAGACGATTCATGGTTAAATTATAGATGTTGGACATTGAAACAAAACACGAAATGTGCGTCAGCTGTTTAAACCAGTGTTGCCAAAAAGATAAAAGCTAAGAAATCACCCTTTATATAACATACATGATTTCAAAAAAGCCTTAATAAATTTAAAATTACAAATTATCTTTTCAAAATATTGAATATCGTGGTAGAAATCATGCAAAGATGTATGGAGTTACTATCAGTCCATTTTTCCGTCTGAACCGACTTCGTCCGTTTTCAGTCCCAACTAACCTACAATCATTGGATATATTGATTTATTTGTTTATTATGAATTACAATACACATTAAATTTATATTCTAATTTTGAGCCAGGTGACAGACCAGAACCTCTGCTGGGAAACGAACCAACAGCTCACACGCTGGTAGCCAAGTACGCTACAAATTTCTAACATCGGAGACTCCCAATATTATGTTCAGAGATTGCATTTAGATATTCATGGGACAATGTTGCATTCACAAAAGCTAATTGTTCGGAGCGCTTTATAGGACTGGACTAAAAATCGCAGTCAATGAAAATTGAAGATATTTAAGCAAAAGTGTCACACCCATTTGACCATTACATATAAATATAGAGTGGACTATTTAAATTTTTAAATTTGAACTACCAATTTCTTTGAATTTTAAAAGTGGAATAAAATTCATTTTTAATTTTTATTTTCAGGTGTATGTTTGACATTTGCCAAATGGGACGCTATTCGCTCGAACAAAATTGGGAAATATTAAAAATTTACTTCCAAAGTAGTGAGTCCTTAACGCAGACTGTAAGAAATTTACGTGGAATATTTTTCGAGAAGAGATCGACCTTCTGTATAGCCTTCATGAGGCTCATTTTCCTCTCGGTGGCTGTGTCAATAAGCAAAATTGCCGCATATGGGGTTCAGAGAACCCACACGTGACTATTGAGAAGCCAATGCATCCACAACGAGTCAGTGTTTGGTGTGGATTTTGGGCTGTACTGAAAAATTGGGTTGATCGGATGAGGTACTGCCGAGCCTGTCATATGAATGATATTGTGTTCCATTATTAAATGATTAAGTTCAACCTTTCCAATAAAACCAGAAATTTAAAGAAATAAAATTTTAAATTGCCCACCCTATATCATCATATCATCCAGCCAGACGGACGGGCAGATTTTTCCAAGAATCGAGAAGAATAAAATCTGACCTTTTCATGATTGGGGAATTGGAAGTCAAGAGTACTCGCCCATTTGTCAAATATAAACGAATTCATTTACTTTTGAAAAATATTTTTTTTAAGATTTATCTGTAAAAAACGAAAAATAACCGAATTCGTTTATATTTGACAAATGGGCGAGTACTCTTGACTTCCAATTCCCCAATCATGAAAAGGTCAGATTTTATTCTTCTCGATTCTTGGAAAAATCTGCCCGTCCGTCTGGCTGGATGATATGAGGAAAAATCCCTTAACAAAAAAGACCTATTTTTTATTGAAAACATTGTCCATTTCGTTTGTTGGAAAAATGGAAAATTAAAATATGAAAAATGGTTTTCATAATCTATTATTTGGGCGTTTTTCCGATAATGAAACAATAATATGAAAAGTAGGTCAGAATATACTAAATATTTTGGTAAAAATTACTCAATGATCGTAGAACGTCCTATTTTTACACCAGGAATTTTTTGGGGCCAGGAGAGTAGAAGTAATATGAAAATTGACTTAGAAGACACACGATATTTTAAGCAATACTTCATATGAATATTAACCAATTGAGCGTTTTTTGTACGGGTGTATGAGAGATTTTTTGAGTTAGAAATCACATTCGACATCCTTTTTACCTTTATATTTAGAAAATCTTTAAATGGTTGTTAACCCCGCTTTCATTTGATACCATTATCGCAAATGATGACTCGCAAAAGTACGAAAATAAATTAGTAAAACATATATCGAGGGCTTATATTTATAAGTGGCTATAACAAAAACATAACTTTTCAGGAGAGCGAAATAACTGATTTTCTGATTAATATTAAGAGTTTTGGAAAATTTTCATTTTCGCGGGAAATATGATTTTCATGCATGACATTTTTGTTCTTTGATTTTCTCGCGATCTAGCCAACGGATCCGACTGAATTTTTGTTTGTTTATTAAGAGCCAAAATCGCTTATAGTCAGTCGCGAAAATAGCTGCAATTGTTGGAAATTCAAAATTCGCGGTTGCAATTGCTTATACGGGTCCGCCAAATAACTTTTTTTTTGAAAATGCTATAAAAAAAACTACTGAATATTTTCTCAAATTTCTTTTTTTATTTGAAAGTACAATCCTTCCGGTTAATAATGGAAAATAATTTCCTTCAAATGGCTGCATCGGCTGACCATGTAATAGACTACACGATCGGTCCAATTTTTAAGCAGATTATCGATTGTGTGCAGCTGTATTTCACCAATGTCTTCACGAATATTGTCCTTTAAAGCGTCAATTGTCTCTGGCTTATCGGCGTAACACTAATCTTTGAGGGCGCCCCACAAATAATAGTCCAACGGTTGAATAGTTGAGAAAACCCTATATTAACTTTCTTCATCCAAGATTCTGAAACTTTTCTGACACAAATATACCCCATGAAGTCAGCAATCACATACCAGTTACGCGGGTTTTTCGAAAGATACTTTTCACAATTTTTGACTTTACAGCCACCATTTATCCTATTTTAGCCTGATAACTTGGTAAGCAAAATGCTATTAACGGCGAAATGATGGAATTTGATAGTACAATATGCCCTAAATCTTGAAAATGGTTTTAAACAAAATCGTTATAGCGAATTATAACCTTTGGTTATATGCTGCTCCATTGTTGAACTATTTTATTTACATATTTTTATGAGTATCAGAAAAAATTGAAAAAATGACTTTAGAAAAAACAAGTAAGAAGGCGTTAAGTTCGGCCGGGCCGAATCTTATATACCCTCCACCACGGAGTGCATTCCACAGTATTACCAGTAGATTAAAGAATGTCGAGGGAATGCGAATTGCAAATATCAAGTAAATACAAGCTAATATGTTCAAAAAACATGCTGAAATACTCTAAAAATTAGGGGTATTTTCAGTACTTGTGAGGGAAAATTTTTTCCCTCTGGACCGATTTCGTCCACTTTCAATCCCAAGCGATCTACAACCATAAGACACATTTAGGAAAAATTTGAACCTTCTAGCTCATTTCGTTCGGCCTCTATCGTGCTTTCAACAGACAGACGGACAGACGGACATGACTATATCGTCTTAGAATTTTACCACGACCCAGAATATATATACTTTATGGGGTCTCCGATAAATATTTCAAGGTGTTACAAACGGAATGACAAAGTGAATATACCCCCATCCTGGAGGTGGAGGGTATAAAAATATTTTCCAAATTTATATGTCGGATGACATCCAAATCTAATAATAGTTTGGCATCAAAAACACATTTTCGAGAAAATGGTTCATAACCACTTTTGAATATAAGCCCTCGATATATCCTTTGGAAATTATAAGTATATTCAAAAGGACAAACGAGTACGATATAACAAAACTGAGTATGCAGTTATGCTAATGGTAACCTATAGTTTCACATCTATACCGTCTCGTTCTTAGGAGGGGGAAAAGTTATCATTTGCTGAACGGTGTTATAATTGACCCAGCCCGACTTTAATATTTCTTTATATGTTTCTTTTATATATTCTAGCTCAACTTTTATATTAACATTTTATTTTTCTTTCACTTAAAATACTTCGAAAGTCTACATTATGGAAACACCAAATTTCCAGCCCATATCGCAACATCAACCCAAATCACATTTTATTGAGTCGGTCGCTCGATTCCATGGAAATTTAGTTGCGTCATTCATACGCTGTATAAAGGCAAACGTGTATTACTTTAATGGTCACAGGTTCCACCCCATGCCATGGCAGAGAATTCTTATAGTTTCCCATATAAATTTCAGCCGAAAAAGCACATTTGAAATCAACGGCCCGCAGCCCAATAACTCTTCACTTTTGATGTAAGGCCTCAAGAAACGTGCCCAAACTTTCGCACAGTGGTGAAGTAGTACAGTAGTAGTAGCAGTTGCTCTATCGTCACACATGCACACACACTATCGTTTGCCACAAATTCTCACAGTTGTCAAGTTTTGAATAACACAAACATCTGATGGATACGTACGTGATACTGATGACAAAAATTTATGAAGACCAACTAAAGAAGAAATACAAAAAATAAAAACTAAATAAATTCCTTTTCGACAAATAGCAAAATGAAATCCAAGGTGAAATGGCTGGTCTCAACATCACCACGGATGGCGGCACTAGATGGCAGCTGCTATCACGCAACGCCAGTACAGATCCGAACCATGAGCCATGGTGTAAAACAGACAGAGAGGGGCAGAGCTCCAATCCCAGAGATACGCAGGACATGCGTAGAGCGCACGGTGAATCCTGTGGGGGAGGGGTGGGGGAGCACAACGAACACTTGTGGAGTATTGTTAGTGTTTTGCCGAATGCTAAAGCAGGAGGATGTATGTGACGCAGAGCTGGGCGACGGTCTTATGCTTTCGTTTCATCCTACATTAGTTGGCAGAGGAATTTATTTTATTTTTAATTTTTGTTAAAAAACAACACTATCGTTTCCCCGAAAAACAATGGCTGCCTCCTCCTCATCACACCACCACCGGTGGTGGTCATGGTTTTGTGAGAAGCGACAGAATGAATGCCTGCGGCTGCTGTGGCAGTCGCCCCGTGTTGGGGCTGAACTCTGTGGTTCGGTGGATGCAGTGTGACATGCAACAATCACTGGCAATTAATTGGTTGCACTTGTCGTGAGTTTGCTGGGGAGGTTATACATCGCTCGCAGTTGGGTGTTGTTGTTGCTGCTGCCTCTAGTTTTTCTCCACAAGAAAAAACAAACGAGAAAACGCAACGAAATGGGATGTTGTTTTCCCACCACAACACCATTACGAGCAACTGAAACCAACAAAATAAAATAAAAGTAATTAAAGTACAACAAAAATATTATTCGCAACGGGAATAATGGATGGCAGAAGCAGCAAATCCATCTACACTCACTGCCACTGCCACAACGCTGTGTTCATGTTCATTCCACGACCGTGGCAGAAAATGCCAACAAAAAACGAAAAAACACCGGCTTAAACTACTAAAGTTGGGTTTTTGTTCCAAATCATTTTCAGTTGAGCGCCCAAGTGGAAATTCATTCCATTCAAGCGACTGCCACTGAAGGAGAAGAATCCCCAGAAATGTACTTTCCGTTGGACTTGTTCGCCACTTCGCCATGAACATGCAATCGTATGAACTTTTCGACAGACTGGCAGACGGTCGGACGGGACGAACATCGCATTCAGCCACACGCAATGTGAAGTTTAACAGCTGAGCTTTGTAATGTGAAATTTATAGCTCGGCACTGAGGTGCATCAAGAGCTGGCTGGCGTGTTTTGCCCTGGGAGAATGACTTCGCAAAAGTAGTAACTACTCGAAACCCTGGGTAGACATGGCCTGCAGCTTATCAGAACGGATCGATTATTAATAAAAATTCGAGATGTTCCACAGATTCCCAGCACCAAGCTATAGGGTTTAATTTCCAAAATCGAGAGAAACATCCTTGTGTTACAGATATATGGTAAGGTCAAAGATGTATCACTGAACGCAGTACACTTTCTGTGAATGAAGATGCTTTCCAGTTAGTCATACCGAAAGCAGTTGCAACTAGAGTGAGAACCTGGGATTTTAATTCTACAAAACCGGGTTTTCATATTTCAAACAGAATATTTGATGCCGACTAAAACGGTAAAACTGGAACCGGTATTTTCCACTATAACTCTGGTCCGGTTAAGTATAAGCAGCCATAAATTTCAAATTACATAATAGAGAAGAAGTAAACAATATGTTAATCTCGTCATTGTCAATGTATTTTTAATAAAATAACTTTAGTTTGAAAGACTTTAACGTTGATTTTAAGTTGTGGGACAAATCCACTTTCGCACTACTTTCCATTTCTATTTTAAAATATCCGCCGTTGCCGAGGGTAGAGAAGCGAACTTTCTGGTTACTACTACGACACTCTAACCATATCAGCTATGCTCTGTTGCGAGTGGCGAATAACTTAAGTAAACCATTTTTAGGTAGAATTGACAATAGGAATCAAATCAAAGTTTTAAATATTATATATTAAATAAATATTAAATTATATTGCTATTAAATTAATTAAAACTATTTATTACTATATTATGAAGTACAAATTATGAGGTTCATCACCTTACCTATGTGACCCCGTACGAAAAATTCTTTCCCATTCACTTGTGTAAATACTATTCGTGAAATGTTGCGGGATTTTATCAAAATTTTTGAAGTGCTTCAAAAGAACTTCCTCTAATTCGGGAAATATGCAAATTGGGATTAAGGTGATAAGGACGATTTACGTATGAATCTTTAGACAAAATGGAGTTAATTGGCGTATTTAGTTTTTCATTTCCTCATCCCGTTGGCCATTCAGATAACTACAAAGTTTCAAAGGATACCATTGAGATTAAAGAGGAGAATATCTGTTAAAAATACTTTTGGAACGTTGTTTCCTTGTAAGTGGTAACATGATGAGGAAATGAACAACTAAAAACGCCAATTAACTCCATTTCAACTATAGTTACAGACATATATCATCTGGTTCAAGTGTAATATGGACTGTCGGACAATGTAATACTCAACGAGACTTCTGATTACACTGTCCAACAAATTATTTTTGATCGGAACAGTATAGCTGGTTGGTTTTTACAGTGTGTCAAAGTTTTAATTTTTTGGTCGAAGACTAATGTTGTTGTCAGAAATATTTTATGGAGTTTTATGAGGATCACTTTTGTGGAAGATCATAACCTTCTCCTTCTTAGGCTCCTCTTTTTATGTGCCAATTTTACCATTTTTTCGAGAAGATCAAAAAAGTCCTTTCAAAAGAAACATTTAAGGATTAAAATGTTCTATGAAAGAATTTGCAGGAAAATTTCAGTAGGGGTCACAAAAGGCCACTTTCTTAGATTATGGTACTGTTTTTATTACAATTTTGTATTTGTTTGTAAGGGCTCGCTGATCTTTAATTCTAATTTTTGGAATTTCCTAACCCATTAAGGATCGCAACATTTTTTAAAGTTTTGGTCCACAAAGGACCATAAATTCGCTGTGTACATCCATAAAATGCGTATTCTATACAACATTGCCAAGATTTCATGAAAATCGTTATCGAGTTTACAATAAATCTTATTTATATATTTGGGCATAAATGACTATGTGCTTATTTCAACATTCATAGTGCTCAATTTTAAACATGCAAAAGTGGCTATGAACCATAAAACAGCGAATAATAGGAAATTTAGAAAACTTTTTACTCGTAGCAATTAGTAATCTTTTTTAGATTAAATTGTAGAAGAATTATTAAAAATTACTCTTAAAATTAGGGAGAGTATCAGTTTTTACGCTCTCCTGAAAAGTTGTGTTTTTGTTCATAGCCACTTCACTTCTTCAGGATATTCAGACATCAAAGATATTTTTAATTTTTGGAGACCTTGAATTACAACGATATACCACTACACTCTTACATTCGCAACGAGGAAATGAAAACCTTACAGGTGATTCCAATATCGTTGGAATCTGAAGACGCCTTCAAAAGTTATTACATCATTAACGAAGGTATCTCTTCACCGAAGTGCATTAAATTTGGATCAATCCAAAAGTTTGACTTGTAGTAAAGGCCCTATAGTCTGAAAGACTGAATAGAATGTAAAGGAATGTAAATTATAATGTAAAATAAAACACATAAATTTGAAAGTGAACTTAAAATTTTTATTATCGATTAAAATAACAATTTATGGCATTTACTGTTTGAAAATAGTATCCTGTAAATGTGGTCCATTCGGAAGGTCCAATTTTGGGCGATTCATTCGAGCATAGCGACTGGAGAACTCGAAAATACCACGGGAATTTAAGTCTCCTGGCCACAAGTTGAATGTTGTACGCTTTAAACCGATATCCTTACGTAAAATAAGTAAGGATTACGACAAGCGATTGCGACAAGCCAAGCTGCTGAGAACGACGACGAATCGAATTGCCACAGTATTCTTTCTCACAGAACGCTGTTTTTCGTAATACAGCTGATCAATTTGGAGACGGTGCTGTGCTGTGAGGCTTTCCATGATGACTTGCCAAACGAAACTGAACAGAATGACAAATATGTTTGATATGAGTCATGCGTGATCTGTCAAAAAAGCCTATAGAAAATCATACCCGATACATTTGCGCCAAAATTTACATAAATCGAAGAAGGTTAAAATCCACACTGGGTGGAAATGTCGTGGAAGTACCGTTTCTTAACCCAAATGAGGTACTTTAAAAATGTTGTATTTATGGACCAAACGATTGGAATCATCAGTGATCACTGAGGTAGCTGAAAAGATGGTTGTTCTCTTCTTTTACCTGGTTTGTATATGTCCATGGCACACTGCCTCGGGAAGCAATTACTACAAGATATTACCGAAATATTAGAAATTTAAATATATAATTTAACTCTAAAAATAAAATAGTTATTAGGGCTGATTTTCTTTAAGACTGGATAACTAAGATGCGATAACAAAAATCTAACTAAAATTTTAAAATTTCACTCAAAATAAATAATTGTTGCAATATCAATATGTGAATAAAAACAAATCATGAAAAAATAAATGTATGTTAAAAATAGATAATTATCCAGTGTCAAGTCAAAATTATGGTTATCGAGGTATGTCCAGAAAAGTCAAAATAAAATATTTTTATTTGTTTTTATGCAAATATTTTTATTGTAGTTGTCGCCAACTATTATTTGTTTTATTTTGAACCAAAATAAATTTTTATTAACGTTTTTGTTACCTCAGCTCTATGTTATTATACTAGCGATCTTTATTAGTTAATCTCTTGTAGAAATTGTCTTAGCCGTTCGGATACTGCTCTTAACACTATGTCCCTTTCGATGGTTATGAAATTATAGTGAGTGAGCCTTTGTGAACTATTTTGTATCGCACCCTGTGTTCGCTCTGTCTAGCTCCTCCTGTATAAATCTGTCATTAATCTTATTAATCTTCTTTAAGTAGTCTATGAAATTAGCAATATTAAAAATGTTTTATTGAACTTCAGGTAGCGCTAAGCTGGGAATTTGTGGCAGTCATAACCAATTCTTGCGTAGCGAAACTCCTCATTTAAGCTGATAGCCTGAGAACATGGGAACACAACCTACATAATATGGCGACAACAAAACTGCCTTGTGTAGTTCTGACTTCATATTGCCAATTTGTTTAATGGATGGCCCATTGTCATGAGATGCCACAATAAATTTACAATTTTTATGAATGTGGCGGTCATTTAGCTCCACTTCAGCATAAAGCTGTGAAAGATAATCGCATCGGATGCAATTAACTTTTGTAGAAACAAAATGTCTCCGTACTCCACCAACAACATGTGAACGTCGAACGAACGAGCGCCAACAAAATCCAGTGAAAATCACTCAACCAACCACAGGATGGATGACACTAACATGCCACTAAAACAGACGCACTTGCCAATGCAGTGCAGTACGAGCGACGAGCGTACTCGCTAGAGTACAACAAAAACAAAAGGCCATAATAAAAATAACATGGACTGGGCTGTAATTGACATGAACCACAGCGGCCAACACCATTGGTTGACATTCCATGTAATGCCACTTGGTTGCCATTTACGCCATCAACAGCAACGGCAACATCGCCATCGGCTCGTATCGTATGAATGAGTGAATGAATGAATGAATGGCGTTTCCACATCAAATCAAAAAATAGACAATATGAGGTGATTCGTTGATTTTCGTAACCATAAAAAAACACCTCATCTTCCTCCAACAAACCGGAAGTGTACCTCTGTTCTAGCCAGACGACGGTGATGCCAATGAAAATAAAAAGCTACCAAATTGCATTATGGCCGTCATTATGTTAACAACAACAACAATCACCACAAAAAAAAAAAACTGAAAAAATGCATGTCTTCTATTTGAACTGTTGTTCGCAGCGCACAAACGAACAAACGCTATTTCTAGCCAACTAATTGCCGCCTATGTTCATGGAGGCTGATTTTGCTTTTCCGAGAGTGCAGCTAATTATAATGATTCTCCCAGAGTTGGCTGGCAGGTGGGTATTAGCCAAATTCATGCTAGCCCGAGTCTGAGTGGGGACGGGACGGACACACGTTTACTGACTTGTTGCCACAAACGTAGCGAAAAACAACACTGAATACTCGAGCCTGGCCCTGTAATCAATGCGCGGGAAAATCGGCGTAAAACACGCGATGACATTTTTCATCGTTGCAAATCCGCCCGACATTAGTTTCAGTTTCCAAATGTAGCCATGAAACCAAGTCGCAAAAGCAACACCAAAAACAACATCATTTTGATTTAAAACAATAAATGCAATTATTGCAATTTTATGTTCGAGAAAAAAGGAGGAAAAAGAGTACAGCCCGCTTTTTTGTATTTCAAGTTTTAAAACTCATTTATTTAATTTCTGTTGTTGTAATAACTTCCGTTCGCTGACACACGTGCATATTTGATGGATGGCATGCATTTTCCGAAACATCACGAGGGGGCGCACCAACAAAGGTGGTGCAACAATGTAGCCTAAGTAGCACGAGGGAAAATATGAACGAATTAAGCACACCGACCAAAAATTAGTGGAAAATCTTAGTTGCAGTCTTCAAATCTGGTTACTGCTCGAACACAACTGAACAAAATCAAAGATTAAATTAAATCTCAAGTAACTTTCGTTGGCACCTGCCATGATTGAAAATTACTTAGCATAAGAATGTTATAATAAATAAGTTTTATTAAATTCAATGATTCGAAAGGAGAAGTCCCGGTATGCTATATGTAATCCTAAAAAATCTTTTTTTTTTTCGGAATATCCCATACAAATTCCCCATAGAAACCAAGCGGCCACTTTTAAGTCCTGAAACTCTATTTGGCAAAAAATGTCCTTGATCGCTTTACTAGCTTTGCCGGCGTGGATAAAAAAAACGAAAAACGAGATTTGAGGCTTGTACACTCAGAGAAAAACTTGCAAGCGGGTAATCATAACGTAGTTGTAGCTAAACATAAAATGGTCGAATATGGTTGCAGCAATCGAATCTTTTCTCTGCATGCACACTGAAAGGAAATAATCATTTCAATTGGATCCAAATATATTTATGGAATTAATTCTGTAACTTTTGAGCGGAAAACTATATATTAACGAAATTTCAAATATTTGAAGCCGAGATGTTTTACAGACGATTTGCAAAATGTTGCATTCTTAATTAGTTAGGGCGACTCTTCACAACGGCGACCCATGTCAAATTTTGAAATGATTGCCAAAAGTAGAATTGTTTTCAAACACAATTTGCGACACCTCATATTAAAATCCTACAATTCCTAAAACGGGGAAAATATGTCCCAAAAATTTAATTTGTATGCACTCCACCAGAGTATTATGTCTTTGTGCATTTGTTTGTAACACCCAAAAGGAAGCGAGGTATACCCATTGTTAATTATACCGATCGTCTTAGAATCACTTTTTGAACCGATTTAGCAATGTCAGTCTGTCTGTCCGTCCGTCCGTCTGTCTGTCCATCTATTCTTGTAATCAGAGTACAGGTCGCAATTGTAGCCAGAACTAAATGAAACGAAGTTGTTCGTGATAAGGACGAACGCTATATAATTTGAAGAAAATCGTTTCAGATTAAGATATAGTCCCCATGCGAATTTCACTCCCGATATGACTCTTTTCACTCTAGATACCACATATTTTCACAACTAGAAACAGCTGTGGTGAAAATGTGTTAGATGGGTTCAGATTTATATATAGCTCCCATACAAATTTCGCTCCTAATTTGCGTATATCCGCTCTAGAAACCACATATTTTATCAGATTGTATTCAAATTTGACAAAACATCTTATAGTTCAACTAGAAAGACCCATGGTGAAAATGGGACAGATCGGTTCAGATATGTATATTAGGGCGTACCTCAAAAAAAAAGTTCGCCGTACACCTTCGAATATGAAGTATTATTGAAAGGTAGTTTCAAAAAAAAAATTTTTATTTTTTTATGCCGAACGTAGGGGTCGCGCTTTTACATTTTTCTATATAACTTGTATTTATAAACGGATTTTAAAGTGTGATACATCGATGTTTTTGTCTCGACGAGGCCGATTTTTTTGTCTTTGAAGTCATTGAGCTCAAGCACCCCCTTCTGGTACTTACCCATCATTTCTCAGTTGCTACTACCCTAATGTACCACTCTAATAATCGAAAATTAAAGCTCGCATAAAATCATGAATCATGTTTGAGCTCAATGACTTCAAAGACAAAAAAATCGGACAAAAACATCGATGTATCACACTTTAAAATCCGTTTATAAATGCAGAAGTTATATAGAATAATACCCTAGACCACGAAGTGGTGTAGGGTATAAAAATGTAAAAGCGCGACCCCTACGTTCGGCATAAAAAAATAAAAAAAATTTTTTTGAAACTACCTTTCAATAATACTTCATATTCGAAGGTGTACGGCGAACTTTTTTTTTTTTACTTGTAACCTGGTACATTGTATATAGCTCCCATACAAATTTCCATCCCGACTTGACCTTTCTCCCCAGAGAAACCACGTATTTTCACAGAATTTTTTCCAATTTGGCACAACGCCTTATATCTGTTGGCAAGTGGGTCAGATCGGTTCAGATTTATATATAGCTCGCATACAAATTTCGCTTCCGATTTTACTTTTTCTGGTTTAGAAACCACATATTTTAACAGATCTTCTTCAAATTTCACAAAATATCACTTCGTTCCATATTTGGATATAGTCCCGGTACAAGTGTTCTTCTCGATTTGACAAAGTGGGTCAGGTCACATCGGTCTATTATTAGAACATACACAAAAATCCTCCCCGATTTCACTTTTTTACCGAACTGAATTGAATTCGGGTAGAAAGTGGAGTGTATCATATAGTCGGCCCGCCCGACTTAAGCCTTTCCTTACTTGTTTTAATTTCGGCCGAGGATCAGAATAAATTAAATTTTTAGCTGGATAAAATTTAATTTCTACTTTTGAAGTCGGTTCTTTGTGTTTCGAAAATTAATTGTCTAAATAAATTATTTTTTATGAGAATTGGTCATATGATAGTGATTCGGCTACGCGAATTATAATTCGTTTGCGTTTATTTACATGCTGTCCTTTTTTCAAAATATGTAAACGTACTACAGTCGAAAGTCTCTGTAACAAACTCCTATTTAACGAAGATTTATTATTCACAATAGATAAATTATTTATTTTATGAAAACCGTAATTTCGTTCTTGTTTAGTGTATTTTGATCACCTATAGCGCATATTTCCTCATAACGAAAATTTTTTGCGTCCTTATCTTCAAAGTTGAAGCATTTTCAATCTCCATATAACGTATATTTAGGGAAACCCCCAAACTCAAATTTTCATATTTTCAGACTTAGGTCTTTCCACGAGAATTTTTGTTTAAATCACAGATATGTTTTTGAAGCCATGAAATAAATTCATTTTTTTCAAATAACGCTCATACGTAGGTTTTTTATGAAGGTAACATCACTGGCCAGCACGTAGTAGGTGAGCCAAAAATCGAGCATACCACGTGCCTCTCCAGGATTCCACGTGCGTCAGCCAGTGTTGTTAATAATCACTGTGTGTACCACCAGTGTGTGTTGATTTTAATTCTAGTTATTTTCCCTTTGATTGTCTGGAATAACAGTTTTAGTATTTTTGCTATCCCATAGCGTGGCGCATATTGGGAGGGAATTTGGCATGGTTTGTGCGAATATGTTAATTTGCCCCTTTTGCTATTTGCCAAATGGGTTGGATAACTGACCGAACGACTGTGCGGAAGGAAATCTTTCCGTTCCATAAATAATTACATAATACTAGGCATGTGGTGAAAAACGGGGGATAATTGAAAGGAGAATCCCTTTTCTGGTTAGATAAACTAATTAAATGTTGAAAGTTTTGTGACCAAATATATGCTCCTTAGTTGCTAGACATTAGGTAAAAAGGTAAAATCGTTTTGTGTCTAAGCTATCTATCACATAAGAAAGGAAGATGACAAACGGATATGTGGAGAAGGTGATCTGATTGCGGTCAAGAAAATACCAATCGAAAATAACTCGTCTGCACTGAAAGAATTTTGTTGTAATATTAAGAGAATGTTTTCTTTTTTATTTATTTATTATGAATTACAATACAAAGCAAATTTATATTCTAATTTTGGGTCCAGGGTTTGAGCCGGGGTGACTAAGACCATTGTATCTAGTTATTGCAGCGACAGACCAGAGCCTCTGGTGGAATCGAACCCACAACCCCCACGCTGATAGCCGATCACGCTACCAACTCGACTACCGGGGCGCTCAACAAATATTTTCTTAATATATGTATGTAAAGGGTTCTATACCCCAATAAAAAATTGGGGTATAGAACTTTAAGTTGGCATCACTTTTTTAACTGGCGGCCATTTTGTCAGCTGTCAAGTGATTAATATTTAGTTTGGTTTGCCATTTCATCATGAACAGGTTGACAAAAGAACAACGCTTGCAAATCGTGCAAATTTATTTCGAAGTTCACCGCAAGCTCCGTCCATTTTATGGTCGACATAATCGTCCATCAGAGCAATTAATTCGGTTAACCATGGATCGATTTCGCACTACGTTTACTCTATGTGATAATACGCATCCGCAGAGACGTCGAACAGTGCGCACCGAAGAAACAATTGCAGAAACGTTAGGGGACTTGGAAGCCAACTTTCGTGGCGTTATTGCCAACATACGGCCCCATATGCTCGAAAAAGTGGTTAAAAATTGGACCTGTAGAATTGGCTATATTCGAGCCAGCCGCGGCGGTCACATGCCCGAAATAATATTTAAACATTAATGGCATAAAATTATCCTTCCAATAAAGCCAAATTGATGGACATTAAAACGATTTTCTTGTGTTTTATTTTTATTCGAAGTTCTATACCTCAATAAAAAACACCCTTTATATATGTATATATATGACTTGTCATTGATCAGCGCCCAGACCAGCCAGACGGCTCTGGCTTCCAGGGTCATGCATTTTTCAGAGTAGTTTCCAAATATGATGGAGACGCGGACTAAGAAAAGGCTTTAACGAAATTCGCACTTTTGGGGGGTAAAATGGGACAAAAGATGATAAAAATCGAACCTTCGTCCTGACAAAACGGCAATAGCTAAAAACATGACATTCGGTGTGTTGCTTGCACTTACCATGCGACGAGCAACAAAAAAGGATTTTTCGAAATTTGTACTTTTAAGGGAGAAAGTAGACAAGAAGGGATAAAAATGGTACCAATTTAAGTAATATTTACATTTCTCTGACAACGTAGATATGCAACATAAATGGATTTTTCGAAAGTTTTACTTTTAAGGGGTGAACGGAACAAAAGGAAATAAAAATAGTACCATCTGAAGTAGAATCGTGAAATTTGGTATGTAAATTCCTCTGACCATGTAGAAATGCAGTAAATTTTGATATTTCGAAATTTGTACTTTAAGGGTTGCGCGGGACCAAAAGGGATTCAAATGGTGTACAGCCCTTAAATTACGTAAACGCGAAACATAAATGGATATTTCAAAATTTGTAGTTATAAGGAGGATGCTGGACGAAAAGGGATAAACGTGGTACCAAATAAGGTATAAGCTTTTAGGGAAGAAGCGAGACACATGTTAACTCTAGTGATTTTTCATTTCGTACGTTTTGGGAAAGAGTTGCAAAAAGTTATAACATTCACCCAGAAACATTAGATGGAGAATAGAAAAGGCCCTGTGGTTTTAAGTTTTTGTTCGAACTGGGTAAAAAATAATGCATACGAAGGGAGTTCAGCAAAAATAGTGCAACACATTCCTTCGAATGTGTATGAGTGCTATCTAATGGAGGGATTCGGAATTACTATTTTAGATTTATCTATATATATTTATCCACCAGAAGAAAATTCAATAAATACTATCAAAAAATAGAGGTCGTTAAAACTGATATCAAATAACTGGTTTTTCCGCCTGCAAAGTAGCGGGCACTGAAAATGAAAATTCTGAAATAACAATATTTTTTGCATGCTCTTTTTAGCCTTCATAAAAGAAAATTGTTTGATTGGAGAAACTTAGTTTCACAATATTAAATAAAAACGTAATTGTATTACATAAAAATTTCTTTTTTCACAAATTCTTTCCTGTTTGAAAAGACTTTTTTTATTTTCTCGAAAAATGGTCAAATTAACCCATGACAAGAGGAGATATAAGGTTAAGTAAGATCTTCCACAAAAACGATCCTCATAAAATTCCACAATATAGTTTTGACAATAAGAATTCTCTCAGACATTAACATACAATATTTTTTCACTTAATACAAAAAATGAAAACTTTGACCCACTGTAAAAAGATACTCTGCACAGCTCGACTATATGTTTATTCTACAAAAATAGTCTACTCAACATATCCTTTCTGAATTAAAGGGTCGATATTATGTTCCAAACAAAAAGTCTTCCACAAAATGATCCTCGTAAAATTCTAGAATATAGTTCTGACTAAAAGATTTCTGTCATACATTAACTTACCTTCGAACAAAGAAATGAAAGCTTTGACCCACTGTAAAAAGAAATTCAGACCAGAAATTTTCTTGTGCAAAAAAAGTCAACATGCTATTTCTGAATTAAAAATCTTAATTTGTTAGACATTGTAATTAATAAATTGATTTTTAGTGTGTTGAGTTTATTCGATTAGGTACTTTACTACCAGTAATTCTCATTTCACCCATGTCAATTCTGACATAATTGTGCATAATTCAATTCAGAGATTCTCACAAAAGAGGGGCGATTTTTAGCAACTAAAATGTCAAGCCTTTTTTACTCTCTTCTTTTTAAAAACTTTAGTAGAAATTTTTAATATTTATGAACATTTTTCGTAATAATAATACTATTTTTCCCAGAGGTTATGACAACATCATAATTGGTAATACTTATGATGTTGTCATAACCTCTGTGAAAAATAGTATTATTATTACGAAAAAGGTACATAAAATTATTTCAATGTTTGATAGTGTTAAATTGCATGGAGCTACATCATTTGAATCTACAGAATTATTTCCAAAACAGAGCGTCGCGGTAGTCGCGTTGGTAGCATGCTCGGTAATCGAAATGGGGGTTGTGGCCATTTAACATTTTAAATTAGAATTGGCTAAAAAAGTACTTATTATTTTTTTTAATTTCTAGTTTTATTGAAAAGGTTGAACTTTGTCACTTAATAATGGAACATAAACATAATTCATATGACTACCACGACTGGCTCGGCAGTACCTCATCCGATAAACCTAATTTTTCAGTAAATGACCCAATGATGCCGCCAGCCCAAAATCCACAACAAACAGTGACTCGTTGTGGATGCATTGGCTTGTCAATAGTCACGGGTGACATAGCCACCGAGATGGAAATGGAAGAAGGCCGATATCTTCTCGAAAATTGTCCACGTAAATTTCTTACAGTTTGCTTCACAGACTCACTACTTTGGAAGTAAGTTTTTAATATTTCCCCAATTTTTGTCGAGCGTATAGCGTACAAATGTCATTTGCAAATGTCAAACATAAATATGAAAATAAAAATTAATAAAACTTTGGTAGTTCAAATTTAAAATATTACATGGTCCACCCTATACAATGCTCTTAGTCACCCGACTCAATCTCTGGACCCAAAATTAAAATACAAATTTACTTTGTATTGAAAGTCATAATAGTTAAACTAAATATTTCCAAATCAATCGTATTCCAACCAATGTGCATAGTTCGAATGGTTTAAATCGGCCTCTTAACCATTTAAGTTATTTTTGTTGGCTCTTAAATAAGGCCAGCCATGAAATATTACCGCCCTTTTGTAGGGTACATATTTATAAATCAGCGCCATAACAAAAACAACAACAACGGAATTAGTAACGTATGGCGTGGTGTGATGTGGTCCGGTTCTCAACTTTAACCAACAACAATCATGAAACTTTTAAAAAACCAAATTTACATAAATTTTGTATACATTAAAAGGGAACAACGACGAAGGACATTCTAAAACAACACATTTCAATACAAGAAGACGACGGCGTCCGAGAAGACCAGCACCACCGCCATCACAGCGCAGCGAAACACTTGATGGAAAGGAAGACAACAAGGAACAGACTGACTGACTAACTGACTTACACGACCGCAGGACATTGCTCCGCCGAATGAATGAATACGTAGGACATACCTACGTACATAGGGACGTACACAAATCTCGTTAAATGCAAAGTTGTAATTAAAAACAGAAAAATAGTTTAAAACGACCGAAAGAGGGAAATATAAATAAACTAAATTTGCTGGCATTTACAGTCCAGCCGGCACGACACGTCCAAATGGATAAACCGGCCGTTTAATCGTTTCCCATGTCCTTTTCTCTGTTCGCTGTGAATACACGGACGGACGGACATCCTTCAGAGGCATTGCAAGAAATGAATGAATGTCAATGAATTGAACTGAACTCGAGTGAAGACAAGAACTTGTGAAAAATGTCCACCTCACATGCAATACGACATCGAAGGAAGATATAAATAAGCTCCACAGGACGATACTATAAAGCAATAGGTCGTTTAATGAATGGCCCGTAAGTGACCACAAAGGATATCCTAAACCGTCCCCCACCACCACAGGGCCCAAAATGAAATGTTGTTTGTGGTGTTCGGTACAGAACGAAAGAAATGACATGCCAGACACGTTGCTTGATTTGCAAATTAATCTTGTTTGACATTGATAATGACACTTGTTGCTTCCTGGGCAAAAAAAGGATAACATACCCTGAGGACATGCTCTCACGCACACACACTCCGGCACACATTCTTTGCCAAAGTTTGCAACTGCAATGAAATTGTTTAATATCGTAATGAACAGATAAATAAATATTTGACTTAAATCAATTTATGCAAAACCACTTCCTCTGTTTGTTCGAAGGCGTCTTTGGACCCCGAGGGTGGTTGTTTGAGAAAACTTCCTTCCTTTCTTCCCTCCCTCCTCACCCATACAATACGAAGTCATTTCATTTGCATACATTAGCCATAATTCTAAGAGCTTTCATTTTCAAATGCTCGTATCCATCCAGCTTTATGAAATGCATAATCTATTTACTCGCTCATCTCCGTAAGGTGACTGCGTATTACCTTAAGTGTTATTAGTATTTGTTTGGAACACCCCCCCCCCACCTACCATCATTTGGATGCGTCACTTTTATTAAATTGCAAAAGAAAGCCACCACACAGCCCATTCTGGATACTGCTCCTCCTCCCCATCTTCCGGCCTCACCCCCCGTTCCATTATCTTTTAAAAAAGGACCTTCCTTAACTTGCGAAAATTTATTGCAATTTTTTATCGCTTCATTTCGCATGTTTTGTTTCATACATTCACTCACTCGCAGGATTAGACAAACATCATAAGGAACAGAAGGAGAATCAAAGCCACAACCACAAACGGTACACGCCCGCCTTTGATGGCGGCTTTGTTTTTTAGTGTTACCACGCACAGTGGGAGAATTTGTAAAATAATTTGTCAATAATGGTACGATATATATAAGCCAATTTGAGACTTTTCTATGAAATGGAGTATATTGGACAAGAACATACTGGACATATAAATTTGTCATGACATGAGATGGATGTTTTAAAAGTTTACGCAATATTGGAGCTAAATGGAAAATATTCGACAATAGAAAAATTTACAAAATATTTGGTTAAAGTGAACTAATATATAACGCAAATAAATATTAGGGTTTTGTCTTTGAGCCGGGTTAACAACCTGCGATAACAAAAATGTTAATAAAGAGTTACCTTTTTACACAAAAAAATTTTTTTTCATATTGTCGCCAACTACAATATAAATTTTCAAAGAAAATATATTGCGTTCCCATTAACTTGTTAAAATGCTATACGAAAAAATGTTACCAGATTTTAACTAATGATTCCAAAATGTGACTCCCTTTTGATTTATATAAAATTTCTTCATTTCTGCGAATTTCTTGACGCTGAATTTTCGGCATTATTTATTGTAGTTTGTATTCAAAGTCAGAGTTACAAGCCGATCCATAATTATCGGCGGCGGCGGCTTTCGGCTGATTTACCGGCTCGTTCTGTCATTCGATCACCCCTATTACGAAATTTATTTGCGGCGGATTTTTTAAAACAGAAATGAAAACAAGTGAAAATGTGCTTCTTTTGCAACACTTTAAAATAACTTGTAAGTCTTTCAAAATAAAGGACATTCTTCTTATGACAACTCCATGTTAAATTCATTGGTGAAGTTTCCAATTTTCACAACTTCCGAATCGCAAGATGAACATCTTTTTCACTTCTTTGGGTGTTCTCTTTTTGCTGGGTATGTGTGTTTTCAAAAATATATATAGGTTGGTGGTTGTCTATTTTGGTCGTAAGAAAAAAATATCGGCGACGTGGTTGAAGTCGATGTGAGCCGATGAAATCAGCGGCGCTGCTCGTGCAGAAACATGCGGAGGCGGCGGCTAGTCGGCTCAAAATCGGTCGGCTTGTATCTCTGTTCAAAGTTGGCTATATACAGTGTTTCTAGAAATAGATGTACCACTTTAAGTTGAATTATTGTCCACATGCAGCATCGGATTATAAAACTTTAGGTATCATCGGAAAAATTTTCACCTTAATATTATGAACTATTTTGGAAGTTTTTAAAACAAATTTTATCAAATGTAGGAAATATAAAAAAATTGATTTTGGGGTACAACTAAAATGTTCTTACTGCCGATGAATTTTTTTGGGGAGCATCAGTAATAGTCACTGCTTGACCAGCCACATATTCATAGAATATGGTCTAGTGGCGACCTCAAGCCAAAATTTGGTGACAAATTTCCTGTAACTGACTCGATATCAGTAGAGTACGAAGAAACGCATAATAAAAACTGAAAAAAAAAATCACTGAAACAATAAGTCTTTATTCATAATTGGCGGCATGAAATATGGCCCAAATCAAAAATAGGCCCAATAATGTAAAATGACCCAAAATTGAAATAAGATTATACCCAAAAATAAATGAAAAATATGTCTCATTTGGCGTGTGTCCTTTCGCGTATCAGTGATATTTTTCTTGGGGAGTTTATAGGACCACAATAAGCGCCATCGAATGATCCAATTATTTGGTGAAATATCGCCCATTTTATGACGTTTTGTGGGTAATTCTTAATTTTATGGCCGATTTTTTGATAGCCTAATATATAATTACTGGGCAATACTTCACATTTTGTTTTTGAGTGATCTTTACTAATGAAATATGAAAAATCACCCAAAAGGGCAAACACTACTAAATCTGACTAATGGCCGGTAATGCAGGAAACCGTTACACATAGCGGGGTTTGTACATACCCCAAATGAGATATATTTTTGAGCGATTTTTTATATAAAAAAATTACGCCAATAAGACCACTTTCTACCCCATTACAGTTGAATTCGAGGAAAAACGTGATATCGGTAAAGATTTTTGTATGAGTACATATAATGTCGGGTACAGCGCGGAAGAAAAGTATAAGGTCATGTGTAGGGTCCGGGAATTCTCGAATCGTTTTTCCCGGGAATTCCCGGAAGAATTTGGACGGGAATTCCCGGGAAAAAAAATTTTAAATTTCCCGGGAATACGGGAAATATTAAAAAATATTTTATTGATTATTTAGAGCACTAATTTATTTTTACTGTGCAATTGGGAAATTGTATATATATTTTTTACATATATATATTTACATTATTGACAATAGTAATGAGCATTTCTTTATATTATCTAGGGTCCGCCAAATAACTTTTTTTTGGAAATGCTATAAAAAAACTACTGAATATTTTCTCAAATTTCTTTTTTTATTTGAAAGTGCAATCCTTCCGGTAAATAATTTCATTCAAATGGCTGCTGAGGGCACCCCACAAATAATAGTCCAACGGTTGAATATTTGAAAAAAAAAAACGTTAGATGGCGGACCCTATATTACTGCAAAAAAAAAACTTTATAAACTTGCTAAGTCGCTATTTTTGCGAAACACAGCTAGGTGAATACACACTTTTTATTAGGATATTTGCAGGATTTTTAATATAAATCGAAAATATCATACTGACAGTACTATTTCTGACATAGTGTCAATACATAACCCCTCGTGCTATCTGGTTTAACTTTAAATTTCTTGTTTTACCAGAAGAATCTACGAGATAAAAGGTGAAAATATTCCTAATGAAGAATTTATTTTACATATGAAGCCAGTAAGAAATGGTATACAAATAGGGAAAACGTTAAAATTGTTCACCTGGAAACTTTCGAGAGAAATCGAAAAGGAAATCTATCCTACTGTATATTTAAATTACCTTCTGTAAGAACTAATGACTGGACTATTTCAATGTTTTAATTTTTTATGAATTTATTTAATTAATATTAATTTTTTATAATGTTTCTATTGCTTTTACAGTTGAGAATATTTCCCCCCGTTGCTGTTAAATATTTTCGTCTCTAGACGAATGAATCTTCTAAATTAAAGACGTTCTCAGCCATACGAGTTATTGTTGTCAGGCACTTGTGCCTATGATTTAAATGTCCAATTTTATGACGACAATTAGTCTAGAATAAAATATTTATGAAAAGAAAAATAATTTGTAAAATATTTTAATTTGTAATATGTCAGTATTTTTAAAAAGCACATCCGTTACTAAATATTGTTATTTTAAACCATATTGGACATATCTAAAATAAATTACTTTTTCCCGGGAATTCCCGGGATTCCCGGGAATGAAAATTTCATTCCCGTTTTCCCGGGAAATGAAAAAAGTCCGGGAAACCCCAAACCCTAGTCATGTGGCAAATGTGATGAAAATCGTTGAAATATAAGGTATAAATTTGAATTAATTATGTGGTCTTAAAGCGAAAAAGTCAAATCCAAACCGAAATTTATATGGGAACTATATTTAAATTTGAATGGATCTCATCCACTTTTACCATAGAAGATTCCAGTCGAAACATAAAGTGTTGTTTGTATGGGAGCTATATCAGAGCAGACTATCTATATAAATTAGATTGTATTATTATTGTTAAATATATTTAATCTGATATTTACTGAATAATGTGTTGCCGACTAGCCTCAATAATGCCCGTTGAGGCAAATAATTTATCGAATTTAAAATTTATTAATATGAAATAATAACAAGTAAGAAGGCGTTAAGTTCGGTCGTTCCGAATCCTTTATACCCTCCACCACGGAGTGCATTCCACCAGCAGATTAAAGGATGTCGACTTTACATAGAAAATTGTGATATTTTTATTCACATTACAATATTTGTTTACTATTCCAAACTATAATGAATACTTATGCGCACTGTTTATTATCGACTACTATATATAAATAAAATGCTGAAATTGTGAAAGTGAACATGGCTAAATATTAGGCGATTGTCAGTCGCCATTAGAAAGAAGCATTTTCAGATACAGACAAAGTAAAAAGAAAAGTATAAATTTTAAAGATATCCCCATTCGCCCCATTCTCCGGCCAAATGTACATAGTCAGAATGTATACACCGAATTTCATGATTTCAACTTCAGCGGTTCGGTAGGTCCCATTTTTATCCCTCTTTTTAATTATATCCCTTAAAAGTACGAATTTCGAAAAATCCCTCTATTTTACGTGTCTATGCAATTAGAGGGATGTACACACCGAATTTCATGATTCTAGCTGTTGTCGTATCATACCATATTTACCATACCATATTTATCCCTTTTGTCCCATTTCGCCCGCTAAAACTTTTATTTTCTTTGTGGTGTTTCCAAGCTACAAGAGGAATGTCCGCAACAAATTTTAACTGTATGAAAATCAGACATTTAATTAATAAGCCAAGGCTACCAATATTTGAATACTATGTATATATATAAAGGAAATAATACTTCAATTCATAAAGTAAATATAGGGAGCAATCATAAATACCCTAAATATTGGGGGATAGAGAGCGTATTTTCAGCTACAGTCGTTTGGTTGGTTGTATTTCCATCCTATTTTAATTTCAAAAGTATACATTTTGAAAATACCTTATCTCACGTACACAGTATAAGACAACTTCATGATTCTACCATTTTTTGTCGTAAAAGCAACAAAATAAAGTAAAAAAGGAAAAAAAATATTTTACGTGGCTATGCAGTCAGAGGAATATATACACCGAATTCCATGATTCTATCAGCGGCCATTTTGTTGGTACCATTTTTATCCCCTTTTTCCAATTTTGCCCCCTCAAGAGTACGACTATCTAAAATCTCTTTATTTTACGTATCTACATAATTAGAGGGATGTACATTGTACACACCGAATTTCATCATTCTAGCTGTATTCGTTTAGTTGGTACTATTTTTTTCCCATGTAGCCATTGTATCCCTTGAAAGTACGAATTTGGAAAAAACGTTTTATTTTTCGTGTCTACGCAGATTAATGTATACTCCGAATTTCATGATTCTAGCTGCTGTCATTTGGTAGGTACTATTTTTATCCCCTTTTTCCATTTGAACCCCAAAAAGTACGAATTTTGGAAAGTTCTTTTATTTTACGTGTCTACGCAATCAGAGGAATGTATATATCGAATTTCACTATTCTAGGTGCAGCCGTTAAGTTGGTACTATTTTTATCCATCTATCCCCATTTAACCCCTTAAAAGTACGAATTTAGAAAAAATGCTTTTATACGCTATTAGAGGAATGTACACGCCAAATTTCGTGTTTCTATCTGTTGTCGTTTGATAGGTACCATTTTTATCCCTTTTTGTCCCATTTCGCCCCCTACAAATAAAAATCAATCTATGTTGCCCTTTTATGCTATAAAGGGAATGCGCATTTCAAATATCAAGTAAATACAAGCTAATATGTTCAAAAACAATGCTGAAATACTCTAAATATTAGGGGTATTTTCAGTCCTTGTGAGGGAAAAATTTTTCCCTCTGGGCCGATTTCGTCCACTTTCAATCCCAACCGATCTACAACCATAAGACACATTTAGGAAAAATTTGAACCTCCGTGCTCATTTCGTTCGGCCGCTATCGTGCGTTCAACAGACAGACAAACGGACATGGCTATATCGTCTTAGAATTTTACCACGACCCAGAATATATATACGTTATGGGGTCTCCGATGAATATTTCAAGGTGTTACAAACGGAATGACAAAGTGAATATACCCCCATCCTGGAGGTGGAGGGTATAAAAAAATCAGAACCGATCTGACCCACATTCGCCATAGGTGCTTCTAGTTGAATTATTATATATATTATTTTATATATTATATTTACAATATTGTTCAACAAGTTTTGAATGTGCTGATCGTAGATATTCTCCAAAGTCAAAAGTCCTTAGCTACACTGAAAGAATTATCTTCATAATATTTATGATTTTGTCATAACCTCAGTGAAACTTTTGATTAAAATGTAACCAAAGAAGCACTTCATAAAATGTATGGAACACGTTTCGTAAAGCACAAATCAATGAAAAGTGTTATAGAATTTCTGAAGTTCAATATTTTTCATAATATAATTTATGAAAATTTTCATAGAATTTATAAAAACAACATATATTTCTATAATATTCCTTCATAAATATTATGAAGGAAAATTCTTTCAGTGCATACTTAGGATTTTTTTCTAAATGCGATCAGTCATCTAAAAATTCGCCCACTGTGCATCGCAAGGAAAACACATACGTCTTTTTCTCGTCCTCTGCTGTGTCTCTCGTTCGGGCAAAACGGAAACACAAAACGTTTTTATTTTCTTGCTAAAAAGATGTTGAGTAAACATTAATTTACATAACGTTCAACCTTCATCCAGCCGCCTGCCCCACCACAATGTGCCACCGCACTTCGACTTAAACCCACTTTTTGCAACGTTCACTACTTGCCACTGACAGTGTTCAATGCTGCTGCTGTTGCCGTTCTTGTAGTGGAGAACTGTTATTAAAAAATTTCAAAGCATGTTTTGTGGCGCTTTAGAGGGAGACCAACCATTTGTTTTTATTTTAAATAATGTGGCATATGTGTTGTTGTTGTTGCTGTTCCTACTGCTGCTGCTGTTGTTTATGTTAGATGATGCTGTCAACATTTGGTCGTCACACGGGTGTGGCATGTAGCAAAAGTGTCTGTTTTCTATGTTCGAGTGTTATGTTGAGCTATAATTTGTGGGTAGTATCGATTGACTGTGAAGTGTAGGATTTTGAATTTGTAAATACTTCCAAATCCAATCCCAAAATTTCAAAGTAAACAACGAATTTATGTTTGAAGGACAATTCATTTGGGAAAATAACGTAGCGCCACTTTTTAATAATTTGAAAATATTTTGTTGTTATAAAATCGCACTTAAAATAAATAATTACCGTCACCTTTCTAAAAAACTCTTGGGACATTTTGCTTGATTTTTTTTGGTTTATTCCGAAATAGTGGTAAATTAAATCTTAACATGTTCAAAGACTTCAAAAGAATTCTACGCAAATATATTTTATTTATATTTTTTTTATATTTTTTCGAAAATTAACCAGCAATTGTCCCATTTCTCTTCAAAATTTTAAAATTTAAAAAAATCTGTGATTTGAACTGGGATATTGTCCAGGTTCAAGACCATTTTCCATCTTTATAATCATCTTTAAAAATAGGCATATTTAACCAGACATCTTGAATATCATAATGCTTCCAAAGAATGATAATACTCCACCTACTTTGACACACTAAAAAAGCACAATAGCGGAGCTGTTGTTTATTTTTATTTATAGGAACACGTGACCAAGCGTACTGGAATTGACTTTTATAAATGCCACTTTCAAATCAAAATACAATCATCATATAGTGGGATACAAATTCAAAGAAAGATCAATATATTTCACAGTAGTAGGTTGTCTAAGTTGACAGTTATATTTTTAAGTTATATGTTTAAGTGGGTTGTCTATTTTGGTAGTAAGATTTCGAATCTCGGCGGCGTGGTTGAAGTCGGTTTGAGCCAATGAAATAGGCGGCGGCGCGGCTCGTGCAGAAGCATGCGGCGGCGGCGGCTTGACGGCCTAAAATCGGTAGGCTTGTATATCTGATGGAGAGGCTTCTCAACTATAACTCTTGGGTTTTCCGAGCCCCAGATGCGACAATTTTGCTTGTTGACGTAGCCACCGAGATGGGCCTCATCAGTCAAGATGATTTTTCGATGGAATTCCAGATCATTTTCACTCATGAATTTTCGTTCCATTTTTAGCAATGGCGTAGTTTCTACTTGTTAAATGTCAAAGAATAAAAGCTTCAAAAGTGACAGCTACCGAAATACCGGGTGATTCAGAATAACTCCTCTTGTTGGAAAGCCCTGTAAGTTGGTACTATTATTTCACGCTCTTACATTCCAATGTTCATATGAATGCCACGATTCCAGCTGCAACTACTTGGATAGTACCTTTTTTATCCTCTTATGTCTCACTTCTCCCCAAGAAGAACAATTTTGAGAAATCCGTCAATTTTCACGACTCTAGCTGCAATACTTAAGTTGGTACCATTTTCAACCTTTTTGTACCGCTTTGATCTTAAAAGTAAAAAATTCGCAAAATCCCTTTTATCGCGCGTTTACTTAGTCAGATCGATACCCATACGAATACCTTGATTCTAGCTGCAACTATTTGGTTGGTACCATTTTTATCACCTTATATCCCACTTCCCCCGAAAAAGCAAACATTTTGCAAAATCCATTAATTTTGCACATCCGTGTAGTCAGGGAGATGTATACATAGAATTTCACGACTCATAAGTTATATTTAATTTGGTACCATTTTCACTCTTTTTGTATATTTTCTCCCTTAAATGTACAAATTTCGAAAAATCTCTTTTGTCGCGCACTTTTTTAGTCAGATTGATTCCCATACGTATACCACGATTCTAGCTGCAACTATTTGGGTGGTACCATTTTTATCCCACATCCCCCCAAATCAAACATTTTGCAAAATCCATTAACACATTGAGTTTCACGATTCTATCAGCAATACTTAAGTTGGTGCCATTTTTCACACTTTTGGTACAGCTTCGCCCTTAAAAGCACAAATTTCCAAAAATTCCCTTTTGTCGCGCGTTTACTTAATCAGATCAATGTCCACAGGAATACCACTATTCTTGCTGCTACTACCCGGTTGGTACCACTTTTATCCCTCTATGTCCCACTTCCCCTAAAGAAGGAAAATTTTTGCAAAATCCATTAATTTTGCGCATCTGTGTTATTGGGAGGATGTACACGACTCTAGCTGCAATACTTAAGTTGGTACCATTTTTCTCCCTTTTTGTACTGTTTGTCCCTAAGGGAACAAATTTCGATAAATCCCTCTATGTCGCGTGTCTACACAACAAGGGTAATGTATTCAATTTAAAGATGCTGTACTTAAGTCGGTACCATTTTTGTCTCCCATTTGTACCTTTTTACCTTAAAAGTAAAATTTTCGAAAAATCCCTTTATGTCATTCAGGTTATTTCTACATTTAAACGTATGACATAATTTATCATCGGGGCCTCAAAAAATACATTGGGGTATCACATCAACATATCAACAGTGCCGCAGACCGACTGTAGAGTCAGACTATGCACAAAATTAATCAAGTTGAAAACACAAACATGCTACTCGCACAGTACTCGTACAGTAGTCCTCTATTCGCAATATTACTTTTTTCACAATGCTGTAAACAAGACCAGCTTCAAGGACTCCCCATCCGAGGGAGACAAACCATCCGAACAGCCGCAATTCCACTGTGGGTGTTTAAATGTTTTGACATTTTTTGTTTGTTCGCAAAAAAAGAATGGTTTGCGAAATATACTTCGCTGGAAATGAACAGCCCACACACATCATGGCAAAGTAGAGCAGAGCTCTAAGATGGCAATACAGAAAAAAGTCCTTGGCAACCACAGGATTTAACGCCCGTTACAATATGAGTGTGGGTTTGGGTGTGTGTGTTTGTATTTGTGCTTAGCCATTGTTTACATTAAAACTGTATCAACTGACAATTCATGCCCAGGACAAAGGAGACTGTGTGAATGTGTGTGTGTCAGTTTTAAAAAAGTAATGTGTATATTTTATAGTGAGATTTCCTTATGAATTCAATTTCCTCTTTAGTTTTTTACATTGTCATTATTTCCCTCCGCCGTTGCTCTTCTGTAAATGTTAACGCCTTCGGAGGCCTTTTTGCCACAACGACGAGGACGAAGATGATGATGATGAGGACGACGATGGTATTACCAGCATATTGCATAAATTTCTGTTGCTAAAAGATGAGTTTTGTATTAGAACGACTTAGCCAGCGCATGGAGATGACACTAGTGGTACCAACGAGGGTGCACTAATAAGTGGGGTGACAGGGAACTGTTTGCTAATCGAACAAATTTTGACTGACTAGGAAAGAATGAACAAGTAACAAGTAAAAACGGCGTTGAGTCCGGGCCGAACTTTAAATACCCTCCACCATGGATTGCATTTCATAGAGGCTGTTGATTTTCGTAGAAGTGCAGTAATATTACAGGAAAATGACAAAAAAAATTATTGAAAAAAAAAATTATAAATAAATATAACATTTTTATTACTTCAACTTACGCTTCTAAGGCAAGGCTACCAGTACGTTTACACTATATAAAGGGTGATTTTTTAAAAGCTATAGGAAAGTTTTTAAAAAAAAACACATAAAATTCAGAAAAATTCATGAAATCTTTATTTGAATCGATAGTACGGTCCATATAATTTAATGTTTGAAGATTATTTCATGCAAATGTTGTCCTTGACTGCGCCTCAAATGGTCCATCCGCTTAGTCCAATTTTGGCATTTCCACGTTTTGGAGTAACAGAGGCCCAATTGCTGCGAACGGTGACGAATCGATAATTGATGGTCATCACTTCATTAACACTGGCCGATAAGGCTGTGATATTTTCTTCAGTTCGCACTCTACGTAAGCGTGTTGGTGGTTTAATGATGAACTTTCTTAAATTCAATAATTTGCAAGCGTTGTTCGTTTTTAAGACGATTCATTGTTAAATTATAGACCAAACTGAAGGTGTTTGACAGGGAAACAGAACATGTAACGTGCGTCAGCTGTTTAAACCAGTGTTGCCAAAAAGATAATAGCTAAAAAATCACCCTTTATATCGAAATAATACTTCAAGTCGATTCAAAAAATAAATATATATTTTCCAAGAAGCTTAAATACCATAAATATTGGAAGATAGTGGGTGTTACAGTTGGTTGTATTTCCATTATATTTTAATTCGAAAAGTACAAATTTTGAAAATCCAGAATCTCATGTGCAAAATAACCTATCTTCATGATTCAACAAATTTTTGCCGTAGAAGTAAAAACGTACGATTTTGGAAAAATCTTTGTATTTCGCGTGTCTATGCATTCAGAGGAATGTATACGCCGAATTCCATGATTCTAGCTGCGGTCATTTGGTTGGTACCATTTTTACCCCCTGTTTCTTATTTTACCCCCCCTTAAGAGTATGACTTTCTAAAATTACTTTATTTGCGTGTCCAAGCAATTAGATTGATGTACACACCGAATTTCATCATTCTAGTTGTAGCCGTTTAGTTGGTACTATTGTTATCCCCTTTTCTATTTTAACCAAAAAAGTAAGAATTTCGAAAAATCCTTCTATTTTACTTGTCGACGCAATCAGAGGAATGTATACACCGAAATTCATTATTCTAGGTGCAGCCCTTTGATATGTACCATTTTTATCCCTTTTTGCCACATTTCACCCCCTACGAATAAAAATCGTTTTATGGTGCACGTTTTTGTTATCGGGGGAATGCGCTTACCCAATATCAAGTAAGTACAATCAGATATATTGAAAAAATATGCTTAAATACTCTAAAATATTAGGGGTTATTATGGCTTTTTTTCAGTCCTTGTTAGGGAAAATTTTTTCCCTTTGGGCCGGTTTCGTCCAGTTTCAATCCCAACAGATCTACGACTATAAGACGTATTTATGCAAAATTTGGACTTCCTAGGTCCTTTCGTTTAGATGCTAGGACTGACGGACATTGCTAGATCGTCTTAGAATTTTATGAAGATCAAGAATATATATACTTTGTAGGGTGTCAGGTCGACATTTCAAGGCGTTACAAAGGGAATGACAAAGTTAGTATACTCCCATCCTGGAGGTGGAGGTTATAAAAAGGACGTACGAACCGGGTATTATAAAGGGTGTTTTTTTATTGAGGTATAGAACTTCGAATTGAAATAAAACACAAGAAAATCGTTTTAATGTCCATCAATTTGGCTTTATTGGAAGGATAATTTTATGCCATTAATGTTTAAATATGATTTCGGGCATGTGGCCGCCGCGGCTGGCTCGAATGTAGCCAATTCTACAGGTCCAATTTTCAACCATTGGACAAAGCTCCAATTGCTGTGCACGGTGGCGAATCGATTCATTCGGGTCCTCTTCAACACTTTGCTCTACAGCGGCAATTGTTTCTTCGGTGCGCACTGTTCGACGTCTCTGCGGATACGTATTATCACATAGAGTAAACGTAGTGCGAAAACGATCCATGGTTAACCGAATTAATTGCTCTGATGGACGATTATGTCGACCATAAAATGGACGGAGCTTGCGGTGAACTTCGCGAACTGAACCATTACTTTCGAAATAAATTTGCACGATTTGCAAGCGTTGTTCTTTTGTCAACCTGTTCATGATGAAATGGCAAACCAAACTAAATATTAATCACTTGACAGCTGACAAAATGGCCGCCAGTTAAAAAAGTGATGCCAACTTAAAGTTCTATACCCCAATAAAAAACACCCTTTATATCATGTATTGCTTAGTATTATCGGTTGAGTCGAAGAATACCGATACTATGTCCAAGTAAAAAATTACTAAATTTATCTATTTGTATAGAAACTAATATTTTATTTTGTCTGACTATTAACAATTCTGCAAAATTTTGTTCCGAAAATAACAATAATAGTTTAAGGAAATCTCTTTTACGGTAAATTATAAATAAATACATTCAGAGACATGTTCTACGAAGGTGTTGCTTTGTATCCATTTTCGTTCCGCTTCCCCTAAAAAGTAAATTTGTTGAAAAATGCATTTATTTTGCGCGTCTATTTTGTTAGAGGAGTGTACACAACAAATATCACGGTTATAGCTTTGGCTTTGGTTGGCACCATCTTATACCTTTTTGCCCAGCTACATCCCTAGGAGTACAAATTTCGAAAAATTCATTTATATCAGTGTAATGTGACAATTCAAACTGCAATGCTTTGTAGAGCTTCCGTCTAAAAAGTACATGTAGTCAGAGCCCACCGATTTTCGATTCCTGCTGTAACACTTTGATTGGTACAATTTGTATCCTGCTTCCTCCGTGAAAGTACAGATTTCTAAACAGCAATTTATGTTTTTGTCAGAGGAATAGTAAGATTTTTATATCCCGTTTGTGAGTTCGAATTTCGAAAATCCAATTATTTTGGGCTTGTATGCAACTTGAGGATTGTCCAGACCTAATTTTACGTTTCCAGCTTCAGCCGTTTGATGTGTCCCTTTGTGGAATGTTCACTCCAAACTTAATAATTCTAGCTCTAGCTGTGTGGTCTGGACAGTCATTCGACATTTTGATATATTAAATGGATAATTCCATGTCAACCAGACAAAAAAAATCAGGTGACTCCGATTTTTCTAAAAATCTCATGAAACAATAATCTTTAAAAAATATTTTACACGTGTCTTAGGAAAATCTAAAAATTGTATTTGCAAATTCCACAAAAATTGAAAAATTCTGCTTGCACATGTATATTCAAATCCTTGTATATAGCAATTGTTTTAACAGATTTTAAAGCTCTGTACCTTGTTTGAAATGTCTTCAGGAGTAATTTAATCCGATCTGTGATTTTATTAATTTTCTGGTTGTCTTTAACAAACATTTAAAAAATATTACATCAATATTTATTTTCCAAAATACACAAATACACAAAAATAGTTCTATGCCTGTTTGTGTTATATTTTTTAAAAAATTAACATCTTCCAATCTGAACTTATCGAAAACTACGAGTATTAGAGATGAGGAATTCCATGTTAAACCAACGTGAAATTTCGATTGTCTTCAAATTTAGATGAATCTTGGTGATTAAATCAAATTTTGGGAACATTTTGAAGACTGTGTATTTGTAATTTTGTGTAGCATACACTGAAAGAATTTTCCTTCATAATATTTATGAAGCTATTTCATAAAAGGTTTTCCATAAATTTAATGATTTGTTTCTTAATATGTATGAAAAATTCATAAATAACATAAAATGTTTCATACAATTTTTTCATAAACATATTTTATAAAACAAAATTGATAAATTAGTGAAACTTAGTTTCATTAAATCTAAAGAAAGATTACATAGTATTAAAGAAACAATTCTTAAATATTATGAAATATGTCATAACCTATAAAATATTTGTGTTATGAAATGTCTTCATAAATATAATGAAGGATTTCATAGCTTTATAAAATGTTTCATAATATACAACTACGTTTTTAGTGTATGACTTCTAATTTGTTTGTTTGCTATTAAATCTGACATAAGTATGTAACCTGATTTTGGTCAAAGATATACTCATTGGAAATACTCTCGCAATGGTGGTGTGTGTTGATTGGATAGTCAACAAGTCAGACCTTTTTATACCTTACACCACTTCGTGGACTAGGGTATTATAAGTTAGTTTTCCGCCAAATGTTTGTAACACCAAGAAATAGACCCACCTTTAAGTATACGGATCGGCTTAGAATCACCAGCTGTATCGATTTAACTGCTTCTTAACTGCCATCTAAGCTTGTTCGCACTCTACAGGTCGCAATTGTGGTCCGATTGTCATCAAATTTGGCAAAAATCGGTTCAGATTTAAATATAGCCTCCAATATCCCTATAATTTTCACTATTACTGCTCTAGAATACACATTTTACATGGGATCATGACCAAATCGGATCGTGTTATATTTGAACTAGAAATAACTCACGGGAAAGTGGACCACATGGGTCTATATTTTGATATAGCCCCTATACAAATGTACCTCCGATTTACAATATTACTGCTCTAAAATGCACATTTTACATGGGATCTTGATCCACACAATGTTAAATTTAGACTGGAAACACTTATTTTGAAAGCCAGCTATATAGGTCAATGTTTCGGTTCAGCCCCCATACAAATGGGCCCCCAGTTTACACTATTATCGCTCTAGAACCTACATCTTACATTGAATCTTGATAAAATTTTGCAGGTCATGTCATATTTCAATAAAGAATGCCTACTTTGAAAGTGATCTATAAAGGCCCACTTTTTAATGTAGCGCCCTTACAAATGGGCCCCAATTTTTATTATTACCTCTCTAGGACCCACATTTTACATCGGAAGTTTTTCAAATTTTGCACAATTTATTATATTTCAACTAAGACTACATTAGAATACATACTATGAAAGTCAAATACAAGGTCCATATTTTGGTATAACCCCCATACAAATTGAGCCCCCATTCTACTCTAAAGCAGCTCTAGAACCCATATCGTGCATTGGATTTCGATACAATTTTGCATATCATGTCATATTTCAACTAAGAATACCTACGTTGAAAGTGATCTATATGGAACCACTTTTTAAAGTAGCGCCCTTACAAATGGCCACATTTTAATTTTTACCCCTCTAGGACCCAAATTTTACATCGGATTTTTTTTTCAAATTTTGCAGGCTTTGGAATAACCCAAATGGGGTTCACATTCTACTCTATTACAGCTCTAGAAACTAAATCTTACACCGGATCATGATATTTTTCAACTAGGAATACCTACCGTGAATGAGAAATGTCGGTCCGATTCATGCTATTACTACTGTATAATTTGTATTTGTCTGCCAATTATCATCTTACTTACCATATTCGCTAAATATGAATAAAGATTAATTTATAGTAAATTGATACATTAAAACCCCTAGGCTTAGTAATAAAAGAAAGGTATATACGCAGATAGTGGTGTAGGGTATTATATAGTCGGGCCCGCCCGATTTTAGCCTTTCCTTACTTGTTGTGTTTATATTGGAAACTTCAGTATAAATTATTAATATTTATGAAACTTTTTCATAACATTAATAAAGTTGCTCTATGTATATGAAAAAAAAATCTATGAAAATTTTCATAATCATATTATGAAAAAAATAATGAACTTGTATGACAAAAGTTCATCGAATGAAAAACTGCATTTCATAGTTTCTAAGAAATGTTGCATAAAATCTATGACACTTTTCATTGATTTGTGATTTATGAAGTGTTTCTTTGGCGACTCTTTAATGAAAATTTTCACTGAGGTTAAGACAAAATCATAAATAGTATGAAGATAAATCTTTCAGTGTAGAGTGAGATTTATTTATTTATTATTCATTACAGAATTTCAGTCACATTTATGCACAACTATCATGGAAATTTAAAAAATAGATAGTAGGGGTTACAATATGGAAAAACTTATTTGAAAATTTATATATATCCTCATCATCATCTTCCTAATTTCAAGCATTCGCAGATCTCTGTGAACTTTAAAAAAATAGTAGGAACATTGACAGATATCTAGAATGACGACATTTGTGCGGGCGTGGAATTTTTTTTCACACGAATCGAAGGCTACAAATAATTAATTATGTTGGAAAATCTAATTGGAGTACGTAGAATGCAGTGGTAGTAATTCTTAGCGGTTAACTTTGGCTTATACGGTGTTCAATAATGCGATAAAACATATTTGTTTACTAACAGAGGTTTAATATGAACTATTTGGTAACTAGTTTCCCGACATTCACATATATATGCCAATGAGTAATAAATATAATGTATACGCCACCAATTCTCTTAACTGTTGTAGTAGATAATGAATTGAAAAATAAATACATCAATGGACAGGAAAATATCAGGAAACGAAGCACCAAATACAAATTTAGTTGACATCCCACAAGTGGACATCTCCTTACAATTGAAGTCTCATATCGATCGGTTCTATATCGATCTAATATTTGATAGTCTCCTTTACCAAATTCTGAATTGCCTAAATATTAAAAAATGCTTAAGTGAAAACATTTTTCCATACTTATCATGCTACACCCACCAGCATTCAACCATTCACACACACACATTCATATAATCGTAATAATAAAATTATAATCATGTGACAGGATAATTATGCCACATGACGACTTTTGCAAAAGGGAAATTTGCATTTAAAGTGACACAAAAACGGAAGCGGCAGCGGCAGGCAGGAGTAAAAACCATTCAGGATACGCTGCTCAACACAATGCTGACGATGACAGTTGGTGGTTGAAGTTGGTGAAGGTGATGCTGAGGCTGATGGTGTCCTAAGTAAATATGAAGTGCCACATATATATTTAGCCACGCATTTACGTTACGAGTATATGTTGCCAAATTAGGCTTAATAACCTCCGTGTAAGTTATGTCAACATTTCATTATTTAAATGTTTAAAAAAGATTAAATTTTTATTATGCATAATAAGTATTTGTATGCAAGTATGTATGTCTGATGTGTCCGTGGATTTGGGTGAGTGTAATGTCTACATGTGCGAAGATGATGGGATGATGCATGAATGAGAGGGCGAACGAACGAAGGAACATTGTCTGAAGGAATTAAATTAAGACTTAACCGCGAACTTAATCTAAACGGCACAAATGCCCAGGCAACTACCAGCTCAGTTCCTCTGGCAGGCCACCAGGATATTCGCCTGTCAAGCAGGCTGTGCAGTAACCGGTTTTGGTGGGATTCGAAACGGTTTTGTTGTATTGGACAGCCTTGACCAAACCTTCCACGCTCAAATAGGCTAAACTATCGGCACCTGAAATAAAGAATGATGCGATATGTTAATATTTGGAAATATAATTTCTCATCCAATCTGCCAACACTTACCCACATAATTCGCCAATTGATTGGGATTCAATTTATTGGCTATCAACTCTTCCCGCGTCGGAATATTTATGCCCATGTAACAGGGATACTGCAGCGGTGGACTGGCTATGCGTATGTGCACTTCGGAGGCCCCAGCATCCTTCAGCAGCTTGATGATTGGTCCTATGGTATTGCCGCGCACTATGGAGTCATCGATCAGCACCACCCTCTTGCCGGCCACATTTTCGGAGAGAGCACCGAATTTCTTGGCCACCCCCAATTTGCGCAAGCGCGTTGACGGTTGAATGAAGGTGCGGCCGACATAACGATTTTTGCAGAGTACCTCGGCAAAGGGTAAATTAGACTGAAATAGGACAAAAGGGAATTTAGGACATTTTAAACCATAATTTATTGAAATATAGAAATATTGATCTCGTAAATCTGATCTAATTTTATATGAAAAATTAACAAATGCATGTGAAAAATGTTCGCGTCTATCAGTTTCTATTCAAGTATGGTTTCAAGTTTGTTAAAAGTTGTCCCAATAATAAAAAAGCATATGTTGTTGATCCGAAAATGGTAAAAAATTTCAAAAAATGTGTTATAACTTGGCTTCAAGTTAAATTCGGATGGCATAATGACTACACCTGCTGGAAACACATCCATTTACAAACATATTGGAACAAAAACGAAATGTCAGCAAATGTTGCTGTTGCTTCGAATTGATCATTTTGTAAGTATATAATAGGCAGTTCTCTACTCCCCTCTCTATAGCTTCAATCCTAATTAATGTTACAAACTCCTCGTGACTTTCTTCAAAGGGGTAAAAATGAACATACTCATTTTCCATAACTATTCCTCGGATCTTTTACATATTTTGCATCCGATTGGTAGAAGTAATGACAATAATGCGCAAATTTCACTTTTGCAAACAATGTTAGTGTCAGTTTACTTTAATTTTCCGATTTTGGAAGGGTGGGAGATGATATCCACAGTCATTTTAAAAATAAAAAATATTTTTGATGAGTACTTTAATAGCAATTTCTTATAATGCGAAAGTATGGGTCGTTTTTTCAAAATGACATACGAAAATTATGAAAAATGTTTCATAAAGCACAAATTAATGAATAGTGTCATAGAATTTATGAAACATTTTACAGAAACTGTGAAATGCAATTCTTCACTGGATGAACTTTGATTTATGAAAATGTTCTAGATTTTATTAAGCAACTTCATTAATTAGTAATAATTTATACTAAAAGCAAAAAAAGGTCAGACTTGTTAACTGATCAATCAACACACACCATCATTGCAAGATTCTTTTCAATGAGTATGTCTATGACCAAAATCAGGGTAAATACATTGAAAGAATTTTCCTTCATAATATTTATGAAGCGATTTCATAAAAGGTTTTTCATAAACTTAGTGAATATTTACTTAGTATGTATATAGATTTTATAATTCATAAATCAAAATTGCTATATTAGCGAAGATCAAAGAAAGATTTCATTGTATTAAAGAAACTATTCATAAAGACCATGAAATATGTCATAACTAATAAAATATTTGTGTTATGAAATGTCTTCATTTATTTATTAAATTCAAGTCTATGGATATAGCATTTTCATTACAGACTAAGCTTAGAAACTAAAAATATATTAAATCTAAATAATTTACAAAATTAGCTAACGTATCACTAATATCAAGGTTGAAATTGGAGATATTATTGAACTCTCTTAATGCTCGCGTGGTGGGTTCATGCAGAGAATAATTTGGTCTATGAATAGGTATACAAAAAACATTAAAATGACGTAAAGGTCGAGGCGGAACATGGAAATTTAAAAGTTCAAGCAAACCCGGGCAGTCAATATGACCAGCCACTAACTTATAAATAAAGAGCAATAATGATGTAATCCTTCTATTCCCAAGAGCTTTTAGATGTATTAACGTACATTTATCCTCATATGAGGGATGAGGATGAAAGAAGTTAATAGATCTGAGAGCAAAATTTATAAACTTTTTCTGAATTCTTTCAAGTCTAGAGCAGTGAGACGCATAATAAGGAATCCAAATAAAAGAGGCATATTCCAATTTGGATCTTACTAAAGACGAATAAACTAATTTAGCAGTGTAGGGATCTGCAAAATCTTTGCAATTTCTTTTAACAAAGGCAAGCAAAGAGTACGCTTTTGGGACCATTGAGTTAATGTGATTTACAAAAGATAAATTCGAATCAAATACAACTCCTAAGTCAATTATTTCATCTACCACATTTAATTGGCGCCCATTAAGGTAATAGTCGTAAAAAACAGGGTTTCTACATTTATAAAACGACACTTTAGAGCATTTTGAGATATTTATTTTCAAAAAATGTTCAGAGCACCATCGTGCAGTGCTATCTAAATCACGCAGCAGACGAAGTGCATCTATTATTGAATTTATTCTCAAAAATATCTTTAGATCATCAGCATACAGTAAAACTTTCGACCACTTAACACACGAACATATATCATTTATAAATAACACAAAAAACAATGGTCCAAGAATACTACCTTGGGGGGCCCCTGATAAATATAATGAAGGATTTCATAGATTTTACGAAATGTTTCATACCATACATCTACATTTTCAGTTTGTCGATTTTATCGATTGAACGCCAGCAATTCTCATTTTTCCTCTGTTATCTCTGACATAAGTAAGTTTCATAATTATTAATAATTTATACTGAAGTTTCCAATATAAACAAAAAAGCAAAACAAAATCTGACTTGTTGACCAGCCAATCAATACACCACATCATTGTGAGAACCTTTGTAATGTATATGTCTTTCACCAAAACCAGGGTTCATACTTATGTGAGAGTTAACAGAGTACAAATGAGAATTGCTAGCATTCAACGAATAAAGTCGACACATTAAAAGTGTAAAAGTTATGAAACATTTCATAAAAACTATGAAATCATTCATTATATTTATGAAGACATTTCATAACACAATATTTAATATTTAAGAATTGTTTCTTTAATACTGTTAAATCATTCTTTGATCTTATGAAACTAATTTTCATTAATTTAACTATTTTGTTTAATAAAATATGAAATGTTTATGAAAAAATTGTATGCAACATTTCATGTTATTTATGAATTTTTCATACATATTAAGAAAAAATCACTAAATTTATGAAAAACTCTTTATGAAATCGCTTCATAAATATTGTATAAGAGAATTCTTTCAGTGTTCCATTAAGTTTTCACAACATCTTCTACAATATTTTGCCAAGATATATTAGTTTATTGCCAAGATATTATACCTCAAAAGTCCAATAATACGGTCATTGAGTTATTATAAGACAAGAATAAAAATCATATAAAAAAGGTTTTCAAGTGTCTATCAATTCAGAAAAATTTTGGACAAAAATGCATCATAAACAAAATTACAGCGTAAACATGATTTTTAGGGGTGCTTTCAGGAGTGATTAGCTCAGAGACGTATTGGCCCAGCGACGAAGTATTTTGTATATTATATCAAATAGTAATCCTCATTTCTTACTGGTGACCGTAGCAATTTTTTTCTTGGCCCAACCATATATATAAATAGATGAACCCTTTCTATGAAAAAGCAGGATGTTCATAACAAGCACGTCGATAATATTTAAAAAAATAATTTTTAATTAAAAAAAATATACTTTAATTAAAATTTATCCCCAAAATAAATCCACCTTTATCCCATTTATTTTTTGCTATTGTAGCAAACAGTATCTCATAACAACAAACTGTAATTTTTGCAATATTCTGCTGAAATGTTTGTAATTTTCTACAAATATTTGCTATTTCGCTACGGCATACAATTGCTTTCTTTTATTTTCAGAAACGTTTAAAAGAAAAAAGTGTTACTACAACGTTTGGTTGTAATATCAGTTGTTACTTTCAATGTGAAATTGTCTGCTATTACAGCAAATTTTATTTACCAAATAAAACTATCTGCAATTATTACCCTATATACCCATGAAGAGCTTTCCCTATTTTAATCTGAATTTAAAATTTTAATAAATAATAGTTTCCCAACTTACCTCTCTCGCATAGCCGTGAGCCGCCGCCGTTCCGGACTCCGGCACTGAGCTGACAATATCCGCGAACACCGGCGACTCCTTGGCCAGCTCACGGCCACACTGCAGTCTCACCGAGTACACCATCTGACCCTCGAATGTCGAGTCGCTGCGGGCAAAATACACATATTCGAATATGCAAAAGGCCATGCGCTTGTAATCAGGTCGCTCGACAATGTCCACGGTACGGAAGCCATTGCGTGTCAGCTCCACAATCTCACCGGGCTCCACTTCACGCACATAACGAGCACCGATCGAAAGGAAACCACAACTTTCACTTGACACCACCCAGCCTTCGGCCTGGGCATCTTCGGCCTTGCCAGCACCCAAACTGATGGGCACTATCTTGCCTATGCACAAAGGACGATTGCCGTACGAATCACGAACGGCATAGATTTTATCCTTGTGCATGACAACGAGGGAGTAGGACAACGGAGCCAAGGTCATAAAGTGGCGTATGCGAGCAGGCCAATTGGGACCATCATGTTCGGAGACATCTTCGGGGGCACAACACAAGGACTGGGCGATCAATTCACTGTCGCTGTGTGTGGACAAGCCGACACCACGATCTAGGACCTGCAGGGATAACGGGAAAATATCGATAATGATGAGGATAGGAAGTTTGCTTAGGTTAACTCACCTCTCGTCGCAGCTGCTCACAGTTGACCAACTCTCCATTGTGCGCTATGGCCAGGGCCCCGTGGGAAGTGTGCACCACAAAGGGCTGACAGTTGACCACTTCCGAGGCGGCCGAGGTGGAGTAGCGTGTGTGGCCTATGCCCAGATTGCCCCGCAGCTTGTTAATGGCGTCGTCATTGAACAGATTGTTGATCATGCCCATTCCCTTGTGCACGTTGAATTTCTTCGATGATTTGCCATCACTTGTCACTATGCCGGCTGACTCTTGACCACGATGCTGCAATGCCACCAAACCCAAACAAATCACTTGAGCGATATCAATCTGTGGGAATGAACAAAAAAAAAACACACAACAACAATGCATAAATGACATTCAGTAACATGAACAACAGCCACAACAACAACACCAACACAGGCGTTATCAGGGAACTGACTGGCGATGTTGTTGTTGTGGAAAGTGGTGGCGGCGCGGCATAAGATGATACTCGCACTTTCGTATTTGAGTTTTTTTGCCTTTTTTATTTAATTATTAAATTATTTAATAAATTGTAAGCGACGACAACAACAACAACAGCAATTATAATGTGTTGTTGATTGCATTGACAACAAATTGTCATTAACACATCGCGTTCATGTGTTTTTTTCCAGAGCGATAACGACCACGCGTTGCTCTATGAGCTCCTCCTGATGCTACTGGCAATCATGACGTTCGTCATTTCATCAACTTTCGGCTGTTATTCTTATTTTTCCCTTTTCTGTCATAAACATGTTTTTCGATGGTTGATCACGGGTTAATAAACAGGGTATTTAATCAATTGGTTTATTTTTGGGACAAGAGGGCATTGGTCGTTTTAATGCCACAATTCAAATGCACTGATCGGCAAGAAATCCGCTTATCAATTTGAAAATCCTTTAGAATTAATGCAATCAATGGAGGAGAGGAGCAGATGAACTCATCTGAAACGAATGAACCGTCTAAAAAGGAAAAAATGTGTGATTTACGATGCACAGTGGTTCAGAATCTGAATCCATCGGCCAAAATTCAATAACTTTTGTTCTAGTAAACATTTTTAGAGAAGGATCCAAGTATTATTCTGTGATATTAAAATTGAAAATCGGATATACTTTAGAAAATAGCCCAAACTTCGATTTTAAAGAAAAGTAAAATTTTATTTTTTGTACATTTATGCTTTTTATTAATGTTACGTAGTTGTTCATAATATGCAGAAAAAAATTATATTTTTTTGTATTACAGATTTTAATTTTTTTAAAATTTGAAAATTGAAAAAAACGTAATTTCTTTTTTCGAATTTGTCGAACTGCTTTTTTGCATATTTTAATAGATTTTGTACTCGAATTTGTATTGTTAGTTATTTGAGGGTTCGTTGCTTTATTAATGCGCACAAAACTGTGTTTATGCCAAATAAAGTTTGTTTGTAATCACTATTTTAAAAAATATCCTCTTTGAAAAAATGTATAATTTTGGACCAACATAATTTTGTTCATTTGAAAGCCTTTGAAGAATTAAATACATAATTAGAAAGGGCTTCCCTTTTTTGCTGGGTAAATTTTGCCTGCACCCTTTTAAAATGGGACACAATTAGTGAAAAAATCAGTTTTCGCAAAACGCGAAGTAACATATTCATGTTCTCCTAGATTAAGTGGAAAAACGTAAACACTGGTCAAATATCCTCAAAAGCATGACCTCAATATAAAACAAGTAAGTAAGTTTCAGTCTGTTAAACCGATTTTTATTTGCCCTCAGAGAACATGGTTGTGGAAGGACGTAAATTGAACTTAGCGTCGGATAATTATAAAATCAAATATGAAGTCATCGTATATGAAATACGTAAGTTATAAGTGATTTAAAATTTACCTATAGTTGAGAAATTGCGTGGGAGGTATTAGACGGGGCGTGGCTAAGGCATAATTATTTTTTGGGTTTAATGCGATTATAAAAACATTTTCATTCATATCAAATTGCAACTGATTTTGACTATCCGTATGGAAGTCATATCGATTTTTTTCGGTAATTTGTGTGGGAGGTATCAGAAGGGGCGTGGCAAAACCCGCCATATCTTGCACGCTCAAAGTGCTTATAAAAACTTCATCATATACCAAAATTGAGCTAATTCAGAATATCCGTGTGGAAGTTCCATTGGTTATTATTAAACAGAGGTTATTATTTGTGTCGGACGTACCACAAGGGGCGTGGCAATTTCGCCCATCTTCGAACTAAAACTAAGTTTGGGAAAAATATTAGAATGTGCAAAGTTTGAATTGATTCCATAACTCCTTTCGAGAGTTATCATGTACACCAGCCAGCCAGACACCTTAAAAAGTCGTGAAACGGATTTGGTCCAAACATACTTAGGGTCTTAAGTCCCCTTCAATGTGTTACACTTTTTCTGTCCCAAACGATATATACCCTCCTACTCTGTAGAGTGAGGCTATAATAACAATCCTACGGTAGCAGCAAGATGTAAGGTTTTCTTTCAAGTGCTTTTCTACTGATCATCCACTACTTAAAGCCTTTGATTTCTCAAAATATTTCTCAAAAATTTTTCTCACTGCTTTTTACATAATTTTCTGAATTGAAAAGTTAATATGCTGCTTTTCTATGTAGATACACTATAAGAATAAGCAAAACTGAGTTCAACGTTAAAAAAACTTCCGAAACGCCGATAGATGTCTATGAGACATTTAAATTGAGAAATGCACAAATTGCACAATCATTTCGAAAAACAAGTGTTTCTGAAGTTATAGGCGATTGAATGAACAAAGCATTTATAAACAATCGTAATTTCACCACTGTTAAATTGGTTAGTACTCGTGAAAAAAATATTTTTTCATATTTAGAAAACACAAGGTGAAATTGAGAAATGAAATTTGAAGTTGAGATTCAGAAATGTAAATTTAAATTGAGAGAATATATAAATTGAAAATGAGGAATGTAAATTGAAATTGAGAAATTGAAAACTGAAACAGAAATTAAATTTGAAGTCGAGAAAATGCAAATTGAAAATTAGAAATGTAAATTGAAAATATACAATTTGATATTGAGAAACAAACAATTGAAAATGAGAAAATACAAATTAATTTCAATTGGATTTTCTGAATATCAATTTGTTTATTTTAAATTTTATTTTCTGACTTTCAATTTGCGTTTTCTCTACTTCAAATTTAATTTTTGTATTTTCTGAATATCAGTTTTCATTTTCTCAATTTAAATTTTCATTTCTAAAATTCAATTTGGATTTTTTCGACTTCAAATTTCATTTCTCAATTTCAAATTATATTTTATGAATTTCAATTTACATTCCTCATTTTCAATTTATATTATAAAGAAAACAATAGTTAATTAAAAAATTCCGTGTGTGAAAAACAAAGCAGGAGAAAAGTGAAACGAGAATAGATTTAATATTTTCTAAAAGAAAATCCATGGATAAACATAGATATTGCGGCGTATTAAGTGAGAATATTAAATAAATAGTCTCATATTTCTCTTCGTGATGAAATCTTTGATATTTTTATGCGTATTTTTACTAGGATTTTTGATGGTTATTTTAAAAAAACGTAGTTTTTGTTAAGGTTTAGAAATAAAAAAATAAATTTCTCAATTTTTCCTATTTTTTGCATTTGCACTTTTTAACATAAACTATTGAAGTTCTGTTGCCCTCATAGCTGCCTTGAAATCTTCACTTGCTTTAATATGCTATCAGAGTGGATAATTGATCGATATGGTGGATAAAATCAACAATTAGGATTAAAAAGTAACCCACGTCATTTAAATATTTTTGGAACGAATTTGGTCAATATAAATTACAAAAATTGTTTCCACTTTCAGCATATATACTTGCAAACTATTGCAATTAAATGTAATTTTCAAAAATTACCTGTGTTGGCCAATCGCCACAAGCAATAGCACCGAAAACACCACATTCACATGTGAGTCCTGTGACTTCCTTGCCTTTGGGCTGAACTTGTTTGTATTGTTTGTCGGGGAATATTTTCGGCGTTTTACAGCAATCGGTGGAACACGACCCGGCACAAATTTCAACTGAAATTTCAAAATTTTCTTAGAATTCAAGAAAGAAATTTATTCTACGAATTAAACAACTTACCACTTGATGTTGTAGGTGAATCCATGATTCTTTGATAACTTCAAGCAAAATAATAAATTTTCAAATTTCAATATTTTGTTTCTATTTCAAACGAAATCCTGTTGAGTTGAATGATTTCAAGAATATTCACTTGAGCCACAAACACTTTCCAGAGGAACGTGATGAATTCGCAAATTTAATGGAAATTACGTCTGATTTGTTTGAACACTTGAAGGAAACTGTCTCAAGTCATGTTCAGATAATGCACTATATGCAAGAAAAACGGATGCTGATTTATTGACCGATCGTATACTCGATTTATTGACAAGTTTGTTTTTATTATTTACTACAAAAGTCGCAGCAAAACACAACTAAACTAACAAAAACAACACAAAACGCTGATAAGAAATCCAAACCAAGCCAATAAAATTAGTAAACTTTGGCCGGTGATTGCACGTGTTTTCAAATCTATTTTTAAAAGTATTTTCAAATTCAGCTTTGTGATGGATGGTCTATCTCTTCGGAAGCCCTACTACTCACAAGCCCGCTAGGATTGAAACTGTTGAGAAAACATCACGTTTTTCTGATGCAGACTCGTTTTTGTCTTTTTTCGGGGGAATTTAATTTATTTTCCTTGATAAGAGGCCTCATCAACATTTAAAATATTAATTTGGTTCTCAAACATTCTGGGGGCGAGGGGCTGCAGATGTTATCACCTCGCCTTGTTAAGGTTCAACGTTTCTGAGCGGAGAAATCCTCAGCTCGCTTACTCTAATTAGATGTGTTATAAAAAAACAAATAAAACAATTAAAACCCAACAACAAATAAGTAGTTTGTGCGTAATTATGAATGATGAAAACAACATTGTTGACGTTGGACTTCACTGGACACTTGCAGCGTCTATTTTCAGACAAGCCCCTCACCATACGCGTATTTCCATGATCCGAGCAGTGCTGCATGAGTGGAGATGGTTTAAAGCGTGGCTCATTGAACTACTTAGTGGTCATAAACTCATATCTGTTGTTTTCGATCGTTTTCATGCTTAAGGCAACTAGTACAAAAAAATATTAGAGTGGGTCAGAGAATTAATATTTGTATATTTAAAAAATATTAGCTAATGGGAGTGTCATTGAACCATTTGCATATGGATGTATTTCGAAAAATAAATTTTGAATTTTGTCTGAACCCAACTATCAAATTTCACTTGCCCCAAGTTCCTCGCCGATCTAGAAATTAATTAATTCTTCGATTTTTTAACAATTGGTTGATCGACAATAACGAAAATTTTAAAACTAATTTCACAGATATTTTTGGCTAACGAATAGCCTTTGTTAGAGCTGAACTGTTTTGGAAATCATCATAAAATAATTAAATAATCATTTTTAGATGCAAACTCGTTATATTCATTAGTGCAAGGACCCAGTTTAATGTATATATTCATATAAATAAATAAAGACAAACAACAGCGATTAAATGGAAAAATTTTAATTACACTGATAATCGCCAGCACCCCACGAAGCCACTAAATGCGGTTTTAATTAAAAATCTATAAACATCGGAAACAACATCACAAACAATCATGCTCACAATAAATGTAATTCAAGCACAGTTTTATTGTTGTGAATAAATTTGTATTATCCCTTAGACTGAATAGTTTATAGTCTATCTGATTAGACATATGAATAAATGACAATATAAGAATGGGAAGGTCACCCAATATTAGGTCTACTGGTCATATTTTAATTCCCTTTAAAATATTAATTACGTTCAAATTGATTTCCTGAGCCACAAAAATGTAACTTTAAATAATAATGCACTTTGAAACTAATACATTTAATTTTATATTCAAATCTTGAATTCATAAGTTCAATTTGATTTGAATCGGATTTGTTTTCAAAATACTTATTCGGAACAAAACGCTTTTACAACATAAGTACTTGCAATAAAGCACAGATATATAATTAGTTGCGCTTTCCTTAAATATTACTTTAAAATATAAATATATATATTTTTATGATTAATATACTATGTCTTTTTGGTTATTGCATCTCTCAAAATAAAATGGTCACATGAATAATCGTGTAATGAGTAATTTCATCAGTTTTTGACCGGGTGTGGATTTTGAAATTTGGCACAAGTTTATTTTAGTTAATTTTCCATTGGGCAATTCCATCAAAAACGACACAAAAACGATAGTTTTTAACATTCATCTCCACGATTTTGATGAAATATTGCAAATACATTCTACCCGTTCTTGTGGGTAATAAAGCGTTTACCTTAGGCGTTCGAGGTTCCAGTTTAACAGTGGTCCAACGTTAATACTCTTGAGCGTTTTCGTGAAAAGGTAGCTTCGTTAAAGATGTAATAACTTTGGAACGCTTTTTTAATCGATGCTAGTATTGTCTACATTTTTTCTTGATATATTAATTTTTCCAAATATCTCACTTAAATTTTGTATGAATTTAATTTAATTTTGCGTGAATTTCATCAAATCGGGGAGATAAATGTTCAAAACTATAGTTATTGGGTCGTATTTTTAAAGAAATTACATAGTGGAAAATAAAAATAATAATCATTTATTTTTGTATATAATGGTAGTGAATTTCAGCTCACTGAAAATTTAAACGCATTCATTTATATACCCTCCATCAAAGAATGTGGATATACAAAGTTTGTCATTCTGTCTGCTGCTTAGATTATATCTGGTATTTTTATGGGTTTAATTTTCTGATAACGATCAACGTCAACGTTGTCAGACAATTTGGTCTGATTTGGCAACTCTCTAAAAACTCTGGGTAGTGACATTATTTTCCTGGTAGGTATTGCCGAGTAGAACAAGAATCTGTATCTGACACCCCCAAACTCTTCAGATAGGGTTAAAAACGGGGTTTCGTACCTTTGCACACTTTTAAGCCTGTATCACTATTGTGATTATTTAAATAACACACATAGTAAGGAGTAAACAGACGCTTTGCTTTTAAAAATCCGTTGATAACACTGCCTAGCAAATTAATACTTTTTGATTGGAACAGAGTAGCGACACTATAATTCCGATAGAGTTATAGTCCAGTATGTCTGAGTTTCTTTTTACAGTGGGTCAAAATTTTCATTTTTCATAAATGAAACCAGTAAAAACGGCGTTAAGTTCGACCGGGGCCAACTTTTTATACCCTACACCATGGATTGCATTTCATAGAGGCTGTCGATTTTTGTAGAAGTGCAGTAATATTACAGGAAAATATATTTTTTTTTAATATAGCTAAACCAAAACAAATACAAATATTGTAAAAATAATTTTAGAAATATATATATTAAAAATATTACTTCAAACCATGCTTACAAGGCTAGTACCAATACGTTTACACTATTTATATCGAAATCATACTTCAAGTCAATTCAAAAAATAAATATTATTATATTTACATTTTCAGAAAGCTTAAATACCATAAATATTGGTAGATAGTGGGTGCTACAGTTGAATGTATTTCCATTCTATTTTAATTCCAAAAGTAAAAAATGTAGCAAATCCATTATCTCACGTACATAGGGCAAGATAACCTAACTCCATGATTCAACCAATTATTGCCGTAAAAGTAAAATGTACGAATTTGGAAAATCTTTTTAATTTGCGTGTCTATGCAGTCAGAGGAATGTATACACCGAATTCCATGATTCTAGCTGCCGCAATTTGTTGGTACCATTGTTATCCCCTTTTTCATATAGTACTCCCTTAAGAGTACGGCTTTCTAAAATCTCTTTATTTTACGTGTCTACGCAATTAGTGGGATGTACACACCGAATTTCATCATTCTAGTTGTAGCCTTTTAATTGGTACCATTTTTATCCCTCTGTTCCCATTGTATCTCTTGGAAGTACTAATTTGGAAAAAAATCTTTTATTTTTCGTGTCAACGCAGTCAGGGGAATGACTCTAGCTGCGGTCATTTGGTTGGTACTATTTTTATCCCCTTTTTCCATTTTAATCCCAAAAAGTACGAATTCTGAAAAATCTGTTTACTTTACGTGTCTACGCAATGAGAGGAATGTATACACCGTTTGGTTGGTACCATTTTTATCCCTCTATTCCCATTTTACCCCTTAAAAGTATGAATTTGGAATAAATAATTTTATATTATGTATCTACTCAATTAGAGGAGTGTTTACACCGAATTTCGTGTTCCTAGCTGTTGTCATTTGATATGTACCATTTTTATCCCTTATTGCCCTATTTCGCCCCTTACGAATAAAAATGACTTTATGGTGCACGTTTTTGTTATAGGGGGAATGCGCATTCTCAATATCAAGTAAGTAAAGAGTGATTTTTTTGAGGTTAGGATTTTCATGCATTAGTATTTGACAGATCACGTGGGATTTCAGACATGGTGTCAAAGAGAAAGATGCTCAGTATGCTTTGACATTTCATCATGAATAGACTTACTAACGAGCAACGCTTGCAAATCATTGAATTTTATTATCAAAATGCGTGCTCTGTTAAGAAAGTTCAGAAAGAAAGAAATTGTGTTCAGCGACGAAGCTCATTTTTGGCTCAATGGGTACGTAAATAGGCAGAATTGTCGATTTTGGAGTGAATATCAGCCAGAAGCATTGCAAGAGCTACCAATGCATCCAGAAAAAGTCACAGTTTGGTGCGGTTTATGGGCTGGTGGCATCATTGGACCGTACTTCTTCAAAGATGATGCGAATCGTAACGTAACTGTGAATGGTGAGCGCTACCGTGAGATGATATCCAACTTTTTTTGCCCAAAATGGAAGAACTGAACTTGGTTGACATGTGGTTTCAACAAGATGGCGCTACATGCCACACAGCTCGCGATTCTATGGCCATTTTGAGGGAAAACTTCGGAGAACAATTCATCTCAAGAAATGGACCGGTAAGTTGGCCACCAAGATCATGCGATTTGACGCCTTTAGACTATTTTTTGTGGGGCTACGTCAAGTCTAAAGTCTACAGAAATAAGCCAGCAACTATTCCAGCTTTGGAAGACAACATTTCCGAAGAAATTCGGGCTATTCCGGCCGAAATGCTCGAAAAAGTTGCCCAAAATTGGACTTTCCGAATGGACCACCTAAGACGCAGCCGCGGTCAACATTTAAATGAAATTATCTTCAAAAAGTAAATGTCATGGACCAAGCTAACGTTTCAAATAAAGAACCGATGAGATTTTGCAAATTTTATGCGTTTTTTTAAAAAAAAAAGTTATCAAGCTCTTAAAAAATCACCCTTTACAAGCAGATATATTGAAAAAATATGCTTAAATATTCTAAAATATTGGGGGATATTATGGGTATTTTTAGTCCTTGTGAGGGAAAAATTTTTCCCCCAATCCCAACCGATCTTTGACTATAAGACGCATTTATGGAAAATTTGGCTGTCCTAGCTCCTTTCATTTAGATGCTAGCATGCTTTCAACAGACGGACGAACGGAAGGACATGGCTAGATCGTCTTAGAATTTATCAAGAATATATATACTTTATAGGGTCTCAGGTTGATATTTCAAGGTGTTACAAACGGAACGACAAAGTTAGTGTACCCCCATCCTTATTTTAAAAACTGTATTGTGAAATTTTGTGAGGATAATTTTTGTGGAATATCTTAACCCTTTAGCATCGCTCTCTATGAGACAATTTGATCCTTTTTCCGAGAAAATAAAAAACTATTCTTTTCAAAAAGGACCCTATGTAGTCAGCAATCCTGTGCCAAGAAAATATGTTGTTAATCTCTATATGATAAAAAGTAAAGCGTATTTTTCTAAAGGCACCTTTTATTTTTTTTTACTTTACAGCCAACATTTATCCTATTTCACTCTTATTTTCGCCTAAATTTTAACTCGAGGGCGCATTTCAGCCTCATGAAGTAGAGTGTTAACTCTAGTAATCTATTATTTTCCACTCGTCTTTTACAGTTTTCGAAGAGTTCAAGATGATTGTTGATCGCGATGACGTATTTCAGTCTCGTCGAGTAGAGTGGTATCTTTAGTAATCAATTATTTTACTCACTGCCATTCAAATGAAAAAAATGAATGTACTTTTCGGTTATACTCAGTCAGCCCGTGGATCATTCAGAACGTTTCTTTCGAAGATGTTCACATTACGTTGAAGCTTCAGTTTAATGTTTTAAATTTCATTTTTGACGAAAGGTATGTTCAGGTCTCTCTGAATATTTTCGATTCACATATACCAAGATGCATCGATAACCCTCCTTAGTGTATTTGACTGAACCATTTAGATTTATTAAACCACCAATGGAGTTGTCGGATTTGTAGGTTAATTTGAGTTCTTTTAGCTTCAATTGTCTTCGTCATGCTAACTGGCGGTCCAAATATGTAACAAATTGGGACAGAGAAATATCGTTTAGTTTTATCGTTGGACATGTATTCAAATTTAAAGTAAAATTTACATGTTTACGCTTTGTCTCGTTAACTTTTGTCCTCGATATAGACAACCAGGATTTAACGCGGTTTAGATGACCCTATTGGGTATCAGATTCCGGTATCTATTTTAGTGACAGTGATATCGGCGAAAGTTGACATGAGAACGCTGTAAGATTCGGTGAACGGATTATTTGTCGAAATGGGCCAGTCAATTGACCGAAATTTAAATTTGCAGAATTCGACACATCCGAGCTATATTCACCAAATTATCTTTAATAATGTCAGTTTTCCTTTGGAATTATACAATCCTAGTATTTCTATTTCACATTGAAGCTCCAAACGATATACTTAGTACAATGCTCAAATAAAATTGGGTCCAAAAAGGTGATGTATGTATAATCACCAAAGTGAAAGTCGCCCAGAATTGATGTAAAGTAAATAGGTCTATTTTTCGGTCGATTTTATATTTTTAAATATTTGGATATTTTTTCACTTTGAAGAATTTCCCGAATGTTTGGTTGTGTGATATCTAAAACCAAACACTTTGAATCTTCTTTGCAAGTCTTTTCAAATATATAAATAAATTAAATTATTTGCCCCGAGCTTGTATTTCAATAATATAACAATAAATTCGATTATTATTATTGGGCGAGTGTTCACTTAATTTTTTGGTATGTTGGTGTGGTGAAAAATAGCCCAAAATTCGGGCATTTTCTTTCCATTTGAGTTTTAGGCTATTATATCATCCAATTTTGTGGGTTATTATTTTTATTTTTCATTTTGGTTTGTTATTCACACAGTCCAACGACTTTATTTTCAATAAAAATTCTTTAATATTGCAAATAATTCGAATAGTTTTAATTTCACTTTGAAGGAATTACGAAATTCCTTCGAATCGCAATTAACTCGCTGACAAATGATTTATAAATATGTTCTGTTACAACATAACAACTTATTGTTAATATTCGTCTTATAACTTAAATACAGACTGATTAAAAGTTATTTACATTCGCATTTGTTGTAATTTCAGATGGATCAGCATGTTTCCAACCTCGAGACATCATGATGAAATTGTATAACTCAGAGCAATAAGCTATTCTCGCCCAGGGATTTGTGTTTGTAAGAAAAAAGGTTTTTATTTTTTTTTTCAGCCGATTAAATTCCAGACAATCTAACAGATAGACGGACGGACGAACGGATGGATGGACGGACGGACATTAAGGTGATTAAGTTTAACAGCATTCGCAGTGAGGTTTCCACGGTGTTTTCCGATGCAACATTTCAGATTATTCAACAACACACACACGTACATCATATGCCACTAATAAAAGCAATTAACAGTTTGTTAAAATATATTCCAGCAGCTAGGGTTGAGCTCGGTTACTTGTGCCTTAGCAATTAGACAGATGATAAAATGACAGATGAAGTGTTTCTAGGGAATACCAAGTGACACTATTCAATGCCAGCTGATAATTGCTTGAGGTTGATGTTTTCCATACTTTTCGGTATCAGTTTTTGATTTTCCGAATGCCGTGTACGTATTACATTAAACCAAACACAGATAATCCAAATTTCGCTAGAATTGATGGTTGCTACGAAGACTAACCTCCATTAAAACATGATTAAAATTACAGGCAAACGTCAGTTCAAGTAGGGCATGTTGCAGTAAGGGCTTGAACATTTTCCCTGCAGACAAGGTGAAAAATTCTGCTGCAAATATATGTTACCATCAGCAACTATAGTTGGAGAAAATGACCCAATCTATATCGGTCATTCCATGTCAAACAGAACACTTTTTTTACATCACCGGTTCTGATGAACTTGACGGCGTAACAGTAACTCCATAATACAGTTAGGTGAATGCATACACCGAATTCCAAGATTTCAACTTCACTGGTTTGGTTGGTATCATTTGTATCCCTCTTTTCCAATTGTATTTAAAATTTCGAAAAATTACTCAATTTTACCTGACTTCGTATCATTGGTACCATTTTTGTCCCTTTTTGTCCCATTTCATCCGCTAAATCTTTTATTCAATTTGTGGTGCTTTCAAACTACATGAAAAAGATTTTTCAAAATTCATACTTTTTAACTTTTACGAGAAAAATGGGTAGAACCATGAAGATAGGTTATCTTGCACTTCGAAATTTGTATCTTTGGAATTAAAATAGGATGAAAACACAACCAACTGTGGCAACCACTATCTACCAAAATTCATTGTAATTAAGCTTTTTTGAAGATTGGTGTCTTATCTTTACTTTTTGAATAGACTTGATGTATTATTTCGATATATATAGTACAAACATAGCCTTGCCATATAAGCGTGGTTTGAAATAATAAAAATATTCTATTTATTTATAAAATAATTTTTTCAATATTTGTATTTGTTTTGGTTTGGCTATATTAAAAATATATATTTTCCTGTAATGTTACTGCTCTTCTAAAATCAACAGCCTCTGTGGAATGCAATCCATGGTGGAGGGTATATAAAGTTCGACCCGCCCGAACTTAACACCGTTTTTCTTTGTTGTTTATAATATGTCACTTTCTATATTATCACAAGCATCATAGAACGTTTTTTATTGGGGACCGCAAATTATCTAAAAATAATACTATCACAGCAATACTGTGAGTCTAAAATTGCGAGGTTGATTATATAGATTCCATATGTATTTCTTATGGGCAGACGAAGAATCGCCGCCGTTGACCATTTGCCGCTGCACATGTCGACCAGCCATACATATAAGGATAACTGATACATGTTTATTAAACCTTTTTAACGCGTTTTAAAAATAATAGAATTTAAATGAAATCCATAGTCGGTGACACATGTGCAAAATTCATTATTCATTACTTCCTGTAGAGTTTCAGTAAGAATTGTCTCAATTGCTGTTCGAAGGCATTGCTTTAAATCTCCAATTTTTTGGATTTATTTTTAAAACTTTCTGTTGAAATAACCCCACAAGAAAAAAGTAGGTGCAATGAGTTCGGGAGATTTTGGGGGCCAACGAAATGTCGAGTTTCTAATTCAGCTTATTGGGGAACTTTCGCAGCAATTCTCTCATAGCAGTACCTGGCTATGTGACAAGACGCATTGAAAACACACAGTGTTGAAAGGGCTTCACTTTCGTTGCAGTTCTGCAAAGAAAAACTCATTTAACAGCAGTACTAAGTAGCATGGTAGCAGAATTCATCAGCCACCCTGTATGTGATTTTTTTAGAGGTTTTTTCAGAAGCGTGTAGCTCACAGACGGTTGTTATACTCGTCCTTGTAGGTAATATGAGATTGATGAACTTTGCGAATATAAGAGAAAAGTCCTTGTATTTCAAAGAATCCTAAAATATTCTCAAATTTAATGTCAAACTTATGACATATTTTCTTATTTTTATATATTGTAGCTTATCTTATTCTCCACAAGCTATAAGAGTCACGGAATGGGGAAATTGGTTCAGAAATAAAAAAACGTTTTCCTATTTCAGCAAGACAACCTTAGTGGTTCTAAAGACCTGTTCTAAACTGATATTTTGGGAATAATAGCAGTAATGATGGGTTGACATATTATTAAAAAATAAAATATTATTAAAATATTCGTCAAATGAATTTTTGGCAATGGACCAAAATGATCCTAATTCTGGCAGGAATGTTTGGAGTCATTTTCGAAAGATTTTAGTAAATCTGATTATGACCTCAGAATTGTCCAAGAACGAGTATGCACAATGGGTCACCATTTTGTGGAATTACCCTATAATACTTGAATAGTAATCTGTAAAGCAATTCCCTGCGAAGGCGCCAACCATGTCTCCGCAGGAATTAGCAATCCTATAGTAATATCTCAACCCTTTGTGCTGGAAGTATCATGAAATGTTTGAGAATTATTTCATGTTGTAATTTCTTATAGAGTTTTGCATACTCTGAAGTAAAATTAGTTTCTACCAACCAAAAATAAATAAAAAAACTCAAAAGTCGAAAATAGAAAAAAGGATAAATGGAAAAATGTAGAAAGGAGAATAAAGGGGTTTCAAAGAGTGGTTAAACGGAAACGAAATAAACGAAATAAATAGTTAAAAATATGGATATTTGCGGGTTAAAAAATACAAACAAGTGTGAAAAAGTGGATAAATGAGACATATTATTCAAATTTTGTATAGCTGTGGATACTAAGCATAATAAAATATCAAGAATAGCTAAAGATTAGGTGACATTTTCACAATTCCATTTCATAAACCTGTAAGACATTAACTGAAGTTAACTTCCGAGGAATTTCCATAAGAACGCTGCACTTAAGTTATCATTGATGCCAAAGTAGAAGCATTGCAGACCTTTGTATAGCATTCGATTTATTAAATTTGGATCCACATCCCCACCCTTCCCCATCACCACCACCAAAATAACACATGTCATCATCCCCTTGATCATATATCGATAACGGTTTACAACGCTGATAGGAAGAGATAGAAACCTCATGGCAGCATTAAAAAAAGAACATTTTATTCAATTGCGAGGAAAAAGAAACAAATAAAATTTATTTTATTTTTATTCTACTTTTCGTGTCTTTTTGTTTTCGTCCACTTGGTTGACCGACCGACCGCAACTCGAATATAATAAAATCCAATGATAATGTGGGAATCGTATCTCTGCCAGCGAAGGATGGGGAAGGTGGGGAGGGGCACCACACAAAACCGTCCTCCACAATGGGTGGAGTTTTAGCATTGGCCACAGCCGAAAATTGTGAACGACGGACGGAAACCGCACCGCACAGCAACATTTCAACACACACGTCATTCTTTTCGCCTGCTTTTATTTTTGGGAGGGATGGATGGCATGGAGAGGCATCCCAATTCATATGTGAATTTCGGTGGGATGTCCATTTTGAATGGTTCCGTTCGGTTCGGTTATGCGTCACTAGAACTCGGTGGCCGGCCATTGATTGTAAAAGCTGTTGGTCATCGTTATGACGACGATGATGATGATGACGACGACGATTGCGATGGACAGCGGTGATGATGTCCATGGTGCTGAGGCTGATGCTTCTCGACATCATTGTGAAGTCAAGCATGTGGAAACAGTGCTATGGATGGATATCCCAAAAAGTACGGCTCCAACAACAACAGCAACAACTACTACAACAAATAAAATAAAAACGAGAATAAATATAAAAAATCGCCATCGCACACAAAACGTAACACAACGAAATGTGCTGGAAACCGAAAAAAGAGAAGAAAGAATGAATAAATGGCCAAAAGAAATAAACAGTCACATAAAGAATAATCATTTAGAAATTCTATTGAATTATGCATGAGTCCGATAGAACTAAAACTCCACGCCACACCACTCCGCCGCCGTTCCATCGACAACCGCCACCGACCGTCGTCCATCGTTACACATACGGGCCGGGCCCACTCCTCCTCATCCCCCCGCCGAAAAACGAATCATTGCTGTTTGTTTTTCGAAAGGCAAAAAAACAAACTCCAGTCCACTCAGTCGTAGCATAGAGAGCAGAGCATCCTCGTTCATATACAGCATTTCGTAAATGTTTTGTTTTCCACCAAAGGGAGTCCTTGTGGGGCTTGATGGAAATTGCAATAGTCTGGAATAAGTAAAAATATCATTAAGTTTCATGTCTGCCAGTCTTTTATTATTTTGGCCTAACGGGCGAAATAAATAGTTTTTTTTTTAAATTCGAACACACAGATGGCATCACTCAGGGACGAAATATTTTGCAGACCAAGATTATACAATTTATACTTTCTTCCTGGGTATTGAAGACATAATTTTATACAGCCTAATGTATAATAGAACAAGGCTCATAAAATATATTTAGTCCGAAAATTTCTACTGTATGTATTTAGGATAATGATGTATTAAAACTTGAAAGGACCCCAAATGTTTTTACACCAAGAAAAAATCGAGCTAGGCCTATCATTAGGTTTACCGATCGGCCTAGAATTAGTGATGTTTCGATGGACATCGAAGCTTATTACACTACGCAACAACAACATTTGCCGAAGGGATATATAAAGGGTGGTTAAATTTTAAGTGAAATGAAATGCAGAAAAAAACTTGACGTTAGGTGTGGTTCACATTCAACATCGACCCTTACAATTTAACCACCCTTTATAACATTTTCGTATGTATTCTGGCTTTCTAAACTCGAAAACTGTGTTGTGTTTTGTTGTCTTTGAATTTTTGTATTCGACCTTCAGTATTTAACAGTATAATTTGATTGTTGAGTATTGATTTTATATTGTAATTATTCTTTATTCGATATTTCGATCCTCCAGGATCATCTTCAGGAATTGAACTATAAATAAAAAAAGCTGAGAAATAAACTGTTGTCAACCTACTTCCTCGCCACGTGTTTGGTTAAACGAACATCGAAAACGATATTAAAAATTGTATGGATGTTTTTTCTTTCGTTTACTAAAAATCCAATTTTCGCCGAAGGTCATGACAAAAATTAGAAAAAAATAGGAAAAAATTTTTTTTTCATTTGTTATAGCTAACATTCAGATACATTTATCTGTAAGTCCATATATAGATAAATTTAGAAGTTTTGCCACTCTTTGTGGAAAAATTATCATTTCTGTTTTTTTTTTTTTATAAAAAGGCGGAGTAATCTTTAAAAACTCCTAAATTAGATGAGATAATATTTGTAATAGCTGGGATATTAGATATTGTCTCTTTTTCAGCAGAATATCTGCTCTTTCAGTAGACTTTCTGATTTGTTTTACTGACAATGGATGGATTACTGAAATGCAATTTTGGCGACGACGACTGTCGGGCAAATGTATCAAAATATTTCTCCAAGATCTTGGTAATAAAATATGAGCGGTTTCCAAACGCTCACGTAATCACACATAATCAAATTAAAGTCATTTATCATTGCGCCATACACTAGACTTCACGAGAAAAATTGAACATTGATTGAAAAAGGAAATTCAGACCAGCTGGACAACATTCCCTTTCAGAATTTGTTGGACAGTGTTAATACCTCTCTAAAGCCCTTGATAAAATTTCCCATGGTATTGGGTTATTTCATAGAGGAACACATTGTAAATGTACGCGATATGTGTATTTTTTCATATAGTCCCCATGGACAGAGATTTTTTTATTTTTGGACCAACACAAATATCCCTCAAATTAGATTTACTACCGATCCAGAATCCACATAATCCTTTGGACTTATTTTCCCCATCATGTTATGTTTCAGATATATATAGTCAGCTCCGCCCTGACCTAGCCTTTCGTTACTTGTTTTAAAAATCTATTTTATTGTGAAAACCAAAATAGAAATTATATGAAAATCCGACCGAAATAGATCAAAGTTTGCCTAATAATAAATAAAGCATTTTTAACATTTCTGTAACTTAAGACATAGATCTACTAAATGATACAATTTTTTAATCTGAAAATCCTTCACAGAACTACAATCGGATTCCAAGTTGAACTACAAAAATGTATGTGTGAACAATGCTTTATATCATGTTTGCTTCATTTACTCCTCCAATGTATACGAACACCCAATTTTTATCATTCCATTGCAGCGCCACCCTTTCACATATGCCACAATCGTTGATGATGATAGTAATAATAATATGTGGCCCAATATTTAAAGGTTTGTTTTTCCTTTTTCCCAAAAATGACTTTTTTTATTAACTTTAACGCACAACTCGTACTCGTCCGCCCCCTTCTCCAAATCCTAGCCTCACGGTACTCTAGCATGAGTATATGAAAGCGAGCAGATACTAAATTTCCACATGTGATTTCTATCTCCAAAAAAATAAAATAAGCCAAGTCGCCCCCCTCTCCGCACCACACTTCACAGAGTTTATTTGTTGGTGTTGTTATTGTCTTCTGGTCATTGATAATGGTTTTGTTGAAAACTATGGAGCGTTTGTAACTGCGATACTCACAAGTTGTGGTTATGGCTGTGGCATGCTTCAAGGATCGCATAATTTAGCAGAGCCAAAGCTTTTTGGTAAATGAAATTCCCGAAAGAAGAAACACACGTTGCGAGCGAGGAAGGAGACTTGTTATTTGTTTTTTTTTTTGCTTTTCTTAGTTCCGTCGCTGGATGGGGGAGGAGACGCACAGGACCATTGTGTGTGTGGATGGATAGATGGCCAATGGTTATTTTCATTTTCCATATAAATCGCATATCATTAGTGTGATACTTGGCTAACATACATACGTATCATGTATACATACATGTGTGTGTGTTTGTATGTATGAACGGACACATGTTCATTGGCTTTCAGCAGATAAACAACATTGAAAATTTATTTTCTTAAATTATTACTTTATTTTTGTATCAATTTATGCGCCCGGGGAGGGTGGCTTTTGATCGCAGTCGTATCTTTATTTGGTAATAGATTCAATTGAAATGAAAACACCTCCAAGGCTTCCCCTGGGGAATTTCGGTTGGTTAAGTGCAAACAACCGTATGCAACTCAACATTGGTTACCAATTTATTCGAACAATTCAATAACGTTATTCTTTCTTGCCGTCTAAAACTTCAATCTTATTGTTAGTGTAATGATCAGACATATTTGTGCGTAGTATTTGGATATCGAATAACAACTTTAAATACATAGTTTCCGGAAGTATAAACTTAAAATGACGAATTTATATATTGTACAGCGAAGAGAACAATTCATTTTGAAAGAGAAATATAAATTAAAATAAAGAAATAAAGTAAAAAAGTATGACTTTTAGAGCGGAAAACGTCAAATCGGTAGCTATTTGCTTCAAATTGATTTGCTAAATCTGAACCAATTTCCGTAAGGATCGGACAATAATTGCGACCTGTACTTTGATTACAAGAATAGATGGACGGACAGACGGATATTGCTAAATCGACTCAGAAAGTGATTCTAAGACGATCTGTATAATAAACGATGTGTCTATCTCGTTTCCTTTTGGGTGTTACAGACATCGTGCAAACACTCTCTCAATGATGGTGTGTGTTGAATGGTTTGTCAACAAGTCTGACCTATTTTGCTTTTTTGTTTATATTGGAAACTTCAGTATAAATTATTATATTATATTTATCGAACTTTTTCATGAAATTAATGAAGTTTATTTATGAAAATGAATTAATTTATGAATTAAATGAAAGTTTTCATAAATCGTATTATGAAAAATAATGAACTTTTATGACAGAAGTTCATCGAATGAAGAAATGCATTTCATAGTTTATAAGAAATGTTTCATAAATTCTATGACACTATTCATTGATTTGTGCTTTATGAAACATGTCTCATAAAATTTATGAAGTATTTCTTCGGCGACTTTTTAATGAAAAGCTTTTCTTTCAGTTTATTTTCCACCTGCACAGATCCTACACGCTGAATTTCATGACTCCAGCTAAGGCCGAATCATGGTGGTATCATATTGATCACCTTTTTCATTTCATTTGATCACATTTTTAAAAGTATGAATTTAGATTTTTTCTGTGTTGCGCGTCTACGCAGTCAGAGAGACGTATATTTCATGATTTTAGCTGCAACGGTTTGGTTGGTACCAATTAAACTTCAACCGTATGCATGCACTGTGGGGCAGATGACCAGTTTTAGAGGCACCAAGTAAAAACGGCGTTAAGTTCGACCGGGCCAAACTTTTGTATACCCTCTACCATGGATTGCATTCCACAGAGGCTGTCGATTTTCGTAGAAGTGCAGTAATATTACAGGAAAATATATATTTTTAATACAGCCAAACCAAAACAAATACAAATATTGAAAAAATAATTTTATAAATAAATATAATATTTTTATTATTTCAAACCACGCTTAAAAGGCAAGGACACCAATACGTTTATATATCGAAATAATACTTCAAGTCAATTAAACCAAATAAATATTCTTATATTTATATTTCCAAAAATGCTTAAATAAAATAAATATTGGTGGATAGTGGGTGCTACAGTTGATTGTATTTCCATTCTATTTTAATTCCAAAAGTACAGATTTTGAAAATCCATTACCTCACGTACATATTGCAAAATAACCTAACTTCATGATTCAACCAATTTTTGCCGCAAAAGTAAAAAGTACGCATTTGGAAAAATCTTTTTATTTTGCGTGTCTATGCAGTCAGGTGAATTTATACACCGAATTCCATGATTCTAGCTGCGGTCATTTGGTTGGTACAATTTGTGTCCCATTTTACCCTCTTAAAAGTACGATTTTCGAAAATCTCCTTATTTTACGTTTCTACGCCAGTAGAGGGATGGACACACCAAATTCCATCATTCTAGCTGTAATCGTTTTGTAGGTACTACTTTTATCCCTCCGTTGTATACCTTGAAAGTACGATTTTGGAAATAACCTTTTATTTTTCGTGTCAGATGAATGTATACTCCGAGTTTCATGACTCTAGCTGCGGTCATTTGGTTGGTACTATTTTTATGCCTTTTTTCCATTTTAACCCCAAAAGGTACGAATTTCTAAAAAATCCGTTTATTTTATGTGTCTACGCAATCAGAGGAATGTATACACCGAATTTCATTATTCTAGTTGCAGCCGCTTGATTGGTACCATTTTTATCCCTCTATTCCCATTTTATCCCTTAAAAGTACGAATTTGGAAAAAATATTTTTATATTATGTATCTACTTAATTAGAGGAATGCACACACCGAATTTCGTGTTTCTAGCTGTTGTCGTTTGATATGTACCATTTTTATCCGTTTTTGCCCCATTTCACAGCCTACGAATAGAAATCACTCTTGTTATAAATACTTAAATACTCTAACATATTAGCGGTTATTATGGCTATTTTCAATCCTTGTGAGGGAAAAATTGTTTTCCCTTTGGGCCGTTTCGCCCAAACGATCTACGACTATAAGACGCATTTATGGAAAATTTGGGCGACCTAGCTCCTTTCGTTTAGATGCTAGCGTGCTTTCAACAGACGGACGGACAGAATTTTATATTCATAAAATTTTACATATTACTTTAAATTTGGTAATATATGAATTTATAGTACCCTGTAAATTTATATGGACTGTACAAACTATTCCCATTGATATTAAAACACCATTGCTTATTAAAACACAGATAAAGGCGCAATGAGTGGTGTAGGGATTACATTGTCGGCCACGCCCATCTTTAGCCTTTTCTTAATACATTAATTATAAACACTTCTGTGAAATTTTGCGGATATCAATGGCATCCCGACTTTTATAAACGAAATTTTACAATATCTGCTGTTTTAACTTTAATACAGTTTTAAATCGGAAAATGTTAACCTTTCTTCGTTTAACCTGGTTCAGCGTATACGTCCGGATAAACAGAGTTCTATTCCAAGAAATACAGAAACGACTCGTAAACGTACAAGAAAAACACAACACATTTTATCGCAGTGCATTGCTTTTTGCAATAACATCATTGCAATTTTTTTAATTTTTGATTAATTTGCAAATATGCGTTAGTATTTTCTAATTTACCAAAAATTTAGTAGCTCGCACCTTTTCGTTTTACGACAGATGTGTTTTTATATTACCTTAGGTTGAAATATGAAAAAATGAAACAAGAGAAAAAGTTGTAACTTTGGCAGCATGGTTTGAAAAAACGAGTTGCCACCTGGATCCAAATTTTCATATTTTGCCATTTTAAAGTGTTGGCAACAATCTGCCATTATTACTTTTCGAAAATACGTTACGTTAAAAATGGACCTCTCAAATTGGTGTTTGGTCCCATCGTGGGATGGTACCATTTATCCCTCTTTTCTCGTTTTATCGCTTCAAAGTACGAATTTCGAAACATCCATTTATTTTACAAGTCTACGCTATTAGAGGAATGTACAAACCGAATTTCATGTTTCCACCCGCTTTGGTTGCATTGGTACCATTTTTATCCCTTTTTGTCCCATTTAACCGCTTAATAGTGTGACTTTTATGAATATGAGGCTGGAATAAAAACATTGCCTAAATACTCTAAATATTAGTGGGTATTTTCAGTCAGGAAAACATTTTTCCAAATTTGAACCACTTAGCTCATTTTGTTCTCAAGCTAGTGTGCTTACAACATACAGACGGACATGGCTAAATCGTGTTAGAATTTTATACTTCGTGGGGTCTCCGTTGAATATTTCAAGGTGTTACAAACGGAACGGCAAAATGAAAATGGAGAGTATAAAAATACGTTATTCAATTGTGTGGCCCTCTATTTGATAATTCAGGGTTATTGAATTATCATCTGGCACGATTAATTTTTTAAAGCCAACACAGTTTGATCGACATTCACATCATAAGAGAATTACATGTAAGAAAAACTGAAAGCTGAACTTCTCCCAGAACAAATCCTTCGTATTGGTAGCCGTGATACAATTTTAATCTAAATATAGCACACCCGGTTCGTTGTCTCAAAGAAGTCAATTTTTCTTATGGAATATTTTAATGTTGAAAAAATCGCTTACCCAGTGACTGAGTTACGGTCGTATTTTAATAAAATTCATTGGGATCAACAGAATAAAGTGAAGGTTTCGTACCTAAATCGACCAACGGATGTGAGAATTGTCGTTTGTCTGCGCAAACAAGCGGAAGTGGATAAAACCCCATCTGAACTCAACGGTAGCAGAGCAACAACGCCATCAACAAACCAATGACATTGAAGGAATGCATTCCTCAACACTTTCAAGAAAACGATATCCAAATTCAGACAAAAACACTACCAAATGTAGTAGAAGAAGAGGAGACAGAGACGAGAAAAAGCGTTATACGAGACAGAAAAACAATCAACGCAATGACATTAAAATAACTTAATAATGCAAATGGAAAATGGAAATGGACATGGACATGGAAATGGTATCATAAACAAACGTGCGAAGCGGCCTAACCCCGAGAACACAAACAAGCAATTCAACCGGCCGGCCGGTCATTTGACCAGACCATGCACGGAGACCCCTCCGACTTGAAAGTTAAGTAAGAAATTTCCTTTGGTTGCCCCTTTCGGGTCTGCTGTGCTGCGCTGCGTTCCGTTCTTTTCTATCATTGGCAATGAGCAAATTATGTTTTTTTTTTCTTTTTTTTCATGTTGTTGATCTCAAATGACGATACATAAAATTTGAATATGTTTAGCATACATTAACCCACTGTTGACTGGCGGACAGTACAGCACAGAGAGCACCACCATTCACTGATAACATGCCATGGACTGAATGGCTTGGACATGGACATGGAAGTATTTAATCGCCACACATGGGAATTCACTGGAGTGCTGCATTGTTAAATCCCCCCGTCATAAATACAGTTGGACAAAGTTGAGTAGCAAACGAAAAGGGGTAGTAGCGTTGTTGAGTGGTCGCTCATTGTGCGGTGTAGTTAATAGATAATACACTCGAAGAAATGGAATAATATTAACAAATTCAATTCGTTTCAGTCTAGTCGAGAGTTGATTGCTTAATCTTTATGTATCAGATACATGTTAAAATGTTATGAAGTTCTTGAGCTGAGCGTGTGTATTGAAGGGTTCGCCTAGATAGCGGCAATAGCATAAGCAGACTAACCCCTTCATGTTCTTAATCAAAACTAGTAAATCAAAAAAAATTCTTTTTTCAAATCCATGCTTTATGCAAGCAGAATTCTATTGGGCCTAGAAATTCTTTTTTTGTTATCTTTTGTAGAAGGAAAAATTACTGTTACGTTTTTAAATATTTTTTTTATTAATTCAGTGTTCTTTTAAAATTTTAAAATTTTTGTAGAAGGAAAAATTACTATTATATTTTTAATTAGAAATGTATAAGATCAGAGCTCAGGACAGACTTGTACCACGCCCCTTTGTACAATCCCGCCCATATTTGCAGCAGCACTTACAACATACACACCAAACCGACGTACCAAATTTTGTTTAAATACCGTTATCAGGAGCAGAAATAATAGATTTTTAATTTGTGGTTTGTATGGGAGGTACCACGCCCCTTTGTACAATCCCGCCCATATTTGCAACAGCACTTAAAAAATGCACACCAAACCGACGTACCAAATTTTGTTCAAATACCGTTATCAGGAGCAGAAATAATAGATTTTTAATTTGTGGTTTGTATGGGAGGTACCACGCCCCTTTGTACAATCCCGCCCATATTTGCAGCAGCACTTAAAAAATCCACACCAAACCGACGTACCAAATTTTGTTCAAATACCGTTATCAGGAGCAGAAATAATAGATTTTTAATTTGTGGTTTGTATGGGAGGTACCACGCCCCTTTGTACAATCCCGCCCATATTTGCAGCAGCACTTAAAAAATGCACACCAAACCGACGTACCAAATTTTGTTCAAATACCGTTATAAGGAGCAGAAATAATAGATTTTTAATTTGTGTTGTTTGTATGGGAGGTACCACGCCCCTTTGTACAATCCCGCCCATATTTGCAGCAGCACTTAAAAAATCCACACCAAACCGACGTACCAAATTTTGTTCAAATACCGTTATCAGGAGCAGAAATAATAGATTTTTAATTTGTGGTTTGTATGGGAGGTACCACGCCCCTTTGTACAATCCCGCCCATATTTGCAGCAGCACTTAAAAAATCCACACCAAACCGACGTACCAAATTTTGTTTAAATACCGTTATCAGGAGCAGAAATAATAGATTTTTAATTTGTGGTTTGTATGGGAGGTACCACGCCCCTTTGTACAATCCCGCCCATATTTGCAGCAGCACTTAAAAAATCCACACCAAACCGACGTACCAAATTTCGTTTAAATACCGTTATCAGGAGCAGAAATAATAGATTTTTAATTTGTGGTTTGTATGGGAGGTACCACGCCCCTTTGTCCAATTGGTCAAATTTTTCCATTTCCTTGTATTGTCATCGAAAATGATTAAGTGTGCAAAATTTGAGCAAAATTGGTTGAGAAAAAAGCTTTCAAAAATTGATTTCAAATTTTGTGGCACACAAACATATATATAAAAGAAGACAGTGACCCAAACACAGAAATGTGGCATTATTTAAATCACTTTGCGTTCATGGTGTTTTCCATGAATTATTTTTTAGAAAAAAAATACGCAAATGGACATGGATGAAAATTTTTGAGTGTTTGTTGCCTAAAATGTAATAGTAATCTCTTGTTATTAAAAATATAATTTATATTGCCACTTTTCACAATTGTATAAACACCGTAAAAGAAAAACAATTAAAAACGGCCGACCCCATGGATTACATTCCACAGAGGCCGACGACTTTAGTAGAAGTACAGTAACATTACAGGAAAATATTGATTTCTTTAATATAGCCAAACCAAAACAAATAATTGAAATGAAAATACAAATATTGTATATATAATTTTATAAATAAATATAAAAATTAATTATTGTATGGTTATACTACATACATGGAAATAATACTTCAAGTCAATTCAAAAAATAAATATAAGGCAGCAATCTTCAAAAAAACTTCATGATTCTACCCATTTTTGTCGTAAAAGCAACATAATATAGTACGTATTTGGGAAAAATCGTAAGAAGAAATACTTGAAGAATGTATCATATTCCAAAAACACCAAACCTGAACTAAGTTAAATAGTATACAAAGTATTCTCAAATTTCTCTGAGTGGCCCCAACATATTCGGCAATTAAGAATATGTGTTTATTAATCGTAAAGAAACACAGTGACAGTCAAATCTATTATGTAGAGTACAATTAATGAAGTAACCGAATGATGATCTTCTTCAAAATGTTTCACATGTGATATAATGGAATATGTAATTAATTCTCAAAAATTGTATAATGACAACCATATAGCTTTGCTTGCAATTTTTGGAAATCATTAAAATTCCAGGAAAATGTTTTAGAGGTATAGGTTGGGCCATTTCAAATTTTAAATTTGTACAACCGATTACTTTGACATTGGAAAGTATTAATTTTTATTTCTATTCACAGGTTCAATGGGACGCTATACCCTCGAACAAAATTGGGAAATATTAAAAACTTAAGTCCTAAGTAGTGAGTCTTGATCTTGGTGTGATCACAATTGGCCACCGAGATTTTGTGATTTAACACATTGCGAGTTCTTCCTTTAGGGCCACGTGAGAGATAAGGGTACGCCAACATCCCAGCGTCGATTCAAGACCTCAAAGATATAATTCGTGAGGCTATCGAGGACATAAGGCAGCCGTTTTGCGATTTGGTTATGGAAACATTTCATGAAAAGAATGTGGTCCTGTAAGCGTGGTCGTGGTGTTGTTGTTGTTGTTTTTCATTATTAATGGCATACCTTCCTCTTTATTATGAAATAATCATCCGATCATTTATCTCAAAAAATTGCATTTTTCTTTGAATGTCAAAATAACACCTCTTGTTGGAAACCCCTGTATTATAGTTTTGCTCAAGGTCATTAATGAATAAAAGATGTAAAAGAATTATTTAATTTTTATTTATTGTTGTACCCTACAGCACAGGGTATAATGACTTTGTGCTTTTTTTGTAACACCTAAAAGGAAACGAGATATACCGATCGACTTAGAATCACTTTTTGAGTCGATTTAGCAATGTCCGTCCGACTGTCCATCTATTCTTGTAATCAAAGTAGAGGTCGCAATTGTTGTTAGAACTAAATGAAACTTTGCACAACAAAGTTTTATGTAGAAAATCGGTTCAGATTTAGATATAGCTCCCATACAAAATTTGCTCCCGATTTTACTCTTTCCGCTCTAGAAACCACATATTTCAACAGATTTTCTTCAAATTTGGCAAAACAACTTATAAAGGGTGATTTTTTAGCTATTATCTTTTTGGCAACACTGACTGACACACGCTTCGTGTTTTGTTTCACTGTCAAACATCTTCAGTTTGGTCTATAATTTGAATGAATCGTTTTACAAACGAACAACGCTTGCAAATTATTGAATTTTATTATCAAAATGCGTGCTGTGTTAAGAAAGTTCCTTTATTTCAACTAAAAACAGTTCTGGTAAAAATGGGCCAGATCGGTTCAGATATATATATAGCTCAAATACAAATATCGCCACAGAATTGATTATTTCCGCTCTAGAAAAATTTTATTCAAAGCTCAGCTCATTTCTCAACTAACAATATCTATGGCGAAAGTGGGTCACATCGGTCCAGATTTATATATAGCTCCCATGAAAGTGTCTCCCCCGATTTGATTCTTTCCGCTCTAGAAACCACATATTTAATAGATTTCCATCAAATTTGTGAAAGCGTCTTATATTTCAACTGGAAAACCTATGGGTCAGATGGGTTCAGATTTATATATAGCTCCCATAAAAGTGTCTCCCCCGATTTGACTCTTTCCGCTCTAGAAACCACATATTTAACAGATTTCCATCAAATTTGTAAAAGCGTCTTATATTTCAACTAGAAAACCTATGGGTCAGATCAGTTCAGATTTGTATATAGCACCCATTCAAAGTTTGTGTTCAAATTTTCTTACAAATACAGAGAGAAGTATTAAATTTGTAGTACATTCTCCTCTTATAGCTGTATCGTATATCACCCGGTGCAAATGTAACGACCTTTTTGTACCCCACAGCACAGGGTAATTGACTAAGTGTAGTATCATATAGTCGGCCACGCCCGACTTTAACCTTCCTTACTTGTTATATTTATTTGTTTTTATATTTTATTCTTGTTTATATTTTTATTCTTAATTAGTTAATTACAGGGCCGTGCGCAAGGGGGGGGGGGTTTTGGGGGTTCAAACCCCCCCAGAGAGGTTTCGAACATATACTTTTTAAATCCTTCTAGACTTTCTGAAGCAATACAATATAGAATTTTTAAGGTATTTTTAAAATAACTCGTCTGAAATGGTAATTTTGCAGTAAAATCATGAAAACACGAAAATTACATAGAAAATCGTGGATATTTTCTTGAATTTCAGACAAAAGTTATGAAAAATACAAACAAACTAAACGAATTGTGCCAATTACAAGATTGTGTATTGCTAATTTCGCCAATGGACACCAAATTGTTTGGAAAAATTTCATTTTTATTAACCAATACCACTTTATGACATTCGACTAGAACTATATCTTATATATCTTTTTTGATGCCAAACTATTCTCAGATTTGGATGTCATCTGTCATATAAATAGGGAAAAGATTTTTTTCTAAGCAATTTTCTGATTTGGCTATCCCCTCGCACGTTAGTTTGTGACTGCATAAGTGGCTATGAACATAAAAGTAATAGAAATAAAATAGTTCAACAATGGAGCAGCATAAAACCGAATGTTACAATTCGCAACAACGATTTTGTTTAAATCATTTTTCTAGATTTGGGGCATATCGTATTATCAAATTCCATCATTTCGCGTTAATAGCATTTTGATTCCCCAGTTAAACTAGGAAAAATGGTGGCTGTAAAGTCAAAAATTGTGAAAAGTATATTTAGAAAAACCGGCGTAACTTTTTATTATATTGAGAATACCAAAATATTTCTTTGGCATGTGATTGCTGACTTCATGGGGAATATTTGTGTATGAAAAGTTTCAGAATTATGAATGAAGAAAGTTAAAATATAAGAAATTGCAACCGCGAATTTTGGATTTTTCATCAATTGCCGCAATTTTCTGACGGATGAAGCTGGAATCTTTAAATTCGCTGTGTACATCACAGAAAATGCGTTTTCTATACAACATTGCCAAGATTTCATGAAAAAAGTTATGGAGTTTACAATAAATCTTATTCTTATTTCAACATTCATAATGCTCAATTTTAAACATACAAAAGTGGCTATGAACCATGAAACCGCGAATAATAGGAAATTTCGAAAACTTTTTAATCGTAGCAATTAGTAATCCTTTTTAGATTAAACTGTAGAAGAACGATTAATAATTTCTCTTCAAATTAAAGAGAAAATCAGTTTTTTCGGTCTCCTGAAAATTTATGTTTTTGTTCATAGCCACTTATATAAGATATGTATGTATGTAATTTCAGGCAACTATTTAAAAAAAGTTCTAGCCTTAGAGAACGAGTCTGTTAATAAAAGCAGCGAATGTCTGCTGCCTATCAGAAGACACTTTTCTGATATTACTGCTGTTTTTGGCATAACAGCAGTTTTCTGCAACCTTCTAAATCTGCTAAAATTGGCTGTTGTTAATTAAAATATAAAAATAGAGAAGCGCATAAGTGAGTTTAGCTCGAATTTTCTTTTATATTAGCTTGGGACAATATGCGTATCATATATATTGCTAAAAACAGCAAACAGTTGTTTACCATCTCAGCAGATACAAATCTGCTGTCTCTTTTTTAACAGCAGAAAATCTGCTCTTTCAGTAGACTTTCTGCTTTCTTTTACTGACATATTCCTTTGAGTGTACTGATAGATGGATTACTGAAATGCAATTTTGCCGACAATGTCTGTCGGACGAATATAAAATATTTCTCGAAGATCCTGGCAATAAAATATGAGTGGTTTCCAAACGCTCCAGTAAAAACTTCCTAAAAAGTTGGAAAATTAACTAAGTATGAGTAAAGTTACTAGAAAAAGGGTAGTAGATTTACTTAAAAACATTTCTTTGGATCTAATAAAAAATTCTTACAGTTGAGTAAATTCAAACTTATGTGGAAGAATATTTTCAAGGTTTTGGGTGAGAAAAAAAATCTGAAATTTTTTGTATGGAAAAAATTCCATTGAGGAAATTTTAACTTAAAAATGTGTTTTTTCCTAAAATAAAGTTAAAATGTTTACTGAATTTTATGCCGAGTTCTTCATACATTTAAGTATTAATGATCTTATAAAAACATTAGAAATTGTTAAAAAATTCTTGAATATTAATCTAAGAAGCAATTCTCGTTCGTTTGTAGAGACTTATTTCTTAAATACTTTATGAATTATTCTAAACAACCACTTCGATGGCGCTTATCTTGCCTTCGCAACAATCATGGAGTGATAGCTCAACTCCTTATGACAGAGGTATCATGAAACTTTTGAGAAATATTTCATGTTGTCAGTTTTTGTACAAGTTTTGCATACTCTGAAGCAAAACTATTTGTTTGATTTTTTAGTTAAATTGAACTTAATTTTAATTTCACCTTTTTTCCTTGTATAAAATTAAATTTTCCTCAGTTTAAGTAAAAAATTACTCGTTTTGAGGAAAAAAATCAGCAAAATTGTCCTCAGTTTGAGTAAATATTTACTTGATTTGAGTAAACATGTACTTAGTTTTAGGAAATTTTCAGGAAAATTTTTTTTTCGTAAAAATTTACTTAGTTTTAGGAAAATTTTGCTTAAATTTAGTAAACAATTACTTGGTTTTAGGAAAAATTTACTTAGATTTAGGAAATTTTCAGCAAAATTCTAGTAGTAAAAATGTACTTGGTTTCCTAAATTTTAGTTAATTTTATCTCATTATGGGGTTAACTTTTTTATGAGTGTAGATGAAACCCCCCCCCCCCAGGGGAAAATCCTGCGCACGGGCCTGGTTAATTAATTAATTAGTTAGTTTTATTTTTGAATTAAAAAAAATGCGAAAGAGTAGGGTGTAACGAATTAAAAAACTGTTAATTTCAATTCGAGAAAATTATAGGTAATATAATCGACATTAGAGAAAATACTGCGAATTAATCTGTATATCAGTTTTAAACTTTTTTGTAATGTGTGATAATACCTCGGCCGACTACTGTAATTAGAGTTGTTACCGAAAAATACAAATTAATTGAAAGTTTCCAATGTTATTTAAAATCGAGAAAACATTTGTTTTAGCCAAGTTCGCTACGCAAAGTTCTTTAGCGTTCCTTGCACAAGTGGTCCCCAAAAACCCGGTCCCCTCAAACTGAAAGTGCTGTGGGAAATTTATGATCGCTGGTAATTTGGTTACCTTTTTCACACTCATTCGTGTATGTTGATGAATATATGTCCAACAACACCAACGCCACCCAAAATGGGACGTGTTGGAAAGGTTACTTTAAATTTGTTTTTTTGTGAAAAAGTCTACAAACAAAAAAGTTGTTAACAATTTCTCACGCGTAACTGGATCAGTAGTAGTAAAAAACAGGGCGGGTGTATTTTCCATTTGGCTTTCACACTTGCCAGTATTCTGATGGGCTTGAGATTGTGGTGAGGTGAGGTGTGGTGCGCTTGTCTGTTGGGCGAAGGCTGAGATTACGAAATACGTTGTTGAAATTTTAATTAATACGGCTGTGAAAATACAGTTATTGGCCTACAAATTGGATTTTAATAAACACAAAAACACGCTCATACGCAGAGCAGAGACATATCAGTCAAATCTAAAGTTTTTGTCTGTGCTGCTGCTGTTGTTGTTATCATAGAATTTTAAAATTTCGCCACAAAGTGATGGCGTGGGTTGGCACAAGAAGGGAGTTGTTATGGAGTGAATCAAACAAAGGGAAGGGGTTGATAACCAGCCCATCAAAATCAACAATCACAAATTTAATTAAAAGTTGTTAACAGCAACAACAATAGAGAATTGCCAGCCAATCACAGCCTTTTTTTCAGCTTGTAAATCAGCGAATAATTCCAGTTCAATATCATTTTTTGGCAGAACATGTCATCAATGGGTTTTGTTTAGCTCCAGCTTTAGCAACCAACCAACTGGGTTTTAGCTTCTTCATCTTTTTCGTTATTCAGCAAAAATAAAAATCAAACATCTTTTATTTGTTTTCATCTTTAGCGTGAAGACAAAAAACCATGGTCCTTGGTCCTCTTGAAAACAATTTCGCCCCTTCCCCACCCCTCCTTGGCACCATCGCAAATTGATGGCCATTCGTCTTGATGGCGGTGGCGATGATGCTGAGGAGTAAAAACATATTTTTGTCTTATTTTCTTTAACGAAAATTTACTTAAGAAAGCTTTAGATTTGCATAATGAATTTACCAACAACAAAGCGCGTCCTCCTCCAAGGCGGCAATGGCGCCTGTCGCCGCGCGCTGGGTGAATGGATGGACGGAAGACTGTGCCAGTGGTTGATGAGTGGCGTGGCGGCATGACCAGAAAGGGAAAAGTTTTTGGTATTTTTGTCTTATTTGGTTCGGTTGCTTGATATCAAAACAAATTCTAATTAATTTTCTAATAACGCCAACATTTTAATGAAATATTTTCTTTGTACTTCTGTGGCGGATTGCGTGGCAAAGTACAGCGAATATAAAGAGTCCTTTGGCCAAGTGCTAAACTTCAAGTGCAGGACGGTTTAAAGCTCTTAAATAAATATTAGTTTATCATAAGATAGATACCTTTAATCATTTAAGATACTTTAAAACTACTTTAAAATGCAAGAGAAATATTTCAAAAATGAAGTTAGTTTTTAATATTTCCCAATTTTGTTCGAGGACGCTATAGCCATTTTGCAAATGACAAATATAAACCTGAAAATAAAAATGAATGTTAATCTACCTTTAAAAGTCAAAATAATCGGTAGTTCAAAATTAAAATGAAACGAAAACACAACTTTGAGAGCTCAAATTGCAGTTAGCTATTATTGCACAAAAATAAAAATAATATATATATTTTTTTTCAATTCAATTGGCAGCAACATACAACTGTATATCATAAGTCATAGTATCAGATCAAAGACAAGAGTATCTGTTAAAAACACTTTAAATGTCACGTTTTTATCTGTATTAGTTTAGCATTAAAAGCATTTTAAGTTTGTTTAGTTTATTTAATTTTCTTTACATAAATAAAATGTTTAACCTTTTTAAGTTGACAAACTTGAAATGATTAATAATGCTAAACTAATACATATAGATGGAATTAAAATTTAACAGATATTCTTCTCTTTCATTTGATACTCATGTCAATATTTGATAACTTTTGATACCTTTGTATGAATCACAAAAATAAATAATTAAAACATTTATAATTTTTGAAAACTGAAAGTCCTGTAAAATGGAGAAATGATATCGAAAAGGAAAAAAGGATTTAAAATTGACTCAAGGTATAATCTCTCATAATTTTATGAGTTGAGCTCCAATGTTTTTACTGGGAGAGGCAAATACGATTACAATTATGAAGCAGAAAAATCATACCATTTAATTATATATAATATAAAATTAAATGTAATATGCATTTAAATCATTGTTTGAGCTTAAAATAAAAATCTCAAAAAGAGAATTATTATTGAACATTGCCGAAATTTGTATTTTCGTAGAAAATATTTCCTCGGAAATAATGGATAACAAGTTTTTGCATTTGTTTAAATACATAAATTCCCAATGTAGGGAAAATGTGAATTTGTGAATTTTACAAAAGAATCGCCTTAAAAATTATATTACACGTATTTTCATTATTTTCTAAATAAATTAATTACTGACATGATTACCTCAGAAAATATTGCGATAAAGTTAAAAAATGTAGTTCGTAAGATCTCGGGGTCTTATTATAAATCATGTGGAAATCGGTTGATAATCAACTAAATTGCACCGGGGTTGTTTGGAAAAATTAATAAACAGAGTTTGTTTTACACGACGATGCCTACCACAAAAATAGTAGCCCTTCCCATGAGGTTTGGACAGTCGCACAGTGCATTACACTTGATCGAAACATTAAAAGTTTTAGAAATTTGTTTTTTTTTGTCTGTAATCAATATTTGACTTGAACTGGGATATTGTCCTGGCTCAAGATCATTTTGCATCTATATTTAATAGAATGCAAATTTGTTTACAAATGGCATGGTGACATCTCAATTCGAAGATTTCTACGTGGGCTATAAATTCGCTGAATAAGTGGACACAAATTTAGAAAAAGTTCTTAATTAAAAATAGCCAACATTTTTTTTATATAGCTTACACTTTAAAGATAATAAAGTAAAAATCTCAGAGAATGTATTTTTAATGGAATGATATTTGGAAAAAATGGCATAATTGAAATTGGCTGCGAAACCTTCCAAAAAAATTTGTTTCATATGATATTTATAATTATTGGTGATACTTTATTATTTCTGGGTGATTTGTTCTTTCCAAATAATTAAGCCTGAGTCCATTCATTCATCATCAGAGGGAAAATTAATCTGTTAGAACGCACCATGGATTAACGACATTCATCCATGTCGTTAATATCCCATTCTTCTACAGTGCCACCAATCTTATCTCTCATTAGAGACAAAGATTTAGGGCGGCAGACAATCCAAATTCTCATTGCACTTTCAAAATCTGAAAATGAAAATTGAACCAATGACAAAAGATTTTGAAGTACTAGTCGTTACAGAGATCGCTCCAGATCGAGAAGCAAAGTTGATGGTGAGTCACATAGTAAGCATTCATGTTGGATCACTTTTCAGAACGTGCCGCCAAATGTGTCGCTGCATGTCGATTTTCTACAACGACGTCAAGGAAAAATAGGAAGCGCCTTGTATTCGGTGAATTTCTGTGGCTGTCGCTACTTTCGGTAGATCTATTTGTTTGTCAATTTAGTTTGTACGACCACGTTTAAATTCTGCAAAGCAATAAACCACATTTGTTTTCCATGGAGCAGATGTGCCCAAATATTTACTAAATTTCTTTGGAATCTTTCGCGTTTTTTAACCCAAAAAATAATACTGGATCTGTATCCAGCAATTACTTTTCAGGGTGGAAATATGTATAATATTTTATGAAATACAGAAAATGAGACTTATCATGTTCAAATCCTACAGACTATTCAATGTTACAAAACACGCCAAAAATATTATAATATAAATATTACAATATTACAGCGACTCACAAAAAAATAAAAATTTACAACTCTCAAAATGAAGATTGATATGTTTTCAGACTATTCCTAAAATCGGATCTATCAATATCTGCTGGCGTATTTTCAATACGATTGCAATTTGTCTGAGGTTGTTTAAAATGGTTTAGCTCGCCGGCGGATGTAGATATAGCCGAACTATTTTAGAAATAATCAGAAAACATAGCAGACTTCATTTTCAGGAAAAGGAAAAAGTTTTTTAGTTTTCATGGCTCCACATGTTGAGCCGGTCTATTGTTGGTTAATTTCTACAAAAAGTCATTATGAATGTATGCAACATATTTTGAACCGCAATATCTCACAACGCGACATTTTAAAAATGTTATTCCAAAGAGGCTTAACTTAATAAATACCCGAGTTTTTTCATAGAATGCAAACTTTTTGTAATTCGAATGTTTACAAAAGTTTCTGATTTTAATTATAAACCCATCCCCAGGCCAGGACCTTCATATATTTTTTTTCTAAATTTTATAACTTTCTGAGACATGTTTCTGAGCATGTTTTCTCGAAAATATGAACACGCAAAATTTTCATTGACCTTAGGAAAGATATAATTGTTCAAGGCAATATCATTTCATCAAAATCGAAAAGGTTTTTCTTCGAAAATACAATTTAAGTCGATTATTTGGCATTTAGGGAATCTATCTGTCCACAATTATTTGCTTGTCTGTGAAGTCATCTCTTGGAAATCGACTGCTGTTAGAAACTACTCCCGTAGGACAAACACCTAGATCAACATGGAACAATTCTGGTTTCAAAACAAGGTCCATAGTGAATCAGCAAAGTTCCGCAGTGTCTATTTTGCTGTGTACCTAAATGTGCATTTAAATATGCTGTCCTGCATCTATCAATCTCTTGGATATGGTTTAAAATTCGCACGCATGTATGTATGTAATGGCTATCCCATGAAGGAGGCCTGCACAAAATAACAATTCAATCGAACAATCAAATGCTGTTCCCATGGCATTTAACCAAACACGACACGTATTAACCGATATAAATGTCATCATTTGGAGTTATGATGGATTTGCGGTTGCTCGGTGGTGGTGACACACCTCAACACACAGCCCCGCACCCCGAGGAGGACAATGCACACATGTATGGACCGCGCGTAAACTATACATACATGTGTGCAATTTTCCACTAATACCTTCTTTTAGATCGATTATGATTGATGTTGGCAACTATTTACGTTGCATACTAAAAAATATCCATCTAAACACGAGCGGTCGGAGGGACAGACAGACGGACGGACATGTGTGTGATTACACACAAAGGCCAAGCATATGTGGAAATTTGTCAGGACATGTATGAATGAGTGGATGGATGGACGGGCGGATGATTGTAATGATGTGCGATGGATGGATGGATGACTCAATTTGTAAGGAAATCATATTTTGGGCGTTGTTGGTGTTTCCTCGACTCCACACCGTCGTAATGGAACGTGATGCGGTGTTACGTGCAATTACAAATGTCTCGCATCGAACGAAATGATGTCTGCAAGCGGACAAATTAAAATGCAAATACTTTTATTTCTCCTGGAAAGATGAATCGTTTTTTATCCTTCGCAGGCGAATAAAAGCAATGGAAATCCATTCCAAAAAGGGGGAGTGCAGTAATTATGAATGGGCGCATGTATGGCTATGTGAGTGTGTGCGTGCGATGTATATGCTGTGGATGGTAGATCCTTAGACGGGAGGTGTGCGAGTGAGTGAGTGAGTGTGTAATTTGACACGTGATCTTATTAATAAGATAAAAAATACGAAATGTTTTTTCGATTTCGCTTTCGTTGTTGTTATTTATTTGAAAGAGATTGTGTTGAGAATATATTGTTGTTTGCTGTGGCGGCAGAGTAATTCGTATTCGACGGTAATAACTTGTTTTTTCTTTGTTTTGGTAATAATTAGGATGTTTGGGCAGAGAAGTCCCATAATACAAAGTATTATTAAGTGGCGAAATTATTGAAGTCTTATAAATTACCCATACTTATAGTCCATTATCTATTCTTAAACCAGTAAGGAAAGGCTAAAGTCGGGCGGGGCCGACTATATGATACACTCCACTTTCTATCAGAATACAATTCAATTCGGAAAAAAGTGAAAACGGGAAGAATTTTTGTATGTTTCCTAATCATAGGCTAATATGACCTGGTTCAATTTGTCAAATCGAAAAGAATATTTGTATCACGGCTATATTCAAACATGGAATGAAGTGACCCATTTCACAATAGGTTCTTCCAGTTCTCAATTTTAAGTAAATCGATGAAAATACGTGGTTTCTGGGGCGGAAAAATCAAGTCGGGAGCGAAAATTGTATATGAGCTATATATAAATCTGAACCGATCTGACTCATTTTCATCCTGGGTGTTTCTCATGCAAATATAACATATTTTGCCAAATTTGAAGAAAATCTGTTAAAATATGTGGTTTCTGGAGCGGAAAACTCAAATCGCGAGTGAAATTCGTATGTGGGCTATATCTAAATATGAACCGATCTGGCTCATTTTGTCTGTTTCATGGGTGTTTCTAGTTTAAATAGAAGATGTTTTCTGTTGAAATATGTGGTTTATACAGCAGAAAAAGTCAAATCGGGAGTGAAATTCGTATGGGGGCTATATCTAAATCTGAACCGATCTTACCAATTTTCACCATAGGTGTTTCTAGTTGAAATGTAAGATGTTTTGCCAAGTTTGAGGAAAATCAGTTTTAATATGTGGTATCTAGCGTGAAAAGTGTCAAATCGGGAGTGAAATTCGTATGTGGGCTATATCTAAATCTGAACCGATCTGACCAATTTTCACCATACGTGTTTCTAGTTGAAATGTAAGATGTTTTGCCAAGTTTGAGGAAAATCAGTTTTAATATGTTGTATGTAGCGTGAAAAGAGTCAAATCGGGAGTGAAATTCGTATGGGGGCTATATCCAAATCTGAACCGATTTTCTTCAAATTAAATAGCGTTCGTCCTTATCCTGAAAAACTTTATTGTGCAAAGTTTCATTTGGTTCTGGCTACAATTGCGACCTGTACTTTGATTACAAGAATAGATGGACAGACGGACGGACGGACGGACATCGTTAAATCGATTCAAAAAGTGATTCTAAGTCGATCGGTATAATTAACAATGGGTCTATCTCGCTTCCTTTTGGGTGTTACAAACAAATGCACAAAGACATAATACTCTCGTGGAGTGTATAAAAATAGGGGCAAAATAAATATTTGCACGGTTTTGGTCGGGACAACCACACACGGTGTTGTATTAGACGTGCGGCCATATTACAAACTGTTAACCTAACCAGGCTGACTTTGTCCCCAAAATTGTTATGAGAAATCCCCAATTATTCCTAAAATATAAAAAAGTTATTATATTTCAATGAATTCGACAAAAACTATTTGCGAATTCGACAAAAAACTATTATAAAAAAGTTACTTAATTTTAAATTTATAACAAATTCATTTCAATGCTTCTATTTTGACAATTTTCTTTTTCATATCTTTATTATAATTTCTTTTCTGGCCAGCGGAAGATGATCGTCACCTACCAAATTAAGATAAAGGCAGTATCTAGCCAAGTAACAAATTTGTAGACATTTATAGATAAATTTGCACTCGCAGTTAAAATCAAACACAAAATATTTTTCAAAGTACTTCGAATATCCTCACAAAATCCCCAAGTTCACCCTACAAGTAAAAATTTTGGAAATTGAGCTGGGATATTGTCCTGGCTCAAGACCATATTGCATCTATATTTAATAGAATGTAAATTTATTTATTGAGCCAGGACAATATCCCAGTTCAAATCAAATATTGATTACAGACCAAAAAATACAAACTAAAAAACTAAAACCAATTTCGTAAATTTTCATCATCGACTAATACATCAAAATTTCATGATTTCAACTTCTGCCGGTTTACCGTTAAAAAATACGAATTAAAACAAACCCTTCATTTTAAGTGCCTACTCTCTTAGAGGGCTGTGCACAGCGATTTTCATGTTTCTTACGAGTATTAATGACTCGCTATAAGGGTAATGTACGTACCAAATATCAAGAAATATAAGACAGAAAACTTCAAAAAACAAATTTTAGTAGGTAATTTTTGTAGAATATAGTTTCTTTTTACACAGGGCCAAAGTTTTCATTTTATGGTCGAAGGGATCATTATACTAAGTGACAAAAATGTTGTAAGTTAATGTTAATTTGCCTCAAAGAAACTACTACAATTTCATTGGACATGGGCGTGGCAGTAGGTGAGAAACTTAAATTGGGTATAAACAACTATTGTAAGCAGCGTAAGTATATGTTCGAAATTTAAAAGGTCCAACTATTTTCCAAAGTTTTTGCTTTTGGAAAGCACCATAACTACATGTACGATATTTCAAAGGTGTAGCTGCCTCCAATTAATTTTTACCTCTAAACATGCCCAAAAATATTTTAGTGTTCTCTATATGATAGAAATTTACACGGGGCTTTCTAAAAACACTTTTCACAACTTGTGACTTTAGAACCAATATTTATTCGATTTAACTCTACTTTTTCGCTTTGACCCGCTATAAAAAGAAACTCAAACCAGCTGGGCTATAAGTTTATTGTACAAAATTGATTTATTCAACATGCCCTTTCAGAATTATAGGGTCGCTGCTCTGTTCCAAAAATACTGTTGGGCAGTGTTATAAACGCCATTGCAGTCGAAATTAAAAATATTTAACAGATATAATTAAATCAAGTTACTTTAAGCCGGCTTCAAAAGTTATAGATATTCGCGCATAAAGTAAATTTTTGGTTTGCCTTATACATTGTCCCAAATATGTCGGCTTTATTACACTATGTAACAAAAATAAAAAATTTCTCAGTCCTTGGGATGTAATTGTTATTTCCTAGTCTGTTATGTCTTAAAAGTGTGGAAACCACCTAATATTCCTCTGAAACTTTGCTTTTGTGACCATTTGTGACCAATATTTATTCGATTTAACTCTACTTTTTCGCTTTGACCCGCTATAAAAAGAAACTCAAACCAGCTGGGCTATAAGTTTATTGTACAAAATTGATTTATTCAACATGCCCTTTCAGAATTATAGGGTCGCTGCTCTGTTCCAAAAATACTGTTGGGCAGTGTTATAAACGCCATTGCAGTCGAAATTAAAAATATTTAACAGATATAATTAAATCAAGTTACTTTAAGCCGGCTTCAAAAGTTATAGATATTCGCGCATAAAGTAAATTTTTGGTTTGCCTTATACATTGTCCCAAATATGTCGGCTTTATTACACTATGTAACAAAAATAAAAAATTTCTCAGTCCTTGGGATGTAATTGTTATTTCCTAGTCTGTTATGTCTTAAAAGTGTGGAAACCACCTAATATTCATCTGAAACTTTGCTTTTGTGACCATGACAATGTGATTCATTAAAATATGCTAAAATTATGAGAAAAACGTGTTTGAGTCTTTCACTACAGAGAAAATCATACAGAACAGCACATATAAATCAAAACTAGATTTTATTAAAACTTCGGAAAACCAAAAACATAAAAGTAAATCAGAAGCGGGTGTTTTTTCGACATTTGCGTTTATACTGCGAGTCACTTTCTCTAATCAATCTCCAAATGTAATCTCCCATCATGTTCTCATTGTATTGTCCTTGGTATCGCCGCTCAAATTCCATTATATCCTGATGGAAGCGCTCGCCTTGCTCCTCTGAATATGCTCCCACGTTCTCCTTGAATTTGTCAAGATGTGCATCCAGAATATGGAGTTTGAGAGACATCCTGCAGTCCATTTTGCCGTAGTTTTCCACCAGACTTTCGACCAGCTCCACGTAGTTTGCGGCTTTGTGATTGCCTAGGAATCCCTGTACCACTGACATAAAACTCATCCAAGCAGCTTTCTCAGCACGAGTGAGCTTCTTGGGGAATTCCTCACACTCGAAGATTTTCTTTATTTGTGGTCCAACGAAGATACCGGCTGTAACTTTCGCCTCAGAGAGCTTAGGGTACAAGTCTTGTAGGTACTTGAACGCTGAAGAATTTTTGTCGAGAGCTTTGACGAATTGGTTTATAAGACCCAGTTTGATGTGGTGTGGTGGCATCAGTACCTTCTGGGGGTCCACCAAGGGCTCCCACTTGACGTTGTTCCTCCCCACTGTGAATTCAGTTCGTTGTGGCCATTCACGCTTACTGTAGTGTGCACTGTCGTTCCTGCTGTCCCACAGGCAAAGAAAGCAAGGAAACTTGGTGTAACCGCCTTGCAGGCCCATTAAGAATGTCACTATTTTGAAATCTCCGATCACTTCCCAGCCATATTGCTCATACTTCATTGCGTTCAGCACTTTCTTGACATTGTCGTAGTTCTCTTTGAGAGATACTGAATGCGCCAGAGGAAGAGACGGATACTTGTTGCCATTGTGAAGCAATACGGCTTTGAGACTCTTGCATGAGCTGTCAATGAAGAGGCGCCACTCTTTTGGTTCAATTCCGATTTCCTCGATTTCCATCTTCGCTGTTACATAGTGTTATTATCAAATTATAAGTCTATCTCATACCAGAATAAAGTTACGAATTTTTTTAAATTATCTTATGACAAAATTCCTAATTTTCGATCCTATATTATTATAATTTAGAATCTATTTATTTATTTAGGTCTATATTTAGGTCTATATTATAAACTAGGACTCTCTAATTTTAAATTTATAATGCATTACGCTGATGAATGCTTCTAAAATGATTTAAAATAAACGTACTAGCTTTTTTGGTTTAATAATGTAGTGACATTCATCAGCCACCCCGTATTATACTTTATGTGCATGAAAATAATACTTTAGCTATTTAGTTGTGTGATTCGGAGAGATTTCTTTTTAAACACTTTTATCAATTATCTCCCTTTTACCAGACTGATGTTAATATGTATTATGAGAAATAAATACAATATTTATTCCCATTAATTAGTGTCTTCTTAATTGGAATAGTGTAAAAGACAAGCAACCATCGTATTGCTGTACGCAATGCACGAATTATGAGTACCACCCCCTTTACAACAATGACACCACCACATTAGCATATTAATCGCATATAGTATATATTTTATTTAATAACCAATCTCATGCCATACAAAACGCTCTCCCCCTCCAAAAAAGCAATCTGCATCATTTGCAAATATTGCCAACAATCAAGAGCAGATATCGGTGTAAAAACCATTGGGACCATTGTAACGAGACCTGAGAAAACGCCCTTATTATGGAATTAAGAAAGAAGCCTCACTGCTGAGAGCAAGCAGCACATCTTCTGAGGTGGATGACAAGAGCAAAACACTTAACTGCAATTTAAGTTCAAGTGGTTCATGATACATATTTCCCGGAGTGGCGAATCCACTTCGCCACTTCTATTCCACCACTTCAGTGTTGTCTCATTTTCTTTGTAATTTCCTGCATTTGCAGCAACCTTAACAACAAACACAAGGACTCGCAAGGATACAGTCGAAAGTCAGAAAGAAAACAATTGTAGCAGCAATAACAACATCATCAACAACAACAACCATTGACGATGAAAGAAAAACCTCCCAGAAAACTGCTTTCGAGACGAAGCTGCCAGAAGTGGTGGCATTAGCAGATGAAGCTTCAGCACAACGGCAAATAATCCTTAGAGAGGGGTCTGTATCCTGTTGGTGCTGTTGGCGATGCTGATGCTGCTGCCACTGCTGTTGTTATTCAAGCAGTCAAATCCACTTGAATGCATTCAAGTATTCCACCATATTCCAAAAACGTCGTTATTATCTTTTAACGAACTGTGAATTCCTGGCGATGATGTTGTTTTAAGAGGTCCTTTTTGAACATCCTGAGCAAGAACGAAGAACCAGAAAAAACACAATGGCTTCCTTCTCGTTCCCCGAGAACGAGTGCGACTCAATGAAGCGTGGAGGGCATGCGATGCTAAGAAAACAACTTCGGAAAAAACGCTTTTCCTCGTATTTGTTTAAACCATGTTCAAAGTTGAACATTTATTTTAGGGATTGTTATGCTTTCTTCGCCGTGTTTGCTTTGAGAGAATTAAGGATTCTTTTTTGTTCGGTTTTTAAGTCTTATCTTTGCAGCAGAAGAGTCTGACTGGCTGGCTGGTTGGCTGGCTGACTGGAGCTGGAGATGACGCCATTTTTGTTGTACAAATGTCCTCGTCCTCGCAGTGCTCTGGCTGCTGCTGCCTGCACGTTGTTAGTTACGAGTAGTTAAAATTGTAACTGTTAATTGCAGATGTTCGCAATTACAAGCTTTGATAAGCGTCTAAATGGCGTTTAAGCATCTTAAGGCTTAAGAATTTCAAATGAGTGCAGAAAAACTACTCGCACTCACACTCGCACAAGACTTTTCTTTTTGGGGAGTTTCCTCCCCCTTGCCCATGGAGGGTAGGGGAGCGATATAATTTTTGTGAGATTGTCACTGTGGGTGGTACTTAAAGACATCCCTTTTTGTTTGGCTTTTATGGCCTCTTATTTGGTCATAAAGATACTAAAAATTGTGCATTAAAAATCTTCTTTAGGAGCATTTCCCTTTTATTGTTTTTATTACAGGCAATCTACTTGCTGCTCCGTATCCTTCCACTTCCATGGCTTGTGCTCTGTTAGTGGGGTCTCTCCACGGAATCGTAATTAATTAGATGGAAAGATGCTATGCATACAGACATACCATCATCCGAACAGCCGGAGAGTGGTGGCGACTTTGTGAATGGCGTCACTGTAAACAAATAAACCGTATTAGGACATTCAAAGATATCTCAAGAATTTAGTTAAATTACTACAGCAAAACTTAAAAATTCATTTAACAGTTTTCACTTAGATAACACTGTGAAATGGGTTGGGGAATATTAATAATGTTAGATTTACATCATGTTTAGAACTTTTCTAAAAAAGGGCATTCTAGAGCTGGGAGTAGCCTTGAATCAAAATCAACGAAATTTCGCTCACGTTTTCAGCGGACACTATTTGATTCGTGTACAAAATTTGGTTGTTCTATATTCATAGTCTTAGATACGGTCCCAAAGGGCATGACTTGGACCATACCTCAAAGGAAATGTCGGATTTCTGTTATGTGCTATAAGTCGTACAATAGTTATCTTCAATTCCAAACGTTTTTGTTTTAGTTTCCACAGAAGATGAACAATTGCGTTCATTTTTTACTGGATACTGTATAAAGTAGATTTATTTCACTGTCTAAAATACTTTTAAATAAGTACAAAGTAGATTTATTTTACCTTTAATAGAACTTTCGATCAAATTAAGACCTTTTGATTGGAACAGAATAAAAAGGCCTAATTCTGAAAGGGCATGTAGACCATTTCTGCAGAATAGTCTGCATATAGTCTGAGTTTCAATTTAAAGTGTGTCAAAGTTTTCATTTTTTATTCGAATGGAGCATTATACTAAGTGCAACAAGTAAGGAAAGGCTTAAGTCGGACGGGACCGACTATATGATACACTCCACTTTCTATCCGAATACAATTCAATTCGGAAAAAAGTGAAAACGGGAAGAATTTTTGTATGTTTCCTAATCATAGGCTAATATGACATGGTCCAATTTGTCAAATCGAAAAGAATATTTATATCGGGGAAAATTCGTGGTTTCTGGGGCGGAAAAAGTTTATCCGGTAGCGATTTCGTATGGGAGCTATATGTAAATCTGAACCGATCTGACCCATTTTCAACATCGGTGTTTCTAGTTGAGATATAAGATATTTTGCAAGATTTGAAGAAGATCTATTAAATATGTGGTTTACAGAGTGGAAAAAGTGAAATCGGGAGTGAAATTTGTGTGGGAGCTTTATATAAATCTGAGCCGATCTGACCCATTTGCATCATGGCTGTTTCTAGTACAAATATAAGATATTTTGCCAAATTTAAAGAAGATCTCTTATAATATGTGGTTTCTAGAGCAGAAATAGTCAGATCGGGAGCGAAATTTGTTTGGGAGCTATATATAAATCTGAACCGATCTGAACCATTTGCGCCACAGGTGTCCTAGTTTAAATATAAGATGTTTTGCCGAATCTGAAGACAATCTGATACAATATGTGGTTTCTAGAGCGGAAAAAGTCAAAACGGGAGCGAAATTTGTATGGGAGCTATATATAAATCTGAACCGATCTAACACGTTTTTATTTGTTTCTCGTTGAAATGTAAGATGTGGCATCTAGAGTGAAAGGAGTCAAATCGGGAGTGAAATTCGAATAGGGGCTATATCTAAATCGGAACCGATTACCTTCAAAATAAATAGCTTTCGTCCTAATCGAAAAACTTCGTTCTGCAAAGTTTCATTTGGTTCTAGCTACAATTGCGACCTGTATCGTGATTATAAGAATAGATGGACAGACAGACGAACGGACATTGCTAAATCGATTCAAAAAGTGATTCTAAGTAGATCGGTATAGTTATCTATCTATCTCGCTTCCTTTTGGGAGTTACAAACAAATGCACAAAGACATAATACTCTCATAGAGTGTATAAAAATTTTGTAAGTTAATGTCTGAGAGAATTCTTATTGTAAGAAGTATATTGTGAAATTTTATGAGGATAATTTTTGTGGTGGATCTTAACCCTCCAGTTCCACTCTTTATGGGACAATTTGACCCTTTTTCGAGAAAATTAAAAAATTATATTCCAAAATGTCGTGTTTAATTTTTTTAGACTTAGATCGTGCTATCAAAATCTATCATTTTGCCTCTGAACTGAATTTCTTCTCTGAACCCCATATGCGACAATTTTGCTTATTGACATAGCCACCGAATGAAAATAAGCATCATCTGAAAACACGAAAAATTGCCATGTCAATTCTTCTAAAGTTTCTAATATTTCCCAATTTTGTTCTAACGAATGGCGTCCATTTTGCAAATGTCAAACATAAACCTACCTTTCAAAGTCAAAATAATTGGCAGTTTAAATTTAAAAATGTTAAATGGACCACCCTATATATTCACATCGAAGCTGTGGTTTAGGAGCAGTCTCCACAAATTGAGAAGAAAATTATTTTTTTCTTTGAAAAAATCTTTTTGTTGAGATGTATAAAAATATCGAAAAAATTGATTTACTTTGTATTAGTTTACCTAGGATATCTATAGATAAGTGTAGAAGCTATCACACTTTTTGCAGACGCAAGAGATTTAAAAAATCATGCCATTTGTAAATATATTTGCATTCTAAAAAATATAGATGCGAAATTGTCTTGAGCAAGGACAATATTCCAGTTCATATCAAATATTGACCAAAATAAAACAAACGAAAAAATTAATTTGAAATGTTGACTGAAGAGGTATGTATGTGCCTTCCAATAGTGCGACACACAGTGCTCCGTCACCATACTACCATTGAAAAAGATCTAGAAGTAGATGTCAGAATACAAAAAGCTTAGTTTTTAAATTGGATTATGATGCACTGATTTAAAAAATATTATCGGTTTTTATGTGGCATTCAAGGTTTTAGCCCCTTTTGGGTTCCATTTTTACTGAATCAATGGGCAAATCAACGAGAGCTATTTTCAGAAAATTTCTTCGAAAGAATTAAAGTTAATGCTACTTAAAGTAACTAAGAAAAGAAAAAATCAGCAAAAAAATAATTAATATTTTACTAATAAGAAAAATGTAATTTTAGATACTTTTAAATAAAAAAATAAAAAAGAATCGGAGAAGATTTGACTCTTTTTAGTAGATTAAAGACCAAACTAAATTTTTATGCAATTTGTGGGGCTTTTTTCTTTACTATCTAAAATTGGGAATTTTGTAAATATCCATCGTTAAATTTTAAATATATAAAATTTATTAAACATACGATTTAGAAAAAATAAAATTCGTACCACTCCTCAGCTACTTAAAAAATATTATAATATTTAAGTGCGCTAAAAATATATATTTGAAAGAACTAAAAAATAAATATTTTTTTTTCATTTTATTTATTAAATCTATGGAAATAACTTCTTACAGATCATCAATGTACAATATTAAAATTAGTAAAACAATAATATATTTAATTAATTATATATTTGACAATTTTTTAAACAAAAGACTAGAAATAGTAATATCTACAAACTCACAAATAAATAGTATGTAATCGATTTAATCAAGTGGTCCTTAGAAGTATAATTAGAAAAAATGTCTATCGGTATGAAAAACACCAACTCTCTGGAACCCAAAAAAACTATGAAAAGGACTTTGTGAATTTTCTTATAAGAATAATATTTTTAAAATGGTATAAAAAAGCGGAGCAAATCAGTTTTATGATTATTGTCCATGAAATGGAGCAGTGTGCGGCTCAGGAATGTGGCAACGTCCCAGCTTATCCAACAATCGACGTAATGAAGGAGACTTTTGGTCAACCTGTTATTACTCAAAATTTACCATTTTCATCTGCAGTCCCATCTTTTGGGAAGAGTTTTTAGTAAACTTACTTATACTGTATTGCCTTTGGTAAAGCCTTAAATATAATTTCTAAAAATGTTTAAAATCATTTCAAATAAAACGTTTTAAACCCCAAACCCCTTGTCAGAAATGTCAGCAGGACAATCACATACAGTCTGAAATCACATTCAAGCATTAGATCCTGATGAGTTTTTCCAGGTCTATGAGTTTTGGAGAGTCTGCCAGTACTTTAGACAAACGGAAAACTTTTTTCTAAAAAAGGTACGCCATGCCATAGGCCACATTTGCATATGGGAAAAAAACTTTTGCCTGAATGACACTTGCTGCGACTTCGCTCACACACACACACCATCGTAAAGGATGAAACACCTGAAATGATTTTTATGTTCAACAGCAGTTTGCCAACAACGCGCACGCATGATGGCGATGACACTTGTTTGACACTTGCCGTAGTTGGATGCAAGCAGCAGCAGCGAAACACTCATGATTAAAATAATAATAGTCCTGCATGCAAGCAACACACACCCACACTCTCTTTCGTCCATGCATACAGATGAGTTTGTGGCTGTGTGCGTTACACTTTGTTTTAGGAACTAAAAAAGGATGCTCTCAACTTCAACGCAGGACTAAAGTTTTTAATGTTGTTACATTCACACGCACACTCTGGCAAATGCACTGCACTTTGCCTTCTTCCTCCCATGCATTTATGAATTATGGCCAAACTGGGAGTGGGGGAAATGCTTTCAATATTCATTTGATGCATGTATTTAACTTATAATTTATGAATTCAACGTAAAACGGGGTATATGTGTGTGTCTGCGGATATAAATTTATATAATATATTTCTGAAATGTTCAGGGCAGCTGTGAAAAAGGGTCTAGTCAGCGATCAACACTTTTCTGAATTAGCGAAACCGAACGAAATCTTTGCCAAAACTGCAATATCAATTTATTGCAGTTGTGATCGTGTGTACATAGCAAGTACATATTTTTTTTCAAAAAAAAATCTATATTTTTTCTTATGGGATTATAAAAGTAAACATAAATAAAACAAAATATAATGCTCTATATTTATTTCTTAAAAAAATATTCTTTTTTCGTTGAAAACTGTCTATTCTTCAGTAAAAATCTTAATATATTTTAAAAGATAAAACTACTTGAGTTTTTTAAATACTTCTACATCAAAAATCACTAGAGATAGCCCCACCTTTTATTATACCGACCGGATTAGATTCACCAGCCGATGTATTGCCTCTCAGTCTGTCTGTCGGTCCGCCCATCCGTTCGTCAATGGTCATGAAATTTTGGAGAAGTCTTTTATTTAAGTCTGAGATAAAGTGTATCAAATTTGGAAAAAAAGGATTCAGATTTAGACATTCTCATTTACACTATTACCGCTCTATAAACTACAATTGGAAATTGATCAAAGTTTCCAGCTCATGTTATAAGTCACCTCGGCATACCTAGCGTGACAATGGTAGCTCCTCCTCAGAAATGTCTCTACAATTTTCCCCTTATACCTATCTGATATATTGGACGTGGAAAGTGGTTTACATGAGTCAAAGTCAATGATGTGTATGGGACGCATGACAGTTAAGAGTAACATATTGCAACAAATTTTTATAAAATTAGACATACTATGTTTATTGGATATTTATATGATCTACATAAAATCGTCTACCGATACGTAATCAAAACCATGTATATGTTTACGGAGTGGTGTAGGGTCGCTCGCCTGACTTTGACCTTTACTTACTTGTTACAAATAATTTCACTAAACTTTATATTTTGCAATCCAAAGACGCTCCCAATTTATATATTGATATTTACAATGTACAGTGGTCCAAATACACTTTTATGGCATAATTTGCATATATTGTAGACATTAAACATTAAAATTAAAAAATAGACCGGTTGGAACACGCCCATTGTCACCTCCCATATAAACTCGATTTATAGCCAACAATTACCGTCAAAAATAACAATTTTATGTAAGCTTAAAATATAGATTCTTAGTTCGTTTTGATGAGAAGTGTTCTACTAAACATTATTCCAAATGTTGTACTTGACACTGTAATTTAAATAATTAATTTTTAATATCCCAGGAAATAATATAAAATTATATAAAAAATAATATAAAATTAATATAAATGTATAGAGAAAATCTTGTACATAATTTTCTGAGTCATTCCATGTCTAGCGGTACGATTTTTGAAAGTTTGAGTATGTATTATTTTCATAAAAATATTTGGTACGAATTTTTGGATAAAAAAATAGATTTTTTCACGAGTTATGACCAATTTAAACGTGAAAAAATCACTACTTTTTCAAAAAGGTTTGCTCATTCAAACGGCTGTAACTCCTAAAATACTTGACCGATTTTAATGTAATAAACCTAGTTTTGAAACTAATTTCAATTACTTTTAAAATCTGTAGTGGTAGGTTATAGTCAGGTTAGATTTTTTAAAGTTTTTACAATTTTATTTCTATTATTTTGACTTTCGAAATGATTACATTAATCCATTTTTTTTAATTTTTAAGTAGTGTTCTTAGGTCCCTTTTTAAGCGACTGTGTGAGCTTGGAAGTGTTGAAATGATGGGTTTTATTTTTTACGATTTTTTTTGCGAAATCAACCAGATTTTCAGTTAAAAAATCATCAGATTGATATTTTTTCATACACGCAAGGTATAAAAACAAAGAAAAATCCAAAAAGACGCCTATTTATCCCACCCGCTAGAAGCAGAGAGTTTTCAAAAGGGTAATGTTTGCTAACGAAAGTGGATGTCTATAATAACTATTTCCATGACATCACGAATTTTAAACAATTTCGAAGTCACATCATATCGAAAGGGAGCAGTAATTATACCCTCACTCTACAGAGTAGGAGGGTATATATATCATTTGGGACATATAAAAAGTGTAGCGCATTGATAGAGTGGCTTAAGACCGTAATCGGTCTGTCTGGCTGGCTGGTGTACACGATAACTATCGAAAGGAACTAAGGAATCAATTCAAACTTTGCACATGGTAATATTTTTCCCAAACTTAGTTCAAGTTCGAAAAAATCATACACTTCTGGTACCTCCCACACAAACTTTGGTTACAATGAAATCGATATAACATCCATACGTGTGGTCTAAATCATTTGCAATTTGATATTTGAAAATGATTTTATAATCACTTTAAAACTAAAAATATCTACGCGATAACTCTTGAAAGGAACTAAGTAATCAATTCAAACTTTGCATGGTAATATTTTTCCCAAACTTAGTTTAAGTTCGAAGATGGGCGAAATTGCCACGCCCCTTCTGGAACCTCTCACACAAATGACCCATATTCCTATGTTAAATTAAAACCGCTGTAACTTTTATACAGATATTCGGAATCCGGTATATAATTTTACAATGTTTTTATAACCACTTTAAGTATGCAAAATATGGCGGTTTTTGTCACGCCCCTTCCACTACCTCCCATACAAATCACCCTAAACTAGGTAAAATTAAATCTGTTATATCTTCTATACGGATGATCGGAATACTGTACGATTTCACATTTGGTAATTATTTTATAGAGGTTACATTCGTGTGAAATATGAGCGATATTGACACACCCCTTCTGGTACCTCCCACACAAAGTGGCATAAACTTTAGTTACTATAAAATCGATATAACATCCATACGGGTAGTCCTAATCATTTGTAATATTATATTTGAAAATGTTTTTATAATCACTTTAAACATACAAAATATTTACGCTTTAGCCACGCCCCTTCAAGTACCTCCCACTCAATTGTCAGTATCCTAAGTAAAATTAAATCCTTCACAATTTCTCTACTGGTGCACGGAATCCAACTATTTTAAAAATGTGGCAGCTGGGACCATGTGCCATGAACCTTCTAGCACCTTCCACACAAATTATCCTACCCTATGTAAAATTTAATTTCTTATAACTTCCGCATATATGTTCTCTCAGAGTGAGGGTATATATAATTTGGTTTATCCGACTGAAGCTTACTTACTTCTTTTTTATAAATTTTGAGGCTATTCTATGTTAACGGACTGTATGTATGTGCAAATTATCAACAAAATTATATGGGGATTTTCAAAATTATAGTTTATGTGACGATTTTTTGATGGAATTGCCCCAACGTAAAGGTAGGTCACTCTGCAATGTAAGGAAGATTCCACTTCAGCGAGGATGTTCCATAAAATTCATTTCCGTTCACATTCCATCCTAATATGCATAGGTGTGTGTATGAATGTATGTAAATGGTAAAGTGGTCAGAAAAAGTTTTAATTTTTTCATAAAGTTTATCTGAATAAGATTATATGCGTTGATAGACATATAATGAATGTATGTAGAGGCCATATATATGTGCTCGAGAAGTGTTAATGGGTTTTTCACACTCTTCAAATTTGAGGAAAAATTGAGGAAAAGCTTTTTATATTTTTATATTTTGTTGATAAAAAGTGACAACTGATTTGCATAACATTAAAAACACTTCCCGGCATAAGGTACGCGTAACATTTGTTTAAATTTCTCTGCCTCCGTCTGTCTGTCTTTCAATTAAAATCCGAAGATGGGGTCACTCTGTCCGCTTCCACTTCCCCCTCCAGAAGTCGTGGTTTTGTGAATTTACATGTCCTCTTGTGGACAAATCACAGAAATCACCGAGATCTTTCAACGCAAATAATGTTTATTTATTTGCCTTCATTTGCAGTGTTTGTTGTTGTTATTGAGGGATTCGTTAGGGCTGTCAATTTGTAACTACCACTTCATGGTCTGGCAGTGGTCCGCTGGATGGAGGGAGGGAGGATGGCTATATGTTTAAGGCCAGAACTAAGTACTCGAAGAATAACCACCACCAACATTGCCATCACCATCTCCACCACCATTGCCACCACAATGATGGCACACTATCTGTTCACTATGCCACAAAATGTCCTTTTGGCTGACAAACCGCACTCACACACAACGACAAGGAAAGCAAAAAATACACCAAACAACAAAAACCAAAACCAAAACCACAATTATTGTATAAATTAACGTCACAAACAAATGTTGCGAATGTTTTCAATGAAGTGGAATGGAAATCCTTGAATGTCTTTCTATTACAAACCACTATGCGTGGCTGCTGTTGTGTATTGTCCTCGTGCTCTCCCTTCGCCGACATCAGCTCATGGTAAAAAGGTCCTAATTTAACAGTTTTGTATGTCATTTAATAGCGCGTAAAACTTTAATGCCCGCACGACAAGTGATTTTCAGATTTATGGGACTACTGATGCTACTGCTGCTGCTGCTACTGGAACATGAAGTGACTTACGAGCTTTTCTCTTTGCCACGTCTGCCAAGGGACACAAGGACCTACCATCCTATCCATCCGTTGATTGCATTTATTTCTTTTGTAAATGTTTTGTCTCTTATGTTTTAGCATTAAGTGATGTCACTTGGCTGTTATTAATGTTTCTGCTCTGCGTAGATTTTGTCGTATCATTATGAAAATTTATTACAGAGATCTATAATTTTCATAAATGTTAGCTAATGATAGCAGATTCTTGTGTGTTTGTTAGTGTCACAAAGGGAACGCAGACATTCCATTTCGTGATAATGGCTTTAACTCGATTTGTAGTGGGATTACCGCATCAGGGTCCTACAGTTTGAATTCCTAAATGGACTAAATTTGTCTCGACAGTCTGGGGATTTTGTGGGTGTCACAGTCATTTGTTTTTATTAATATTTGCATACCTTTAAAAAAATTATAAAATATTTAATAAATTCTCATTTTCATTAAGCTCCATCAGATCTAACCACAAACCTAATCGTCGATGAAGTTCAAAATGTGGAAATAAACCTTGGTGGGACCATTAAAATTTTCAAATTAGAAACGGCTAAAAAAGTATTGATTATTTTTTTTTTTAAATTTCTGTGCAATGCAATAAGTCTTCTCAATAGACACGTGTGGGTCAGAGATACAAGCCGACCGATTTTGAGCCGACAAGCCGCCGCCGCATGTTTCTGAACGACTTCAACAACGCCGCCGATTTCATCGGCTCATATCGACTACAACCACGCCGCCGAGTTAGTACTCCGTCAAATCTCACTAGCAAATTAGACAAACCACTTAAAATTACAAAAGAAAATCTAACTGTCGTCTTAGACAACCTACTACTGTGAAATGGACTTTTCTTCGAATTTGGTATCCCACTATAAAATGACTTCTATAGAAAGTTGAATGATTGTATTTTTTATTTGAAAGTCTCATTTATATAAGTCAATTCCAGTGTGATCCACGCATGTGTTCCTATAAAAATCAATAAATAACAGCTACTCTAAGCAAAGTGGCTGTTTGCAAGGCTTTATCGTCATGGTGCACTTATGCTTCCTTTCATGGTTATATTTAAAGAAGAAGCTTCTCTTTGGTGACTCTTGTGTAGAACACAAAGTCACAAATCTCGCAACGATGATCATCGTCATACACATGTATATTAAGGACATGAAGTTGCACTGTCCACCGATTACAATATCATTTGCACTGTTTTGACACCTTTGGAGTATGAACCTTATTATTGTGCTACTTCTTTAGAAGGATTATGATATTCAATATGTCTGGTCTAACATGCCTCACATGGAAAGCTGTAATTGCAAAAAATGCAAAATAAATTCATTTATATTATAAATTTTGGGAATGAAATTCTACTCCCAAAAAATAGTTGTATGTAAGTTTTATAATAATATGAAATTATAGGAACATTGACTAATATTAACAAATATTAAACTACTTGCCAAAATATAAAAGAAAAAGTTATTAAAAACCAATACAAATTGCTCCTTCCCTTTTCCCAAAATTGTCAAATAAATAGGGGTGATCGAATGACAGAACGAGCCGGCAAATCAGCCGAAAGCCGCCGACCCATTTTGCGTAGCGCCGCCGCCGCCGCCGATAATTCTGGGTTGGCTTGTAACTCTGGTGTGGGTTCAGATAACCATATGCAGCAATTTCGCTTATTAACTTAACCACCGAGATTAATATGAGCTTCATATGACAAATTGCAATTTGATATTTAAAAATGTTTTTATAATCACTTTAAACCTAACTAGTAAATCAAAAAAAAAATTTTTCAAATCCATGCTTTATGCAAGCAGAATTCTATTGGGCCTAGAAATTCTTTTTTAGTTATCTTTTGTAGAAGGAAAAATTACTGCGTTATCAGGAGCAGAAATAATAGATTTTTAATTTGTGGTTTGTATGGGAGGTACCACGCCCCTTTGTCCATTCCCGCTCATATTTGCAGCAGCACTTAAAAAATGCACACCAAACCGACGTACCAAATTTTGTTCAAATACCGTTATCAGGAGCAGAAATAATAGATTTTTAATTTGTGGTTTGTATGGGAGGTACCACGCCCCTTTGTACAATCCCGCCCATATTTGCAGCAGCACTTACAACATGCACACCAAACCGACGTACCAAATTTTGTTTAAATACCGTTATCAGGAGCAGAAATAATAGATTTTTAATTTGTGGTTTGTATGGGAGGTACCACGCCCCTTTGTCCAATTGGTCAAATTTTTCCATTTCCTTGTATTGTCATCGAAAATGATTAAGTGTGCAAAATTTGAGCAAAATTGGTTGAGAAAAAAGCTTTCAAAAATTGATTTCAAATTTTGTGGCACACAAACATATATAGAAAGTAACCTTATATAAAGCATGGAAAAAATAGTTACGCTTTAGCCACGCCCCTTCTTGTACCTCCCACACAATTGTCTCTATCCTAGGTAATATTAAATCCTTCATAACTTTTATATCGGTGCGTGGGATCCACTATGACTTTATATTTGATCATGCTTTTACAATTGTTTTATAAATGTGAAAGCTGGGATCATGTGACACGAACCTCCTAGTGCCTTCCACAAAAATTAACTTTTGTATATATGTTCTCAGAGAGTGAGGGTATATATAAGTCGGTTTAGCCGACTGAGGCTTACATACTGTTTTTTGTACAGGTAGATCCTACATTAAGAAACTCAAATAACTTTTTGTTTAATTTATAAAAATTATTTTATTTAACATTTTTAACGGGTGTTGCGTTTTGTATTTTGTTCGGCTTGAGGTCAGTTTTTTCAAATAATAAAACAAAAATGACTATTTTATTATTTTCTTGTTTTTTATTTCCCAATATTTCGACCAACTCCGTTGGTCATCTTCAGGGGTCTATTACAAAAAACACAAATTATTCAATTACAAGTTACAAGCATTAACAATCAAAAAATATCACAATATTTATATTTACATTTTTAAAAAGTTTTTCACAATAGGAAAATTCTCCTGCCACTCTCTGCAAGCTTGTGTCAACTACTGTCTAATTTGTCGTCTATGTTTTTCCACCGTGTTCCTATATATTTGAGCACAACCGTCTGTGTCTCTCTTATAATTAAGCCTTTTTCCAGGGGAGACGTCAATTATATTTAGCATTTCCAAAGTGTATCTCCTTGTATAATTATTCTCTTCCGCTAATATTTCGACGTCATTAAAGTTTGGTTTATGTCCCGTCAAGGTACAGTGGGCTGCAAGGGCAGTTTTTTGCTCAATGGGTTTGTCAAGAGATTTGTGTTCGGTTTTGTGTGATGAAAGTCTGGTTTTCAATTTGTTTTTCGTAGTGCCGACATATACCTTCTGGCATATGTCGGACTTGTCACCATTGCATTTTATTTTGTACACGACGTTTGGTTTCTCCTCTTTCTTGATTTTTGATTTTGTCCTACTAAATAGTTGGTTGACGGTCCTGTGTGTTTTATATGCCAACTCAAATTTTTCTTTGTCGTAAATATTAGAATGTTTTAGTCTTTCGGATAGTCCTGGAATGTATGTTGTAGATTTATAAATTTTGCTTGGTCTTTCGTCATTTTTGTTAAGTTTTTCTTCCGTCGTTCGCTTGATTAGATTACTTATTAATTTTTCGGGAAAGTCGTTCATACGCAGTATATTTCTAATTTTGGATTTGTTTGTTTCGTGAAATTCCTTATCACTGGTTTGTAGGACCCTGTTTATAAAATTCGTCGCGGTGTTTATGATTGTTCGTCTTGGGTGCTTAGAATAAAAATTAATTAGACGTCCGGAAGCCGTTTGCTTTTGGTACCAGTCAACTTTCAGCAGATTCCCTTGTCTAATTATCACCGAATCCAAATATGGTAGTTTGTTATCCAATTCTTTTTCCATCGTAAATTGTATTTGTCGGTTGAAAGAGTTTAATGCGTTAAGTATGGCGGGTTTTAAAAATAATAGAATTTAAATGACGGTGACGTATTTGCAATATTCATTATTCATTACTTCCTGCAGAGTTGCATTAAGAATTGTCTCAATTATTGTTCGAATGCATTACTTTAAATCATTCACATTTTTATGATTTTTATTATAAACTTCCTGTAGAAATAACCCCACAAGAAAAAGGTTGGTGCAGTGAGGTCAGGAGACTTTGGGAGCCAACGAAATGTCGAGTTTCTAGAAATCAGCTTATTGCGAAACTTTCGCAGTAATTCTCTCATAGCAGGACCTGGATATGTGACAAGTCGCATCATCCTGTTGAAACCACACAGTGTTGGAAGGGATTACTTTTCGATGCAGTTCTGCAAAGAAAAACTCCTTTAACAACATCATTAAGTAGCATGGTAGCAACATTCATCAGCCACCCTGTATAAGTTATCGTGTAATTTTGCTATTTAAGCGCGAAGAGCTTTGGCGTCTTTGGTGACCCCCAATGAAAATTTCCGACAATATTTTACGTAGAACATTTTAATCCATTTTGATGTCGTTTTTGAGAGGACTTTTTTCGATTTTCTCCATAAAGATAGGAGCTAGAGGGTTAAGATCTTCCACAAAAATGATTCTCGTAAAATTCCACAAAAAGTTCTGACAATAAGAATTTTCACAGACATTAACTTATCATTTGTTTCACTTAATTATTCGACCAAAAAATGAAAATTTGAACCCACAGCTTAACTATAAGATTATTCTGCAGAAGTGGTCTACCAGATTTAAAGGGTCGCTACTCTGTTCCAAAAATGCTTTTGGACAGTGTTATTAATTTTAATAATACTACGTCACTTATAGAGAGACTCTACCTACAAAATATTACTTTAATGTATTCCAACGTGTCCCAACGTATCCCTCTTTCCCATTTTACCACTTCAACAACGAATTTCATAAAAATGCCCTTAATGGACAAAACGAAAAATCGTGCTTTCCATTAAGGATAAATGTTACGCAAACCATCCAGAGACAATTGAAGCGTTGAAACGTGAAATCGACGTTGCCATTGAAGACAAAAATAATTTCTAAAGTCTCGGGCACAATTTTTTTCTCGCATTGTGTAATTATCAGCAGCGCTGTCATATTTGTCTGAACACAATTTAACCGTTTAATGAGGAACTTAGTTATATAAAATAAAGTTTGAAAGCCTCTCCTGCACTATTGTTCGGAGGCGTTGGTATGATTAAATCCACGAAGCGACTACTAGTGACAATTGTACAATATCTAGATTGGAGTACTTACAACATTCTCACGCAAGACATATTGAATTCTGTGAATGGGACAAATTATTTCTGTCCTATAAAACAACTGCCTAAAGGACTCCTCGTTACGTTCTGCTTCGCCTACATGGAATCCACGTCAAATGCAAAAGGCCAAAAAACCCACCCACTGTAGGTTTTCGGGAAAAACTGTCAATCCTTTGAGAACTTCAGTTCATGAGTAATTTTCTGGTGCCACGAGGTGTAAAGATTGTGAATTGCGTTCCCATCGCAGCCACACAACAATAAAGTTCATTATTAAAGCCAAATGCAAATAAAGTTGAAATATCTTCCCAAAAAATGGCAAAAGCGTAACGGAGAGACAAAACCCCCAACCCCACCCCAAGCAGAATATACAACAATAGTGAGACCACAACAAGAGGTATTCACAAGAATCCTTTTAACAAGCCACACAGTACATACATACATACATTGAGTAGAGTCCTGGTGATAAACGATGTGCTGTGCTGAGCTTTGATTTGGTTCTTTTATGAACTCGTTCAGTAACACACACACACACACAAGGACATAGCAGCAGCACTTTGTCATCATTGCGGTTGGGTGAAATAACAACTTGGAAATTGTCATCCCTTCCACGACAAAGCCATGAACCCAACCGAACAACAAGGACAGACTTGGTGCGTATGGCTTTGTCGTTGTGGCAAATGGCATGGAAGGGTTTGGCGCAATGTTGTTTTATTTTTATGCAGATTTGATTCTCGTTTTTGTTTTTTTCTCGTTTTTTTTTTGTTGGTGCACGAAGACACAATTTCCAAATACAAAAATACCCATTTAGGGCCACACGAAAGGACTTTGATGATGATGAGGACGACGTCGACGACGATGAGTGATGATAATGTGTGATAATATACTTGATGCGCTTCCAATACGCTTCAGTGACTTTTTCCCACTTGCTTTTTCTATCACGGAGAACAGCAGTGAGAACAAAGACGACGACCACGATGATGATGATGTCACTGGGAATGCTAGGCCTGAATGAATGCTCTTGGTTGTTGTTTTGGTTAGTGGCCTTAAAAAGGATTTTCCATTGGAATTATTTTGCATGTCCTTTGCAGCTTAGCTAGCAGTACACGCACACGCTCACTGACACACCGACTCACGCCAAGGACTGGTTCAAATTTTGCGGTAGATTCACTTTTGATTTTATTACGATAAATATTTGTATTGAAAGGCGACAGCCCGTAAAATGATGTGTCAATCGCACTTGGTTGCTCCTGCTGCTGTTGCATATCTTTCTGCGTTGACTGCTTCTTGTGCACAGGGATGGGTTTCCATCCAATTCCAAAATTCAAATGTCACACGTCTGAATTGTGTCAGTTTTTTTTTGTCGTCAAGTCGTCGCATGTCCTGGCCGGATGTTGTTTGTTATTATTGTTATTTAAATTGTTGAGCGATTATGCAAATTTGTCTTCTTCGGGCAATCGGATAAATTATTTAAAATTAAAGAAGTGTGCCCGCATGTGGTGGCCTTTATTGCAATAGTTCGTGTGGTTGGCAGGGAGGGGTAAACAAGCCGTCTAAGCTAATCATAGATGTAGCCTCGGTGTTTTTTTTTTCTTTTTTAAAACAACCATGTTTTTCATTTGGTTATTTATTGCTCACGAAGAAGTTTCCCTGAACTTCACCAGAACTTGTTTCATTAAAAAAGTTTTCGTCTCATCCAACACCTGAACAAGTGATGCATTTTCCACTTTTAATGAATACACAATGTCCTCTGCACAAAGTATAATTAAGAACATAAAGTATGCAGTGCACTGTGGTGTGAAGAGTTTAAATACAGATACATAGAAGATCACGGCCATTTGACAATACTTTCAAATAACCCTGCATTAACAATATCAAAATAGAGCTGTAAATTTCAGATATGCTTTTGAAACCCCGTGTGTTATATAAAAGAGAATATCCATGTCAAATGTTGTCCACGGTGTCTTCAGTGGAACAACCGCTTTACCTTCTAACAATGAGATTGCTTCGCAATGGACCTCTTTTGGTCTAAGTGAGTCAGATGTTTGGTTTATAATTGCCACCACAAGAAACATAATTTCGACTTTTCAATTTTGATCGGCTGCTGCCATGTTCCCCACAGACAGAATAATTTTATGAAATGAATTAGGGTATACCACTCAACATCTTTCACCTCTAATGGTTCTTAAATAATTCTAAAGCTACGACATTCTTAAGTGCATTCGCAAAAAAAATATAATTTCCGAATTTTGAAGAAAATTTATAGGTATACAGAAAAGAAGGGAAAGCAAGTAAGGAAGCGTAAAGTCGAGCGTGGCCGACTATATGATACCCTACACCTAGTCACCCTGTGTAGTAGGGTATAAAAAGGCCGATACATTTGAACCGGGTGATGTCCGATACAGCTACAAGAGGAGAATATACAATAAATTTGATATTTCTATCCGTATTTGTAAGAAAATTTGAATGGGAGCTATAATAAATCTGAACCGATCAGACCAATTTTTAACATAGGATTTCTAGTTGAAATATAAGACGTTTTCCCAAATTTGATGGAAATCTGTTAAATATGTGGTTGCTAGAGCGGAGAGATTCAAAGAGTGATATATATATAAATCTGAACCGATGTGACTCACTTTCGCCATAGATTCTTCTATTTGAAATATTTTCTAATGTGCCGAATTAGAAAAAAATCTGTTGAAATATGCTATTTCTAGAGCGGAAAAAATGTCGGTGGGGAAATTTGTATTGGAGCTATATATATCTGAACCGATCTGGTCCATTTTCACCAGAGCTGTTTCTAGTTGAAATATAATTTATTTTGCCAAATTTGAAAAAAATATGTAAAATATGTGATTTATAGAGCGCGAAGAATCAAATCGGGGGAGACATTTAAATATATGGAAGCTATAAAAAATCTGAAAAATATGTGATTTATAGAGCGGGAAGAATCAAATCGGGTTAGACATTTATATGGAAGCTATAAAAAATCTGAACCGATCTGGCCTATTTATAACAGTGCTGTTTCTATGGCGTTTTGCCAACTTGGAAGAAAATCTGTTGAAATATGTGGTTTCTAGAGCGGAAAGAGTAAAATCGTGAGCAAATTTTGTATGGGAGCTATATATAAATCTGAAACGATGTGGACCACTTTCGACATAGATGTTTTTAGTTGAAATATGAGCTGGTTTACCAAATTTTAAGAAAATCTTCTAAAATATGTGGTTTCTAGAGCGGAAAGATCAAATCAGGAGAGACATTTGTATGGAAGCTATATATAAATCTGAACCGATCTGTACGATTTTTACCAGAGCTGTTTTTAGGTGAAATATATGCCGTTTTGCCAAATTGGAAGAAAATCAGTTGAAATATGTGATTTCTAGAGCGGAAAGAGTAAAATCGGGAGCAAATTTTGTACGGGAGCTATATCTAAATCTGAACCGATTTTCTTCAAATTAAATAGCGTTCGTCCTCGTCCCATAAAACTTCGTTGTGCAAAGTTTCATTTAGCTCAAACGACAATTGCGACCTGTACTTTTATTACAAGAATAGATGGACAGACATTGTTAATCGACTCAGAAAGTGATTCTAAGCCGATCAGAGATACAAGCCGACCGATTTTAAGCCGACAAGCCGCCGCGGCCGCCGCATGTTTCCGAACGAGCCGCGCCGCCGCCGATTTCATCGGCTCAAATCGACTTCATCCACGCCGCCGATTTCATCGACTCATATCGACTTCAACCACGCCGCCGAGATTTGACGGAGTTCAAACTCAGTCAAATCTTACTACCAAAATAGACAACCCACTTAAAATATCTTTCTTTGAATTTAGTATCCCACTATATGATGACGTCTATAGAAAGTAGAATGATTGTATTTTGATTTGAAAGTCGCATTTATATAAGTCAATTCTAGTACGTGTGGCCATGTGTTCCTATAAATAACAATGAACAACAGCTCCTCTATTGTGCTTCTTTAGTTTGTCAAAGTAGGTAGAGTATTATTATTCTTTGGAAGGATTGTGATATTCAAGCCTCACATGAAAAGCTGTAATTGCAAAAATATTTATTAAATTCATCCATATTATAAATTTTGGGAATGGATTCCCACTCCCAAAAAAATATTGTATGGGATAACAATTAGGGTGTCCAGCCGCGATTAATCGAATAATTTTTGTCAAATATTTGTTCGAATAATAAAAAATCATGATTTTCGAATAACGAATAATTCGAATAAATTGTCCCAAATAATCGATATTATAAGTTTTGCCTTAAAAACAAATGAAATCGTCGTATTCTTTGTATGATAAATTGATTTTGAATAGCCAGTTTGTTCCATTTGGGTAAAAAACTATGAAACACCAAATATAAAACCACAATTTTTTCGATATTTGATTTTTATGCTCCACAGATATTAAAATAACGATTTATCCGACATCATTTAAAAATAGCAAAAACTGTCCAATAGCTTCGGAATTATTTAAAATTTAAAGAATAGTAACGTCATAGAAAAATTGAGGTTAACACCGCGATAATAAAGTCAGTTCTGTTATAAATCGTATGATCCATATTGGAAAAATATCAAGGGATAACTTCTGATATTGTGCTCATTTAAGGGAAGGTTCTTTATTTTGATAAGATATTAAGATTTTTGTCAACTTCTAATGAATTTCGAATTTGATATTAAATTTTTTAAATAAAATCAGATACGTAATAAACGTCCAATATATAGTGGAACTACCCATAAACTGACGTGCCTTTTCTATATAACTCTTATTAATTATATTTTAGTTAAGTCACAAATAATTGTTCGATTAATCGAATAACTCTCGACTTCATCATTCGTTTAATTGGAAATTTTTTGTTTTCAAATAAACGATAATTCGAATAACATAAAAGTCCGAACAATTGGATACCCTAATAAAAATATTAAATTATTGGAACATTGGCTAATATTAACGAATATTGAACTACTTGGCAAAAAATAAAAGAAAATTGTTCCTTCCGTTTTCCCAAATGACAGAACGAGCCGGAAAATCAGCCGAAAGCCGCCGCCGCCGATCCATTTTGAACATCGCCGCCGCCGCCGATAAATATGGTTCGGCTTGTAACTCTGAAGCCGATCTGTATAATAACCAATGGGTCTATCTCGTTTCCTTTTTGGTGTTACAAACAAATGCACAAAGTCGTTATACCCTGTGCTGTAGGGTATAAAATTTGAAATGTAGATTTAAAATAATGACATGTTTTGTGAATAGTCTACTTTACCATTTTAGCCGGGGTTGTAACTGTCATTCGGCCCAAACTAACTTTGCTTGTCTATATTATTTATATCGAGGGCTTATATTCATAAGTGGCTATGAACAAAAACATAACTTATCTTCTCCTTAATTTTAAGAGTAATTATTACTCATTCTTCTACAGTTTAATCTAAAGAGGATTACTATTTGCTACGATTAAAAAGTTTTCGAAATTTCCTATTATTCGCGGTTTTATGGTTTTATGGTTTTGGAAAATTTTCATTTTCGCGTGAAATATGGCTAAAATGATTTTATTGCATGGCATTTGTTTTTTGATTTCATTTGATCATGGCATTGTTTTTTGATTTTCTCGCGATCTAGCCAATTTTTTTGTTTATTAAGAACCAATATCGCTTACAACGTATAAGTAGTCAGTCGCGAAAATCGCTGCAATTGTTGGAAAATCCAAAATTCGCGGTTGCAATTGCTTATATTTTAACTTTCTTCATCCAGGATTCTGAAACTTTTCTGACACAAATACTCCCCATGAATTCAGCAATCACATGCCAAAGAAATATTTTGGTATTCTCAATATAATAAAAAGTTACGCGGGTTTTTCTAAAGATACTTTTCACAATTTTTGACTTTACAGCCACCATTTTCCCTATTTTAGCCTAATAACTTGAGAGGCAAAATGCTATTAACGCGAAATGATGGAATTTTATAATACGATATACCCTAAATCTATAAAAATGCTGAAAAATGTTTTAAACAAAATCGTTGTAGCGAATTACAACCGTCGCTTATATGTTGCTCCAATTTTGAACTATTTTATTTCTATTATATTTATGTTCATAGCCACTTATGCAGCCTAATCAGAAAATTTTGAAAAAAGTGGCTGTAGAAAAAATTTTCTTCTCCAAATGTTTATGACAGATGACATCCAAATCTAAGAATAGTTTGGCATCAAAAACTCATTTTCGAGAAAATGGTTCATAGCCACTTAGAATATAAGCCCTCGATATATTTCTTATCACAATCTATTCTTCCAAATATTTAATAGTTTATAGTTTATGCTTATAATAAATGAAATCATCTGAACCACATTATGTATTATGTATTTGTGAGTTTATTTATGACACACAAAAGGAAACGAGATAGCTCCATCGATTATTATAACGATCGACTTACAATTAATTTTAGCGATGCCCTTCCGTCCATCCGCCTGTCTGTCCATTTATTTTTGTACTCAAATTACAGGTCGCAATTGTTCGATTTAAAAGAAAATTTTGACAAAAATTTGCTATAAATTTGAAGCAGATTTAGATATAACGCTCATACAAATGTCACATCCGATTTGGCTATTTCAACTCTACAAACTTCTATAATTGATTTTTATAAAATTTGGCTCAGAAAGATCATTCCTCTCGATCTCATATTATTTGGACAAAAAATATGAAATGGGGACAATGTCTTTTTGTGGGGATTGCATAAAATATTTTGTGGGGATATTCACAGTACTTTGAAAAATATTTAGTATAAAATAAAAAAATAAAAAGAAAAATTTCTCCAAATGTCTACAAATTTATTGCTTGGCTGCTCACTACCTTTATCAGAGTTTGTTAGGCGACGACCATCTTCCGCTTGTCAGAAAAGAAATTATAATTAAGTTATGAAAAAGGAAAATATCATCGCCAAAAAGCATTAAAATGAATTTGTTATAATGTATTTAGTACTATCAATAAAATTTTAGATTAAATTAATGACGCTCCAAACTCCTATTAACATTATCTTTCGTCCAACAAGATATCATCCGACAAATCACGATATACATACCCAGCAAAAAAAGTTGGAAGTACTTCCGTAGGAAGCACATTTTAATCGCATCTCAAAATGCATTTTTCCCGCTTTTGAGGAAGTGGTTTTAAGCAACTTCAAAAAAGTTTATAATATGTTAATATTCCGTAACATTTTATGAATAGTATTTTCATAACTGAATGGGAACGACTTTTTAGTATGGAGTCACAAAGGTAAGGTGTCCGCTTTGCACGCAGAAGGTCCCGGGTTCGAATCGTGGTTCAGAAAAAAAACTTTTTTTATATTTTTTATTACTTTTATAAATAAACAATGTTTAATTTTGTATAATTTTAACAATTTAAAAAATTTTGCTTAAAAAATACAAATTTATAGTTTTTAGTGACATAAAATATTTCTTATTTCTATTAATTATTAATACTACATAATAATCAGTAAAATTAAGTAGTGTAAATTTATTTAATACTAAATTTAATTATTATTTATTATATTTATTTGAATTATATATCAGTTCTATCGAACTAAATGATTTGGTTTAGTTTTTCACCACTCACAACAGAGGATAGCTGAGATGGTTAGAGTGCCGTAGTAGCAACCAGAAGGTCCGCTGTTCTACCCCCGGTAGCGGCGGATTTTTTAAAATAGAAATGGAAAGTAGTGCAAAAGTACTTCCTTTGCAACACTTTAAAATAACTTTTAATTCTTTCAAAATAAAGGACATACCTCCTATGTTGCTGGGTTGTTATTTTTACAGAAATATTTTGTGTTCTTATTATTTTCTAGGTAGTGTTCCTATTTCCAATGATTCGAAAATATTGTATGTCAAAAATGCAGTATTCATAGTCAAATTTATATAAATCAAGTAAAATTTCTCAGAAGTAGTTTTATTTACTCATTTAAACAACAAACTGATTAAAAATTTAGACTAAATTTTTGTATAAAATTAAAAACAATAACGTATGCGTCAATTACAACAGTAACTACTATTTCATTGTGTAGGCTAGCAGGCTGCGCCTGCCTTTAGCCATTCATTACTAGTTATCGTTTGTTGCGTTCTATAGTTATTTCCGGATACTCAGATATTCTTCTTACTTCCAACAACAGCATTTATCAGCTTCCCTGTACTACATGATTGCTCATCACTATACACGATATCCGGTTCGTGACGTTCGTGGGCTATGAATTTTTAAGGTCTGAAGTTCTCACAAACGACTGAGAACCACAACTCACCATTTTTCAATATCATTCTAATGCAACTGACAAAATGCACCATTACCATTCTAGACATTTTTTTTTTGGAAAAGGGAAATTATTAAGCTTTGCTTACAAGCTATTTCAAATTTCATTTCATCCGTTTCCATAAAAACTAGTCTTTGTAAACCACTGTTTTCTGGATTCACTTAATGAGACACCTTAAGAGTCTAATAAACTGCAAAAAGTTTTCGACGAAAAACTAAACTACTCATTATTATGAAAAGTTTGCATAGACTTCCCCCTGGCAATTCATTATGGACTGCAAAAATATATGGCACAAGTTGTCAGACCACCCTTTCCCCAACCCAGTTCACAAATGTCTTTAATTTGCGGAAACAATTCAAAAATGTGACTTCTGAAAAATTAGCCATGGCAATAAAAACACTTAAATTAATTGGGAAATTAAAATCAAAATACAAATCAAAACATATGTGCGCTTTGGCCGACCCCAGCACTTGTGGCCAGCAGTTTCAGTAAAACTTTAATGGACCATAACATTTTAGAACTACAACAACATTTAATTAACTTTGGTAATCCTAAGGGAAGAAGGGATGGGGGGCAAATAACTAATCGAAGAGATGGCTTTTTAAGCACATTAAATATCTGGGTGATGTTGTTAACACGCCATTAAATGCCACATGAACTACCAACTAGCTGCGGACAACTGTCATTGCAACACCCCCTACACCTACGAGGAGGAACTCCAGCAAAAGGGAGTACTAACCAGCCAAATATGTACGTAGTGCGACCCATTGTGTTGTGAAACATTAGCTGGATGAATGAATGACTGAATGGTCGGTCGAATGTCGGGCTGTATGTAATACATTATGTTTATTTGGCGATAATTGATGCACATGTATCTATCACTCGAACAAAGCGGCCGTGGACGGACCCTTTTCGGTCATTTAACACTGGCCCACCCCTTTTCATCACACACACACGGGCATGGTCTATGGTTGACCGGTGGTCTTTTGTTGTGAGACCACAACTAGGCATTGACAATAACAACAACAAGAATTACCACGGATGGATGGACGAAAGTAAAGCACCCTTATTTATGGCTTGTTGTGTATGCCGAAGAAAGGTATTCATTCTATCTGTTCCGATCAATTGATTTCGGCCACTAAATATTTATGTATGTGCGTGTGCGGACATAATGTCCACTGACACTTTAACAGCTACGGTCTGTTACTTACCCAAAATCACCTCCATTCATTGAGGAACTCATCGATTTTAATTTCCAACAATTTTAATGTGTTAAACACAAAAATAAATTCCCTCATTTTCCCCTCATTTCCTGCAGCAGCACACATGGCATGATAGCATTTGTTGCATATCGATCGATACGATTTCAATTCCGATATTTCAGCAAATTCTAATTGAATTTGTGATCTTTAATTGGAAACAGTTTGTGTCCGTTTGAAAAATGTTTTGTTGTAATTCCATTTTAAATGGGTTTGATTTCTGCGTACGATACGTGGAAGAGGGATTGGTTTTTGGCTTGAAAACACCCTCTCTCATTTCCCCCACAAATTTTGTGTCATGTTTGTATCGTTTGTGGCTGTTTTAATCAGCTAATTAATTTTTATGTTACCACATTCTGTCATAGCGTTTAAAATTGATTGTTGTGTTAATTATGTGAGACTTTGAAATAGATTTTGGGTTTTTTTCGGAAAATTGGAATTTAATTGATGATTGATGTTAAAATTGCGCACAATATGGGGAAAATGTTTTAGAAAATATTTCTGAAAATTATATGAAATTTAGGTTAGGATTGAAAGTGAGTTTCTTCCGTTGAGAATATGTAGTGTGGATATATTCCCCATCCTGGGTTGGAGCTGAGACCAAATTAAATATCTGCTATTCTTTGAGTCGTAAGACAAGGTTGAAACGCAACTCTTTCCCAGCGATCAACACAAGAGCTCGTAGGACCAGATGTCCCTGCCCGTGGACACCGACCCCGGTGAGACCTCATAACCGAAACTATTTTCAGTTGCCGTCGAGGCTTCGTATCCGAAACTAGTTCCAGTTGCCTACTACCACAACCGCTGAGAAAAGTTCAAGTCATGGTTTTCTATTGCCTATGTGTGATTTCATGGGAACGGGTGTGACACTTTTTCTTAAAATCTGTAAATATCTCCCATATGCATTGACTGAGATTTTTGCTATATTGCCAATTGAAAAATTCTGGTCAATCGGAATATTGTTGCAAATACAATATTACAATATTATTGCAAATACTACAATCTAGAGCGTCACGGGTGTGACCTTAGCTTTGAAGAAATTCTTGAGGTTTTACTTTACCGACACATCTTCATGAATATAGGATATTTAAATTGTAACGGACGTGACATTTTGACGAAAATCCTGTTACGACACCACTCTATATCTGGAAAAGGAAATGATCAGACCTCTTGTCGTCATATTTTTTTGAAATATAATAAAAAATATGTATTATGAGAAGTATACATTTTTATCGGTGTTTTCTTAAATGAAAAATTGATTTTGAAATTTAGTCGAAAAAAGAGTCATTTTACGTGGAATGACCCCTATTCGATTTTGCTAGAGCCGATTGCATATTTTGAAAGAGTGTAGGAAAAACTTACCCTAATGTACATTTTACTATACCTTCCACAACCAGGATGGAGCAGGGTTGTCAGATATGGCGATTTCTCGCCAAACGTGGCGAATTTTAAATATGTTTGGCGACTTTATTTTCGATTTGGCGACATGACGATTTTTTGATGATTTATAACATAGTTGGCGCATTTCCTAGCTAATTTTAAAAAAAATTTAAATCAGTCCTCTTATGTTGTTGTATTGGAGTTACTTTGTAGAGAAATATATTACAATTTGTATGCAAGTACAAATTCCATATATCGTTTATTTCATGTCAAATTTCCATTTCCTTCTTCTTTGCAACCTAGCAGGATAACTGCACTCTATAAAATATTTGTTTTATAGTGGACGAAAAAAGGATTTTTAAAAGATTGATAATTAGTATAATCAAGATAAAACGTCCGAGGTAGGAACATTGAAAATGGTATCGTGTTAAAACGCAACGTAGGTACAATTCAAAGAATGGAGGATTATTTAAAAGGTAATTGCATTTTGTAGATTTACTATGAAAACTCCAACTTAAAAAACCAGAAAAAATTAGGTGTATTCCCGAAGATTATAAACAAACCATTTGTGGAGAAATAAAACTAAAAGTAATAAATGTAGTCAACCGAAAACTCTATTTCTGAACGAATGTATGCACTGACTTTTCTACTAGAACAGATTTTTAAAATGCATTGCTTTCATTGAGATTGTTTCTTTTTCGTTCCATTTAAAATACCTGAAATAATATTTAGGGGTCATTGGTTCATGGAAACGGGAGATAGAAACTGTTTCATAAAGGAGAAAAATATATTTTTAATGTTAATTGTTTTGTTGTTCTTTATACCTTCCACCTCCAGGGTGGGGGTATACTAACTTTAGCTAGGACGTCCAATTTTTCCATAAATGCGTCTTATAGTCGTAGATCGGTTGGAATCGAAACTGGGCGAAATCGGCTTAAAGGGAAAAATTTTTCGCTCACAAGAACTTAAAATACCCACAATAACTCCTAATATTCTAGAGTATTTAAGCATATTTTCCAATATGTCTGCTTGTACTTACTTCAGATTGGGTGAAAGTGATTTTTATTCGTCGGGGGTGAAATAGGGCAAAAAGGCATAAAAATTGTACATATTAAACGACAACAGCTAGAAACATGAAATTTGGTGTGTACATTCCTCTTTTTCGTACTTTTAGGGGTTAAATGATAAAATTGGTACCAACCAAACGGATGCACCTAGAATAATGAAATTCGGTGTATACATTCTTCTGATTGCGTAGACACACAAAGAAAACGGATTTTTCGAAAATCGTACTTTTTAGGGTTAAAATGGAAAAAGGGGATAAAAATAGTACCAACCAAATGACCGCAGCTAGGGTCGTGAAATTCGGAGTATACATTCCTGTGACTGCGTAGACACGAAAAATAAAAGGTTTTGAAAAATGTGTACTTGTGTAAGTGATACAATGTGAGCAGAGGGATAAAAATGGTACCAACTGAACGGCAGCAGCTGGAATGATAAAATTCGGTGTGTACATCCCTCTAATTACGTAGACACGTGAAAAAAAAAAGAGATTTTTGAATGTCGCACTTTAAAGGGGGTAAAATGAGAGAAGAGGATTAAAATGGTACCAGTCATATGGCCTCAGCTAGAATCATGGAATTCGATGTATATATTCCTCTGACTGCCTATACTCGCAAAATAAAAAGATTTTTACTTTTTTTACTTTCACGGCAAATATGGGAAGAATCCAGAAGTTAGATTATTTTGCAAAGTGTACGAAAGAGATAAAGGATTTTTTAAATTTTTACTTTTGGAATTAAAATAGGATGGAAATACAACCTGTATTAGATAAAAATGCGCCCACTATCCCACAATATTAAGGATATTTAACCTTTTTTGAAGAATACTTCCATATATTTATTTGAACTGACATTAAGTATTATTTTGATATAAATATTATAAACACATTGGTAGCCTTGTCTTATAAGCGTGGTTTGAAATAGATCAAATTTTAAATTTATTAAATTTATTGGAGTTTGTAGAGAAATATATTACAATTTGTATGCAAGTACAAATTCCATATATCGTTTATTTCATGTCAAATTACCATTTTCATCTTATTTGCAACCTAGCAGGATAACTGCACTCTATAAAATATTTGTTTTATAGAGGACGAAAAAAAGGATTTTTTAAAAGATTGATAATTAGTAAAATCAAGATAAAAGGTCCGAGGTAGGAACATTGAAAATAGTATCGTGTTAAAACGTAACGTAGGTACAATTCAAAGAATGGAGGATTATTTAAAAGGTAATTGCATTTTGTAGATTTACTATGAAAACTCCAACTTAAAAAACCAGAAAAAATTAGGTGTATTCCCGAACCATGTATGGAGAAATAAAACAAAAAGTAATAAATGTAGTCAAAACTCTATTTTTGAACGAATGTACGCACTGACTTTTCTACTAGAACAGATTTTTAAAATGCATTGCTTTCATTCATATTGTTTCTTTTTCGTTCCATTTAAAATACCTGAAATAATATTTAGGGGACATTGGTCCATGGAAACGGGAGATAGAAACGGTTTCATAAAGGAGAAAAATATATTTTTAATGTTAATTGTTTTGTTTTCCACCTCCATGGTGGGGTATACTAACTTTAGCTAGGACGTCCAAATTTTCCATAAATGTGTCTTATAGTCGTATATCAGTTGGGATCGAAACTGGGCGAAATCGGCACAAAGGGAAACATTTTCGCTCACAAGGACTTAAAATACCCACAATAACTCCTAATATTTTAGAGTATTTAAGCATATTTTTCAATATGTCTGCTTGTATTTACTTACTTGATATTTGGTATGCGCATTCCCCTATAACAAAAACATGCTCCATAAAGTGATTTTTATTCGTCGGGGGTGAAATGGGACGAAAAGGGATAAAAATGGTACCTATCAAACGACAACAGCTAGTAACACGAAATTCGATGTGTAGATTCCTCTAATTGAGTAGATATATAAAATAAAAGTATTTTTTCCAAATTTCTACTTTAAGGGGTAAAATGGGAATAGAGGGATAAAAATGGTACATACCCAACGGTTGCACCTTTAATAATGAAATTCGGTCCATACATTCCTCTGATTGCGTAGACACATAAAGAAAACGGATTTTTCGAAAATCGTACTTTTTAGGGTTAAAATGGTAAAAGGGGATAAAAATAGTACCAAACAAATGACCACAGCTAGATTCATGAAATTCGGAGTATACATTCCTCTGACTGCGTAGACACGAAAAATAAAAGGTTTTGACAAATTCGTACTTTCAAGTGATACAATGGGAGCAGAGGGATACAAATGCTACCAACTGAACGGCAGCAGCTGGAATGATAAAATTCGGTGTGTACATCCCTCTAATTACGTAGAGACGTGAGATTTTTGAATGTCGCACTTTTCAGGGGGTAAAATGAGAAAAGAGGATTAAAATGGTACCAGTCATATGGCCTCAGCTAGAATCATGGAATTCGGTGTATATATTCCTCTGACTGCCTATACTCGCAAAATAAAAAGATTTTTACTTTCACGCAAATATGGGAAGAATCCAGAAGTTAGATTATTTTGCAAAGTGTACGAAAGAGATAATGGATTTTTTAAATTTTTACTTTTGGAATTAAAATAGGATGGAAATACAACCTGTATTAGATAAAAATGCGCCCATAGAATACTTCCATATATTTACTTGAACTGACATTAAGTATTATTTTGATATAAATATTATAAACTCATTGGTAGCCTTGTCTTATAAGCGTGGTTTGAAATAGATACAATTTTAAATTTATTTATAAAATTATTTTTTATTACTTTGATTTGTTTTGGCTACATAATAAAAAAATTAACAATTGCCTGAATTGTTACTGTCTTCTACGAAAATAGACAGCCTCTGTGGAATGCAAACCATGGTGGAGCGTATATGAAGACCGTCCCGCCGAACTTAACACCATCGACAGCCTCTCTGGAATGCAATCCATTTTGAAGGTATATAAAGATCGACGCCATTTTTACTTGTTGGCTATAATTTTGCACACAACTGCATATGCGAGCAAAACACACAATGTGAATGGCTCAAGCCTGACTTGATTTTTTGTAGGTTTTTGTCTGACAACCGTTTCCAGATTTCATCATGTCTTCATTTACATAAAATCTCAGTTGCTGTCAATTCTGATTCTATTCGAATAAAAAAACAAACTAAACACTTCCCACTCTTTTAAACAATTTCGAATTTTATTCAAATGTCCTTCCCAACAGCAAAAAGAACCGAAAATAATTTGAATCGTAGATATGCATCTAGCGAACGATCAAAAATTCGACCTTTTTCCAAATTGATTGGATAGACGAGACAGGCAATTTGGTCAGACTCCATGTTACGCGAGAGTCCGTTTGGTTGGACTCTATGTAGCATGCATTGAGTCCAAACGAACATCTGTTCGAACTCAAGCATAGCTTGAACGCATGCAATTACGGACAAACACGGTCACAGCAACAACAACAACTCAACAACTGTCACAGATATTTGTCGTAGATCTTGTTAAATGTCTCAAACAAGCGGATACTCAGTTACGCACATGCATACATACCTAAATGCATATGTATGTATGTATTTCTATATGTCCGTCCGTCCTTCCGTCCGTCTGTCGCTCGTACTTTGGCGATTCCATCCATCCATCCGTCCATGTTGTTTGTCATTAAATAGTTTTATCGATTGTTCACATTTTTTTGCTGTCCTTTATGTATTGATCATGTTGATCATGTTTTTGTTGCTGTTGGTATTGGTATTGTTTCTCGTAGAATTTGTTGGTTTTATGTAAGCATTTCGTACAGACGTACTTTTTATTGAGATTTTATATGTTTCTTAGTATATGAGCACTTCCACGTGAAAGTGGGACAACAAATTAAATACAATTCTCACAAATGGTTTTCTGGAGTCCATAATATAGTTCGATGGTCCTTAAACACCCTGAAACATAATTGCTGGAATCCATTAACTTACGTAAAAGCATATTTGATGTGCAAGTAAGAGTTTTATATTTGGATGCAATTATTATTATTACATACAATGCTTATATCAATACATAAATTTTTACAGAATAGATAGTTATCTGTACTTCATGTTTCCTTTAATGACATTTTTTATATTTTTCATCAGATCAAATTTGATTGGACTGATACAACAGCTCATTTGCTGGTAGTAGCAGGGGCACATGATCACTCCTGCCGGAAGATTACTACACCCAGTTGCCTGCCGCATCAACTGCTGACTTGTAGCTTTCTGTTCGGCACAGTTATAGAGCTTGTGAATATCTACAAAAAATGTTATTACATGTGCATGTCCCTCTATCAGTTTAAGATATATTTATGTTACAAGAAAAAAATGCGAAACCGAGGATGGTTTCGTGTTTTTAATGTTGCTATCTCAGTATTCGCTCGATTTTAAAATTATAAAAATATAAGGTTATATAGTTTGGTTTGATAAGGCTCCGACCAGATTTTAATTTCTAACAGGTTTTTTTCTAAATACAATTTTCACCGTGAATTTTATTCAAGAAAAACCTGATTTATTGAGGTTATTTTGAACTCGTCCAGCTCACGAACGGACAATGATAAAAGCGAACTACTACTTTTATTTTGAAGCCACTCTAGTGTACATTAGGGCGTACCTCAAAAAAAAAGTTCGCCGTACACCTTCGAATATGAAGTATTATTGAAAGGTAGTTTCAAAAAAAAAAATTTTATTTTTTTATGCCGAACGTAGGGGTCGCGCTTTTACATTTTTCTATATAACTTGTATTTATAAACGGATTTTAAAGTGTGATACATCGATGTTTTTGTCTCGACGAGGCCGATTTTTTTGTCTTTGAAGTCATTGAGCTCAAGCACCCCCTTCTGGTACTTACCCATCATTTCTCAGTTGCTACTACCCTAATGTACCACTCTAATAATCGAAAATTAAAGCTCGCATAAAATCATGAATCATGTTTGAGCTCAATGACTTCAAAGACAAAAAAATCGGACAAAAACATCGATGTATCACACTTTAAAATCCGTTTATAAATGCAGAAGTTATATAGAAAAATGTAAAAGCGCGACCCCTACGTTCGGCATAAAAAAATAAAAAAAATTTTTTTGAAACTACCTTTCAATAATACTTCATATTCGAAGGTGTACGGCGAACTTTTTTTTTTTACTTGTAACCTGGTACGCTCTAGTGTACATCCCTCTAATTGCGTAGACACGTAAAATAAACAGATTTTCGCAGTCGTACTTTTAAGGGGGAAAAGGGGATAAAAATAGTACCAACCAAATGACCGCAGCTAGAATCATGGAATTCGGTGTATACATTCATTTGACGACATAAAAATTCCAAATTCGTACTTTATTTATTTATTTGGTAGTGAGCTATGTACATGAGAGATAATTTATTTTCAAAATGTATATTTATACCCTCCACCTCCAGGATGGGGGTATATTCACTTTGTCATTCCGTTTGTAACACCTTCAAATATTCATCGGAGACCCCATAAAGTATATATATTCTGGGTCGTGGTAAAATTCTAAGACGATATAGCCATGTCCGTCTGTCCGTCTGTCTGTCTGTTGAAAGCACGATAGCGGCCGAACGAAATGAGCTAGGAGGTTCAAATTTTTCCTAAATGTGTCTTATGGTTGTAGATCGGTTGGGATTGAAAGTGGGCGAAATCGGCCCAGAGGGAAAAAATTTTCCCTCACATGGACTGAAAATACCCCTAATATTTAGAGTATTTCAGCCTGTTTTTTGAACATGTTAGCTTGTATTTAGTTGATATTTGCAATGCGCATTCCCTTTATAGCATAAAATGGCACCATAGAGCGTTTTTTATTTGTAGGGGGCGAAATGGGGATAAAAATGGTACCTATCAAACGACAACAGATAGAAACACGAAATTTGGCGTGTATATTCCTCTAATAGAGTAGATACATAATACAAAAGTATTTTTTCTAATTTCGTACATTTAAGGGGTTAAATGGGGATAGAGGGATAAAAATAGTACCAACCTAACGTAACCTGCACTTAGAATAATGAAATTCGGTGTATACATTACTCTGATTGCGTAGACACGTAAAATAAAAGAACTTTCCAAAATTCGTACTTTTTGGGGTTCAAATGGAAAAAGGGGATAAAAATAGTACCTACCAAATGACCGCAGCTAAAATCATAAAATTCGGAGTATACATTCCTCTGACTGCGTAGACACGAAAAATAAAACGTTTTTTCCAAATTCGTACTTTCAAGGGATACAATGGCTACAGGGATAAAAATAGTACCAACTAAACGAATACAGCTAGAATGATGAAATTCGTTGTATACATCCCTCTAATTATGTAGATACGTAAAATAAACAGAGTTTAGGTAGTCGTACTCTTGAGGGGGCAAAATTGGAGAAAGGGGATAAAAATGGTACCAACTTAATGGCCGCTGATAGAATCATGGAATTCGGTGTATACATTCCTCTGACTGCATAGCCACGTAAAATAGTTTTTTACAAATTCGAACTTTATTTTGTTGCTTTTACGACAAAAATGATAGAATCATGAAGTTGTCTTATACTGCGTACGTGAGAGATAAGGTATTTTCAAAATTTATTGTAGCTGAAAATACGCTCTCTATCCCCCAATATTTAGGATATTTATGATTGCTCCCTTATATTTACTTTATGAATTGAAATATTATTTCCTTTATATATACATAGTATACAAATATTGGTAGCCTTGGCTTATTAATTAAATTTCTGATTTTCATACAGTTAAAATTTGTTACTGACATTCCTCTTGGAAGCACCACAAAGAAAATAAAAGTTTTAGCTTGCGAAATGGGACAAAAAGATATAAAATATAGTACCAATGATACGACAACAGCTAGAATCATGAAATACGGTGTGTACGGCGCAATAATTCGTAGAAACGTAAAATAGAGAGATTTTTCGAAATTCGTACGTTAAGGGATATAATTAAAAAGAGGGATAAAAATGGGGCCTACCAAACTGCTGAAGTTGAAATCATGAAATTCGGTGTATACATTATGACTATGACGACTCGAAAAAAGGTTTTCTTCGAAATTTGTACATTTGGGCGGAGAATGGGGCGAATGGGGATATCTTTAAAATTTATACTTTTCTTATCACTTTGTCTGTATCTGAAAATGCTTCCTTCTAATGGCGACTGACAATCGCCTAATATTTAGGCATGTTCACTTTTACAATTACAGCATTTTATTTATATATAGTAGTCGATTTTAAACAGTGCGCATAAGTACACATTATAGTTTGAAATAGTAAACAAATATAGTAATGCGCATAAATATATCACAATTTTCATAATATGGTACTGTGCTTCTATGTAATGTCGACATCCTTTAATCTGCTGGTAATACTGTGGAGTGCACTCCGTGGTGGAGGGTATATAAGATTCGGCCCGACCGAACTTAACACCTTCTTACTTGTTTTGTATTAAAATAGGATAGAAATAAGACCAACCAAACGGCTGTGCCTTGAAATACACTGTAACACCCACTATACACATATAAACATATTAGTAGCCTTGCCTTATATGAGTGGTTTAATACAATTAAAATTCTATATTTATTTATAAAATTATATTTTTTCAATATTTTTATTTGTATTGGTTTGCCTATATTTAAAAAATAACAATTTTCTGTAATGTTACTGCACTTCTACGTAAAATCGACAGCCTTTGTAGAATGCAATCCATGGTGAAGGGTGTATAAGGTTCGACCCGAACTTAACGCCCTTTTTACTTGTTTTCTGTTTAAGGCGACAACGTTATTTCGCTTTTAAATGTATTTTTTCTTCCAGCAGATGCAAATTCCTTTTATTTTTCGTAAGGAAGGCATAATTCAGACGCGTTGAAGAAAATAATTCAAAAGGGGCATTAAAACTTTTGAATCAATCTGGTCAACTGACCACGTTTCCAATATTGCAATACAATAAAAATCGAAAAAATAAAAAAAACGCATACCACCACTGGAAAATCTTCTCCTTCTTCCTCACATTTAATTACCACATCCTTGTGGTTGAATAAAGAAATGACAATCATTTTAGTAAAAAATCCATATTTTGAAACATATTTTACCAATTTTGGGAATCTGGATATTTTCTTGGAAAGTATGCAAAAGCTTGTTTTGCATTTTTTTTGTAGATTTTAAGCAATCGATTAGGAAAAAATTGTTTCTATTTGCTTCGAAATAGCAAAAAGAAGTTGGAGGTAGGTGTAGGTATTACTGTCCAAAATGGAAAAAAAATCTTAAAAATGTCCTTCAAGTGCGCCTTTTAAATATGAAATCTGACTTTTTCTATGTTCATCTTAAACAAGTACTTATCGTCATAGAAATAATAAACTGTTGTAATTTTTACAAACGATAGGTTACATCAACTTTTCGAAATCTCCAATTTTAATGGGGGACATGGACCAAAAGGGATAAAAAATACCAACGAAATTGTTGGCAGTCGTACATGAGGTACATGCATGTATTTTTCACAAATTCTATTTTTAGACTAAAAACGAGACAAAGGGGATATGTTGCAGGGATTTGAAACCCCTCTAGTCCTGCAACCTTTCCTTGACGCCTAAATATATAACATGCCTTTCACTTTTTATTATGAACATGTATGTAGCTGAACACCTTCACAATATTTCATTACAATCGAGCAAACATTTCCTTCGCATGGAAAGACACATATGCGTAAGATAACAAAATAAACAGCAGCAACAACTACGAGAAAAACGCATATCGTATGTCATGTAATTACTTTGTAACTGATTCATAATTAATTGATATTGCTCGGTAGCTGTTGCTATTGCTGCTGTTGTTGTTGTTGTTGCTCCTGCGCTGTGGCTGTCCGTCCGTCTCAAATGTACGTTGCTTTTTTTCTGCCCTCCGATACTCTTAAATTGACCACTTAAACCTGGACAAATATCGGTGGCATTACTGCTGTTGTCGATTTCTGTTGCAAGATGAATTAATGAGATTCCTCCATGACTGTCTGTTGTTATGAATGAATAAAATGCTGCTGTCAGTCAGTATGGGATGGTCTGAGTTGTGCTGGGCTGAGTTGTTTGGATCGGTTTGGTTTGGTTAGGATTTTTCTCTATTTCAATTTCGTTTCATAGAGAAATATTTCATTGGAAAACGCGTGTTATGCGTAATTCATTGAGGATTGTTACGTATTTTGTACGCTTTAAGAATGTTTGCGCTTATTTGTTGCATAACTTTTGATTGTTGTTGCTAACTTCATGAAAAGATTATCTCAAAAACGAGGAGATATTGAAAAGTTTTGTATTAAATGCTTGTCAATATGAATATTCAAACTAAGTTAATTTTCAAACATATTAATTGTATTAAAGTAGAGGTATTTTCTAGATGATTTGCCATATTTGGGATCCCTAGTTTGTGTGGGTCAAAGTCGGTCACCTTGGCCAGAAATTGTTGCCAAAAGTGCAATTATGTGGCGATTTATATAAAAAATCGTACAACTCCCAAAATGGGAGTTGTCTGTATAAATTATGTTTTATGAAATTGGTGTGAACCGGCTCAGCGAATTATTGTAATTTTCACTTCAGGATTAATTCTGGATAATATAGAAAAGAGTTTTAATAACATATAACAAAGAGTTAAAAGCGAATCACTTTTGTGTTTCATTAAAAGTAAAACCAAAAATTACATAAAAAGTAACTTTTTAGAAAAACAAAAATGAGGTGAACCACACTTAACTATACACGCATTGGCCATGTAAGTATTTCCTTATTCTTTGAAATGTCCACCTGCCAGAGGAAAAGAATAATTTAAAAGCGACATAATGTTGTCGTCTTTTAAGTACGTTTTTGAAAAAAAAATTTTCTAGCGTATAATGTCAAATTGATGTAGCACATTTGTACCTCCAAGAAGATCAGGTTTGTCAGATGATTTTTTCCCTGTCTCCAAAGTAGCCGAAACCCCCACCGATAGCACCAAATACAGAAAAAGATTTTATTATTTCAAAGAATTCGACCAAAACCTAAACAAATTATGAATGATTTGCTGATTTGTCACCAATGAGGGAGGGAATATTTTGATCATTATATGTCATAAACAAGCTCCTTATTTAAACTTGCAGTACAAGTACATTTCGTTCTAGACAATTTTATGGTTTCATGTGAATCAAATAGCAACTCAAACGAGATGGTCGCCATCGGCCTAAAACCACTCACTGACAATCATAAAATTTCCCCGTTTCTGGCAAGCCTGAAAAAAATATTGCGACAAAACCGTTATTAGTTAATTTTTTATCTTCTAGGTGATATTTCGACGATATCATCTGGATTTTTTTTCCGGATGATAATCGGGAAATATTACCGATTTCTCATTATCGTACATTGCTTATTAGGAACTATAAGCTGGGCCATTTAAAATTTTAAATTAGAATCGGCTATAAAAACTGATTATTTTATGGTTTTATTGGAAAGGTTGAACTTTGTCATTTAATAATGGAACACAATATCATTCATACAGTGGCTCGGCAGTAGCTCATCCGATCAACCCAATTTTTCAGTACAGCGCAAAATCCACACCAAACAGTAACTCGTTGTTGCATTAGATAGACTCGTGTGGGTTCCCTGAACCCCATATGCGGCATTTTCGCTTATTGACATAGCCATCGAGATGAAAATGAGCTTCATGAAGGCTGAATTGAAGACCGATCTCTTCTCGAAATGTTTGCATGTAAATTTCTTACAATTTACTTTACAGACTCACTACTTTAAAAATAAGTTTTTAATATTTCCCAATTTTGTTCGACCGTATAGCGTCCCATTTTGCAAATGTTAAACACAAACCTAAAAATAAAATAAAAACAAGTAAGGAAGGGCTAAAGTCGGGCGGGCCGACTATATGATACACTCCACTTTCTATCCGAATACAATTCAATTCGGTAATAAAGTGCAAACGGGCTGGATTTTTGTTTAAATGTATGTGTTTGACAAAAAATGTTAAATCGGAAAGGACATTTGTAGGAAGTATATTGAAACCTGGAACGAAAAAGGTGAAATATAGTACGAATAGTTTGGCCAAAATCAGTTAAACATTTGGGAGCGACATTTGTATGGGGGCTATATATAAATCTGAACTGATCTTATCCACTTTCTTCATAGGTGTTTCTAGTTGGATTATAAGATTTTGTGTCAAATTTAAAGAAAATCGGGTACAATATGTGGTTTCTAGAGCGGTACCGACATTAGTATGGGGGCTATATCTAAATCTGAACCGATTTTACCCACTTTTTGCATAGGTGATTATAGGTGATTAGAATTATAAGATGTTATGCCAAATTTAACGAATATCGGGTTCAATATGTGGTTTTTAGAGCGGAAAATGTCAAATCGGGAGCGACTTTTGTATGGGGGCTATATTTAAATGTGAACTGATATGCCTCAAATTAAATTGCGTTCGTCCTTGATCCACAAAACTTACTTGTGCCAATTTTTGTTAAGATCGGACTATAATTGCGACCTGTAATTTGATTACAACAATAGATGTCAGACGGACAGACACACGGACAGAAAGTCGGACTGACGGACATTGCTAAATCGATTCAAGAAGTGATTCTAAGTCTATCGGTATAATTAACAATGGGTCTATATCCGTTCCTTTTGGATGTTACAAACAAATGCACAAAGACATAATAGTCTCGTGGAGTGTGTAATGAATGTTATGGAAATTTTTGTCCCGTCCGTATATCTGCTGTACTTAATTAACAAAAATTAAGAGATAATTCTCATATTTCATAAATCTACGAACAAAATATATCCTCTGACCTTCATTTACATATATATATGGAAAAACAAAGTTCTCAAAAAATCGGTGAACTTTGTATATTTCTATAAGACCTTGCAAAGTACTTCTGTTTTTTGTCACGTCCGTTTGGATGTAAATTTGTTTATAATTTTGTACTAACTTGTACTAAATCCTGACGATATATTTTTAAACTTTAGTACTCTTTAAGCGCTTTAGAAAACTGAAAAGGCTGATCGATTGGGAGATGCCCATATAAACAATTTAAAATCCAAAAATAAATAGTTTAAAGTTTTCGAAGCGACAGGACAAAGAACAAACATTTCATTTGATGCTCTTCTGACTATTAATGTGAACGATCGTTCTCCATCGCGTCCACATTTTCCAATAAAATAAGAAATATCTATTCTTTAATAATTTTGAAACTTGAAAAAATGTTTGAATTGATCTTACATTGCGCTTTATTATTATATGAATTCTGTAACAGGTTCATTGTGAAATATATATTTATTTTACTTTAATAAAATGTGAATGATTCATTGGAAAAAATAAGCATAACTCATGGTAAACAGTATGTTGACTATTTCCCGTGCTGTCCCGGGATCCCAGAAAATTGAAAAAATAATTCCCGTTTCCCGGGAAATAAAAAGTACGGGAAAATGCAAATAATTAATTCCAAAAAATCGATTTGAAACCATTGTGCCTTGTTCTCCATTCCGATGCAAGAAGAAATGACCAATCTGCTATCATCTTTATCCTCATGACAGATCAACAATGGGGTCAGGAATCGGGAAAGGGATATTCTCAGATGAGTTGAGAGGATTGCCGAGGATTTGTCGTGTGTTTCTAAGCTATTTCTATTATATTGATGCAAATGAGGATACACTTAACAGGGTAGCAGATCATAACAACTACACGTATTTCGAGCAACTGCAGAATCTCTTCGATAAAATACACTAACATGGCTTCAACAATTTCACTCAATATCACCCACCAAACTTCTGAATAATGATGAAATTTTCTCCACATTCTCCCCTAGATTTTCTCAATATTTCCAATTAAGGTTATAGCAATGGCCCACCTCACTTATAGTAAACTGGCAAGCGCTTCCTAAGCGACTGTCCAGCTCTAAAAAACCCACGACGCAGGGCCTTTGGGAATCAATTACTACACGACATTCCGAACGTTCTTGTTTTAACTTCTATAGATTCCCTTCGATTTCGTAAACACTTTTGTTTGAATTACTAGAAGATTTACTGTTCAATAAGTATAAAATATATTTATTTTAACTTTAATAGTTATTAAGTAGTATTTTCTACACATTTTTTTTTGGTTTCAAAGTAATTTTTGGAGGATGATTGAAACGCACAGCTATGTGATGAAAATCGTTCCGTTTTAAATCTATACGATTTCGCATATTTTTTCGAGTTTTATGCTTTATATAAGGAATAAATTGATTTATTATTTTATGAGGCTTAGATAAGCCAACAAAATCAACCAAGCCGGCAATTCATTCAACCACACCTTCATAGTCATTGCGGATGCATGAAGATATATTTATGCACCTCACATATCAGATATATATACAAAGTCGTCAATTGGGATTTAATCTCTAAAACCGGTTCTGAATATTCAATATTTTGACAAGCTTTACTAGACATTTTACTCAAAAATGCCGCAGTGTAGTGAGACCCAATTGTCGGCCTTCTTTAAGAAGTAAACCTGGGGTTTCACTCCACGTCCATATGCCTTAAAATCATTGAAACCATGAGTTTGTTTAAAAAAAAATAATGCGAATATAATATGGGATATTGTAACTCGAGGCCACCAAAATGATAACTATTTAGAAAATTCATTCAATATCTTAATTTCTTCAACATCTGCTAGAAACTACTCCATTTCCACATTGTCGCGCAAAGACATGATCTGGCCTTGGAACCATGGTGGTCATCAATATGAGTTAAATGAGGTTGGGGCTATTTGGTAGCTGAATATCTCATGGATTCTTCTATTTGTAACTTCTTGTAATGAATTTGATTTTGATCCACATTAAACTGTGACAGATCAGGATCATGCTTTCTTTTATAGCCTCTAGATTCATTATCCTCTCCAGATGTCTTCAGATTTTCTATATGGTATGATTGAGGCCATAACAACATATCCGGTTCCGTCGGCAAATGTGTGCTGCAACAGTTAAGCTTCTCTTGAGAAGCTTTTAATTTCAATAGATCGGCATGTCGATGCTGCTGGTCTTGGGTAAGGCGAAATTTTAACAGAGAATTTCGGTCATATATTTCATTATTGTCGTATTTATGCAAATCCATCGAAGGCCTGGACAATTTCCCCACATTTTTCGAAAACATTTTTTATTTATTCGGCTTTTCGTGTTTTTTTTTTCGTGCTGTCTGACGCCTTCCGAGTAGTCTTTCTAATGAAATTTTAAACTTTAATTGCCAGATGTAGAAAAAAAACTTTATTTTTCATTCATTGCTTTGCTCCTCGTTTTCCTTGCTTGTTATGTTTTTTCTACTTTTCTTCATCGTTTTTTTTGCTTTGCAAACAATGCCAACAAACACAACAACAATATTGTGTGCAAAAACTAATTTCAGATGGAATGCATTTTAATAAAGCTAAACATAAAATTCAATTTAAATTCAAAGACGTGTTCCAAAAAACAACCTCCGGGAAAAAATGTCATTTCCATCATCATGAAAAACTATCACAAAAAATAACTACGTTTGAGTGGAGATAAGAAAAAAAACTGCATCATCAAACGAGAATAAAACGTAGAGAAAGAATGGAAAGGGAGCGGCGGATGAGGAGGATGGGAGGAAAAAACGTAATTTTCTACAAGACAAATTGCAAAAAGCGAGAAAAAATAATAGAAGATGCAATAACATTTTTATGTAGTGCTCCACCATAAAAAGACTGCCAAAGTGACAGTACACAAATAAAAATTGTATATAAATATTATACATGCATGCCACAGCCACCGGCTCTTGAATTACGGCTCTTGAATTACGAGGAGGTTTTTGACATTTTATTTGAAATAAAATAATGTAAAGCCAAAATTAAGTCAAACACGGACACAAAAATATGTACATTAATATAAGTCAAGGCGTATTTATAAAGATGATAGCAGGAGCCCAGCTAACTGAATTTTTTTTCATTCAAAAGTGACCGAAATTGTCAAATCCCATATATTTTGCTTTGACAGTATGGCTCACCATTCAAAAAATTACTTGTATTTTGTTGTTGCCGAATTTGTTGTTGTTCTAGTGCTATCACCTGTATAAATACGCCTTGATATAAGTTTAACTGTAAAAATTGTGTACTAGAATATTTCAGATTTCTATGACTTATGTACATTAGGATGGGTCGCAAAATTTAACTGCTGCAGTCACCCTCACGAAATGAAGATTGGATTGTTTAATCGTCGCCGGTTTAAGTCGTTTGTGAGCTAAACGCTTCTGAAAACACCTCTAAAAATCATATTTTCCCGTGTAATTATTATAAAGGGTGGTTAAATTGTTGAATGTGAACCGCACCTAAACGTCAAATTTTTTCTGCATTTCATATGACATTTCTCAATTTCAGACTAACTCAATTTGAACCATGGAAAGATACACAATCGAGCAACGCGTTAAAGTTGTTCAGGCTTATTATGAAAATGGGCGTTCAAATCAAAATGCATATCGTGCACTTCGTGATGAGGCATCTTCAGTGATGAGACACATTATCACCTCAGTGGATTCGTCATTAAGCAGAATTGCCGCATTTGGGCGAATGATAATCCAAGAGTGATTGTCGAAAAGCCAATGCACCCACCAAGAGTGACTGTTTGGTGCGGTTATGGGCTGGCGGCATCATCGGCCGTATTTTTTTCATAATGAGGCCGGTCAGGCAGTTACTGTGAATGGTCTTCGCTATCGAGAGATGATAACGAACTTGTTATGGCCCGAATTGGAAGATATGGATGTGGACGATATGTGGTTTCAACAGGACGGTGTCACTTGCCACACAACAATGGCTCTTTGTGCGCGACAAATTCAATGGCCGTGTTATCTCACGTGGTGGCGATGTCAATTGGCCGCCATGATCATGTGATTTGACACCGTTGGACTTCTATGTTCGAGGTTATTTGAAAGAAAAGGTGTACGTCGATAAGCCCGTAATTATTCAAGAGCTAAAGGATGAGATAATTCGGCACATTAAAGGCATACATAGTACCTCAATTATGCCTCAGCGTCATTGAAAATTTGGACCATCAGATGGAAGCTTTCAGTGCTCCCAAAAAAATTACATAAAACAATACCGATATTATACTCTAAGACAAGAATTAAAATTTATATTTAAAGTGCCAGAGATACAAGCCAACCGATTTGAAGCCGACAAGCCGCCGCCATCGATTTCATCGGCTCACATCGACTTCAACCACGCCGCCGATTTCATTGGCACATGTCGACCACACCGCCGAGAGTTCTAACACCGTCAAACATTACTAGCAAAATAGACAACCCACTTAAAATTAAAAACGAAAGTATAATATCGACTTAAACTACCTACTGCTGTGAAATATATGGATCTTTCTTTGAATTTGATGACGTATATAGAAAGTTTAATGATTGTATTTTGATTTGAAAGTCGCATTTGTTCCTATATTTTAGTGTGTCAAAGTAGGTAGAGCTTTACCCTTCTTTGGAAGGATTATGATATTTAATATGTCTGATCAAATATGCTTCACAGGAAAAGCTGTAATTGCAAAGATATTTATTAAATTCATTCATATTATAAATTCTGGGAATGAATTCACACTCCCAAAAAATAATTGTATGGGTTAATAATATGAAATTATGGGAACATTGGGTAATATTAACGAATATTGAACTACTTGCCAATACAAATTGTTCCTTCTCTTTTCCCAAAAATTGACAAATACTTAGGGGTGATCGAATGACAGAACGAGCCGGCAAATTAGCCGAAAGCCGCCGTCGACGACCTATTTTAAGTAGCGCCGCCGCCGCCGATAATTCTGGGTCGGCTTGTAACTCTGTAAAGTGCTTACAAGGGTCTATTATTTAAAAAAATACAAAAATTCAACGCAAAAAATGTACGGAAAAAATAAAGATTTTAGAGGTGTTTTCAGAACCTTTTAGCTCACAGATATTTTAATCTAGGAACGGAATATTTCGCAAATCATCATTAAACAATCCAAACTTTATTTTCATTGGGTGACTGGAAATTATTTTTCCATTTTATGGACCGCGACCCATCCTATTGTACATATATTGGGGAAATTCCAAATTATTAATACCAAAATATAATGCAGACTATGAAGCAATGTACTGTGTTACGAATTTTAGGTTTTCCAATCTATTTTTTCCTATGTTTTAAAATTATTTCCACGGCAACGATGGTAGCCCAAAATGTCAACGAATAGTCAAACCAATTGAGTGATTTTTAGCCAGCAAAAAGTATATTTTTTATAAGATCCATCCTCGTAAAATTAATATGAACCATATCCTTTCAATAACCAGCTGCTGTATGTGTACATATAATACATGCATATATACATATGTATACGTGTGTGTGTTTGTACATATGTGCTAAGTCATTTTATTTATTTGAAAGTACATAAAAACATCTCATTTTCCAGCTGCGGCAGCAGCTACAAACGAACCTCCTAAAATGCCAGCATCTTCTTTGGAAAAAAGGAGGGTTTTCAACTCCTAAAAGCAGACTTTAGTCTACGACGACGACGACTATCTCGCCATAGATACTCGCACACACACTCGTACTATGTATGCACTCCATGCAATTGTTTTGCTTCATCCTCTTCTACAGCTTCTTCTTCTTATTTCTTCTTTGTATGCTGGTGGTGCCTTTGCATGTGTATGTGTGTGTGTTTATTGCTGTAGATGTTGTTGTTTCCATTCAGCTTCTTCTTCTTTTCAGCTCCAAACGTTGTGTGATTCGTGCGTGAAAAATAGGAGGAGCCCCATTCGGTACGAAAATAAAAATAAAAACCCAACCCGACCCGACCAAAAAAACACAGTTTTTCTCATGCGCAAAAGATGCTTGTGGAAAATAGTTTTTGCTACTCTGTTCATCTGGTTGCTGTTGTTGTGTTTTTTTATTGTTTTTTTTTTCGACGAGGAAAAAGTTTTCAGCTTTAAGTCATTTGTGTTGGCGTAGTTTTGTATTTTTCATCAAAATATATTTAAAATGTTTAAAGCAGCTATAATTATGGCCGACCACATTTCAGAACATATTGGAGAGTATGCATCTATCTACTCTGAAAATGTTTTATAATTGTAAAACTGCGTCAATGAAACTTTTAAATTTTTTATTTGAACTATTGTTAAGTTTACTATGAAAAAAAATCTAAAAAATATTAAACAGTAGAGTACTTATTTGCAGGTTCATTTTAATATTAATTAAATAATAATTAATTTCTTGATCCGACATATGTCCTTCAATTTCAATAGATTTTGTACTCATATGGGAAGAGTAAGTCAAAAAATGTCAGCTTGCAAGAATTACACAAACGGTGTGCCACGAAAAACCATCGCTTGAACAACGTGTTATTCCATATTTGACCAATTGACTCTACATGCGCAACCGTGATACAAAATGAACATATTGTACGGATCATCATAACAAAACTGTCTATTTTAGAGACCGGCCGAAGTCAAATACATATGTATTTATTCAGCCTAAATTTTAATATTTGGCCGAATCTGAACATCCATATAAAATATCTACATTGAATTTTAATAACACAAACTATTCTCTAAGTTCTTATTAAAAAATAGCGATGCGTGGAGCAATTTTAATTTTTCATTAGAAAATTTTAAATAACGTTTCACTGTTAAATCGGAAAAAATGCACGACAATCAGGTTGTGAACGATGCTACTGGAGTTATTTTCTTTGTGGGTACTTCCGTTGGAACCGGAAAATTTCTTAGTTTGCATAGATTTTTACAGAAATTCTCCCGCATAATTTAATTCCACTTACTTCATCGGCAATTGCAGCTAAGTTGGTGAAAGGCAATTGCATCCCTTATATTGTCAAATTAGATCAAAACCTAGCTTTTTCTTAAATCCGCTCTCAACCACGCCATACATTCTTAAATATATATATAAATATATTCACACTTCATCCGTTCTGAGATATGTAATGGTTTGAGTCAATTGAAAAATATTTTTCTACCGAAGCACAAAATTTTTTTCTTAGAATATCCTACCACGATATCTAACTTTTATAAAAAATCGACTACGTAGGTATCTCTAATGGAACCACTATTTTCAGAGGATGTACTGACTTAGACCACTTTCATTCTTCACAAATTTGAAAAAATTAAACAAAAAACACGTAAGGAAAGGCCAAAGTCGGCCGGGGACGACTATATGATACATTCCACTTTCTATCCGAATACAATTCAATTCGGTAAAAAAGTGAAAACGGGAGGAATTTTTGTATGATTCCTAATCATAGGCTATGACCTGGTCCAATTTGTCAAATCGAGACGAATATTTGTATCGGTCCTATATCCAAACATGGAATGAAGTGACTAACTTTCACAATAAGTTCTTCCAGTTCAAGTATAACGTGTTATGTTCACTTTGAGGGAAATTCGGTGAAAATACGTGGTTTCAGGGGCGGAAAAAATCAATCCGGGAGCGAAAATTGTATGAACCCATACGACCTATTTTCACCATTGGTGTTTCTAGTTGAAATATAAGATATTTCGCCTAATTTGTAGATGATCTGTTAAAATACGTGGTTTCTAGAGCAGAAAAAGTCAAATCGGGAGCGAAATTTGTATAGGAGCTATATATAAATCTGAACCGATCTGACCCATTTTCACCATGGGTGTTTCTAGTTGAAATATAAGATGTTTTGTCAATTTTGAAGAACATCTGTTGTAATATGTGGTATCTAGAGTGAAAAAAGTCCAATCCAATATGGGGACTATGAATCTGAATCTGAACCGATTTTCTTCAAATTAAATAGCGTTCGTCTTGTCCCCAAAAACTTCGTTGTGCAAAGTTTCAATTGGTTCTGGCTACAATTGCGACCTGTATCGTGATTACAAGAATAGATGGACAGACAGACGGACAGACAAACATTGCTAAATCGATTCAAAAAGTGATTCTAATTCGATCGGTATAATTAACAATGGGTCTATCTCCCTTCCTTTTGGGTGTTACAAACAAATGCACAAAGACATAATACTCTCGTGAAGTGTATACAAATAATTTTATTCGCAAATGTAAGATTTCCCTACCAAAAGTGAAAGAAACACACAAAATATTGTATTTTAAAAAAATAATAAAAAAAATATAAAAATATTTCATCTAAATACTTTATATTGTAATTATTATTTACTTTTCAAATAATTTCAATTTATATGTTATTCAAATTATCTGAATCACTTAAATATAAAAATGTTTGTTTACATCACTATACATCAATATCAAGGGATATAGGATATAGCGTGACTTAGTCCACGTTCAAACTAACGCTAAAGACAATTTTGGTGTGAAATACATCCACTGTAATAATTGGCGACGATATCGCAAAAATATTTTAGAAAACGCTTGATTGGAATATTCTTTGCTGAATTCAAACAACAAAGTCGAGATTTGAGCGCATCAAATTTGGGAGCTTTTGCCGCTGTATGTAATCCTTCTTGCTCCAATTCATCGTCAGAAAAGTCCATCACATCGTATATTTCCCCATGTTCACATTTTCTCCTCGATTTCGTCCGGATTATAAAAAATATAAACGTATCTATCCTGTGATAGGCCGATATGGATATATCACGGAACTGGTCCCAAAGTGTACATAAATTGTCAATTCCTTTTTCATTTCTTATGTATATTTTAATAAAAGTATTGTATATATTTATACATACAATAATATATATATATTGTAGCATATTATTAAAAATATAGGCGAATCCCGGAAAATATGTGCTAATCTCTTCAAATATCTAACATATTCCATAAAAAATATATCTGAGAGATATTGAGAGTTGAGCCCTCTGTTAACTATTGCAACAATTTAGATAATATTATACTACAATTTCCAAACCGAGTATGGTTCATTTCATATTCTTTGAGATCAGTTTAAGTCTTTAAGATAACAAACATCGGACTTGTCTCTTAAGGTGCGGTCTAAGTCATGCCTATTGAAACCAATTCCAGGATATATCCTTTAAGACCGATTCCAGTCATGTCCTTTGTCCAATCCTGGGGCATGTATTTTGAGGTGTGGTCCAAGTCATGTCCTGTGAGACCGGTTTTAAAGGGGTAGTTTAGAACTGACAGTGGACGTGCCCAAAACATATCGCAGGGTGTCAATTCACCCCTTCAATGACAATACCATGTAAAAGGGACCGGACCCCTTCATACATTTGGGTTAGAACCAGGACCGGTCCTTATCCACCAGGGAATAATCCTAGGACTTGTCCTGAGACAGTTCATTTCCCCGTAGGGTACTTTCAAAGGCATTTGGGCTAATCATTACCAATTTCTTCACATAGGGTGGGGAACCTTTTTCGATAACTACGCCAGTTATCGAGAAATTGTACTTTAATTGTCTGTCTATTTTATCCAATTTTGCCATTTTTCATTCAAATGAACTGCATAAAATAAAACAAATCACATTTTTTTAAATTCCAATGGTTCGATAACTAAGATAGTTGTTGAAAAATGTTATTTTTCCGTTTTTTCATTTTGACCTCATTTTCGAATCATATATGTAATATTTGTAAAAGATTTGATAACATGGTTTGGTTTCTCATATAATTTTGAACCAAAAAATATTCCTCTCTTACAAGTAACACTATGAAACTTTCATCGTCTCATGCTGAAGAACCTGATGGGGGTTTGCGAATATTTTCCAAATCACCCTTGCGAATTCGTGTTTGTCATCATTGTGTTTTAAACTTTAAAATCAATGGAGCGCAAATTTAATTTCGCTCAAAAGGGACACAACTGACAAATAGGTTAAATACTGACGGATGATGTGTCCTCCACCCATGGCAAATAGCCTGCTGTTGTATTGGCAAATATTGCGACTGCCAAAAAAAACCTTTTTGTGTGGTAAACACTTTAAGCCAATAAACAAACATATTATAACACACTTTCGCTATTGATACCGCCATGTGTGTGTGTGTGTATTTTGGAAAGTTTGTTTGTATTGGTCTATGAGAACCAACACACACGCAGCACATAAATGTTGACATAACTACTTAAGAATTAAAAGAAGTGAACAGAAAACATTGGCAATTTCGTCTATAAACTCGATGAGAAAAGTTTAATAGTCCCAATAAAGTTGATGATATTTTATGGGAAAACATTTGACAGAGTTGTTAAACTGAAATTAATCGATCGATCAATCAATCAAATCGTATTCAAATGTTCAACAAATTAAATCGCTCGATGGTGGTTTCCAACTCATAAATATGGAAATTAAAATTTGATTGGTTCCCCCCGTCACAAAGTTCAAGCCCAATACTGTTGTATTCTCTCGATGTTGTTTGTATTGGTGTCAGCCACAATATGTGTGTGCGCGTGTATGTATTGGAGATAAAGATCTCAATTGTTGGCAATAAAGATATTAAAATTATAAAAGCCATGTTTTCATTCATTTTATTCTAGCCGCATTCGTGTACACATAAAGCACATTGAAGGCATTCTCAAACAGTACCAGGCAAAAATATTATATCACTAGATTTTTGACCAACATTTAGGAATGTTTAACCTATTCGCCAGTAATAAATTTCAGCTGGCATCTGGGAGGATAATAACTAAAGACTGATGCTGCTGTTAGACGAGTTTTTCTTTACAAAACTGAACCAAAAGTGAATCTCTTTTAACACAAAATTTGGGCCAAAAAATGAAAAATGGTCCACAACTGAAAATGAAGTTATGTCCAAAAAATAAATGAAAAATAGCCCAAATCAAAAATTAAAAATCGCCAAAAAAGGTAATTTTTCATAAAAAAATCGCTAAAGTAATTTTTAATATGCAAAATTAATTTTCATAAAGAAAAATCGTCCAAATGACAAATATGATATACCAGCAGTGTCCGCTACTTCGGACGCGGAAAAGCCAGTTATTTGTTAAAAGTTTTATCCATCTCTGTTTTTGAATAGTATTTATTGAATTTTCTTTTGGTGGATATAGATAAATTTAAAATAGTAATTTAAAAACCTCCTATTAGATATCACTTATATACAGTCAAAGGAATGTACTGGTCGAATTGCACTCTTTTAGCTGAACTCATTTCGTATGTATCATTTTCTACCCAGTTTCGAACAAAATATTACAGCTGCAGAGCCTTTTATGTCATCGATCTCATGTTTCTTTCTCAAAAAGTACACATTTTGAATAGTCACTATAGGTAACATGTGTTCCTGCTTCTCTCCTAAAAGCATGTACTTTATTTGGTACCACGGTTATCCCTTTTCGTCCCGCAATTCCAATTATATTCCGAGTTTACTTAATTAAATGTTGTACAACATTTCGAAAAATTCAATTTGAATGCACGTGATCAGAGGAATTTACATACCAAATTTCACGATTCTAGGTGTAATACTTTAGTTGGTACCATTTTTATCCCTTTTTGTTCCGCGCACCCCTTAAAAGTGTAAAACATACATATAATGCAATATAATTGTGCTTCTATGTGGTGAGAGGAATTTACATACCAAACTTCACGATTCTAGCTGTACAACTGTAGTTAGTACCATTTTTATCCCTTTTGGTCCCGCGTACCCCTTAAAAGTACAAATTTCAAAAAATCCAATTTTACTGCGCTTCTACAAGGTCGGAAGAATTTACATATCAAATTTCACGAGTCTAACTGCAATATTTTAGTTGGTACAATTTTTATCCTTTTTTGCCCGCTGACCCCTTAAAAGTGCAAAAATGTATTTGCATTGCAGCAGCGAATACAAAATTTCACGATTCTGAAATACTTTAATTTGTACCATTTTTATCCCGTTTTTGGCCCGCGCGCCCCTTAAAATTACAAATTTCGAAAAATCCAATTTTACTGCGCATGGTCTACATGGTCAGAGGAATTTACACATCAAATTTTACGATTCTAGCTGCAATACTTTAGTTGGTACAATTTTTATCCCGACCGCCCCTTAAAAGTATAAATTTCGAAAAATCCATATATGTTGTAAGTCCACGTTGTCAGAGCAATTACTTAAATTGGTACCATTGTTATCCCTTTTTGTGTCTTTCCTCCCTTAAATATATATATGGGACATTCCACGACAAATCGGACAGTTCAAAAAAAAAATATTTTTGATTTCCTCCATTTTTTTAAATTTTTTTAGTACCCACTGGTATACTTTGAGTTTTTTCTGATTACTCGTTATAAAGATATAGCTTTTTAAAAATCATTAAGTAGTAGTTCTTTTTTAAGTCTTCTGCTCATAACTTCGTCAATAATGGTCCGAATCGGATATTCTTTTTTTAAATATTTTTGCTTTTTTATTATTTTTCAGGAAAAATATTGAAAAAAATCACAATTTTTGTATCCAAATTTTGATTTTTTAAATTAAAACTTTAATTTTTAATTGTTTGAACACCTCGATTTTCTCGAAATTTTTTTATTTAAACATCTATTTATTCTGTAAATTTTGAGGCTTGGTTGAAAGTGGGCCTATAGAAAACATTACTTACTTTTAAGGGGCAAAATGGGAATAGAGTGATAAAAATGGTACCAACCAAACGGCTGCATCTAGATTAATGAAATTCGGTCTATATATTCCTCTGATTGCGTAGACACTTTAAAATAAAGGGTTTTTCGCAATTCGTATGTTTAGGGATATAATGGAAAAAGGGGATAAAGATTGTACCAACCAAATGACGTATACACGAAAAACAGAAGGTTTTTTCCAAACAATCAAGGGATACAATGGGAACAGAGGGAAAAAATGGTACCAACTAAACGGCTACAGCTATAATGATGAAATTTGGTGTGTATATCCCTCTAATTTCGTAGACACGTAAAATAAAGAGATTTTCGAAGGTTGTACTTCCACTATCCCCCAATATTTAGGGTATTTAACCTTTTTTGAAGATTGCTTCCTAATATTTACATTTTGAATTGACTTGAAGTATTATTTCGATATAGGTATATATAGTATAAACATATTGGTAGCCTTGCCTTACTGCACTTTTACGAAAATCGACAGCCTATGTGGAAAGGAATTCATGGTGGGGGTATGTTAAGTTATCTTCTTTTTTACTTGCTTCTTGTTTATATTTCTCGAGCTTAGTCCTCGTAACCTCAGGCCCAAATGGTCGTTAGCCATTGTGAAATTTATACTGAAGGGCATTTTCAAAACTTTGACCGGATACTGTTTCCATACATACTCGTACATATGCTTTGTGGTTTGTAAAGGGTGATTTTTTAAGAGCTTGATAACTTTTTTTTTAAAAAAAACGCATAAAATTTGCAAAATCTCATCGGTTCTTTATTTGAAACGTTAGATTGGTCCATGACATTTACTTTTTGAAGATAATTTCATTTAAATGTTGACCGCGGCTGCGTCTTAGGTGGTCCATCCGCTTAGTCCAATTTTGGCATTTCCACGTTTTTGAGTAACAGAGACCCAATTGGTGCGAACGGCGACGAATCGAAAATTGGTGGTCATCATTAACACTGGCCGATACAGCTGCGATATTTTCTTCAGTTCGCACTCTACGTAAGCGTGTTGGTGGTTTAATGTCCAACAATGTAAATTTGGTGCGAAATTTAGTCACAATAGCCCGAATAGCCGCTTCAGTGGGTCGATTAAACTGACCATAAAATGGAAGCGCGCAATGAACTTTCTTAACAGAGCACGCATTTTGATAATAAAATTCAATAATTTGCAAGCGTTGTTCGTTTGTAAGACGATTCGTGATGAAATGTCAAAGCATACTGAGCATCTTTCTCTTTGACACCATGTCTGAAATCCCACGTGATCTGTCAAATACTAATGCATGAAAATCCTAACCTCAAAAAAATCACTCTTTATTAGCCATTCCCTAATCTAAAGTGTTGTTGTTCCACTTGTAAGAGTGCATGTGTGTGTGTCTGTGTGAAATACTAAACGTGTTCATTTCCTATTTCGAGGCTGTTACAAAAGAATGTCAAACAATTCGAACAATGTTCGCGCTGAAATTGTGCTCCAAACACAACCAAAGTTATGTTCGACGCCCTGACGCCCTACCAACAAACCCAACCAGAGCAAACCAAGCACTTGGCCGTTCATAGTCACTCACCCATTCCGTGTGTCACTCAGCAGCCGGTGCTGTGCCAGCAGTAGTCGTCCACCATGTCATGTGTGGCAAGAATCAGCCATAATTGCGCGGTTCAGCAGCAGCAACCGACGACGAACCTCAAGGAGGAATCCACCACAACCCTTTCCCTTGCCATGGAATGGCATGGCATAGCGTGGTGTACATGTACATGGAAGACAAAAGGCAGAAACATCGGACAAACACGATACTAATGCTTGCATGACAAATCCACATTCATAATCTTCGCCATGGAGGACAGAGAGTAGTACATGCCACCCAACTGAAAAAGGGCCCTTTTACATTCAATTCCAAACAATTCGCGTTCTCATAGCCATCGGTTTTTGTGGCTGTAACTGTGACTGCGGTTGTGGCTGTGGCTGTTTTGCGGTGGAATTGTTTTTCGTGTAATTCGCGAACGCGAATATCATGTCATTTTTTCCACTCGAAACAATGGAAAAAAATTTACAGAGTACAGGGAGTGAAAAAAAAACCAATTCGAATGTACGATTTTTTCCACAGTGACTTTGTTAGGCATGTTTACCTTGTAAACGGGTGCGATTGTGCATTTTTCTGTTAATTGTTGGAAATTTTATGGTCTGATGAATGCGTTTTTATTACTTTATTTTTATTTGTTTTCATACATTTTTTTTGTGGGCTTCATTTTCTCTTTTCATGTTTGTTTTGCCATCCAGGACTCGTAAAATGGCCAGATGAGATTCAACGCAATACAAAGTCGGTGTGGGTAAAATGTGATTTTCACTTTAATGTAATAAAAAAACTAAGTTAAAGAAATTTTGAAACGAACGAAATCTACATCGTATAACTTGTTGTGGAACCAAATACAGTTTTGAAATACTTATTATTCGGAGAAAATTTTGTTGATGCATTCAATTTCAAACTATTTTATTAATCTCTGGCCATTTCTGAGGAATCTGGATTGTGGCGCTTGATTTGAAGTGGGATATTGTCTTGTCTCAAGACCGGCTGTGCAAAATTTATTTAAGAAACTTTTTTTTGTAGATTATTTCACGAAAATTGCACAATAGTTCAAGATTCAAAATATTATTTTTTATAGCTTAAATTCATAAAAAAAATATAAAATATCAACTCACTCGTGGAACCGTTTCACATCACATCTATTTTCATCCTATATATTGTCTCATTTTTAGTCATGTTTGTGCTTTATGTACCATCCAAGTTCCACACATTCGTACAAAAAATATTAAAGCAGTCAAATTGCACCGGAAAGAATCACCGAGAATGTAGCAACAGTGCCATTTATCGTGTCCATAATAAAAAAAAACTTGGAAGAGGTCGAATTGAACCTATGGAGCACAGTAGTTCCAAATCTTTTTTGTGGAATTAATTCCGTAACACAAAATCTCACATGCAGAGGTGTTTTCCAAGTGACTCGGGTTCCTAGTGGATGTGAGGGCTTTCTCGTGACCCTGCCAAGTACATGATTGTTAGAAGTACAAATATATTTTGCACAGCTCCTAAATATCTAAGAAACAATGTGCTCACTTGAGTGTATACCTCACAAAGTTTAAGAGATATCTGAGTTAAAATGTTTTTTGGGCGATGTTGGTTTCCTCTTTTTAACGTTGTGATCTCATTATTAGCCTGATTTCTAAATTATATATATTATTGGATTAGTTATAAACTATTCTATTCTAAACAAACTAATGAAAGGATGAGTACAAATTTGTTACTTCAGCTTATATTCAGGGATTTTTATATGAGATATCATAAAAATTACATTACAAATTCTTGAATTGCTTTTTTGTGATACCTCATATAAAATTTCCACAATTCCTAAATGGGAAAAATAAATCCCAAAAATGTGATTTATTTTAGAAAGATGACCGCCATTACTGCATTTCGATCGTGGATTATACGGAAAAATGTTCGTTATTAGCAGCTATATCCGTGGATAAAATGCAATATTTTCTTTTGTAATTGGTATTCGTGTATCTAGAATTAATTGCCTAATTAAATCGTTTTCTAATAAAATTGGTCATATTCTAGTAGTAGTTGCAGTCATCAATTTTTTTCATTCTTTTGCGTTTATTTCCATGAAATCCTCGTTTCGAAATGTACAAAATTATTATATAGGGTCCGCCATCTAACGTTTTTTTTCAACTATTCAACCGTTGGACTATTATTTGTGGGGTGCCCTCAGCAGCCATTTGAATGAAATTATTTTCCATTATTAACCGGAAGGATTGTACTATTCAGTAGTTTTTTTATAGCATTTTCAAAAAAAAAGTTATTTGTTGAAATATGTGGTTTCTAGAGCGGAAAAAGTAAATCATAGGAGACATTGGTATGGGAGCTATATAAAGGGTCCGCCATCTGACTTTTTTTAACTATTCAATCGTTGGACTATTATTTGTGGGGTGTCCGAGGCAACCATTTGAACCGGAAGGATTCCATTATTAACCGGAAGGATTGTACTTTCAAATACAAAAAGAAATTTGAGAAAATATTCAGTAGTTTTTTTATAGCATTTTCAAAAAAAAAAGTTATTTGGCGGACCCTATATATTATAAATCTTCACAATGACTATCAAAGACAAAATCTGTTAAAATATAGGGAAATATATATATATATATATTTTCATGGCAATCAGACAAATACATTCTTGACTAAACGTAAAACTAAAAATTTCAGGATAAAAATCATATCGATCTACAAAAATTGAAATCATTACGAAATTTTGAAATTATGTAGAAAATAATTGCTAACATTTTTTTGTATTTTATTCCAAAAAATACTCATATTTCCAAAGTGCATAAAATATGTTCCAAAATATGGGATTTTTTACTAAAATTGTTAGTAATATTTTCTGAGTAGTCAATTTATGGGTTTAAAATTATGCTTATTATCATTGCCTAATTGGTTCTTTACAATTTAAAAATAAATCCAAATACATTTTTTACATTGAAAAAATGGGTATCTTGGAGATAACCTACCGAGTTTCGTTAACCAAAATGATTCAAAAAGTACATCAATGCATCTAAATTATGTCTCCTTCGCCAAAAAAATTATAAGCGAAATTATGTTGTCGCCTTTAAAAAAACTCAAAATTGGTCTTTGATAACCGTAGAATTTGCTCTGATTTGCGTGGGTCAGAAGTTCGAAGTGTTTCTTGAAATGGACTGACTACTAGGGTAACTTTTTTAAACCTTTTCAAAATATACAATCAGCTCTAGCAAAATCGAAAAGGAAATAGAAACCTATGACAAAAAATTACTTTATTTTGTTCTAGCTTCAAAAAAAGTTCAGCCGGAAATTGATATGAAATTTTGAAAAATTATGTGTTGTCATTTATTTTGGTTTAAGACCAAAGGTTGTGCTGAAGTTTTCAGCAGAACTCAAAATTAGCAAAAAGGCAAAGTGAGACCTTTATTGTTGCAGCTAAAAATTGACTGCGCAGTTTCGATGGGCGCTACCCCATCTCGTCAAAACTTTCGCAACGAATGTATGTCTTTGACTTAAATCAGAGTTCATATTAGTACCAGCGGTCACATACGACTAATGAGAAGCGCTGATAAACAAAATATTCCACCGAACTAAGTCGACACACTAGATGACGATATTAATGTGAAATGAACAAAATAGTTCACATTTTAATGTGTTACATTACTATATGTATGTATTTTTATTATATTTACAATTTAAATTAAAATAAACAATATAAAATATATATCAATTTAAAACATGTACGAAATTGTCGATTCTCGTAAAATGAAATGTGCAAAAGTTTAAATCAAGGACAGCTAAAATTCCACGAGAGTTCTTGTCTAAAACACCTTCAGATTTTTCAAAATTTCAAATATTAATAATCCTATTATTTCATATTTTTGTTAAATATTTCACATTTTTCAATCTTTCCAAAAATTGCTTTTAATGCAAAATATGTATATTGTTCTAAATCAAAGCAACGTAAATATAGCAAAATCTACTTTTAAAACGTAAAAAAAATAAAATGTATATCATTTTAACTGTGAGAATATAAAAATTTAATTTAATAAGGAGGTAAAGTCGAAATGGAATATTTGAAGCCATGTAGTAAATTCATTTGCAGGCGCAAATTTTTTTATCAAACAAGGCTCATAAAAACGTATACTTTTATGGAAGTATCAAGTTTGGCTATCACGTAGAGCAAAAAAAATAAAAATGAATCCAAGCCGAAAAACCTACCCTACTTTCCACATCCATTCGGAATTATCTAAAACATTTTTATTTTCTGTTATTTGTATTTATATATATCTTCTGAATATATTTAGAAAATATCCATAGCTGTTGATGAATTTAAAACGGTTTCATTTCGTAAACTATATATATTACGTTCATCATTTTCTCTTGAAAAAAATATTATACAATCATTTTACTTAGGATCGGAGTCCGAATATATACTATTACAAATATACTAAAACTTGCATTGTGACTATATTGATATCTAAAAAGTTGTTAAGTCCTTTTGAATTCTATAAATAACTTTTGGCCAAATTTCCGAATTTATAACCTCAACGGCTCTCTACGATTTCAAAAGTTATACTATAAACTTAAGGGCTTTTGGTACATTTGTTATGAACCGAAAGTAGTAGAATTGACTCCTGTGGGACGGACATATGTATACATATGATTTTTTAATATTTCAGTCCCTGGATTGAATTAAAAAAATCTGAAATGAACACATCGTTGGAAATATTTCATTATTTTCCTACAGCCTTCGATTCATCCACAAGAAATCACAACTATGAGTGAATGTATCACAAATAAATAGAGAAATAAAACACTTTTCCAGTGACCCCATTATTTTAAGAGGTATCTTTAAATTCAATAGTCTCTGCCCCAACTAAATGTTTATTTTAATCAGTTTCCCCCCGAAAGCAGCAGCAAAAATAACAGGAACTAGAAACCATTTTCCGAACATTATCGATAAAATTAATATCAAGTCTGCCGAACAATGAGCCTATAAAAACAATTTAGCCAAAGCCATAAAAATAAAAAATAACTTTCTTCACACACACGCACACACATACATACACATACTCAAAAACATCAAAGTCATCCCATAAAAAAAGGAAAAAAAATAGTATCTCTGAAAGACATCAAACGCCCGCCCACTTGAAATAAAAAAGCAACATCAGTAACAGTAGCAGAGGAGGCAAATACACCCTTTCATTTCGGTAACATCCTTTCAAGCGGTACGAGCTGCCACACATTCCTGGGGGTACTCCGTCAAAATAATGCGGTTATTTAAACCCTTTCTCCCACATCCGGTATTTATTATGTTTATTAAACTGTTGATGGGAAAAAGGACTCTACATCGACACACACTCCACTCGTGATCTTCATATGGTCCTTATTGAAAGGTAGACTCGGGTGTATGTGTGTGTTAAGTAACCATATTCATTTCATTACACTTTCCTTTTTCTCTGTCCCTTCCAGTTTTCAACAAAAATTGATATTTATGTGTGAGTGTGTATGGGTGTTTTGTAAATATTTGCCTCAAGGGTACTTTTGAAATTTATTACTTTAAGCTCTGGCTAATGGTCATTTGTTGTGGAAAATGTTAAATTTTATTTGTTACAATTTATCCAAACACCCGACACAACAACAACACAACATACCCAAAATACAAATTGGTCATTGCTCTGTTCCTGGTATTCGTAGTAGGTAGTATCCTTGCCGGAATGCCGGTTATGGCCGTTACTTTCCTGGCGGACTTGCTAGCTGGTTCAAGGAAATGTTTAAAATTGTTTTAAAAAATATACAAAGAAACTCCTTTAAACTGACCAAAGGAGTAAGGACGGGGTAAGAAGCCATTAAATGTTATTAGTGGCTGGTGTGGGGAATACATCGGATATCTCGTGGGAAATGATAGTGGACGTTGGACAAGACTGATTTATACTGCCATTCATTTAACTTATCGTTTATTTCATTCATTGGTATATATTCGTGTTGGATATTTAATAAAAAATATCGGCGACAACCAAAAGGGATCTGTAATAAAAGTGTATTATTGCAATGACAATGATAGTTCAATTTTCATTTTCGTTTTATCGTAGCAATTTTACCTTTTATGAAGGCAAAAGTTCGAGCCAAAAAAATTGATTATATGTGCCTTGTACATTCGAGTTCCTTTTCGATTTAGTAAGTTCTTCTTACGTAGGAAGTTTTTTGTTTTGGTAATGGAAATGAGGAGAATCACACTTTTGTAAGACTAGAATGTGTTTACGATGCAAATAACCCCATATTTCAGTTTTTACTTCACATTTAACCCACTGAGTATTAACAGTAAGCAACCAATTTGCGGCCCTTAATGGGTTAGCAAATTCTAAAAATTACAATTGGTTATCAATACCTCTCCAACGAGCCCCTAAAAACATAAATCGAACTAAAAATGTGGAAGTTATTGCGGTTTTTATAAAAAATGCATCAAAAATTGCACTAAAATATTATAAATCTGTCCTTTATATTCGGTCATATGGTTTGATAAGGCTCGGGTCGGATTTTAATTTCTAGCCATTTTTTTCTCAATACCATTCTCATGGTGAATTCTATTCAAGAAAAACCTGATTTTTTGAGGTTATTTTGAACGCGTCCAGCTCACGAATGGACAATGATAAACGTGAAATATTTTGGGAGAACACATAAAATAAACCAATCTTTCGTTTTAGTCGGGAACATCAACATCATATTTTCCTTCCTCACAAAAGAAGCCACTCTAATGTATATTAGGCTGGGTCCATACAAATGGAAAAACACAGATGGCTTGACCCAGTGACGAAATATTTTGCAGATCATCATTAAACAATCCAATATTCATTTCTTGGGGTGGCCGCTGCAATTTATTTCCGTGACCCGTCGTCATGGTCTATATTGTAAGCATTGGTAAGCCTAAGAATTATTAGGTGCTGGCTGATATAGGTGTTTAACATTTTGACCATAATCTTTTGTGTCAGCACAAAAACTGGAATTAATTATGATCGATGAAGACGACGTAGCCCCCTCCTTAGCCACAGGGAAATGCTGAGAATCCTGTGATTTTGTTCAGGGAATCGCGGGATATTTATTCATTCTTTGTATTTACGAAAGTAATCTATGGCAAGGAAGCCGACACGCTACCTACAACATTACACTTGTCCACCAGAACCAGAATATCTGTTCACTTCTTCAATTAATTTTTTTTTCTCGAAGACAAAATACATATGTTTCCCCTCATGAAGATATAGTGAAAAATAAATTCTCACACTTCTGATCCTGCATTTAATCCACATTATGTTTTCCTTATTGAGTGGATGACATTTTTCGACGCTACCAAAAAGCGTAATCCTTTGCCGGGGATTACGTTTTCTAATGATGCTGATAAATGATGCGTTCGTATGGAAATCTTTGGCACAGTAATTTTTCATTTGTAACGAAATAAAACATGCAAAGCTTTTGAAAGAGTTTCCTCCACCACCAGCCCTCCCCCACTTGTCTTTTTTCTCAAAAAGGGGTACAAAACAATAGAAAAACACCCAGGAATTTCCAAATCACTTCAAAATCCTTGGCAAAGTCGAAGATGAGGCAAAGTGAATTTTCTTTACTAAAGGATTGTTAATGCTTTTTGCTGCTGCTGCTGATGACAACAAAGATAATGTCCTCCTCATACAGCTCGCATGCCACGTATTGATGGAACATCCAAGCAAAACACTCATCGTACTTACTTACGGCCGTATGTACACCTTGATTTTATTTTCCATGTTTTTCCTTTTCGTTTCAGTTTGTTTTCTGTAGGAAATCCAACAAAAAGGAAAAATATCTGAAAAAATATACGTATATATATAATATGCAAATATATGCAGATCCGCTTTTGTCATGTCAACGCGGGCAAATCACATCTTTTTTCTTCGTTCCATTTGAGGAAGGACAATCTTTTCTTTTGTCATCATCCTCGTCATCATCGGTCGCAGCAGCAGCCTCATCTCATGAATGAGTGAAAAATTTAACATTTGATTGCGTCTACTTAAAAACGAACGCTGATGTAAAAACCTGAACATATCTTGTTGTTGCTGTTGGTTTCTTCGAAGGCGAGTTAAAAACATTTTCGAAAAATATGCAAAATGCTAAATAAATTCACAAATCTTTTAAAGAAACAAAACAATCAACAAAAATATATTTATTCTGTCTGATAACTTTTACTGGGTTTTTGGGGAGGAAATCGTCGTCAAACAGGTGCTTTAATTCAAAATATTAAATTCTTCAACTACACGACGAAGTTATGTGGAGAAATTCGCAGTTGGAGAAGGTCCTTTTGAAAATTTTTCCAAATTCACGAGAGATATAATTTTGATGGGGATTTAATTCAGAATTTTAAATTTGTTACTGATTCATACTCGCAAATTAAATACATACTCGCGAAGAGTTATGGGTGATTCCACGTAAAGTGACCCTTTTTCGGCAAAATTTCATAATCAATTTATAATTTAAAACATTCGTAATGTTTATACTTCTCATAATAAATATTTTAGATTATATTAAAAAAAATGACAACAATAGGTCTGATCATTTCCTTTTCTAGATATAGACTGGTGTCGTAACAGGATTTCTGTCAAAATGTCACGCCCGTTACAATTTAAATATCTTATATATCCTAAATATCTTATATATCACGAAGAGATGTCGGTAATGTGTACTTTAAAAGAATGTATACGAACTACTCTTTTGATTAGCAAAAATGAATAAAGCCGTGTAGTGGAAGAATATTATAGATTTCAAGAAATTAAGTAAAACCTCAAGATTTTCTTCAAAGCTAAGATCACACCCGTAACTCTAGAGCGTGTAGTATATCTCCTATATCTAAAACGCTAAGACATATTTGTGTATACAATAATATTCCGATTAACCTGACTTTTTCAATTGGCAATATAGCAAAAGTCTCAGTCAATGAATATGGGGGATATTTAAACATATTTAAGCAAAAGTGTCACACCCGTTCCAATGGAATCACCCTTATGCAATTATCCATGAACGCTTTACTTAAATATTACAGAGTTTCGTAGAACGTCCAATTTGCTCCTTCAAAGGTTGTTACATTATGAACTTGTCAGCATAAACCTTAGACGTCAAAAACGAAAAAAGTCCAGCAGTTAAATCGCATTATCTGGCTGGGCAATTCTGATCATGTCACGGAATAATTCCAAATATTGCGTGAATATTGGAATACCCTTTATCAATGCCAGTTACTCAACAAATTTGTTTGTTCACTACATTAGAAGTTACAGACTTTAAATTATCCCTATGACCGATGACCAATTTTTGAGGAAATATAACATAGGAGACCTTTGAAATTTCGTTCATCTAGTTATCGTCTAGTCGTCTAAAAAAAAATTTAATTTGATCGGCCTACAGCCACACCCACTTACAGTCGGAGGGAAACAAATAGATAAGTTCATATGGTCCATACCAAAATCTACCAAAACTTTTGGGAGATTAGAATTGGTTATTGTATTTATAAGGACTGTATAAAATCGGTCCATCGATATTAAAACACCTGTCTTTAATCCGCCTGAGTACACACTTATTTTTTGTAACACGTGTAACACGTTAAAAAACTGTTGTATTTAGTGTTACAAAGCAAATAATTTTTATTTTAAATTTTTTCAATATTTCAAATTTTTTTTCAATATTTCAAATTTTTTTTCAATATTTCAAATTTTTTTCAATATGTAAGTCAAGCCACTTTTTTTTATATTTACAAATTCAGCTGGTCATAATTGGTACTTGTTAATTGTAGTTATACATTCATCATTAACAATTCTGTTAAATTTCGCAGAGATCCAGTTGACAACATCGATGGCATTTCGATTTCCAATTCTGAATTTTTAATTTATTGTATCTGAAATTGTCCTAATTTATGGCTAAGTGCGCCTCATAACCTATCTTCGGAAAGTTCTAGTCCTAGAAATACAGGAACTCTTAAGCATTTTTTATAATCTTTTAATTACACTGTCCTATAATTCTGAAAGGGCAGGTTTTTTAATTATATTGTTTATTTCAAGATTTTGTAAGCCCCAGCGCCTTGTAGGCTTTATAGAGGCTAAAAAGGCATCTTTATAACAATCAATATTAATTATTTATATACGTACATTTCAAAATTAAGATAACAATTTTAGTAATTTAGACTTGTAAATATTAGAAGTGTTTCTATATTTTGCAAAAGGTAAAGTTTAAGCTCTTGTTTAAAAGTCGAAATTGTTGATATATTTCTTAAATATGCAGGAAACCGATTGTATTCAAATGGTCCAGCGTACGTAATGCGTTGCTTAGTCAATTCCAATCGGCATCTTGAGACCTGAATGTTTTTCGACTGTCTAGTATTCCGTTTAGTTCGGACTATATTTCTATTAAATGTAATTTTTCTTGCTCCTATGCCTCTTAGACACTTAAACATGTACATCAAAATGTGTTGTTTATACACACCACGGCAAATTATGTACTATCTTTAAGGCTTTGTTTTGAGGTGATTGTAAGGATTTCAATGAGTTGTGAGATGCAGATCCATATATCATAGGCAAGTATGTAAGATGCGAGTGAACAAGTGATTGATATATAATCATCTTAACGCCAGTACTCAACTTATGTTTAAATTTATGCAGAATTCCTACAGCTGATGATATCTTTGCTTTAATGTCCTTAATATGAAGATCCCATCACAAATTATAATTTAAATGCCTGCCCAAATATTTCACGCTCTGGGACTCAGCAATTGGTGTTCCCTCCACATGAATTACCATTTCACCATCATTTGAGCTAATGTAAGGCTTGAATCTTATAAATTTTGTTTTTCCGGCATTTAGAACTAATTTATTAATGCGAGAAAATTCAGCCAAAATTGCAGCATCGTACTCGATTTGGGTTTGAAGAACTTTTTCGTATTTGTACTTATAGATAAGACATACATCATCAGCAAATAAAAACAGATTTCCATTAAAAATGGCATTTTTAAGTCATTTATATAAATCTTAAATAACAATGGACCTAGAACGCTCCCCTGAGGGACACCATGTGCAACTGGCAACATAGAACTACTCGACGACCCAACTTGGACGCACTGCAATCTATTTTGTAGGTAATCCTTAAATAATGCTAGGGTTTCAACCGTAATTCCAATATTACTTAACTTCCTTAGCAAAATATCATGATGGACCAAGTCAAATGCATTGATTAGATATTTTTTGTAGAATAAACTTACAGTCCAGCTGGTCAGAGTTTCTTTTACAGTGGACAAAGTTTTCATTTTCTGGTCGAAGGGAGCATTGTACTAAGTGCACAAAATGCTGTAAGTTAATGTCTGAGAGAATTCTTATTGTCAGAACTATGTTGTGGAATTGTATGAGAATCATTTTTGTGGAAGATCTTAACCCTCTAGCTCCTCGCAAAAATAAAAGAAGAGACAATGTAACTTCGACAGGTGTACCTATTTCTTCCAAATTTCATATTTTGGCATTTTTAAATGTTGGCAACAAAAATTGATATTTGGCCCCTAGTCTGTACATACAAAAATAATCTACGATATTTTTAATTATCTCTTATAATTCAACTTACCTCGCTCTTAATTAAGTCTTTTTGTGCATTTGTTTGTAACACAGAAAATGAAGCGAGATAGAGCCATCGTTTATTATACCGATCGACTTAGAATCACTTTTCGAGTCGATTTATCAATGTCTGTCCGTCCCTCCGTCTGTCCATCTATTCTTGTAATCAAAATACAGATCACAATTGTTGTTAGAACTAAATGAAACTTTGCACAACGAAGTTTTGTGCTATAAGGACGAACGCTTTTTAATTTGAGAAAAGAAAATCGGTTCAGATTTAGATGTAGCTCCCATACAAATTTTACTCCAGATTTTACTCTTTCTGCGCTAGAAACCAAATATATAAGCAGATTTTCTTCCAATTTCGCAAAATGTGTTAACAAGAAACATCTCTGGTAAAAATAGGTCAGATCGGTTCAGATTTATACATAGCTCCAATACAAATTTCGCCACTGCATTGATTATATCCGCTCAAGAAATAACATATTTGAACGGATTTTCTTCAAATTTGGCAAACCAAATCGGTTCAGATTTATTTATAGCTCCCATACAAATGTCTTCTCCGATTTGGATCTTTCACGTATTTTAATAGCTTTCTCTTCAAATTTTGCAAAACAACTTATATTTCAACCGGAAACAACTCTGATGAAAATGGGCCAGATATGTTCAGATATATATATGGCACCCCGCCATTTGGAAAAATAACCACTTTATCGTAACGAAACGATCTCAACGTAACTATGTTAACGTACATAAGCAAACAAACGAAAATCGACTTTCTCTTTCGCTTTTCTACGTTCAACACATTACATCGTTTGCTCTTCAACTTAAATCGAATTAAACTTTTTGTAAAGTTTCCAATATATATTTTATATTTTTTAATAAAGTTGTTTTTATATTGTAAGTAAAATACCACAAGACTTTTTATTGTGGAAAATAACCAAATGCAATTTTCCCAAATATATATATATAGCTCCAATACAAATTTCGGAACCGAATTGATTATTTCCGCTCTAGAAATAGCATAACATATTCCTAGAAATAGCATATTCCTAATTCGGAACATCAGTTCATATTTTAAATAGAAACACCTCTGGCGAAAGTGGGTCAGATCGGTTCAGAATTATATAAACTTATGCTAAAAATGGGTCAGATCGGTTGAGATTTATATATATTCAAAGTTTGTTTTCAAATTTTCTTACAAATACAGATTGCAGTATGAAATTTTTCGTATATTCTCCTCTTATAGCTGTGTCGTATATCACTCGGTTCAAATGTAACGTCCTTTAAATACCCTACACCACAGGCTATAATGACTAGGTGTAGGGTATCATATAGGGTCACACCCAACTTTAACCTTCCTTCCTTGTTTATTAATGTATCGTCTATTAACACTTACAACATAAATTATTGTATATTATTTGATTTCTGGGAGAATTCTGAATAAAATAGAAGCTATAGAAGTTTAAATATACAAAAAGGTATGTTTTCCTGATTTTTCGAACATGTTTCGAAGAATTTAGTGAAAGTAAAAGAAAAAATATAGATTCTACAATAATTCACTCACCCGGTTCACTAGAATATAAAATTATAAACAAATATTTATATAAATATTATTCGAAACGCAAAGAACCGATTACAAAATTAAAACGTGAATTTTAAATCTGAATATGCCTGTTGATATTTCTTTTGCTTTGAAGAGTCAAAAAAAAACATTTTTTTCCTTTAGATAAGGTCTCAAAAAGAACATTTGAAATCCATCCCAAAATTCATAAAATGGGGAAGATTTGGAAAACAATCATTGTAACCATTGTAAAAAACAATCCACACATAACCGACGGTTCATTCCAAAAGCGGTTGTGGTGGCAGTCAGTCCTTATATAGGGTGACAAAAGGGTAAAATTCATAAAAAATTAAAAACGATTAACAAATTACTAGATTTGCAAAAATCCTCAAAGTAGGGTAAATGTGTTCCAAATTTTGGGATTTTTACGAAAATGGTAGTCATGCCTTTATTTACCGTTTTTATCTCTTTTGGTAAATTTCAAGTATTTTTCTTGGACTTCAAATTCGTAAAATTTTGACCAAACTTGAATTTTTGCAGAAAACTTGTTTTAGTGAGAACTTCAATAACTCATTCGATTACCGACGGATTTATAAACAACAACAAAACGTCTTATTTAAATGAATTCACACACAACGATTTCCAATATTGAAAAATGGCGAAAAATTTTTTGCTGAACCAATACACGCAGAAGAAGTTTCTAATAAACAAGGTATAGGTCAAAGTTCTTTTTTTTCATGCTTTATATAAGGTTACTTTCTATATATGTTTGTGTGCCACAAAATTTGAAATCAATTTTTGAAAGCTTTTTTCTCAACCAATTTTGCTCAAATTTTGCACACTTAATCATTTTCGATGACAATACAAGGAAATGGAAAAATTTGACCAATTGGACAAAGGGGCGTGGTACCTCCCATACAAACCACAAATTAAAAATCTATTATTTCTGCTCCTGATAACGGTATTTGAACAAAATTTGGTACGTCGGTTTGGTGTGCATTTTTTAAGTGCTGCTGCAAATATGAGCGGGAATGGACAAAGGGGCGTGGTACCTCCCATACAAACCACAAATTAAAAATCTATTATTTCTGCTCCTGATAACGCAGTAATTTTTCCTTCTACAAAAGATAACTAAAAAAGAATTTCTAGGCCCCATAGAATTCTGCTTGCATAAAGCATGGATTTGAAAAAAAATTTTTTTTTTGATTTACTAGTTTACTACAAAATATCTACAAGAAAAGTAATATCAGTTCACAGAGTTTTTTGGACTGTCGCACAGTCTTATCAAAGGTGCATTTGCACATTTGAATGCAATTTTAATAAAACAATTATTATTTCAAAGGTTAGAATAATGCAACTGCAAAGTCAACGGCATTTCTTATCAGAACTAAAAATCTAGCACAATTCAGACGTAAATCTACTTACTGTCTATAATTAATTTTTCATTAAATACAAATTAAAATTTTAAACAATTAAAATATATCAACACAACAGTCCACAAGTCTAGCATTCGCTCACCCCCTCCAATTCATTTTGATTTCAAGTAATGCTATCTTTTATTTATGCGGATTATCAGACTTCAGTTAAGCTTTCCCCTTCACGATGCCTGTGGCTCTTCAAAATCGCTTGGAAAAAAGAACAGTTGTACAAACTAAACTACACAAAGTTCTCAAATCCGATTTCTAACTAATGTCTGACCTCAGAATACTTAAAGAATCGCACTTTCATAGCGAGGCTATAACCTCGGGCGCTGTCTAAAGTTGAAGTTAGTTGCACCCCGTGTTTGCCAATAGATCTGATTGTTGTTCATTCCGCTCAGTTCAGTTCGCAGTTTACTCTTCGTCAATTGTTGTGAATGCTTTTTCTGTTTGTTTAATGTCATGTTATGATGTTGTTTTTTGCATTGAAGCCAACGAGAAAATAAAAAAACAACGGAGAAAAAACAATTGTTGCCACAAAAATAACAATTGCTCATCCAAAAAGTAAACATCATCGGCATATCCTTGTGCCGCACGGCACCGCACCGCACACACAGAGCATCATGCAACACGCAACACCCACCATACACCATACACCACACAACACTGGCAGCAGCAACAGGCAGGCAGGCAATATGGCAATTGCTAATTATGTTTTTGTTAAGTTTTTTTAATATTGTTATTTTAATTGTGCTGCTGATGTTGTTGTTTTTGTTGTTGTAGCTGCTGCCACTGCTACTGCTGACGTGCTTCCTAACAGGAACCATCGACAAGTGCGTTTGTGCCAAACAACCCTCATTATGCCTGCCTGTTGTGTATGATGTAGTATCGCTTTTGCTTTATTATATTCCATAATCATAATCATTCATAGGCGATTCTGGGGAAGTGCTTGAATCACTGCCGTTTCCGATACATAATACAGACATATTTATGTACAATAGACTGGGTCGGCCAGCCTTGAAAAATCCAAAAAAAAACAGAAAAGCAAAAAACAGAAAAGCAAGCTCTTAAAAAATCACCCTTTATAGCAACTAAAATTACATATAAAATATCTGTAAGAGCAGATGGTGAAAAACTCCTTATAAACATGCAGGGTTGCCATGCCACCGATTCAGATTTGTTCGCTTTTTTTCAAACCAAGTACACTTCATGGTTATCAAGCACTGTAGGTTGGTAAAACAAATGAAAACGGCGTTAAGTTCGACTGAGCCGGACTTTTTATACCCTCCACCATGGATTGCATTCCACGTAATCTGTCGATTTTCTAAGAAGTGCATTAATATTACAGCAACAATTTGTTAATATAGTCAAACCAAAACAAATAAAAATATTGAAAAAATATAAATAAATTTAAAATTTTAATTATTTCAAACAATAGTATATTTATACACTCCACGAGAGTATAATGGCTTTATGTATTTGTTTGTAACACCCAAAAGGAAGCGAGATAGACCCATTGTTAAGTATACCGATCGACTTAGAATCACTTTCTGAGTCGATTTAGCAATGTCCGTCTATCTGTCCGTCTGTCCATCTATTGTTGTAATCAAATTACAGGTCGCAATTATAGTCCGATCTCAACAAAAATTGCAACAAGTAAGTTTTGTGGATCAAGGACGAACGATATTTAATTTGAGGTAAATCGGTTCAGATTTAGATATAGCCCTCATACAAATGTCGCTCCCGATTTGACATTTTCCGCTCTAGAAACCACATATTGTACCCGATTTTCTTTAAATTTGGCACAACATCTTATAATCTAAGTAAAAAACCTATGGTGAAAGTGGCTAAGATCGGTTCAGATTTGGATATAGCGCAAATACAAATGTTGCTCCCAAATGTTTAACCGATTTTGGCGAAACTATACATATTATATTTAAACTATTTCGTTCCAGATTTCAATATACCCCCATACAAATGTCCTTTCCGATTTAACATTTTTTGTCAAACACATACATTTACAGGATACAAAAATCTTTCCCGTTTTAAATTTTTCACCCAATTAAATTGTATTCGGATTGAATGTGGAGTGTATCATATAGTCGGCCCCGCCCGACTTTAGCCTTTCCTTACTTGTTATTTATCGAAATAACACTTCAACTCAATTCTAAAAGTAAATATAAGCAGCAATCTTCAAAAAAAGCGTATATACCCTTAATAAAATTTGAGGGATTGAAGGTGCATTTTCAGTTACAGCCGTTTGGTTGGTGCTATTTCTATTCTACGTTAATACCAAAAATATACATTTTGAAAATCCAATGTCTCTAACCTAACCTATACTAACTTCATAATTCTCACATTTTTTTCATAAAAGTAGAAAAATAAAAATTTGGAAGTACAAAATACTTTGCGAGAGGCTATGCAGTCAGAGGAATGTATATGTATAAATGTTTGGTACCATTTCTATCCCCGTTTTCCCATTTTACTCCTTAAGAGTTCGACATTCTCTCTCAAATCTCATTATTTTATGTGTCTTCGCAATCAGATAAATGTACACACCGAATTTCTTCATTCTAGTTGTAGCCGTTTAGTTGGTACAATTTTTGTCCCTCTTTTCCCATTGTATCCCTTGAAAGAACGAATTTTGAAAAATCTTTTTATTTTTCATCTCTACGCAGTCAGAGGAATGTATACTCCGAGTTCCATGACTCCAGCTGCGACCATTTGGTTGGTACAATTTTTTTCTCTTTTTCCATTTTACCCCCGTAAAAGTAAAAATTTCGAAAAATCTCTATACTTAACGTGTCTACGCAATCAAAAGAATTTCATTAATTTATGTGCAGCCGTTTGTTTGGTACTATTTTTATACCTCTATTCCCATTTTACCCTTTAAAAGTACGAATTTGGAAAACTACTTTTATATTATCTATCTACTGACTTAGACGAATGTACACACCGAATTTCGTGTTTGTAGCTGTTGTCGTTTCTATCCCTTTTTGCCCTACGAATAAGAATCATTTTATGGTGCACGTTTTTGTTATATGGGGAATGCGCATACCCAATATCAAGTAAAAACATGCTAGGAGTGGGATAGTGTTGAATGGGAATTTTAGGAGTTCGATTTGGATACGGTCTTACATTTAACCCAGCTAGGGGCAACTATAGGGCAGTTTTGAACCTTACTGTCATAACAAACCTTACTGCCATAACAAAAATTATAAAAAATACAAAAAATCATATGGGGACCACCCTAAGGGTTGACGATAGGAGGTAAGTATGCTTGGAGAAAACGTCGGTCATTCATTTATCTCCACTAGCGGCCTCTTTGGGCCAGTAAGAGCGGTGGGAACATATTTTATAAAAAAAAATAATTTTTGTATGGGAACCCCCCTAACGAGTGGAGATACAGGGAATGTGTGTTCAAAAAATTTTAGGGGAGGGAAAATGAGTGGGGGTCGGTCTTACATTTAACTCCTCTGGGGATGACTCCGAGGCAGTTTTGGGGCTTTATGTATATTTTACCATTTTTTGGCTCATGAACTTTTTTTCGAACCTCACAAAATTAAATGCACAATTCCACCCCTACTTTATACTCTAAAATATTCGGGGTTATTATGGGTATTTTCAGTCCTTGTAAGAGAAAAAATTTTCTCTTATTACCGATTTCGCCCAGTTTTAATTAATGGCTAGATAGTCTCAGAATTGTATGACGATCAAGAATATATATACTTTATAAGGTCTCAGGTCGATATTTCAAGTTACAAATGGAATGACAAATTTAGTATACCCCCATTCTGTAGGTGGAGGGTATAAAAATTAAAAAATGTTTTTTGTGAGTATTCCAGAGCAAAACAAGTAAGGAAAGCACAAAGTCGGGCGGGGATTATATGAACACTCCACTTTCTATATACAATTCAATTCGGTAAAATAAAATAGTGAATAAAATAGTGAATGAGTGAATAGTATGGGGGTATATAATAATAGTTTGGCCAAAAACAGGTTACATATTTGGGAACGACATTTGCATTTGGGCTATATAGGTGTTTTAGTTGGATTATAAGATGTTGTAGCAAATTTGAAGAAAATCGGGTACAATATGTGGTTTCTAGAATCGGAGCTATATCTAAATCTGAACAGATTTGCCTCATAATAAATAGCTTGATCCTTGATCCACAAAACTTACTTCTGCCAATTTTTGTTAAGATCGGACTATAATTGCGACCTGTAATTTGATTACAACAATAGATGGACAGACGGACATTGCTAAATCGACTCAGAAAGTGAATCTTAGCCGATCTGTATAATAAACGATGGGTGTAACTCGTTTCCTTTTGGGTGTTACAAACAAATGCACAAAGACATAATACTCTCGTGGAGTATATAAAAACAAAATTTCAAAATCAGTTTTTGGACCCCATCTATGGTACGCACTTGTAGTCGTTGTGTCGCTCGCAGTTATTATTTGCTAAATGAAGCGCGTTGTTATGCTACTTTTTGCGGTGTTTTCATTACCAGTTAAAGCGTAAATTCATTCGCTGTTATTATTTTGTGGAAGAAAAAAGAAAACACAGCCAATGATGGCATGGCTTTTGGCCACAAAACCATAAAATCATATTTCAATACAACACAACACCACACGCATACATACATATTTTAAAAATCATTTGAACACATATTTTAAACATATAATTTTCAGCGGCGGTATGGATGTGGGGTGTAAGTAGCCATGTTATATTGGGTAACCGAACGAAAGTCGAAGGTAACATGTGCACCACCCGAGAGCAGAGGTAAATCAGTTGCGAACAACATGAGAAAAACCGCCTGAAAATGCACATGTCAGCAATTTGTGACTTCTCGCATGATTTCCAATTGAAATCATGTTAACTTCCGATTCTATGCATGCATTAACAATAAACAACAATAAAGGTAACCAATGATAAGGATCTGATGAATCCCGGCTTCTCGTTGTCTATCTCCCGCTTCTTCCTTTAATTTTGATTTAATTCTTTAACCCCGACTTGAAGCGTTTAAATAGGTTTGGACTATTTTTGGGGCCTGAAGTCTGCTTCCAGGTCGCCTAAACAGTGGATTGAGCTGTCAACTAAACAAACAATTTTTCCCGAATCATATCTTCTTTGTATCTCCTCCGCGAAAATAATACATAAGCCTTTCCAAACCCAACAAACACCATCAGGTGCGTTCATTATCTTTAGGCCAATGAATTTGTGTTAAAAAACTGAAAACTATCTGTAGATAGGTGGAACACACCACAGAATCAAACCAACGTAAGATATGCTATTATCATAATCTTGACAAATATGTTTGGCATCATGTCACCAGTGTCACTATGTCATCTCTTCGATTGAGCTCGCTATGCTAAACCTTTAAACCGTCATTGCGGTGGCCAAAGCTGGTCTGACAAGCAGGCCCGCCAAGCCACACGTTTGCAACGCATTTATTATAGCCTGTTGGCTATGAGTCTGAGAGAAAAACCATCGATCGTTGATGTCGTCTGGTATCTATTTGGCCAACAACAATAGCAGAGCTCCCGGAGCATTCCTCAACTATGAATAATTCAAAGACAAATAAAGCATTTATTTTTGCGTCAACTTTTGTGTCGCTGGTTTATTTTTGGTGATATTTCGTTTGTTTTGATTTCTATGTCCATGTGCCCGAAGTCATGTTTGTGGCTTATTTATCTGAGCCCATTTATTATGTTACGTTTTGTGGGCTTAAGCATCAATCACGTGAGGACAAGATCGTTCTGTCAACACGTGCGTCACTTGTCGTAAGGTGTCTACGTTCAATTGGCAACGCTTGCGCAAGAACTCATTTGAGCTCATTTCGATCAAGAACGTGACTTCAGGGGAGTAATTTAACTTTTTATAGCCTCCACTGGGTGCATTTGTTTGTAACACCCAAAAGGAAACGAGATAGACCCTTAGTTTATTATACATATGGGCTTAGAATCACTATCTGAGTTGATTTAGCAATGTCAGTCTGTCCGTCCATCTATTCTTGTAATCAAAGTACAGGCGCAATTATTGTCCGATCCCAACAAAAATTAGAACAAATAAGTTCTGCGGGCCAAGGACCAAATCCATTTAATTTGACGGAATTTGGTCCGATTTATATATAGCTCTCATCCAAATTTCGCTTGCGATTTGACATTTTTCGATCTAGAAACCACAAAATGTAGTCTATTTGTTTTAAATTTTGTGCAGCATAATTCAACTAGAAACATCAATGATGAAAGTGGGTCATATCGTTTCGGATTTACATACAGCTCCAATACAAATGTCAAATATTTTAACCGATTGTCTTCAAAATTGACAGAATATGTTATACTAGCAGTACCCGTTGCTTCGCACGCGAAAAATCCAGGTATTTGTTATTAAATTTATCCGTCTCTGTTTTAGGATAGTATTTATTTGATTTTCTTTTCTAAAATAGTAAATTGAAAACATAGCACTCATATACAGTCAAAGGAATGTGTTTGTCGATGTGCACTGTTTTAGCTGAACTCCCTTCGAATATATATATTTTTTATCATTTTCTACCCAGTTTTTAATAAATACAACCGCACAGCCTTTTATTCTCTTAAAAAACATTTTGATGACACTTCTCAGAGGAATTTACACACTAAATTTCATGATTCTAGCTGTAATTGGCACCATTTTTATCCCTTTCGGTCCCGCACTCCCATTAAAGGTAAAAATTTCGAAAAATTCGATTATGTTGCAAGTCTACGTTGTCAGAGGAATTTACGCACCAAATTTCACGCTTCTGCCTTGTCAGAGGAATTTACACACCAAATTGCACGACTATAGCTGCAATACTTAAATTAGCACCATTATTATTCCTTTTTGTCCCTTTTTGAAAAATCCAATTTTAATGCGATTATACATGGTCAGAGGAATTTACATATCACAGTTCACGATTCTTGCTATAATAATTTAGTTGGTACCATTTTTATCCCTTTTTGTCCTGCTCACCTTTTATAAGTATAAATTTGGAAAATCCAATTATACTTCGTTTCTCTATGGTCAGAAGAACTTACACATCAAATTTCAAGATTCTAGCTGCAATACTTTAGTTGGTACCATTTTTATCCCTTTTTGTCCCGCGCAACCCTTAAAAGTACAAAATGCATTTATATTCCGCTTCTATGTGGTGAGAGGAATTTACACACCAAATTTCGCGAATATAGCTGCAATACTTAAATTAGTACCATTTTCATCCCTTTTGGTCCCGCTCACCCCCTATACGTACAAATTTCGAAAAATCAATTTATATTCTAACTCTACGTTGTTAGAGGAATGTAAATACCGCTTTTCACGATTCTAGCTGCTATTTTTAAATTGTTACCATTTTTATCCCTTTTGGTCTCTTTCCTCCCTTAAAAGTACAAATTTCGAAAAATCCCAATTTGTAGCTCGTCAGCATGGTCATTGCAAGGAACACAGCGAATTTCATGTTTCTAGCTACTGCCGTTTAGTCAGGACGAAGGTTCGATGTTTATCCCTTTTTATCCCATTTTACCCTCAAAAAGTACGTTTCGTAAAACCCTTTCTTATTCGACGTCTACGTCATATTTGAGAACTACCCTGAAAATTTCATGTCCCTGGCTTCAGCCGTTTGGTCTGGGGGCTGGTCAATGATAAGTCAGTCAGTCAGTCAGTCAGTAACGCAACTCTTTTATATATATAGATATATATAGATTTACACTAGTAACACATATAGTGGACGGGAGTCACATCGTTCTATGTTTTTATATATGTAATATCCTTCCCGATTTTACTTTTTTTAGCTCTAGAAACTACAAAATTTATTTTTCACCTATAAACATTGTATATGGTCAACGTAAGTCACACCGTTCATGGTTTTAATAGAGTCGCCGTACAAATGTCCTTCCCGATTTAACATCTATTCAGATATTGATAAAATTTGATAGAACGCGTTAAATTTCACTCGATATAGGACTGATTTCACATTTTTACCGAATTGAATTGTAATGACCAGCCCGACTTTAGTCTTTCCTTAATTATTTTCCACCTGCTACAATACACTGAAAATTGGCACTTAACTCGCTAAGTATAGTGAATAAATTTTACTTTATTTTATGTTTTTAATAATTAATACTACATAATATCAATAACATTAACTAATATTAATTATTTTAATAGTTACTTAACAATTAATTTAATATTTATTTGAATTATCTAATAGTTCATATTAAATAAATATTTTGTGGAATTTCCTATAACATCGTGCGACGAAATGATGTTGATGTGTTTCGGAAATGTATATATAATTCAGATAACTGTCACGAAACATAGCCCGTGACAATTCCATGTTATATTTATTGACGAAGATCCCAATTTTCACAAGTTTCGAGTCACTAGATGATCAACCTTTCCACTTCTTCGGGTGCTCCCATTCCATTTTTCCATCCTTAAATTTGAGAATATTTGTGTGTGATATCTATTATATGTATCGTGTGCATTTCTTAGAGGTTTCATATTCCGATAACGTCACAAATTGACCTTTTTGGCTCAATGGGCATGCCAATAAACCAAAATGTTGCACGGGAGATTCATGAGGCATCGTTACTTTTACAAAACCCCAAAGCTAGATAAGCTTCATGGGTCGGTAAATCGTTAGTTCTTACGTCTTTAAATATGAGGTCAATTCCAATTGAATGGAATATTGACTGAAGACAGTTTTAGTCCAAAATCGTTTATTTAGTGTTAAATTTATTAGTGCAATTTTTTTAGTGAAAAATTTTATTAAAATGAAATGAATTGTGAATTCTGTTAAATATTACATTTTATTTCACTTTTTAATTTAAGCATTTTTTACATAAAACGAAAGAATTATTTCAGAAACGTTTTTGCTCTGGTACCAAATATTAAAAAGTTCAATAATTAAAATAATTTTGGAAAATCAATAGACAAGTCTTGGTAGCAAATGTTTTCAATAGTTAATATTTAAATAGCTAACGTACCTATGCTAGCATGTGTAAACTTTATAGCTAAAATATATCACCAACGCCTTGCCTATTGCTTTCCAATAGTTAATAGACCATAGAACAGTAAAGAGTGATACAAATGAAAAATTTCTAATGCCGTCCTTAGATTAATAGTGTGCCAATATTTGAGGCATGGATATAAATCGATATCTTATTTATTTATTTTTGTTTTGAGTTGCCGCCCACTGTGCATTGCTGGGATGAGGCCGCCAATGCTGCCAAAGTCAAATAAATACATTTTAGGGGAACGTTTTCACGAATATTTTCCAGTCTATTCTATCCTCCGCCATATGTAGGGTGACAATGACAAAGTGAATCCACTTTGTTGATGCTGCTGTTTGTAACACCAAGAAATAATCGAGCTAGATGCACCTTTAAATATACAGATCGGCTTAGAATCACCAGCTGAATCGATTTAACGATGTCTGTCTGTCCTTCTGCTGTCCATCTATGCTGGTTCGCACTCTGCAGGTCGCAATTGTTGTCCGAAATTTGGCAGAAGTTATTTTTTTTGGCCAAGGACGATCGGTATTGAATTTCAGATTTAGATATAGCTTCCATACAAATATCCTTACAATTTACACTATTTTGCTCTAGAATATACATTTTACATGGGATCATGGCAAATTTTTCAGGATCTTCTTATATTTGAATTAGAAACCGCTAACGGGAATGTGGAACTCCGATTTACACTATTACTGCTCCAGAATGTACATTTTACATCGGATCTTGATCAAATTTCCCACACAATGTTAAATTTAGACTAGAAACGCCTATTTTAAAAGCCAGCTATATAGGGCAATGTGTTGAGCCCCAGTTTACACTATTATCGCCAGGAACCTTCTATTATATTTTATACAAATTAACCGACCCTAAGTAAAATTTAAGTTCTTAAAACTTCCACACATATGTTCTCTGAGAGTATATATACCCTCGTAAGGGTATATGCTTTGCCATTTCAGCAAATATTTTTGGTCAAGTGTGGACAGGACCTACATGGAAGATCCGTTGACCAACATCGAACGAAGATAAATGATGTCTTCTACACGAAAAATAGAAGGTGTTGCAATCGGTCCATGATTCTACATTTTGCAGTTATTGGCGAAGTGACTAACTGTGGTGTGTCGCCCAGAAGCCAAGATTTTTAAATCCTGTGGGAAACACTTCTGCTTAAGTATGTAAATTATTGTCAATATATCTTTATTCGTTTAGAAGTTCCGTTATTTGAAAGATTTCTCGATTTTGGACCACTGTGCAATGATCTTTTGGATGGCTTTCAAAAGTCTTATACCTCTCCCAGATATGAAGGCATTAATTATTGGATTTCTCGTTACTTTTCGTTGAAGAGGTGAGATATTTGTTGGTACAAACTGGAAGAATTCTCTGTGACTTTCAGGCTGACCTTCGGTGTTGGTAAGGATGTTCTCACCTTCTCTCAAGCCATTATATTCAGCATAAGTATTACAATTCTAGAAGTAGATGGCAAAAATATTTGTCTGGAAGTGAATGGCAATATCTGGCATTTGTGTTACTCACGTCACAGTATTGCAAGTATTACAAGATGTCCTTAAAGTCCGACGTGTCGACTCAAACAAAACTTTTCCTGCCTCGACATTTGACAGAGATGAGTTTACACGAAAAAGGCAAACGGAATAAATATAACATTAACTAAATCTTCCAATGAAGTAACACTCCACTCCACCTGACTACAATGGCCCCTTTTCCCAGCTCATTGGGGGTAAATATGATTTTCATAAAAAAAGTCCTGCCAAAAAAAGCAATACTTGTACGACAGAGATTGCAATAATTCAGCATAAATTAGAAATGTATCCTTATGACACAATATATCCTTGTGCCGGAACACCTCCACACCAACAGGATAACAAAACATTTACGTTGTAGCCGCCGTTTGTCGTTGTTGTCCTTCTTCCGTCCTCCACCTTCCTGCTGTAACAATATTCCGGCCAATGTTTATTTAGACATTAAAACATTTCGTTGTTGCTTACTTTTATGTACTTACAGACATACTCGTACATATGCCCCGTTATTACGAATCTGATTACGAAATGAATGTCCTCCTTATGATGTGTTGTCCTGGTTGTTTCTCTCCTTCACTTCAATGGACTTATGACAACACTAATCCTGTCAAAAAATAAAGGAAATAATAAAAAACAATATTTTCGCCAAGCCAGAAAGAAAAGAAAAAAATCACATGAAGCAGAATGCCCGCTGTGAATGAATGACACATGGAGAGCGAGAAAAAAGAGAGATGCCTTCAGCCGAGTTGAGTTGTTATGGCCGGAATCCTTGAGAAAAACAATAACACGAGCCCACAATGACAGCCAAACAGCCCATATATAACACGGCTCAAAGCCAGCAGGAAAAAAAAAGATGGAAGACTAAGAAAATTTAGTGGTCGAAGCAATGGCCCGGCCCTTAAGAAGAAATACAACCTGCTCCGGGGGCAGTGGGTGGGGTGCCAGTACTCGTTTACAGCCGAGGAAACTGTTTCTTTAAGCGTTTTAAGTACTTTTTTGGCAGTTGATAAAAGGAATGTGTTTTTAAGCCTAATAAACATAAGACCACATACTCGCCGTACATGTCCATGCCCGAAGGCAAGTTCTAAGAACACCGGGGGGTTCAGCCAAAAACTTGGGCTGAATTGTTACCGTCAAAGCTGCAAAAAAGAGCTATGGCCAAACATACATATGAATGTAAGGAACTTTTCTGATATAAAAGAGGACCAGTCGCTTCATTTAATAGGCCATCCAATATTCACAATTGCAGAAGCCTTACTTTTTAGGGTCTACACCATATGATGAGGGCATACTAAGTTTGTAACACCTTGAAAATTTAGATTTGGATAGAGGTTTTAAATATAAAAATATATATAAATTTTATTTTATTATTGAATTTTTGTGAACATTATATTTCTGGACAATGTCTTTGTGTTATATTCTACAAAAAATAAACAGTCACAACTAGTTGAGCTAAGATCCAAATTTATCATAAGTCATTTCATACCAACTCTATTTTAACTTCAATAGAAAAAATAACAAAATAAAATTAAATATTCTTATAAATTTCTTTACACTGGCTTATTATTTACTAATACGAACAACGACAAATCAAAATAAATTTCAAAAATGACGTTATTTAAAACAGCATTGTCGAGTTGCATATGTTTTTTTGTAATTATAAACAAAAATGCCGATAACAAAGAAATTTTAACAGAATATGTGAATTTTGTTAATTATTTGAAATCTTAATGCAGTATTAATATTTATTTAAACATCATTGTTTTCTTTGTGATTCAAATTTACAAACTTATAGAGCCTATTAAAGTAAGTCCCCTAGCATATGTAGTAGCATATGTTTTGTCCACCACTGTACATAAATGAATAGTTATCATGTTATGATGCCAAATAATCTTAAAATTACCATTATGTGATCCCTGGCAAAAATGCTTGTGAGAGGTACCTTGATGAAAAGTGGTACACACATATCCCAGACCAGGACAAAATCAATATGAAATTATATGTAGATTTTTCCGTTTGAGTTGTTTTGTCAGATAGTATTCAATAAAATTCCAATTTTCGTTGAAGGTTCCTTTAATAATTGGACTATTATTTTGGGCCTGTACGACCGATCAAGCCCTGTTATACGTAATCTTACAGGCTTTTATGATTACTACATATGTTGAGAATTTCGTAGGAAAACATGCTTGGGAACAGTCTAAAAAATTGAGAAAAGTATTGATTTAAAAAAAATTCTTTCGTAGAAAATAATAAAAGGGGAGAAAATATTATATTTAATTTATTGAATAACTAGGGTACTAACGAAGAAAACAACGCCTATTTGTTCTACTAAAAATAAATTTAAAATTTCTATTTTTAATGATTTTTTTGGACTCCAGCAAAACGCAAAGTTTTTTAATATTTTTCTGGCTGTTCCTAAGTCTAATCTAAATCCAAAATGATATTCTAAATGGTTGGTTTACGTGGCCATTCTCAAGGGAGCGTCATTAATGCATTAAGGCAGTGTTTTGAATAAACTCCAAGTTCCAATCTAGTTGGACGAAAATTATTATTTTTTACAAAATCTTACCTTTAAAAAATTTAATAACGTTTTTGAGCATAAAAATACATCAAAAATTGTTATGCACAGTCCTTCGATAAGATGGCATGCGATTTATATTTATATCAATTTAACACATCTCAAATTAGTGAATGGTAATCAAGGGCGAGAATCGATTCCCGATCAACTATTTTTCAATCCGATTCCTAGAATCGAAGAATCGGACCTGATAATCGATTTTTAATCGGAATCGGAATCGGTTGAAATGTTGAACCATACAATCTGTATATTGGATTCTATGCAAAATGGATCAAAAATTAAAATTTGTCTTCCGATTTTTCGCAGAATGTAGAAGTTTATGTTGCTAAGAAATAGTTGAAAGCATGAAGATACGTTTGAAAAGTATTTACCTGTGAATTTATAAAAAATCAATAAAACATTTTATATTGACAACAATGACAATGTCTTCAATATTGTTAAAAAATAATTATTTTAAATCACAAATAATTATATTTTTATTTAACAAAAGCATATAGTTTGAAAGTAGCCTGTCTTCTTACAGGCTTACTGACCGTGTTTGGATTTTTTCGAGTTCCGCTGTTCATACACCGGGGAATTCGAGTTTTATGTAACATTTCTTCAAATGGCAAACGACTTTTTGAAAAAAAAGACGCAATTCTAATGATAGATGCACTAATGATGCACTAATGGCGACGAATTATTAAAAATGTACTAGAAGATCTTCATATTAAAATAAAAGTGATTTTCAAAGTTTCGCGAAATATTGCATTGAAATTTTAAGTATATGTTGCAATATCTATGCCACATTTTGAGAACTTTTCCAAATGCTTGGAATCAATGGAGGTGTTACCACACAAAAAACACTGTTTGGGACATATTGAGTTCCTATATTTTGAACCATTTTCAATTTCTTTAAAATAATTCCACACTGCCTGTTTGTTTTTTAATAATTCCACATTTTCTTTTGTTTTTAATTATAGAATTCACAACTTAAAAATTTCCCAACTTTTAAATTTCACAAATTGTTACCTACAATTGTACATACTTCTCGGTATTTTCTATTAAAATAAATTTCGATTCCGAAGCATCAATAATCGATTCCAGTATAAAGTTTGACGCGTATAATCGATTCCAAAAGAATCGGTTTTGGACCCATAAAATCGATTTTCGATTAGAATCGGAATCGATTTACCAGTTACTATCTCAAATCTTGATGTATGCTGACGATATGATACCATATCTGTCTTTCGGTTCTATTAATAATGAAAATCCCTTAAAAGACGACCTAATGAGAGTAGCAGCTTGGAGTCGTATAAATTTCATAACTTTGATTCTGAATAAATTAATAACATTTTTTTCGGGATTTATTTTATTGATAAAAAACGCCCTGTGTGCCTCCTAGAAACTTCCCTACAAACATTTGGATGATATATCACCAAGAAGATATTGCGGCAATATCTTCCATTTATCATTTTGAAGAAATTCATAAAAATATTTGTTTTCTTATCACCCTTGTATCGTATTGAAGAAATATAGGCGATATTGATTTTGTTGTCATTTTTCGTACGAATGTTTCGGAAATAATAAAAGAAAATCTATGTTTCATTAGAAATCCTTGTTTCTTTTCACTTTTTGTTGGTGAATTGCAAAATGGCTAGCACGCAATAAGCAAAAAGAAAAGCTGCAAGTCAAAGTTCTAAATGAAATCAGTAGCAAGTGATGAAAGCCAACTGGTAAGTTGATTATTGATACACAATTTTTGGGTAGAACATTTTATCAGAAATTATTTTTTTTTGCATTTCACATAGGCAATGTTTTCAAAACGAATTGGAGGAGTGGCATGTAGTTTTGATAAGACACGCTCTAAAAAAGATTTTAACTGACGGCTTGGTCAACAAATATACTTGGATGGGAACCAAGGAGAAGCCGTCGACTCAAAATTATAACATTTCTGCATTTAAAGATATTTAAGCGGAATTTTGAATAATATAGCTTGTATGCATTTTATATTTTTTTGCGGGCATATGCTTTGGTTCTTTTCCAAACCCAAGTGCAAAAACGTCCATTTGATTAACCAGAAACATGCGAAAGACCGAAATAATAAAGAAAATAAGGCGAAAACAGCAGTGATGTCCATCTATTTAATTTCTAACTCTTAGTTGTTTTATGTTTGCTTATCATTTATGGGGTTATTGTATTTCTTTTTACGCCACTTTAGGTAATTATTAATTTTGAAATATGAAAAACATAAAAATATGGAAATTTGCGTTTTTGTCTTTCAGGTGGTTATCTGGCGATATCCCGTTTTTATCTTCCAGTTGATATTATGGCGATATCACCCAGATTTCTTGCGGATGATAATCTGGCAATATCGCCGATTTATCATCCGGATGTATGCTTTCGTATTGCCTTCGCGTATCGCTCTGGCCGCACAAACTTCTCCAATTGAGGTAACTTCCGCAATACGAATATGATTGTTGCCGCAATATTATTTTTCTTCTAGACGATACGATTTCGAATCGTTTTCGTATTGCTTTGCTTGTTGGGTATGGGAAAATAATATAGATAATGTCACATTTTCATAAATATTAAATCCTGAGATAATAAATCTAAGGCTTTATTGGGTTTCGTCAAAAGATAGTCCAGGGAATTAAAACGTCTATTCATAAGCCTAGTTAGACCTGTCAGTGGTATGGTTTCAACACTACAATGATGATATTGATATATTAGAATCAGTGTAGAAACAATTTATAATTTTTGCATTAAGAATCCTTGGGTGGAATATCCATATAACTTACCACCTTATATAGACCGACTTAAATAAATTTACTTTCCTTCATTTGAAAGTGTTAATTACAATCATAGTTTTGGTTCTGAAAGAAAAACTAAACTACTAAATACAAAACAACAGTAAATATTATTTTGATAGGTAACCTCTCTCATTTGTGTCCTTTATGTATTCCATTGAATGGAAGAGCAACAATGTACATTTACTTTAAAATTTCTTCTAATTATTTAGAGGCCCACCACTCTAAACTTAATTTGTATTTAAATTATTTCTCATATTTCCCAGGTCTTCTACATCCAACCCTGAAATATCATATTTGCTTTATGTCAAATGGGTCACAAGGACTGAAAATACCTCTTAACCATCTACTATTTTGATTGTACTTTGTCCATGCAAAGCTCTGCTAAAATCTTTCCCTCCACTTGGTAAAATAAGTGACTATTGATTTCCTTTATAACGACAGTGGATGTATCCGGTATCGGTTGTTCTTTCAGGCTTAATTTTAACAAGTAAGAAGGCGTTAAGTTCGGCCGGGTCGAAACTTATATACCCTCCACCACGGAGTGCATTCCATAGTATTACCAGCAGATTAAAGGATGTCGACTTTACATAGAAGCACAGTACCATATTACGAAAATTGTGATATTTTTATGCACATCACTATATTTGTTTACTATTTCAAACTATAATGTATACTTATGCACGCTGTTTAAAATCGACTACTATATATAAATAAAATGCTGAAATTGTGAAAGTGAACATGCCTAAATATTAGGCGATTGTCAGTCGCTAAAGAAGCATTTTCAGATACAGACAAAGTGATAAGAAAAGTATAAATTTTAAAGATATCCCCATTCGCCCCATACGTATTTCGAAAAATCCCTCTATTTTACGTGTCTATGCAATTAAAGGGATGTACACACCGAATTTTATGATTCTAGCTGTTGTCGTATCATTGGTACCATATTTTATCCCTTTTTGTCCCATTTATTTTCTTTGTGGTGCTTCCAAGCTACAAGAGGAAATAAACTGTATGAAAATAAGAAATTTAATTAATAAGCCAAGGCTACCAATATTTATATTATATATATGTAATGGATATAATACTTCAATTCATAAAGTAAATTTTCAGCTACAGTCGTTTGGTTGGTTGTATTTCCGTCCTATTTTAATTTCAAAAGTATAATTTTTTAAACTTCATGATTCTACCATTTTTTGTCGTAAAAACAACAAAATAAAGTACGAATTTGGAAGAAAAAATATTTTACGTGGCTATGCTATGTATACACCGAATTCTGTGATTCTATCAGCGGCCATTTTGTTGGTACCATTTTTATCCCCTTTTTCCAATTTGCCCCCACAAGAGTACGACTATCTAAAATCACTTTATTTTACATATCTACACAATTAGAGGGATGCATACACTGAATTTCATCATTCCAGCTGTATTCGTTTAGTTGATACTATTTTTATCCCCTGTAGCCATTGTATCCCTTGAAAGTACGAATTTTGGAAAAAAACGTTTTATTTTTCGGTGTACGCAGTCAGAGGAATGTATATTCCGAATTTCATGATTTCAGCTGCTGTCATTTGGTAGGTTCTATTTTTATCCCCTTTTTCCATTTCAACCCCAAAAAGTACGAATTTTAGAAAGTTATTTTATTTTACGTGTCTACGCAATCAGAGGAATGTATATATCGAATTTCATTATTCTGGGTGCAGCCGTTAAGTTGGTACTATTTTTATCCCTCTATCCCCATTTAATCCCTTAAAAGTACGAATTTAGAAAAAATACTTTTATATTATGTATTTACTCTATTAGAGGAATGTACACGCCAAATTTCGTGTTTCTATCTGTTGTCGTTTGATAGGTACTATTTTTATCCCTTTTTGTCCCATTTCGCCCCCTACAAATAAAAATCACTCTATGGTGCTATAAAGGGAATTCGAAATTCAAATATGAAGCTAATATAATAATATAATACAAGCTAATATGTTGAAAAAAACATGCTGAAATACTCTAAATATTAGGGGTATTTTCAGTCCTTGTGAGGGAAAAATTTTTCCCTCTGGTCCGATTTCGCCCACTTTCAATCCCAACCGATCTGCAACCATAAGACACATTTAGGAAAAATTTGAACCTTCTAGCTCATTTCGTTCGGCCGCTATCGTGTTTTCAACAGACAGACAGACGGACATGGCTATATCGTCTTAGAATTTTACCACGACCCAGAATATATATACTTTATGGGGTCTCCGATGAATATTTTAAGGTGTTACAAACGGAATGACAAAGTGAATATAGCCCCATCCTTAGGTGGAGGCTATAAAAAAGGTTTTCGGTTTTATTAAAACCCGGTTTTGGGTTATAGTTTTATCGAAAAACGGTTAAAACATGTATAACCAGTTTTTTAAATACCTACAAAAATATTGAAAATTGGCATCTATTATATTTTCTTGACTAAGAATATTTTAATATTAATCATAAACATATATAATATATATAATATAATACTACCATAAAACTGAACTAAAATAGATAGCGTATGTATGTAGTTCACTTATAATATTTGGCTCACCAATTTCACATCTCATGTCCCAATCCGAATATATTCAATATAAATCTTGCAATAATACAATTTGTTGTTACGACAGACAATTTGCTGAATCGCATATTGCATAAACATTTTATTTATTTTTATTAATTATATTGTTTTTATTTTTATTAAATATTTAATAAATTGTCTTAGAAAACAATCATAGATAATAAAATCAAGCAGGTCCAAGTTGCTGCTTTACGAAAACATATAAGACTTGTGGTCCACCCTGTATGTAGTTACATTAATAACTGCTTCAACTCCCACTTGGTCACCCTGAACCAAAAACATTCACAAGAGCAGGAAATATTTCAGTAACAAAAAAAAACACATTTGAAGAATCTTAGCGGACAAACTATCTGAAACTCCAGGTGGTCATTGTAAATCTAAACAATGACCCGAAGATTAAAAGTTTCCTCTAAGTTCTGTCGTTTTTTTTCTTCACATGAGAGGGCAGCAGCCACATTTTTCCAGAGGTTTTGCCTTTTTGGTGGCGGCTCTCGTTGTAAAAGTCTACGAGTTCCATAAATTTAAACATTAGCTTTGGAGCAAATTGAACTTGACGTTGACATGCAACATCCTTCCTATTGTTGGGTGAATTGTATTCACAAAAATGAAATAAAAAACGAAAAACGAAAAGAACATTAGCAACAGCAACGACAGCAATTACATGTTGTTCTGTTGCTGATGTTGCCGTTGCTGCAAACTAGTACAAGTAATTAAATGCTAAATTTAAGGCCAGTGACAACATTTGTTCTGCCATCACGAGCTGGATGGCTAGAAGGCTGAATGGCTGGCTAGTGGTTTGGGCCAATTTCTCCATGATGTAGGATACACAAAAAATGGCAACTAAACATGCAGTTTATGGTTATGGCGGCCAGCGTTCGTCTTGGCTAGTTTTCTCCCTGGAATGGTTGGGTTTTTGGGCTACTTCCGCCTGTTTAAACAGAGAAAAAACTTGCAGGTACTTTTCCGTTCGCTAACATTCAGCTCCACAGAGGAAGGTAAACTGTAATTCACCTAATTTTTTTGAGGAGTACTTAACCAAAAACACAGGTTAAATTTTGAGTGGCAATCAAGGGGGGAAAACTAAAGAAAACTGAAAACTTTCCGAGGATATCCTTTCCGACATACACCGAAGGCATAAATAACACAAGAATGAAAATTTACTAAAATGTTATGACATTTTGACACTTAATTACATGAAAAATGATTCCGAAGGAATTCCTTAACTTAAGGACAGAAAATATTGTAATTTTGTGGGATTTTTTAAAGTTTGCCATGCAAACTTTGTTTTTGCTTTAAATCATGGTATCAGTTTGTCCCTGGTCTGCCCTAGCACATGGCATCAACCTCCCTCCATTCCCTTTCCCTGGGACTTCCTTAATTATTTTATGGTTTGTTACCTTGAGAAAACTTTGCTCTTTCTTGTGGTCGTTATGCTTCGATTTGTTTCTTTGTAACATGGTTGCTCATCTTCTTCTTCTTCGTCTTAAGCATCATCATCATCGTCGTCGTCGTAACTTTTTAACGCTTTAATCCTTGGGGATGTTGAGTCTTGAGAGCCTTGTATACGCGCAGTATGAGTCGCTGATAAGGATGCCATGCTTGGCTTTTTATACTTTGGAAATTTATTAGAATTTCACTCGTATCTGAGAGGCCTATAACGAGTCGTTGTGGCAATTAGTGCTCTAATCAAATAATCCGTTTTAATTACTCGCCGGTGTTACGTTATGTTGCGCCATGATACGCTGCCAGAAGAGTTTAATAAACTTTTGCCACGAAACTCTTTAAGTTGTGCGGTCGTAGTTGAAGATTAAACTTAAAGTATATTTTAAATATTTGAAAAGAATATCTTTTGTATAAAGTAAATAATCAACTGTCATAATAAGTCTTCAAAATAATTAATATTTGACAAGACCAAAAGTAAAAACAGTTGTTTGTATAGCAGAATATGATTTTTTAGCTGTCACATTAAAAAATACAAAAAAACAATCTAAACGTCGAATTATACGACCAATGAGTTATTCTAAGACAAGAATAAAATTAGAGGTGTTTTTTGGAGCGTTTAGCTCATTTAGAAACGAAATATTTTACATTATCAAATAATCCATTCTTCATTTCTGGGATGTGACCGCAGCAATTTATTTTCTTGACCCATCCTGAGAACTGAAAACAATTTACTGTTATGGCAGACATTTTGCTGTAATAGCAGAATAAAAAAATTTAATGTAGCAGCAATTAATCAAAATAAAATAAAAACTTTTTATTGAATTGAATAGTCACCAAAAACGTTCAAAGATAATTAAAACACACTAGTCCAGAACCGTAAAAAATTCGTTGTCATAGCAGACAATTTGTTGTATTAACATATTTGATTCAAGCTTATTTTGTCATATAGTTAGTCCAATGTCATACAAAAAAGCATTTACAAGATATTAAAATCAGACTCAAACAGATCCGCAAATAGTTTGATGTTATGGCATTTTTGAACAGTTGATTCGGAAAGCAAACAAAACATTATTTTTTAATATTTAGTAAATTTTTACATAAAAGTATTGAAAACAAATTGTACCGAATAGACCTTGAGAAGAGATTTTTAGACTAAATCCAAAAATATGCTTCTTTAAAAATATACATTATTAATACTGGTTCCCGCTTATGTGAATAAGCTCTGATCTTTGGTCAGAACACTAATATTATATGATCAGACAGGAAACTAAACAAAATTATAAAAAATCCACTTGGGAAAAGCTAAAGTTCAGTGAAGAGCAATTCCCGAAGAAAATACCCGGGAATGAAAAAGAGCGGGAATCCCGGCAGAGAATACTAAACTTAACGTATATATTACAGACCTACAAACATATTGTGGTTACGACAGAGATTTTGCAGCAATAGCAGAATTTGGTTACAGTGATTGTTTCGATTTTATATCTCAACAATTAAATCTTGAATACTCGCAACATCAAACTAAACAAGATATCATCAACGTGGCTAACAGTGAGTGCAACTTCCACATAAATCTTGTCGACCCTTGTAATTATATGCATTATACAAACGATTATCTTCATTGTTGACTACTCCAGAGCTCTGACACTTTCTCAACCCGTGATGAGAAGTCTCAAATCAAGGAAGTAAATCCTCACCTGAGACATTCCAACAAAACATTGTCAGCATGAAACGGCCGAGTCACAACCCCAACAAACTAGGGAATAGCTATCCAACATACGATATGCTCTGAACCTGGTAAGGCATCGAAAACAGCGGATTTAGAATTGCATGCGAATCAATTATTTCAGCCAACATGTCCCGTAAATCATTTGTGCGGTGCCATGTTATAATTACCTCTTCAAAAAGGCATAAAAAATAAATTGTGCATGGCAAGCCGGCCTGAGTTTCTTTCCATTTCAATGGAATGGCAGCCTGTGCTTCGTGAAATAATGCGCGTGAGCAATTATAAGGCAACACGCACAACATGTTCACACACCGCAAGATAATCAACAAAGAAAAACTAAATCAAAACTATGCGTCTACCACCACCCTCATTGGCATCGGCACTCTTGAAACTTTGTGCGATTTAATTAAAACGTTAATTAATTAAAACAAAAATTACATAGGCCTATGTTTTGCCACCAAAAATTGGCTCCAAAAAATCTCATCTCACTCATCTGTTTTTCAACACCAAGAAATGTAAAAAGAAAACAATAAAAGATGAATCTCGTTAAAAAAGTATACGAGTTGTTGCCGGTGGCAAGCAGACAACAATAAACGTATGAATGATACCTTGTTTAAGTATAAAGCTAATAATTAGTTCATTTTGTAATACCCGCTCGGAGTTAATAACAAAAATACTCCCAGATTAACCTAACATGGTGGGGAAAGGGCCCCAACAAGAGCACTTAGAGTTATTTGATATGAATCTTAACGCATTATAACCATGTTGGCAATTGGTATTGAATTCAGTTCGAAATAAATGAGTAATGAAGAATTATTTATAACTCATTAAATGCTTAATTAGTTGCAAAGTCTGAACTTTATTATTAAAAGGGCGTTTCAATATATATATTCTTAAAAAATAATAATAAACAGATTTGAAATAGGTCATTCTCCTGACTCTAGACATTTTGGATAGACATTCTATAGAATGCAAATTTGTTTTCAACTCGGATGTTGACTTTTCTTATTAGGCTGCTCAAAGCGTATGTATGTTAGAATGGGTTACGAAAATAAATTGCAGCAGTCACCGCCGACCCTCCCCCCCAGAAATGAAGATTGGATTGTTTAATGATGATGTACAAAATATTTCGTCGATGGGTCACTGCGACCTAAACGTTCCTGAAACACCTCTAAAAATCATGTTTTTCCCCTTGTAATTTTGTATGTTTCATTTTTGCAGAAAAACATTACTGTATTTATAGACCCTTGGAAGCACTTTAAATAAAATTTTTTATTCTTGTCTTAGAATAACTCGTTGGTAGAATTATTGGGCATTTTCAAGGCGACAGTTAAAAATTCATAATTCTTGAAAACATTTTTAATTTGTGTAATGAAGTGTAATGAAAAACAAGTAAGGAAAGGCTAAAGTCGGGCGGGGCCGACTATATGATACACTCCACTTTCCAACCGAATACAGTTAAACTCGGTAAAAAAGTGAAAACGGGAAGAATTTTTGTATGTTTCCTAATCATAGCCCTGGTTCGATTTGTCAAATCGATAAGAATATTTGTATCGGAGCTATATCCAAACATGGAATAAAGTGACTAACTTTCACAATAATTTCTTCCAGTTCAAATATAACGTGATATGTTCACTATGAAGAAATTCGTTGAAAATTCGTGGTTTCTGGAGCGAAACACATTTTTACCACAGGTGTTTCTAGTTGAAATATAAGATGTTTTGCCAATTTTGAGGAAAAAACCCTTGTAATATATGGTATCTAGAGTTAAAAGATTAAAATCGTATGGGAGCTATATGTAAATCTGAACCGATCTGACCCATTTTCATTATGGGTGTTTCTAGGACAAATATAATATATTTCGCCTAATTTGAAGAAGATCTGTTAAAATATGTGGTTTCTAGAGCGAAAAAAGTAAAATCGGGAGCGAAATTTGTATGGGAGCTATATATAAATCTGAACCGATCTGCCCCATTTTTACCACAGGTATTTCTAGTTGAAATATAAGATGTTTTGCCAAATCTGAAGACAATCTGATACAATATGTGGTCTCTAGAGCGGAAAAAGTCAAATCGGGAGCGAAATTTGTATGGGAGCTATATGTAAATCTGAACCGATCTGACCCATTTTTACCACAGGTGTTTCTAGTTGGAATATAAGATGTTTTGCCAATTTTGAAGAAAATCTGTTGTAATATGTGGTATCTAGAGTGAAAAGTGTCAAATCGGGAGTGAAATTCGTATGGGGGCTATATCTAAATCTGAACCGATTTTCTTCAAATTAAATAGCCTTCGTTCTTATCCCGAAAAACTTCGTTGTGAAAGTTTCATTTGGTTCTGTCAACAATTGCGACCTGTATCGTGATTACAAGAATAGATGGACGGACGGACAGACATACAGACAGACGGACATTGCTAAATCGATTCAAAAAGTTATTCTAAGTCGATCGGTATAATTAACAATGGGTCTATCTCGCTTCCTTTTGGGTGTTACAAACAAATGCACAAAGACATAATACTCTCGTGAAGTGTATAATAAATAGGAGGTATCAATACCTTTCGAATGATGCCTATATGATGAATATCGGAAGAAAAATGACGTCACTGACTCCATTTTTGTGAAATAATTTAATGCAGGCGATGGTTTTCACAGCCAAAATGTTCAAACACTTTTTACAAAAATGGGCGAAGCGGCTTCAATTTCATACCGATTTTCATCATTTGAATGGTATTGACTGAAGCTATTTATTTTTTATAAAATACTACCTCCAAATGACAAAAAGTTTTCAATAGTCGCTGTGAAAATATACAAAAAATTACTAAAAACATCCAATAATTCGGCCAACACTAAGACAAGAATAAAAATTTATATTTAAAGTGCTTTCTAGGGTCTATTATTCCAGAAAAAAAAATGAGAAACAATGTAACTCTAAAAACACAGTGTATTATCAGCGGCAAAAACTCCCAATTATCATGCGCCCAAATCTCAACTTTACTGATTGAATTTTGCAAAGAACTTTCCTATTAGGCATTTTCTAAAAGATTTTGCCAATAGCGCGGCTAAATTTAGCTGTGGATGCATTTAAGGTTCATAAATTCTAAAATAAATAGTTGCAAATTTCATCATATGAGAGGTTATTTTATTGGGATGTAATTCGGAAACCATGTGTCGTATTGAAATTTCATTTAGTTCGTAGAAAATAGGAGATCTTGAGGTGTATTTTTGCATTTAAAAAAGTGTAATTAGTGTTTGTGCTTTCCTTTTCAGACAGAGGTTAATTTTCTACAGTATAAAACTATATTCGCAAGGCCGACCGATGCCTCGACATTTACAAATAGTGTTAAACTATTGTCTTATTTATTTATTTAAAAATAAATTAAAATAATATTCTGCTTATAGCTGCCAACATCGATTTAATTACTGAAATGGTAAAACCTTCTAAGCCAAAAATTAAGCAATACATTCTTCGTGGTTTTCTGTTAATGTATTTTTTGAAAATTAATTTAAAGCATACTTTAGGGATGTGAGGTTTTATGGAATGTGAGCGCATTTAAATATTGAGTCGATATTAATATTTATTAAGTTGAGTATAGCCGTTTATAAAAAATTTCGAAAATCTTAAAAAATCAAAATTTTATTTGGGCGTGGCACTGGCAATTTTCATTTAATTGTGGACTTCAATGAAATCACCGGTAATGATTTGTATTCACATATATATTAAAATAAGAATATTATGACGTTTTTTCATTTTAACTTACATGGGAGGTGGGCGTGGTTATGGGCGGATTTAAACAAAAAATTGTATTTTATCTAATTTGATGATATAAGGGATATGTGCGAAATTTCATGGTCCTAGCTCTATTCCTTCTAATTTTCGCCGCAGCTTGTATGAAATTATTCCACTGTGCGCCGCACTGTGGTTCTCAAGCGTTATTATGTTTTTTTGGGCATAGTAACGGCAAATGAACTTCTATTGTTATAAAATTTAGCATGAGGATGAAGGAAATTTACTCATCTTTTTATCTGCGTGCCTACTTATCAGATGTTAATGAGCAAATTGCGTTTTGGAACTAAAAAATCTGACTTTTTGCACTAAATGTATCCTATCTTCGAAGGCGGCAATTTCGTGCAGGCAACAGTTACTAAGAAACCACAATTTCTAATAAAAAAATTGAGTGCTAAATCTCTTAAAATGTGTGAGAAACAGTTCGACAAAATCAATAAAAGAAATTAACTGCCTGACCCACAATGTCGAAAGAAAATCTATGCAAACGAAAGCCAGTCACTCACTTTCGCATCAAAAAGCGACCCACTATCTTCTGACTTTTCGTTCGCATAGCCTTACGTGTTGTGAGTGAATGAAAATGTTGCCAGATCAAAAAATCGCAAATATGCCAAGAAAAAAAGGGTTAAATATCCAAATTCTAACTTATAATAAAAAAGTTGACACAACTTTTTCTCAGCTGAAATAACTGAAAACAAAATTCAAAAAAAAATAATGTAAACAATCAATTTTTGGAGTTGTTTTTGTGTTGTCGAAAAATATAAATTCTTCCAACTCGCACATTGTTAATTTCGAGATCCCCGTGTGTAGCTACTGGTCGTCTCTAACATTCATGAGATGACCAAAAACCAATAAGAATACACTTATTTTACATGAAAATACCCCTTTGCACGGAGCAACGGAATGTATAAATGCGTGATGTGTTCTCCGGTACTCAGAGGAAGAAGGGGATGAAGTAGAGAGGATAGCAACAAAAATATAAATTAAATTTATTTTGTGTTTTTATTTATTTATGAAAACGACAGACAAAACACAAGTGAGTGCTTTTGACATTTTCAGTCGCACAGATGACAGAAAAAATAGTTAGTGGCCCCCGATTTTGTACTGAAATGCTTACGTTTTCGTTCGCATAGATTTTCGTTCGCTTTGTCGTTCTAGTGCCTGTTAGTGGGTCCCAAATCAGCTGTTTGTCGCATGAAAGGCATGCGAACGTTAACGTTCGACATCGTGGGCCAGGCAGTAAGCTTTTCAATTTTCAAAATCTGAAAAAGGTGAATACAAAAAAAATTCTTCGCAGTATTGACAAATACGTAAATATAAAAACAAAAAAATAAAAATTTTATTTTTTTAAATCGAAAAATAGAAAAAGTAGTCAACTTTGGCCGATTTCTAAAATAGTTGTTTGACTCGGCAATTAAAATCTTTCAAGTGAAAGTAGGAAGCTCGACCTCTTCATATCATTCTTAGATCAGACCAACTTCTCGGATCTGTATATGCCTAAGTTTTCTTCCTCAGTCGTAGCTTGTTTGTCGATGGGATTGTAAAAATTCAACAAAGTTCGCTGGTATTTGTATAGTCGTTCCTCTTCTGAGTAGCTCTGCAGCTTCTCACATCCCTTTCCCCCCAAATAATGTGAATATCGAAATGCTTGACCATATCCTGAAGAGAAGAGCGGCAGCCCTGTCTTTTTTTTTGAATTTTTGGTGGGCTATTTCATGGCTGTTCTAAAATCCACTGGTAAACAGTGAATCCATTCCCGAGCCGATCGTAAACTTTGGAGAAGTCAGTGTATAATTAGAGATAATAAAGAATCACTGAGAATCTAGTTGTGTGCGCGCTTACCATCCACACAAAGCAGGTTCAAGATCTGACTTTAGTCAGCGGCAGTAACTCCTAATTATGATGGCAACAATTCTGAATCATAACTCGTTCACAACCAGTTCTAAACAACAGGTCCCTTTCAGTTATAGTAAAATCATATCACCCACAGCTCACTGATTGCGAGAATTTCCCCGTTGTCCCTCCCAGGATGTCTGTGCTTCATCTATTTTTTTATAATTTGTTTTCCATAACTTTTCTAATTAAATCTGACATAGTTCATGTATCGGATTATTGAAGAGGAGTTTCTTCTTCACACACACACACGGGCACACATGTACACGGCCACCTATCGTAACCAGGCAATCAGTGAACAACAAATCTGATTAGAGAAAAACATTCGCCGGCAGCAAAAGTATCTCATGTTCTTCATAGTTTGCATTTTTTGTTGTTATGCCGAAGAGATAATTTTCTTTTTGTGCGCCATGGACTGCAGCATTTGGCGAAAGATCATCGTCTTGCTGTTGCAGATAGTTGTGATACGAGTGCAGTGGATGTGGATCCATGATAAAAATGGAGCTGGTTGGCTGATAGGTGCTGTGCTGTGCTGCCGATAGTGGGGCGACCGTGTTTCAGACATTTGGCTTAAATTATGTCGAGAATGCGTGTCTAAATGCAATCCGCATAAAATACATTTCATGTTCATACCTCAGCATATTAAGAGGCAACTACTGGTAGTCGACTCCACCATTGCAGCACTTGGCATTGTGAGGAGCATATTCATCATCACACACAGCACAGCACCACGCACGGACGGACACTATACTCCGCGTATGTTTGTTGTCTGTCAGCGAGTGAACCAAGCTGGGATTGTATGAATGGACGTACGTTTGTTTGAATGGGAAAAGATGAATAGACATATATACATACATGTATGTATGTATGTGTGTTGCTCGAATCACTATTATTAACTTTATTATGACGATAATTGCTATTGTTTAGCACAGTCTTAATTGCGAATTGTGTAAAGATACACATATCCTATCTATAACTGCATGAATTCATATGTATGGTGCCGTGGAGATATATATATATTGCACGGGGTAAAAACAAAATATACGTTTGCTCATATACATTAAGCCGGCTTATTTTATGGATATAATTTGAGATAGATGGCATGGATACAGTGCAATCTGTCGATCCAAATTTCGATCACTTTGTTCAAATAATCCAATGAATTCTATTAACGCCAGATAAGATGTTCGAAAGGCTTTAATAGACCAACTGACCAATTGACAGACCCTTTTCCAATCAATTGGGACATTAAATTATGGCCAATCGTGGCCTTACAGCGGTCGACCACCTCTTCACTCCAAATAAGGCAATTCTGCTTATGGACATGTTAATTCAACCAAAAATGAGTCTCCTCACTGATCAGAATATTGCGATAAAACTGTGGATTGACTTTCAGTTGATTTAGCGCCCTTTAATAAATAATGTTGTTGCCAGATCTTACCAATTCCTGACAGCTTAATCGTTATCGAGGAATTAATCTCATGAAACAAGCTTTATTATACCCTCCACACCAGAATAGGGATATACTATCTTTGTCATTCCGTTTGTAACACCTTGAAATATGGACATCAGATCCTATAAAGTATATATATTATTGATCGTCATAAAATTCTAAGACGATCTAGCCATGTCCGTCCGTCTGTTGAAAGCACGCTAGTCTTAGATCAGCTGTGATTGCAACTGGGGGAAATCGAAATTTCTCTTACAGGGACTGAAAATAAACATAACAACCCCTAATATTTTAGAGTATTTAAGTATTTTGTTTTTCAATATGTCTGCTTGTACTTACTTGATATTGGATATGCACATTCCCCATATAACAAAAACGTACACCATAAAACGATTTTTATTCGTAGGGGCAAAAAGGTATCAAAATGGTACATATCAAACGACAGCAGCTAGAAACACGAAATTCGCTGTGTACATTCCTCTAATTGAGTAGGTACATAATATGAAATTATTTTTTCCAAATTCGTACTTTTAAGGGATAAAATGGGAATAAAGGGATAAAAATGGTACCAACCAAACGGCTGCACCTAGAATAATGAAATTCGGTATATACATTCATCTGATTGCGTAGACACGTAAAATAGAAGTATTTTTTTCGAAATTCGTACTTTTTCGGGTTCATATGGGAAAAAGGGGATAAAAATAGTACCAACCAAACGCAGCTAGAGTCATGAAATTCGGTGTATACATTCGTCTGATTCCGTAGACATGTAAAATAGAAGTATTTTTCGAAATTCGTACTTTTTGGGGTTAAAATAGAAAAGGGATAAAAATAGTACCATCCAAATGACCGCAGCTAGAGTCATGAAATTCTGACTGCATAGACACGCAAAATAAAAACATTTTTCCAAAGTCGTACTTTTTACTTTTACGGCAAAACTTTGTTGAATCATAAAGGGATTTTCTGGATTTTCAAAATTTGTATTTGTATTTGGTTTGGTTATATTCAAAAAATATATATATTTTCCTGTAATATTACTGCACCTCTACGAAAATCGACAGCCTCTACGAAATTCAATCCATAGTGGAGGGTATATAAAGTTCGGCCCGGCCGAACTTAGCGCCTTTTTTACTTGTTATAAATGATGAAATTCCCTCTAATTGCGGTGACACGAAAAATAAAGATATTTTAGATTTTAGATTTTAAGGGGTAAGATGGAAAAAAGGGGATAAAAACGGTACCAACCAACTAGCCGCAGCTGGAATCATGGAATTCGGTGTATACATTCCTCTGACTACATAGACACGCAAAATAAAAAGATTTTTCCAAATTCGTACTTTTTTAATTTACGGCAAAAAATTGGTCGAATAATGAAGTTAGTTTATCTTGCACTGTGTACGTGATTGATTTTCAAAATTTTTACTTTTAGAATTAAAATAGGATGGAAATACAACCAACTGCAGTACCCACTATCTACCAATATTTATCCATGGTGGAGGGTATATAAAGTTTTGCCCGTCTAAAGTTAGCGGCGTTTTTACTTGTTTTTATTCTATACTGGTTTGTCATTTCATCATGTAAAAATTTAGTTCGAAGCTGATCAAAAAATCGATCTGCGAAGAGGTCAATTTCTGGCTCAATTGATATGACAATGCGCATGACATGTGTTCCTATAGAAAACTATAAACAACAGCTACTCTAAACAAAGTGGGTGTTTGGAAGGCGTTATCGTCATGGTGCACTTATGCTTCCTTTCATGATTATATTTAAACTGAAGATGATCCTCTTTGGCCATTCTTGTGTAGGACACAAAGCCACAAATCTCGCATCGATGATCTCGTCGATATACACATGAAGTTGCACTGTCCTCCTCTGTTCGGACACTTTTGGAGCATGAACCTGTGACATGAATGTGTGATATCAGGTAAATTTCGTATTAGGGGTGATCGAATGACACAACGATCCGGCAAATCAGCCGAAAGCCGCCGCCGATAATTCTGAGTCGGCTTGTATCTCTGCCCGAAGAGGCTCAAAGACTGTTATTATATTCTGGTTTGGTGGACTTTATGATATGGTCGGTCCGTAAATCATTAACATTGAGAATAACCGTGACATGAATGACGTACATTATTGCACCATAATAATGAACTATTTCTTACCAAAAATTAAGATTCGTAATCTCGATGACATTTGTTCCAACAAGACGGCGCACAGTGGATTGTTGTCATACCAAATGTGGCAAAAAATCGAAGGAATCGCCAACTTTTCATGTATCATAAAAATCGTCATATATTTCTTATTTTAATAAGTGGGTTAATGCAAATGTGTGTCCACAATTATATGAATATTGCCAATACCGCGAATCGAATGTGTCATGCAAAATTATAACATCAGGTTAGAAATAATCGTTATGATAGTAAATAAATATTAATGGATAAATTGATTTATTTAATTCTTCTTAATAACTTCATTGGTATTTTTATTAATCCGAATATATACATGTTTCCGCACCAATTTTCCTTCATGAGCCGGTCTAATGTACAAGCATACTTCTTCTTGCAAACCTTTATTTGAAATCATATGATACAATTTACCCAAATCTCCCCTGGAAAATCTATGTTTTACAGTTTATAACTGCGAATTAAAATAATCTATGTAATAATGTCTTGAGGTTTCTCACATGAAAAATAAAACAAAAACACTTTACTTTTGCCGAGAACAAGGAATAAATAAATCCATTTTATTAAATCGTTTTGTTGCCTTTCTCACCTTTGCTTGAGATGATTTTTCCTCGTAAATTCGATTTAACTGAATTATTTATATTTTTCTGTACGTCTATCTCGGTCATTGTTGTTCGTGCGGTGCTCAGCGATATCACACATTTTATTAGACAGACATTAGTTGTGGCAGATATATTTATGTTGGACTACATGACAGAAAAGATGTGCGTAATTACATCAGAAACTATTAATTATGAAACTTTTATGAAATACGACAAAAAACTAGTAACGAAATTATAAAATCAGACAGGGCCGATTGTATCTGTGTCGACAATGAAAAAAGATTTATATGAAATTTCCTTAGTTTTTATGGGAGTCTGTACTTCATATTAGTTTGGTATAAGTTTAAATGGTTCAAAATCCGATTAAAGAATTCAAATACTCTTTTGCATAGATTTTTCGATTTGGATTGAAATTCGTGGTAGAAGTCATTATCTGCACAGACGGCTCCAAACTTGATGGTAGGGTATGGACAAGGAACTGGTAGTTAACTTGGCTACCTCATACCTGTAGTTACCTCAAGCCGAAGTTATGGCTATTAGAGATGTTGCAGAGTGGTCACACCATATTGTGACAGGCTGCCATCAGGTCCTTGGACTTGTTGACCCCAAAGTTCAGGAACAGCGCAAGACTGGCGTGGATATCTTCAGGTGATGGACAAACAGTTCGGCATTCTCCTTATGTGGGTAATGTGGCATAGAGACAACCCAGGAAAGTGTAGAGCTAGCACTGGAACTAGGTACACCCCTATCGTCACTAAAGCACAGGCAGAAGGCAATTGTGCTGGCGAACAGACTTTCTTGACTTGGCCATTATAGATGCAAACAATTTTGAGTATTGTAAAAAAATGGAAATTAAGCAAGAACCCAAGTATTATTTTGAGATATTAATATTAAAAATCGGAAATAACCCTTGTTTATTTTTCGATTAAAAAGAAAGTATTTTTTTGTTTTTTCGTTTTTGACCTATTTTACGTACTTTTTCATAATGCGCAGAAAAAAATCGTATTACGATTTTCACCTTCTTCAGATTTTGAAAATTGAAAAAAAAAAAAATAAAACAAATGAACGTTGGCACGACAGAAGTATTGCTGGGTAACTATACTTGCATATACACATACTTACATATGCAATTCAATGAGATGCTTGTAAGATGGCATGTGTACGTTATTACTTGGTGCGATTTTTTTAAACGAAAATTCGGCAAGTGAGTAGTGCTTCTCGTTCGTTTGTGAGAATCATTTACTTAAAGAGGCCGGGTTTGATTTTGAAAAGTCGCTGCGAAGCCACTTGAAAAGACTTTTGACATGGTCGAAATCATGATCGTGGTAGTCTGCAGCCAAGTAATAAATGTCACCATGCCATTTGTAAATAAATTTGCATTCTATTAAATGTAGATGCAAAATGGTCTTGAGCAAGGACAAATCAAAAAATTTAAAAAAACTTAATTTGTCGTCTAGGTCGAACTGTTTCTCATGCCTGTTAAGAGATTTTACACTAAAATTTATTTCATTAAAAATTGTCATAGTTTGTTTGAAAAAAAAAATAAACATTATCCTTTTTGAAAAAAAAGTGATTTTGGGTCAAAATAACTTTTTTGCTTCAAAAACCTTTAAAAAATAAAATACAAATTTAGAGAGGTTGTAGTGTTTCCGTTTTTGCATGGTAACTTTTGACCGGCCGAAATTGTCCCCGTGGAAGATAGATAACACAGTGCAGATTTTTAGTAGATTAAAATTTATTGAAAGTTAGCCGATGGAGTTTGATTCTGGACCGCAGTACGTAGGTAAGTTAAAGTGTAAGTCGCACATATTTGTTCATGGACCTCTTCTGAATCAGACGCTTACTTTCTGACTGCCACTTCCTATCCTATCCTATCATAACATAATTACAAACTCGATCAGCAATGTCCATCAAAATCGTAAGGCCTTCGGAAATTTCCATTTGATTTAACATTAAATTCCTCATTAAACACTTAGTTGCACCATTAGGGTTTATCGACGAGCAGGAATTTTTGGAATTATTTATTTGCTGTGTCAGAATGTGAGCGACTGGCTGTCCGAGAGGGTCGTATTTCATATATAATAATATTATCAAATCTTGCGATTGAGTGGATTTTCACGAAAGCACATGTATTCTCAAAAGTCCAAAAAACTAAACTCTTCAGACTGTGTATGTCAATAGGACCCAATTCGCCGCGTGGAAAGTTTATTTACAATCGTTATATTCTTTAGTTTTCCAGCCAGTCAGTCAGATAGGCAACTTTAGGACCCCTTTATAGTGAGGTCATCTTACAGGATGGAAGAAATATACACTGAGTCAGTTGCCGGTGGAGTAGCAGATTCTCAATGAGCAGCAGAATTCTGCTAAGTTATTTATTATTTCTTTATTTTAACCACAATTGAGGAATGACAAATTGAAAGTGTCAATTAACTCCATTTTGCCTATAGTTTCATGTCTTTTTTACATTGTCGTACGGTTTAGAGAATAAAATATTTCTGCAGGTGGGATATGAGCTGTTTGAAAATAAAAACATATTGTTTGTTCTCGAATAGAGAAAGTTGTCCACACTCCTTAGATGACAGTAATTTAAACAAGTAAAAACGGCGTTAAGTTCGGCCGGGCGATCTTTATATACCCTCCACCATGGATTGCATTCCACAGAGGCTGTCGATTTTCGTAGAAGTGCGGTAATATTACAGGAAAATATATTTTTTTTAATATAGCCAAACCAAAACAAATACAAATAATATAATAAAAATAATATTTTTATTATTTGATGGCAAGGCCACCAATACGTTTACACTATATATATCGAAATAATACTTCAAGTCATTTTCAAAAAAAAACCTAATTACCATAAATATTGGTAGATAGTGGGTGCTACAGTGGGTTATATTTCCCAAAAAAAATGAATGCATCGAACTCCTTCCAGCTGCGGCCATTTGGTTGATACCAATTTTATCCTTTTTTCTATTTTACCGCCTCAAGGGTACGGCTTTTTAAAATCTCTTTATTTTATGTGTCTATGCAATTAGAAGGACGTACACGACGAATTTCATCATTCTAGCTGTAGCCGTTTAGTTAGTACCAATTTCATCCCTCTGTTCCAATTCTATCCCTTGATAGAAAAATTTTTAATTTTTAATTTGGGGAAAAGTTTTTAATTTATCGTGTCTACGCAGTCAGCGGAGTGTATACTCCGAATTTCATGACTCTAGCTGTGGTCATTTGGTTGGTACTATTTGTATCCCCTTTTTTCATTTTAACCCCAAAAGGTACGAATTTCGAAAAATCCGTTTATTTTACTTGTCTATGCAATCAGAGAAATGTATACACCGAATTTCATTGTTCTAGGTGCAGCCGTTTGGTTGGTACCATTTGTATCCCTCTATTTCCATTTTAACGAATTTGGAAAAATGCTTTTTATATTATGTATCTACTCAATTAGAGGAATGTACAGACCGAATTTCGTGTTTCTAGCTGTTGTCGTTAATTGTGTACCATTTTTATCCCTTTTTGCCCTATTTCACCCGCTACGAATAAAAATCACTTTATGGTGCACGTTTTTGTTATAAGGAGAATGCGCATACTCAATATCACGTAAGTACAAGCAGAGATATGGAAAAAAATATGGGTATATGGGTATTTTTAGTCCTTGTGAGGGAAAAATGTTTCCCTTTGGGCCGATTTCGCCCAGTTTCAATCGCAACCGATCTACGACTATAAGACGCATTTATGGAAAATTTGGACGTCCTAGCTCCTTTCGTTTAGATGGCAGCGTGCTTTCAACAGACGGACGGATGGACGGACATGGCTAGATCGTCTTAGAATTATATGACGATTATGAGAATATATATAGTTTATAAGGCCTCAGGTCGATATTTCAACGTGTTACAAACGGAATGACAAAGTTAGTATACCCCCATCCTGGGGGTGGAGGGTATAAAAATATAAGTATCGGACTAGAACAATAAGTGTATAAATAGGAAACACAACTATTTTGCAATTCCAAGATTTTTACAACTAGTTTAGCAATTTCTTTTTGCCAGTCGAAGCCAATTAACGCCTATTCTTTATGCTTAACATTGTCAGTTTTATGTCATTTTACACTTTGCAGGCATGTTTTATTATATAACTCATCGAATGTTTTCAAATGCGTGAAGTAAGCTATGCTTTCCCCTTTCCACTGCAATAGTAATGATCGGCCATTGTAACGTATACGCAATTATTATATTGCAGGCGTCCATTACTCATACGTACCGATAACCAGGCAACATTTAATAATGTCACACATACTCGCAATTATGTATGTGTAAGTGCGTTTTGTTCTTTATTTCCCATAAAAAAGAACTACATCTTGAAAATATTAAATTTAACTACGATTACACAACCATCCAAAGATCTTTTTGAACTTTACCGGGGTTTTGTATCCACACTTGAGCGAAATAATATAGGATCTCATACGGAAAGCAGCGACAGCCAACAACAATCAATAGTAGTGAGTCGTCGTCGTCGTTGTCGTCATCGTATACTCGTCGTATGCCCCGCCTTCATTCACACCGATGTAATGAACGAAATAACAGAAGAATGAAACGAAATTGAAGACAGCCAAGAAAAGAGAAAAACAAATACAAATATTACATGGCCGGGGTACGACGCGAACGATTTCCAATCGTTTTGCGGGAAAACCTAAAGATTCCAATTTGATATTTCTACGCTTCTCTAAGGTTGTTTTTTTCGCCTTTTTACGGCAGTGTGTGGGGCTGTGTTTGTGATGCGAGGGGGGATGGGGGGTTGGTTAGAGTGAGATACAACTCGTAAAAGTTTATAGTTTGCGAATGCTGTGGATGTACACATTTCACTATTTTGTTGTTTCTTTTTATTTGCTGCTGCACGAAGAGTACTTTATAAATAGAACAACACCGTTCGTATACATGTGAATGGGAAAATTTTCCACAAATAAAAAACAACAACACTGACACCAGGGAACGTCTCAGGGGTATCTGGGCGCCCAAATAGGTTGGGAAAAAGGCTGCGCCAATTGTGAATGTTTGATAATTTTAAACAGTTTGAAATATAAACAATAAAATATTTCTTGGAAGTCTATCATTATATGAAGCCTATTGAAAAAAGCCTCAGAAGCATGATTAACAAAACTTTTCTATATGACTGCACTTTTTCATCTTTTTAGTGCTCTTTAAACAACCAATGCTAGGTACTGGCAACTGATTCGACATCGCTTGTTCGTCCTCTATGCTATACAATTTAATTGACTTTCTACATACAGAGGAAGCAGTTCTGTGATATATCCAACCATCTAAGGATAGGAACGTTAGTAATATTAAAGTAATAAAACAATTTAGTTTCTTTCCGAACAAGAACCTGAATATGGGTAATAAACAATTACACTGTCCAACAATTACGACAGTGATGCTTAATACACATGAAAAAATAAGTCGGATCCGTTGTAAAGATCGTAAGAAAATTACAAAACAAAAGTGTCATAGCCACCAGTTAGCCATATCTCCCGCATAAATTAAAATTTTCTAAAAAATATCCAATTTGTATTTTCTGTCGAAAAAGATCGATCTTCCAAAAAACATGGACGAATTTTAAGCCTAGTTATTGTATTGTATTTAAGCGTGAAGAGCTTTCTTTACAACAACAATGTAATCCTATATAGGGAAATGTGTAGTTCAATTATTTTTGTATGATAATACACGTAGAGTAATGCACATTTGTTATTGGGATGTATTCTTGAATATGTATGTATGGTTGTATGTAGGTTGTGTATGCTGGATGTGGGTGAAGGAATAGTGTCGCGGCGCTACTTCTGTTCTTCGCGTTGAGTTGACGACTGACTCCAAGCACGCATAGAGAGAATGAGAGAACCTAGTCGATCTTGCACTCGCATCGCATATTAAGAGGGAAAGACAAATAGATAAAGGATTTCACCCAGCAAACTTTTGTGTTCGCATGAACACACAGTATAATGTTCCCTTCGACCATGTAAACTTTGATCCACACAAAAAATGATCTACTCGACATGCCCTTTTAGAATTATCGCTGCTCTGTTCGAAAAATGCTTTTGGATTGTAATCAATTCTTTACAAAAATAAACAAGTTATCGAATTTTGGCCGATGGAATTTGATTCTCAACCATTGTACGGTGTAGAACAGCATACCTTATGTGTTGCTAACACGGCATTCTAACCATCTCAGCTATCCTTTTGTTGTGAGTCTTGAGTAACCAAAGCAAACCGCTGGGAATGTTGGGCTGTAGAGTCTAAGAGCTGGAATGTGAAAAAATAGATGGAATTGGGCTGTAGAGTCTAAGAGCTGGAATGTGAAAAAATAGATGGAATCGAAAAAAATGTTCAGGTAAATCTTTTTCACGCTATAATAAATTTGAATTGATTCTCTGACTGAAAATATATTTTGAGTAAAGAAAAGATTTGGAAATCTTAATAATTGCGGCCGATATACGAACGGATCAATTAAATTTTATCTTACATCTATTTAATTTACCGTCCGTGCATGGCCCTGAAAAACCACTACCGCCCAGATTTGTTGATATCGGACAATAATAATAGCCACCTTTAATTTAATTACATGAATATATCGGTCGACTGAAGGACTTTGAATCACAAAAGTCACTTTCTGTCGATTGATCTATCTCGCATCATTTTGGGTATTACCAACAAATGTACAAAGAAATTACAAATTTAATTTTAACAAGACAAAGTCGGACTTCGCCGATATGGTATCTATGGTTTCCATTATTAAACCTAGATGTTTTAAATTGGTCGCCCAATTTTAAACTTGCTCGTTCAGCTTTAGGTCGTAATATGTTGACTGTTGTAATACGTGGATTCTAGAGCGGTAAGAAATCAAATCGGATTGCAACTTTTGTGTAGGACTTAGGGTTTGGGGTGAGGGAATTCCCGTAAAAAATATTTAAATTTCCTGGGAATACGAGAATTTTTACAAAAATATTTTATGGATCATTTTGAGCACTAATTTAGTTTTACTACATTAATGGGAAATTGTAGGTATATTTGAAGTTTATATGTTTATAGATTAAGATTTTCCCAAAAGAATGGATGAAATAAAAAGTGGAAATCTTCTTAAAGAAGAATTTACTTTGCACATAACACCAATAAGAAATGGTCTAAAAATAGGGTTAAAATTAAGATTGTTCGACTGGACGCTTTCAAGAGGAATCTAAGAGGAATAGAAACATTCCTAAGGTATATTTAAATAACCTTTTGTAAGAACTGATGACAACTATTTCAATGTTTTATTTTTTTAATGAATTTATTGCTTTTACAGTTTACATTATTTTCCCTGTTTCTGTAAAATATTTTCGTCTATAAACGAACGAATCTTCTAAATTAAATACGTCATAACATTTTCAACCATACGTGATCTTTGTTTCCTTAATCATTTTGTTGTTTTGAATCTAGTGTAGGTGTGCCTTGGCCTATGATTTAAATGTCCAATTTTATGATGACTTAATTTCACACGATTAGTCTAGATTAGAATATTTGTAAAATGAAAAATAATTTGTAAAATATGTTGACAACAAACATTAGTTTTTACTTTGTAATATGTCAGTATTTAAAAAACACACCAGTTAGTGAATGTTGATATTTTGAAATAAAATAAATTATTATTTTCCCGGGAATGAAAAGTTCCATTAATTAAAAAAAAAGTACGGGAAACCCAAACCCTAGTAGGAGTGTATCAAAACTTCGAACAATATGATCACTTAGGAATATAATCTGTCGAGTCAAATTTGAGAAAATCGGCGGATATATGTGGACTTTAGTAAGAAATCATATATGTATAAATGTGACATTTGCATGAGAGTCATTACATGTCAAGCGGTATGATTTTTGACCTCGATTGCTGCGATTCTTTAAAAGTTTGTGAATGTATTCTTATCATAAATATCTTGTATATATTTAAAAAAAAATAGTAACATTTTTTCACGAGTTATGGCCAATTTAACAATGAAAAAATAATTTTTTTTTAAAAAGGTGTGCTAATAAAATCATCTATATCTCCTGAAATACTTCACAGAATTTGATATGCTAAACCTTGTTTGAAGGCATTTTCAATTACTTTCAAAATATTGAAGTGAAAAGGTATAACCTCCTTATAATTTTTAAAGTTTTTAAAATCTAATTTCTTTTATTTTGATTTTCAACGTGATTACATTGAGTTTTTTGAAACTTTAAAGCAGTGTTCTTAGATGTCTTCCTTAGTGACTTCTATTTTATGATGGCTTCTATTGAATACAATTTTTTTTCGATTTTTTGCAAAATCAACCATAATTTCAGTGAAAAATCTTCAGGTGGATAAATTTTTCAGTAGTTTAAAAAGCAATGAAAATTAATAAATAATACATGAGAATAAATAAAAATTAAGGCATAAATATAAATGTATTTTTAATATTAATGAACGATGTAGTTTTTACATGAGAGCTGTATTTGGTAATAGTCTATCATAAATACCTTTTTATACTAAAATCGACAGATTTTCTAAATATTCATTGGCTTACATCCCTAGTAGACAAAAACATTTCATCTTTCTAAATGATGTCTTAGTGTTACAAACATACATATTAGGACAGTTTGGTTTAGGACAGATTTATTGAAAAATATACCTTACTTTGGTCAATATCCGGAGTCTGTGTCGAAGTATTATGAAATACTGGAGTCGAAGTCGAGCAATTTTCCCTCAACCCTGGAAACTATACAATTTCCGTTCGTCTTCCGACACTTATTTATAAAATATTATTCTAAACAATTACAGAGAAGGATACTATTTTGTCGACCTTGCCTTCATAGCAATCATGGAGCAATATCTCCCAGAAGTATTTTCAAACGTTTGAGAATTATTCCACATTGCCATTTTTAAAAGAGTTTTCCATACTTTGAAACAAAATCATTTATTTGAACATTTTCCTCTGTTTTATTTAAATTTTTCCAAACATAAAGTAACATTTTCCTAGATTTTGAGAAAGTAGTAACTTGGTTTGAGGGAAAATATCGTTCGCGCCATGCGAAGTTAAATTTGCAGAAATTTTTAGTCCAATTTACCTCACTGGGCTGTGAAATGGCTGTATTTGAAAAATGTATTTCTGGAAATACCTCCAGCAGCAGTTGCAAAATTGCGCCCCTCATTAAATGATGCCTACTGAGGCTCCAAGCCACAGCCGGCCCTTATTGTCATACATAAAACAAAAATATTCCGAATGTATGTGTGTGTGTGTTTCACAACTCCGCCCATTTTTAACGCGCGCGCATCCATTTGGTTCGATGTCGGTATGTACACGGCCGAGCATAGCCATGATAACGGCCATTAGATAAAGCGAAACGAGCGAAGGAAACGATTCGAACGAATGTTATGGCAGTGTTTGTTACACCCCCTCCTGCCACCCAACATAAGTATGTATGGATATGGCGAGGCAATAAACGTCCTTCTCCAAATGTATGCTTACACTCACCTACCTAACGGGAGCCTACACACACATCCATACGCACATACACGTGTGAGTATATCCTTATTTTAGGATGTTCCAATTCAAAGAACATCTCAACAAATAAAAATGCAGCATTTCATTAAGACAGCCAGACAAGGAAGAAACGAGCGAACGAGCAACCGACGACAGACAGACCGAACGAATGAACGACCGACCGAAATATCCCCAGCTCCGTTTGGGTTCTGCCGGTTGGCAAGGAGTGTGTGTGTCGAAGTGTTTGTGCATATGTTTGGAAATGGAGTCGTCAAGGATGCACTACATCCTATATAATTTTATGTCTGTGTCTTTTATGTCCTTCTCCTGCTCAGCCACCACACCCTGTTCGGGGTTTTTTCGCCTTCTCCTTTTTTCAATTTGTTTAATTCAAAATTACATTCCGTTTGGCGACAGTTTTCAGTTTTTTTCTTCCTTTTTTGTTCCTTTGCGTCGTCCTGTATACGAACGTTTATGCATATAAATTAAAATTTGCACCTTTGTGACACTTTAACCATAAAGGTTTTTTCTGTCGCCATACCTACCAAACTGATGAATATTTTCCATGTGAAATGTGTTTTCCCCACTTTGACTATAACAGCATCAACTCCTAGAAACATCCCCAGACCCCCTCCCCTACAATACACGCACTTGGGTAAATTACGAAAAAACGAACGAGAATATGTACAATTTGAAATTTGTCAAAGCTAAAAAAAGTACACCGTCCCATAATGGAATATGTCCGCTGCCCTTCCCTCTCCACCGCCCAGCCAGCCACATTTGCCAAATTATATTTATACGTTCATACTCGCATGAGTCTGTTTAACGTACAAATATGTTTTTTAAGTACATTTTCTAGGTAAACACATAGATTTCAGTTATGAATTCACAAAAATGTATAAATAAATAAATAACAAAATTGCGCATATGAAATCATATGAATTTCAAGCGTGTTTTTTTTTCACTTTTTCGGCTACTAACGTCGCCTTCATTAAAATCTGAGTCGTTTTTTGTGCCTGCCTGTTGTTGTTGCTGTTGCAATTTGTTGATTTAATCAACTGGGGCTTAAAAGGAAAATCGGATGCGTAGTAATGAAATAATTATTTTATAAATTCTAAAAATAATACTAATAAATGAGAACCTAAGGAGCTACATTCTCTGACAAGACAGCCAACAGTCAATTATATTAGTAAACTCTGATTTAGCAGATATTTAAAAATTTAAACTGGGAATTAGTTGACAAATTTAGTTAGCAACAATGACCAAACTGTATAATTACTAATTAATGTATTTGTTTGTGGGAATTGAGACACTCCCACCCATAAAATGAACAATAAAAATTAAGCTTTTAGGTGTTGTTTTAGTCAAGAAAATTTTGTGCTTGGCAATGAACAAAATATACTATGGCCATATACGCATTTCCCATCCTGTATGGGGATAACTCATAAGTGGATATTCTGTAAAGAGTGCTTGTTTTATTCACCATCATGTTGTAAGAAATTTCATTTTTCCATTAGTATTTCGGAGAATAAGTACGATCGTGTCAGGCTATATGTTAAAATGTTGCGAATTTCATATTCATTTCATTTTGGTTAAATAATCACTCAAAAATTGGGTATAAGAACAGTATGAGAGACACGCCCAGTTTCTTACCGGATTAAAAAATAGAAACTTAGACCTTTCGATTTTTTAAAGACATTTAGCTGGGAGACGAAACTTTATTTTAAGAAATTTTATCTTTAAAATTTTTATTTTTAAAATTCTGTTAGTAATTGACTAAGTATTGGTATTTTAAAAACTAAATGCAAGTAAAAGTTTTGGCCAATAAAGTTCACACCACTCAAAATTTTCAAATAAAATTCCTCAAATTCGTAAAAGTAGATAAAAACTAAATATATAAATAAAAAAAATGTATATGTTTTAATAATATCTTAATAAATTTTCAAAATTTATATCAATATAAAAAATCTCAATATAAAAGTGAACTACTTTTTGTGGTAAAACTAAAAATGTCATAAAAACGTTTTGAGGAAAAAACATAATCCTGAACATTCGTTTTAACAGGAATTGAAATGAAATTTGAATTGCGTAGAAAATATTTCCCCTAAAATAATGTGAAACAAGTTTTTTTAGTTTTCTTTTTCAAAAATATCCAAAATTTGTGTGTTTTTTACAATCACGTCTTTATTTACTGCAGACAAGCAATAAATTATGATTAAGTATTTAAAAATATAGTAAAAATGATAATTTGTATTTATGACCTTTTTATTTTTCTGGATCGTCTGGCTCGAGGTCATGAACAGATTAAAAAAACTGATGTTTTAGTTGTATTAAACAGATTTATTTCTAATTGTTCCTATCGACGATCATCCTCTGCTATATTCATTTAAAAGTACTACAAAATAATTATAAGACAAAATTATAACAATAATTACTTTTATGCAAGACAAATATGCCTTCTAAGTCCAACATATGCCAGTAGGTATTTGTAGGTCCAAAATGCGCAAAAATGTAAATTAAAATATTAATAAATAACTAACTTATATTGTTAGTAATGTAATAAATAAAAATAATATTTGCGGAACCAAGGATTATTTTGAAATATTAACATTAAAAATCTGGCAGTCGGATATATATTAGAAATCGGCCTAAAGTGGACTATTTTTTGGTTTTAAGAATTTTTAATTTTTTAACATATTTTTACGTATTTGTTCATAATTTTTCAAATTTCAGATTTTGAAAGTTGAAAAGCTTAATTTCTTTTTTTGATTTTGTTGAACTGTTTCTCACACATTTTAAGAGATTTTGCACTCAATTTGTTATTAGAAATTGTGGTTTCTTAGCTTTATTATGACGAAAAAACTATAATTGTGTCAAATATAGTTTGTTTGTAATAAATATTTAAAAAAATATCCTTTTTGAACAAATGTCTGATATTGGATCAACACAACTTTTTATACCCTACAAAACTTCGTGGACTAGGGTATTATAAGTTAGTTTTCCGCCAAATGTTTGTAACACCAAGAAATAATCGAGCTAGACCCACCTTTAAGTATACGGATCGGCTTAGAATCGCTTTACCGATGTCTGTCTGTCCGTCCGTCTGCTGTCCACCTAAGCTTGTTCGACCTCTACAGTTCGCAATTGCTGTCCGATTATCATGAAACTTGGCAGAATTTACTTTTTTTGGCCAAGGACGATCGGTATTGAATTTGGAGGAAATCGGTTCAGATTTAGATACAGCCCCCATACAAATGTCGCTCCCGATTTGACTTTTTCCACCCTATAAAGCACATATAGTATCCGATTTTCTTGACCGTCTTATAATCTAACTATAAATACCTGTGACGAAAGCGGGTTAGATCGGTTCAGATTTAGATATAGCCCCCATACAAATGTCGCTCCCGATTTGACTTTTCCGCTCTAGAAACCACATATTGTACCCGATTTTCTTTAAAATTGACACAACATCTTATAATCCAACTAAAAACACCTATGGTGAAAGTGGGTAAGATCGGTTCAGATTTAGATATAGCCAATATAATTGTTACACCCGAATCTTTAACCGATTTTGGCCAAACTTTACGTATTATATATCACCAATAAACATACATTATGAAGCGGGTCACATCGTCACATTTAAAATTTTTTGTCAAACACATACATTTACAGGATTCAAAAATCCTTCCCGATTTCATTTTTTAACCGAATTGAAGTGTAGAGAGATAGAAAGTGGGGTGTATCATATAGTCGGCTCCGTCCGTCTTTAGCCCTTCCATACTTGTTTAGGAGATGCCCATATGCCCATACTTTGGTATAACCCAAATGGGGCCCGATTCTGCTCTATTACAGCTCCAGAAACTACATCATACATCGGATCTTCATCAAATATTGCAGATCATTATGTGTTTCAGCTAGGAATACCTACCGTGAATGAGAAATATATAGGCGCATGTTTTGGCACAGGCCTCAAGTGTTGTTATAGGCCCCCTTCAAATGTCCGTCCGTTTCATCCTATTACCGCTGTATAATATGTATTTATCATTGGATCTTGATCAATTTTTCCAGATCATGTTATATTTACTTTACTCGTAATATCTACAGGAAAATTGGATCAATTACTTTATTATTCACCATATTCATTAAATTTGACTAAAAATAAATTTATATTAACTGTATAATTTATATGAACTACATAAAATTGCTCTCATGAAATACCTGGGTTTAGTAATCAAACCCAGGTATTACGTAGGGAGTGGTGTAGGGTATTATATAGTCGGCCCCGTCCGACTTTAGCCTTTCCTTACTTGTTTTCCTTCAAATACATATATACATATTTGAAAAGGTTGAAGGGTTCCCCGTTTTTTCCGGATAACTTTTGCCTGCACGAAATTGCCCCATTGGAAGATTGGATACATTTAGTGCAAAATAAAAACAAAAAATACAAATTTTAATTTTCTTTAAAATCGAAAAATACCGACTGACCGATTTTTTTGATTTGGTTTTTTACAGAACTCAAAAATGTTTACTAGAACAGAAGTTATTGACTTTTAGACGATGGATTTTGATTCTGCACCACTGTGCCCATATCTTCGTTATTTTTTAACTTTTCCATTTTTTATTTTATTAAATATTGCCCAAAGTATTCTTTATATATGTAATATACAAAGTTTTTCCTATGTTTTATAATTGCCGCACAATAAAAATTCCTTTTTATGTATGTTTTTTGGGCTGTCAAGGTGGAGTAATCACTTTAGTGGATTTGAAATTGCTTAACCCACTAGAACATTTCCAGCGAGTCCTTAAAAATGTCTACAAGAAAACAAGCAAGCGAGCGAATCCGACTTTATGATACCCTCCACTATCAATCCAATCACAAGGTTCTATTATGTGGATGTGACCCACGATTGTACCACGTTTTGTTGGGATAGGACAATAATTGTACTGTAATCGAACAGATGGACAGAAAGTGATTATAATTCAATCCGTATAATCTCTATTCCTTTTGGGGTCAAATACATAATACCCTGGTGGAAGGTACTGCAAATAGTATCACCTCCCTAGGTTTTCTACTTCGTTCTTTTCTGTAGCATTGTATATATTTTAATTTAAAAATTTAAGTAAAATTTACACGTAATCTCATCAAATATTCTTCTTACTTCAAAACTGAAACTTTATCCTACAAATGTGGTACATAAACTCGATTCGTATTGTAAACATCAGAAACTAATTAAATCATCCTTCCACAGTCACACACCACAAGTAGCAAATCCATCGCGTTAATCTTCGAGGGGATTCCGCCAAACTCGATTTATTTAAAAATGATGTTGCGAAATAGTTAAGGATCAGCCAAACTGACAGTTGGCATGTGACAGGTGCTCCTCACCCATTCCACATCCACACCGCCATCACCACCAATAACAATCACATCATCAATCGTCGTCGTCGTCCACCACTCCCTGTACCGAGTGTAACGATGAAATTCCAATAAGACTAACTCGACTGTATATTTCAACACAAAAATGCAATAATTCCTATCAATTTCGCACATTTTGTATGGCCATCATTAATGGCCAACATTGGCCATTGGCTGCCTCGCCTCCTTGGGCCTCTCAGCTCCAGCTCGGGCTCCAGCTTCAGCCACAAATGTGTCTTCTTATTAACCATAATGGTGGCTGCTGATGCCACAGAGGCAACAAAAAAGAGCCCAAAGCCAACAGCATTTCGCAAATAAAATTGTGAGAAGATATTAACAGGAATAATGACGCCATGTATGACCGACCACCACTGTCAGAGCCAACATTATGACAAAAATTCCTTGGAGACTCGAAGCCTTATTTGTACACAGGAGCGACAACAACTGCACCGACCGGCCAGCAGTGCAAAAAGTGGGCAACATTCAACATATTCCACTGGTACTACTCCACTTTTTGTTGGTGTGGCAACCGAACACAAAAAATGGAGTAAAAGAACGAACGACACACGGCCATATTTGGAGGCCAAGAATTTTTCTCCATAAAGACGAAGACGAGGACGCAGACGCAGACGACAAGCAAAGATGATCATTATTTCTTGTTATCATCTATTCCACATGGCGCTACATTATGTGGGTTTCATAAGAAAATATGACAATACAAGCGCCACAAACTCGGGAGACGGCCAAAGACGAAGACCACGATGATGATGATGGTGGTGGTGGTTGGTGATCCAAATGTTAAACGTTAGAGATTTTTAAATACGAGATCACTCCTTCACTCCCAGTGATTGCAAATCAGACTAACTGCACTCTGCCGCTTTTCCCTGTTCTTATATGGCCATGAATGCTAATGTTTAATGCTGCTTCTGCTGGAGAAAACTTCAACGGCTGTGCTTTTCTTTTGCTACGTTTTTTTGTTGCTGTTGCTTGTTTTTGCTCGCGTCTAGACATTTCTAACAAATATGGTCTGAAGACAGTTTTTGTTGGCTGACAACACTGCTGCCAGTTAGCGTCATTTGCTGCACTTAATAAAATGCAATGGATCTGTTCGCCAGGGAAGTATGGCCAAGCTTATTTTGCATTAATTCCCGGACATGAGAAAATTCCGATAGGATACATTCGGGGAAGTGTTCCCAAGGTTCATAAATCTAAGTTATATATGTTTAACCAATTTATTTCAATTTCCTTACAGAAATTTGGGATGATACCAATCCATGCGATCTCCACCAAATGAAAAATTTTGACCCGCTGTAAAACGAAACTCAGACCACCTGGACTATAAGTTTATTCTACAAAAATGGTCTACTCAACATGCCCTTTCAGAATTATAGGGTCGTTACTCTGTTCCTAAAATACTATTGGACAGTGTAATTAAATAAACAGTTGATTGGTTGGCAGGCTTATGTGACCGCTCTCTTTCAAGGAAGTCTCGAGTAGTTTCTCAAGGAGCCGTTTTCAATGGAATAAGGTCTGTTATATCCGCCTTGAAAGATTTATATATTTGATAAGATCTCTAATATCAATTTCCGATAACTCGCCTGTGTCGTGTAATAATTGCTTCCTAAGGGGCCTGTGCCCTGTGCTTTGGTTGGTTAGGTCTTGTATATCCAGCCTGAAAGATTGAGATATTTAATTAGATCTCTAATATTTCCTATATCTCGTCAAAGTCGTAATTATAATTGTGTACCAAGCGCCCAACGCCGTGGTTTATTACAGCTGGACAATCGCATAAGAAATGATCTCCAGTCCCTTCTTGTTGTTGTTGTAGCAGCTTTTACAGGGAGCTGAGGTGATAATCCTTAAGTCTGAATTGTACTAGACTTCGTCCCGGCATGTATCCGATTATCGCGGGAACCTTTGTTCATCGGCTGTTATTTGCATCTTCTTCAAGGTTGATGGTAATGTTAAGGGAATGGGATGTTAATCGAGTTGTACCCCTATCCTCCAATAGGGGCGCTGCATTTTTTTATGTTAACAGCCATGTTATGTATCGCTAATGGCTATTAGTTTCTTCCCTGGACCTTGGATCAATCGAAATGACTATTTTTATGTGAAAGTGTGTTCGGATGAGAAAATTGGCTGCAGAAACACTTATTTTTATGATGAAAAGTGAAAATTTGTTGATGTTGAATTTTACCAGTGCGCCGGCCGGGAATCGAACCCAGCACCTTCAGATTGCAAGACGCGCACACTTCCACTGAGCTATGAAGGCCACCCAGTTCTTCATCTTCGTCTGCGATCACTCTTCATACGTTCCTTCTATGTTGGTTTATAAAGTCTATGACACCATTGGGTTTGTCTCACGAAAATGTTCACGGGTTTACAAATCCGGCAACTTCGACAACAAAATCTAATTGTCTTTCCATTTGGAGCAACAGTTACAGGATGATTTCTCGTCAATGGCCATCGCTGTCTCATATTGTGGATTACACCATTCCGGTAGCTCTATTTGTAAAGAACTCTTCAAAACACGCGCCATCTAGGGAAGACTGGTGCGCCGGGAATTCCTGGTAGACATTGATATCTCAATTTTTATAGAGACGTCTCCAAGAAATGGTATTGAGAAATATGGGCTGGACTGCCAGGAACTGGATGTAATCTAGGCTGTTGACTAACCGATACTTGTAATACATAACTATTAGATAAGATGATTACGCCCTAATGTTGTGACTGGCGTCAACATCCACATGTATAGTCAGGCTGTCATTAATTCTATATACTTGATGATCAAGATCGCGCCTCTCTTCAGATGTACTATTAGTAAAATTGTACCTTAGGTTAGGTGTAAGAGAATTTCTCATATTTGGAACGTGCCTACAGTTCTATAGGAACTTATTTGAATATTATTTGGTAGGACCTGGCGAACAGAAGATGGGCTGTCAATTGTCTACGTTGATTTAAGTACAGATGGGACTCTGGCCTATAGGTACGCACGATGACCAGAGACTGGCAAAGATTTTGTATGGGTGGGCAATTTAAAGCCAATGCATCCACAACGAATCACTGATTGGTTTGGATTTTGGGCTGTACTGAAAAATTGGGTTTATCGGATGAGGTACTGCCGAGCCAGTCGTGATAGTCTTATGAATGATATTGTATTCCATAATTAAATGACAAAGTTCAACGTTCCAATAAAACCCTATAGAATTCGGCTTCTCATATTATACAGATACGTCCCCAATCCTGATGATATTGAGATTGTTACACGCGAATATTTAGCTATTAGAGAACTTGTGGAGTGAATATTTTCATACAAGCTGCTGCAAAAATTAGAAGGAATAGAGCTAGGACCTTGACATTTAGCTCACATTCATTATATCGTCAAATTAGATCAAAAACAATTTATGGTTTAAATCCGCCTACAACCACGTAAGTAAAAAAACCGTCATGATTTTCCTATTTTAATATATCGAGGGCTTATATTCATAAGTGGTTATGAACCATTTTCTCGAAAATGAGTTTTTGATGCCAAACTATTCTCAGATTTGGATGTCATCTGTCATATAAATTTGGAGAAACAATTATTTTTCTAAAGCCATTTTTTCGAATTTTTCTGATATGGCTATCTACTCACACGTTAATTTGTGACTGCAAAAGCGGCTTTGAACATACAAATAATATAGTTCAAAAATGGAACAACATATAACCGAAGGTTGTAATTCGCTACAACGCTTTTGTTTAAAACATTTTTTTTCTAGATTTAGGGTATATCGTCCTATCAAATTCCACCATTACGCGGTTAATAGCATTAGGGTTCCCCAGTTATCAGACTAAAATAGGATAAATAGAGGCTGTAAAGGCAAAATTTGCGAAAAGTATCTTTAGAAAAACCCGCGTAATATTGAGAATACCAAAATATTTTTATAGCATATGATTGCTGACTTCATTCGGAATATTTGTGTCAGAAAAGTTTCAGAATCCTGAACAGAGAAAGTTTAAATATAAGCAATTGCAACCGCGAATTTTGGATTTTTCAACAATTGCAGCGATTTTCGCGACTGGCTACAATACACAACAAAAAGAAAAATTCAGTCGAATCCGTTGGATAGATCGCGAGAAAATCATAAAACAAAAATGTCATGTGTGAAAATCATTTTTTTTTAAATCCAATTTGTATTTTTTGTTTACCATGCCCTACCGCAATATCCACTTTTTGAAACAAATTGGAAAAAGGATTAAAAATGGTACCAATCTGACGAATGAAGCTGTAATCTTTAAATTCGCTGTGTACATCCTAGAAAATGCGTTTTCTACACAACATTGCCAACATTTCATAAAAAACCTAAACGAGTTTACAATAAGTCTTATTTATATATTTGAGCATTAATTGCTATGTGCTTATTTCAACATTCACAGTGCTCAATTTTAAACATTTAAATATTAGGAAACTTCGAAAACTTTTTTTTAATTTTTGAAATCTGTAATCCTCTTTAGATTAAACTGTGGAAAAATGATTAATAATTACTCTTAAAATTAAGGAGAAAATCTGTCTTCTGAAAAGTTGTATTTTTGTTCATAGGACGATTTAGATTTAGAGCGATGTACGTTCAAAGCTAGTAATTTTCACAGGTCATCAGGTCGATGATAATAATTGGCTAATGAACTCGGTATACTACTGTCAAAGGATGAAGATGATCAGAGGTAGACTTGTGAGCACCATATTATGTCACTGCCCTTCACTGATAAATAAAAACTTGTCATCTCATATTTCGTATTTTGTCTCGTCACCATGTGAGGTTAATGCTTCTCATAGGTTTGCCAAAAGCCTTAGATGAGATTACAGATCATCGCCTAGACAAATAAACTATCTCTCTTCCTTTCATATAAAACCTTCACTTGTTTCTCTCCCGAATTCTGAATACTGATGTCATTCTTTCTCTGTTTTTACTATCACCACTACTTCTTCTCTTAACAGATAATCACAATGAACCACTTGGGATCCGAACAGCCACCTTCCGTTGATTGCATATCCTTTAACCTAACCTAAACTAACCTCACCTAACCATTGTGTAGGGCATATTCCCTTCTTAACGTTTCTTTATTCTTTCAATTTTTTCTTTTATTTTCTTAGAAACTTAGAACTTTTTGCTGTCCTCGCACATTTCACCCAAAGATGAATGAAATCCCTGTGATCCCCCAAACCGAAGATCTCACAAAAGGGAGTGAATGTTGAATGACTGAGAGAGAAAGAGAAGATGGTACAAAAACGCCAAACGACAATGCAGCTGTTTTTCTGTTTCTCCGAACGAAAAAAATAAAAATAAAACACAATGATTCCTGTGCCACAACTTTAAAGAAAGATTTATCAATGAGACATTGAAGTTTTCATGATCAATTGGCTGACATGATGGATCGATGGATGGATGGATCGTTGCTTGGTTGGATGACAACAACAAAGCAAAAAAAACCAGTGGCTTGTTTGTCTATTCGCTTGTATTAAGGTCTGACAACATGTTCGAGCTGAATGCAGAAATGGACGGAATCTCCTCCGCACGCTGGGAGCAGGAGAGGGAGCTGGCGATTGCGAGCAAAATTAATTCAACAGCGTTCACGTTAATTTGGTGTTAACAAGTGGCCAACATTATCAGCCATGTTGGCCACTTGTGTCGCCACAAGCAAACAAACGCAAACGACTGCGATGGAACGATCAGCTGCTGGCTGCTGTCGGCCTGGCCAAGAATTCTCAATGAGCCTGGGCGCTGGAATGGGAGACAAACAAATCCCACAAATACCAAAAATGGTCAAATGGCGCTTGGAAAATGATCCATTGAACATATAAATTAGCCAAGCGGAATCCAAAGAAAACAACAACTGAAAAACCGATTGAAGAAAATTGGAAAGCTTGCAACATGGCCAGGCTAATTGCTCAAAAGTTCGCTGGAGGAATTAGAAATTTCTGTCAGATTTTCTTCAAGGATTGCCAGGTTGTGCTAAAGCAAGAGATTAAAGTTTTCTTTATTTTTTAAAGAACTTTGTCATAAAGATTTTTACAAAGTTTTTTTTTTTGTTGCAACTTCAGCTGTGCTGGGCTTTGAGGTTCCTACGGCGGCGGCGGCTGCGGCTGCCTCTGCTGCTGTCGTTGTTGGTAGCGTTGACAACGCCATCAAAACGTTTGACGTGGTTTTTGATTGACAACGAAACTCATACATAATTCATGTCATTAAATCATGTTACATTTATTCTTCTTGTTCTTCTTTCTTATAGTACTGATGCTTTTGCTTGAGCTGCTCCATCATGGACGCGATAGGATGGCTGGCTGGCTGGATGGATGGATGGATGGCTCTTGCTGATTGTTGTTATTGTCGCTGTCGCTGGAGATGTTTTTCTTGTTGTTGTTGTGGTACTGCTGCACCTCTTGTTGGATTCTTGACTGCTTTCATCTTGTGTCTGGCAGCTTTTTTCGTCTTCTTTTTTCCTGCAACTCGAAATCTCTTCTTTTATGGCATGGGTTTGGTCGCCTTGCATTACCTTAAAATGTTTTGTTTTCATACACTTCACCATGGGCGGAGGTATGTTAATGTAGTCGTAATGTTTGTAACACCCTGAAATATTCATCAATGAATCGATTTTGTACATCGTTTAGTTTTTGAACTGATAAATATTAATTTATTTTTTTTTTTTCAGCAAAAAACAATGCAATAAAAAACTTGTCGTATAAGTATTGTCTTTCTAAACTCGAAAGCGATATTAAAAAATGTTTAATTTATTTAATGTACTCCCATTTAACGACAAATTTAAAAAAATCATAATTTATAAAAAAAAATCTTTTGCGTCTTTATTTATCCGTAGATCCATAGAATGTTAGATATTAAAAAATAAAATATAACATTTTTGTCGTATTTCCAGTTTTTATGGGTATTTTTCGCGGTCCCAATATAGAATATTCGATTTTTGTGAAAACGTTCTACTTTCTAACAAACAACACAACACAAAGCTTACTTATTTAACTAAAAAATAAAAATTAAAAAAAAAACAATTACAATGATATATAATACTAAAATTCATGAACAAAAAACCTGAAAAACTACATACATCATAATATAAGAAATCATGAATTGTTTAAAGCTAATCTGATTCGAGAATTATAATATATTTAATATAAAAATTTTATGTTATTGACAATTAAACTGGAAGGTAGAAGAGATATTTGAAAAAGTTTTGATTTGTGCAAAAATTCTCTTATTTACACATAGTATGTTTTTCACTAGATGCAGTTATTTAAAGAATATTGTTGACCTCTTATTTTGCACCCATGTTATTTGATCTTTTATCCTTGACCTCTGACCTTTGATCCCTTTGACCTTCTAACATCGAACTTTAAACTTAGAACATCGAACTTTGACTTTTGATCCATATGATCTTTGCTCCCGTTGACCTCTGACCTTCGATCACTTTGAACTCTGAAATTCGATCACTTTGACCTCTGTCATTTGATCACTTTGACCTCTGACCCTTAACCTATTTGATCAAATTTTGGCCTTAGACCTTTAAAAATTGAACTTCGAACTTTGACCTTTGAACCCTTTAATCTTTTTAATCCACTTGACATCTGTCATTTGATCCCTTTGACCTCTTCTGACCTTTGATATCTGAACTATGACTTTTTCTGACCTTTAATCCATTTGATATCTGAACTTTGATTTCTTCTGACCTTTGATCCCTTTAACCTCTTTGTCTCTTGGCCTTTGATTCCTTTGACCTATTCTGACCTTTAATCCCTTTAATCCAATTGTTCCATTTTACCATCGAAAATCAAACTTTGTCCTTAGACCTTTGAACATCGAACTTCGAACATTCAACAGTGACCTTTGATACCCTTGCCATTGATCCATTTGACCTATAATTGCTTTGACATCTGACACTTGACCTTTGGTCCTTCTGACCTTTAATCATTTTAATATCTGACCTTTGACTTTTGTCCCGTGACTTTTGATCCCACTGAACTTTGATCCCTTTAATCTCTTTGACATGTAATATTGGATCCCTTTGACCTCTTATTACTTTTGACCCATTTGACCTTTAATCCCTTTGACCTATTGTGACCTTTAATCCCTTTGACCTATTGTGACCTTTGACTTCCTCTGATCTTTGATCCCTTTGACTTCTGACATTTAATCTATTTGATCCTTTTCACCTTCGAAAATGAAACTTTGACCTTAGATTTTGGAACATCGAACATAGAACTTTGACCCTTTGACATTTGATAAGTTTAATCCTTTTCTTTTTTTCTTTTAATCATTTTGACCTCTACTGACCTTTGACCATTGACATCTGATATTTGGTCCCTTTGACCTTCCAAAATCGAACATTTGTTCTTTTTGACCTCTTTGATCACTATAATCTTCAAACTTCGAACTTTGACTCTTGACCTTTAATCCCTTTGACCTATTGTGACCTATGACATTTAATTTATTTGATCCTTTTCACCTTCGAACATCAAACTTTGTCCTTAGATTTTTGAACATCGAACGTAGAACTTTAACCCTTGATTCCTTTGAGATTTGATAAGTTTAATCCTTTTGACCTTTACTGACCTTAGACCATTGACCTCTGATATTTAATCCCTTAGACCTTCCAAATCGAACTTTTGACCCGAACTTACACATTTGTTCTCTTTGACCCCTTTGATCACTATAATCTTCAAACTTCGAACTTTGACTCATGACCTTTTATCCCATGTTTACTGATATACAATTACTTGGTCCTAATGAATCAAAAGATTTGCATTTTGAAGTAGTTTTAAAATATAGTTTGTGTGGGCGATGTCATTGGCCCTTGGACTTATCATGACCTAGTATAGTCAGAAATACCCCTTCGTTTTAAAGTTAGCTACAGTATCGTTCCGCCGGTTTGAAGCCGGTCCATTATTACGACAGTCGGTCCATTATTAGGACCGCCATAACGTTAAAAGCATAATTGTCTATGTACAAACAACATAGTTCATGAGATATGGTCATTTGCAATTTCAAGATGCCACACCCCTTTGTCCAAACAGTTGCTGACAGTAACATATTGTATAATTTCACGACAATCATTATTAAGGCAGCTTCAATTTTTTAATTGAATTGAACCATTGTGCCGTTCATGTCGTTAAAATTGTAAACGCACTTCTTGCAGTAGGCTGTATAAAATTCGTTTCGACCGAACTTAAGGCCGTTCTTATTTGTGTGCGTGTTTTTTTTTTTCAAAAGAACTTTTTTCCATCCTTCTCATAACTTAGTCATAAGTTTGAATTTTGTTTATTTAGTTTTGTTTGTATTTTTTTTTTTGCTTTCATCTGTTTCTTCTCCCTCTGTCATTGTTGTTGCTGTTGAGGACTTTTTTGTATTCTTTTTCTCGTGTAATTTATGTATTTTTATTTCTGGTATGTGGTAAACTTCCTGTGACGTCCTTTACATGCACACGCACACACATACACACACCGACACAAATTGTCATCACAAGATCGTTGTTGTTCTTGTTTGTGTTTGTGTTCGTATTCGTGTTGGCTGGTTCGTAGGCTTTGAAGCCTAGCTAAGATCTGGATGCAACTATTTTCGTAACAGGGTGTTGGTTTGTTGGCTGGTCTGCTGGGTAGTCATCCTCCATCAGCCTTCAGCCTATACTTTTTGTAGCTCCACATTGTCTGGCACTAATAAGGCAATGCCAAATGGCTCAGACACAACCACACTCACTCGTCACTAACTGACTGATGACATTCCCATTCTTATTCACACAAGCTGCTCTCCTTAGTTACTCATGCCCCGGTACTTTGTTTCTTTAATGAGCGAGCCTTAGACGAATGATCGTTCCAATTCATTGATACATTCTTATTCTCATTGTCGTTCGCGTTCGCGTTCGCGTTCACGTTTGCGTTCTCATTCAATTTTTATTTAATTTTTATCTATTATTTCTTTTTACCTTTTCTGACGCAATCACGTGCATTTTAATCATCAATGACTTGTTGCAGCCGCGAGAAAAAAGAACTTTCCCACCCTAGGAGCCGATCGCCAGCTACCAGTTGGTGTCTTCGATAAGGAGATTTTAAGGCGATGGACATTGAGGGAATGCATAAGGAATGCTTACGCATTTTTACTCGGTAAGAAATATTTATCTGCAAACAACACAATGAATGAATGTTTTTTTGAATAGCAATGCAAAAGGAAAAGCATATGGACAATATAAATTCATTTGTAGGATTAAACCTAAATAATGTGTACACGGTAAGGAATATATTCAAACTTTGCACATAGTAATATTTTCCCGAATTTATTTTAAGTTTGTAGATGGGCGAAATTGACACGCCCCTTTTGGTACCTCCCATATTTCAAGGCGGATACATATTGCTGTGAATGCATTTAAAGTTAATAATTATTAAAATAGTTGAAAATAGAGGTTATTTTATTGAGATTTATCTCGGAAACCATGTATCGTTTTGGAATTTTAGTTTAGTTCATAGAAATAAGAAGCTCTTGAAGTGTTCTTTTACATTTGAAAAAATAATTATACAGGGTGTCCCAAGAAGAACGCAATTTTTAAATCTGGCAACATTCGAAGTGTCATTGTTTGACATTTGAACAATTGTTATTGTTTGTTAGTAGAAGGTACGAGGTTAGTAAAAATGGAGCGCTACACGAATGAACAACGCATTCTCATTGTGAAATTGTTTTACTAAAATGGTGAAAGTTTTGCGGCAAATTCGCAAATTGCGATCAATTTGGGGTCACAATAATGCTCCAAAAGAGTCAACTGTAAAGAGATTAATGGGTAAATTTGCCGAAACTGGGTCTGTTAGTGATGTAAAGACAACAACGCGCCATCGACCAGGTCGATCGACCGAAGATGTCGCAGCTGTACGTGATGATGTCGCTCAAACTCCATCCACCTCAATTCGACACCGAGCTCAGCAAATTGGTGTCTCCAAATCCACTTTGCAGCGAATTTTGACGTAAGATTTGCATCTTCATGCATACAAAGTTCAATTGACTCAGGAACTGAAGCCAACTGACCATGGACAGCGAAGGGAGTTCGTTAATTGGGTATTGGAGAGACAACATGAAAATGCTGATTTTGCGATAAAATCATCTTCAGTGACGAGGCCCATTTTTATCTTGATGGCTTCGTCAATAGGCAGAATTGTCGCATTTGGGGTGCGGAAAATCCTCGAGTGATTCACGAGAAGCAAATGCATCCTCAACGTGTTCATTGGACCTTTTTTTATGAAAATGAGGTAGGTCAAGCACAAACAGTCAATGGTGTTCGGTATCGTGAAATGATAACCAGTTTTTTCTTGCCTAGAATTGAAGAAATTAATGTGGAGGGCATGTGGTTCCAACAAGACGGCGCCACATGTCATACAGCCAGAGAAACAATTCAATTGCTGCATCAGTCATTTCCTGGTCGTGTTATTTCGCGTTTTGGAGATCAGAATTGGCCGCCTAGATCGTGTGATTTAACACCATTAGATTTTTTTCTTTGGTTTACGCGAATAAGCCGACGACGACTCAAGCCTTTAAAGACGAAATTTGACGCTGCATTAATGAAATACCGCAGCATTCATGCAAAACGGTCATTGAAAATTTCATTAAAAGATCGTGTGCATGCCAGCAAAGCCGCGGCGGCCATCTGCACGATATATTGTTCCATACATAACCTCATTCCGTCTACTTTACGATATAATAAAGTTTCACGATTTTTTCTTAAATATCTGTGTTTTATTTAAAATTAAAAAATTGCGCTCTTCTTGGGACACCCTTATTTTCGCTTTCCTTTTCAGACAGTGGTTCACCTGAAGGTTGTATTTATTTAGTATGGTTAATTTTGTACTGTATAAAACTATATTCGCGAAGTCGACCGTTGCCTCGTCATTTAGAAATATTGTTAAACTATTGTCTTATTTATTCGTTTAACGCTCACATATGTGTAATGAAATAAAAAAAATTGACGTTTTATTTATTTTATGTCACATGGGAGGAAGGCGTGGTTGTGGGCGTATTTAATCAAAGATTGTGTGCGAAATTGCAAAATCCTAGCTCTATTCCTTCTAATCATTGCCGCAGCTTGTATGAAAATATTCCACTGTACGCCCCCTTAAGTACCTCCCACACAAATCACCCTAATCCACGTAAAATTAAAACGCAATACTCTGAAAGTCGGACAATGCTTTTATAGACGTTACATTCATCTGGAATATGGATAGGATACCCCTTCTGGTATCCTAAATATAACCGATTAATTATTTTAAACTACGCTTATAAAGCAATATTTATATCGAAATAATACTTCAAGTCAATTCAAAAAGTAAATAAAGGCAGTATTTTTCGAAAAAGCTTAAATGTCCTAAATATTGGGTGCATTTTTAGCTACAGCCCTTTGGTTGGTTGTATTTCCATCCTATGTTAATTCCAAATGTACAAATCAGCCCATTTTCCGTAAAAGTAAAAATCTTTTTATTTTGCTAGTCTATGCAGTCTGAGGAATCTATACACCGAATTCCATGATTCTAGCTGAGACCATTGGTTGGAACCATTTTTATCCCCTTTTCCCATTTACCCCCTTAAAAGTGCAACTTTCGAAAATCTCTTTATTTTACGTGCCTATACAATTATAGGGATGCACACAGGTCCCAAATCCATATTTTATGGCATAAAGTCGAAAAATAAACATACAGTCTTGTAATTTTGCACATTTGCTAGACATATCATACGCAAAAAATAAAAATAAAATTGGGCCGATCGGACCACGCCCACTACCACCTCCCATATAAACTCAATATATAACCAACATAATTATCACCCTGTATTGGTACAGGGTGACCAAAAACAAAATTTTATGAAAGCTTAAAAGAATGAATAAACAACTGTTTATTTTGACGAAATGTGTTTTTCTAAACATTATTACAAAAGCATACAAATAGTATACTTTAAACTGCAATTTAAATAATTATTTAAAGAAATAAAGTAAAATGTATACATGTGTACAAAAAGGAATGAATGATGTTGTATACCATTTTAAAGGTACTTTCAATACCTTTTAAATAAAATATTGATGGTTCTCGTACACAAACCTAATGCAGAGATATAATCATATATATGTCTATGGCTAATCAAAAACTGTGCTAAAATAAAATGAAAATTTTTGGAGTTTGCCGAACAATGCTGACGAGATATTAATTCCACCATAAACTACAACCTCAGACGAACACTTTCACATTTACACTTTGAGTCAAGTTGAGTCATACATATAACTTTTGGTCCACGACATTTATAGATTATGTTCTCTACAAATCACAAAATTACAATACCTATGAATACTTACAAGACCACAACAATCATAAAATGTTAAATATAATTTTTCAACTACTAACTATTGCCGTCAATTTTCATAATATAGTCACTTTATTATTTTCTTTTTAAGTCTTGATTTGAATTAATTTGTAAAACTGCTTTATATCAAAATTAATCCCACTTTTTTTGAACCGCAAAGTTTAAGTACCATTCAGGCTTGTGGTGTTGCCACCTTATTTTCTCCAGTATATTTTCTTGATTGCTTGGAGTGTTGCCATAAAGAAAATATATACACATTTACCACTTTCCAATTTTAATTTTTTGAATTTCTGCCAAAAAAAAATGGATTTGGGACCATAGTGGGATGTACACACCGAATTTCATCATTCTAGCTGTAGCCGTTAAGTTGGTACCATTTTTATCCCTCTGTTCCCTTGAAAGTCCGAATTTTATTTCGTGTCTACGCAGTGTGGGGTATGTATACTCCGAATTTCATGACTCTAGCTGCTGTCATTTGGTTGGTATAATTTGTATCCCCTTTTTCCATTCTACCCTTTATTATACGTGCCTACGCAATCAGAGGAATGTATATACCCAATTTCATTATTCTAGGTGCAGGTGTTTGGTTGGTACCACTTTTAACCCTCTATTCCCATTTCACCCCTTAATAGTACGAATTTGGTAAACACACTTTTATATTATATATCTACTCAATTAGAGGAATGTACACACCGAACATCGTGTTTCTAGCTTTTACGCGTTTAGATGCTAGCGTGCTTTCAATAGACGGACGGACATGGCTGGATCTGGTCTTAAAATTTTATGACGATCAAGAATATATATACTTTATAGGGTCCCAGGTCAAATTCTTTATAAATTTACAAATGTGGAAACTGGGTCCGTTTGCCAAAATCCTTGCCTCCCACACAAATAATCCGATTCAAAGTAAAATTAATGTCATTCAATGTATATCTGTTCTGAGTGGAAGAGTATATATAAGTTGTTTTAACCGTCTGAATCGTATTTCTGTAATTCTCTGTTGGTTTTTGTTCGGCTCAAGGTCCGTAAGTAAAACACTAATTTTTATCTTTTAAATATTGAAAATTTATTATATCACGATAAATATTATTAAATTAATCAAATATTATTAAAAATAAAAAACAACATCTGCATTGTTGCGAGCACATGCATAACATTGAATTGGCAAAGTGAGACTTTTAGTGTGTCGACTTAGTTCGGTGTAATACTTTGCTTATCAGCGCTTCTCATTTGTCATATTGGAACGCTGGTACTAGTATGAACCTTGATTTAAGTCAAAGACATACATTCGTTGTGAAAGTTGCGCAGTCAACTTTTAGCTGCAACAATAAAGCTCTCGCCGAAGCACAACATTTGGTCATAAACCAAAATAAATGACAACACATTAAAAATAAATATCATTAAAAAAAAGCCATTAGGGCTGTCTTTCTTTAAGCCGGGATAACAAGTTGCGATAACGAAAACCTTAATTTTTTACTCAAAATAAAAAAATATATTTTTTTCACATTATCGCCAACTACAATATAAATATTTGTATCAAAACAAATTTTCAAAAAGTCCAAAATTTTTTTTTCAATTTTAAGCGAAATTTTAAATTTTTAGGGTTTTGTTATCCAGTCTTGGACTTGTCTTCTTTCATCACTTTATATTTTATCCTGCTAAAGAGTTATGTGTTTCATGTGCAAGTTCGATTATATATTTCTCATAAATGTTAGAGCGTACAAGTCCTTCCAACAGACGAGGAATGAAGGCCATTGATTTGATTTATCTTATTTAGGTTCGTTTTGTGGAATTTCATGTCACCACTTTATCGCTATATTAATGAAATTCATTGCTGTATTTATGATCATCCTCCTTGGGTGTTTTGAATGAATATTTATTAATCGTCCAGATGTAGTCGCTTTTTGCTACAATTGACTTGGAGTCTATCACCATTTCTTAAAACAATTGAATGTACATTGTATGCCAGTTTACTATTTGATTTTCAATTTCTATTTTTCTTTTGATAAAAAATATATTACCATACAGCTCCTGTGCAAATATATCTACCGAGAAGTTTGGCGCAGAGTTGGCAAAAATTCAGTAACCCTGAGGTACAGTGTTTTTCATAACTTCCATAAATTTTCTATTTTTAATGATTTCTTTATTTAAATAGGGACATTTTAAAATTTTATTGGAAATTAATCCCTTACTCAATATCATTAGCTTCTTCTGATTTCATATTTTCATTTTTCAATTCCAATTAAAATTGGAATTATTTGGGACTCTTGTACCAGACCAAGACACATTAGTTGTACGAAGCGAAGTATTAAAGTATTTTGGAGGAATGAATACGAGTGATAGAAAATTCCCTAAAATAGCTTCTCAGCAGCTTAAAACTTGTTGTAAGGACGTATTGACGATTGTCCTCCCTTTTAAAACCTCCGAAAATAGGTCGCAAAGTGTTTTCAATGTCCTTCTACTTCAACGTTCAGGATAATCAAACATCTTCTGTGGGAAACAACAACAAGTGTTTTTTTCTGGGTTGCATAAATAACTGAAGACAGGGAATTACACGCCCAAACGAACGTGCTACCTGCACTCAGTCCACGAAAGCATGGAAGCCAAAGACCAAACAGCCGTTGTTTTACCCACGCCGGAAACAGGAAGTTCATTTGCATGCAGCCTCATCTTTTAAAAGCCCAACGAACAGCCAGCTGGAAAAAAGTCAATTATCTTCAAATATTTATAGAAAACAGTAGTTAAGCTGCTTCTTCCCATTGTCCTCCTCCTCCTCCAACTCTGCGAAGGATATTGAGGGATATCGATGGTTTAAAATAGAAATTGAAAAATAAAATAAAAAGAAAATGAAGATGTAGATGTAGAAAAAATAAATTAAATGATTGATTCCTTACAAGAAATTGGAAAAACATGTACATCCTGCTCATCCTGTGCCAGCGAACAAATGATGAACACGAATAACTCCAACAGCAACAACAACAAAAACACTGGCAGCAAATGTAAATTTCTGTTAGTTTCTCTTACGTTGGAACGTAATGAAAACATACGCTTATCCCTATTTCAATACGCTTTATCAATATCTCGTAATTGAAGCGTACGCTTGGATGGGCTATGAATTGGAATGATTTACATAACTTGTTCGCTGGGATGAGAGAGAGAGAGGTGGGAGAGAGGATGGCAGGCAAATCAGCCCGGCTAGACCTTGGATTCCGCATAACCATACACAATTTCTAGATTTAACTAAAATTGCTTAAGTATAACCAAACATTTGGTGGACGTGCCAAGGCACAGTGGTTGCGATTTGAAAACTGCCGATAAAAATTATTTCATTATTTTATTGACTTAAACTGTCCGACGCAGTTTAGTCCATACCAGACTGCTCGTCGCAAAACGCCTTTCGTATCGGAGTAACCGCATTTTTTATTTCTATGAATGTTTAGTCTGCAGACCCAAGGATTAGCAGATCTTTATCTATTTTGCCTGTCCATCGCAATCTCGGTCATATCAGAGTTCTCGTTCCTTCATATTCATCGTCAAATGCCTTTTGTACCGCAGTAACCTCCATTTTTCGTCTTAGCCAGCACAAATTTTTGGATTTCCATGTATGTTCAGTATGAAGATCCAAAGATTAGCGGATCTTTATCCACGTTGTCTGTCAAGCGCAGTATCGGTCTTCCCAGACTTCTCGTTTAAACATATTTGTCGGCGTAACGATCTTTATTCGTCCTCGCCAGCACATATTTTTGAATTTCTATGAATTTTCGGAGTAACCTCCATTTTTCTATGGATGTTCAGTCTGCAGATCCAAAGATAAGTAGATAATTTTCCTCGTTGTATGTCCAGCACAGTTTCGGTCTTCTCAGACTACTCGTTTCATCATATTTGTCGTCAAATGTCTTTCGTGTCGGAATAACCGTCTTTAGTCGTCCTAGCCACCACATATTTTTGGATTTCTTTGAATGTTCGTTTGCAGATCCAAGGATTAGCAGATCATTTTCCACGTTGTCTGCAAAGCGCAGTTTCGGTCTTCCTAGACTTCTCGTTTCATCATATTCGTCGGAGTAACCTCCATTTTTCTATGAATGTTCAGTCCGCAGATCCAAGGAGTAGCAGATCATTTTCCACGTTGTCTGTCTAGCGTAGTTTCGGTCTTCTCAGACAACTCGTTTCATCATATTCGTCGTCAAATGTCTTTCGTGTCGGAATAACCGTCTTTAGACTTCTCGTTTGATCATATTCGTCGGAGTAACATTCTTGTTGACAACGTGGTCCATAAGTAAACAAATATGGCCCATGTTTCTTTCACCCCTTCCCTTCTATCATTTAAATGCCTAATATATCAATAACCCACAACCCTTCATGTTTTAATATTCAATCAGTTCGTTAGTTGTAACTTCTTTCTTTTTTTTGCATTTCCCACCACTGTGCCACTGTTTAAGCCTGGCATAGAATTAATGGAGAAATTATATTCTTATACAACATTAATTAAAAACTTTGGCCATGTTTTTAGGCAAACGCCGGCCGGCCAGCCAACCAGCCATACACCAACTTTCTGGAGGAGTAACACCTTTTTACGCCGCAGCATGAGAACATGGCGAACTTGGACACGCAGCGGAGCGCAGCAGCTACCAGTGAGTAGAAATCGTTAAAATCATTAAAAAGATGCCTTACAAAATTATGCAAATTGATTGCTGTGCGAAAAATCCTTTCGACAGCTTGAAAAGCAAAAAGTTCGCTGCTGCGACAGAAAGGAAAATGTTTCCAACTGTTTTATTAAAAGCAACAACGGCAACAATAACAGTAATCATCATCGTCACCCTCTCCATCATCCTGCCTAGATTCTGTGTGTCCGCTATCATCATCGTCATCATCACCATCATCTTCTTCTCACAATGAGGACAATTGTCACCAAAAAAAAAATATGTATTAAAACAAAATACAGAAAATATTGTTTTAACAAAAATCATCCTGCAAAAAAATAAAAATTAAGTGGGAGGAGGGTGTGAACTGAAAAAGGACCGTGACGGCGTCGGGAGGGGTGAGTTGCTAGAAATCTCATAAAAATTAAAACATAAAACAATATCTTTTGGTGTTGGTCAGCCTCGCTAGCTGAGAAGCGAAAATCTATTAAGATTTCTCTGATGGCAGCCACCACCATGTGACGACGGTGCTGCTGCTGCTGTGGGGATGAAAAATTAAAATATTTCTTTTTTTTTTTGTTTAATACTCGTATTATTTTGCATAATTATATTCATGGAAAAGTCCTTTTTTTCTTAGAGAAATTTCATACAACATTAAATTAAAATTTCGAAATTAAAGCACAGATTGTGAACAATGTTTGAAATGACTTTTGATGAAATTTTGCTTTTAAAGAGATGGAAATGGGTCTGCGAATATTTCTTAAAGCACTACTGTAAGACAGTATACAACAACAGCAAAACAGTTTGCCGCAACAGCAGATTTTGTCAGTTGAAACAGTAAGCCTGCTGAAACTGCAGTCTTTGCCGGCTGAAACATCAGGTGTTGTTTGTTGGAACTGTAGATTTGGTCTGCTGCAACAGTAGACTTTATCTGCTGGAACTTCAATATGTGTCTGGAGTCTCACTGGGGCTCTTCAGTAAATATTTCCTAAGACTAATAGGACTGTTTTTCTGTTTTTTTTTGTTTTCTGCCGTTTTTTCTTTATGCCGGTATAACAAGCTGCGATAAAAAAATTTAATTTTTTGTTCAAAAAAATATTTTTTCACATTGTTGGCGACAATATAAATATTTGTATCAAAACAAATTTTTAAAAAAATTATTTTGTGTTGACTTTTTTGGACTTAGCCTCCATAACCTTAAATTTGACTTACACTGGATAATTATCCCGGATAAGTCAAAAATTTTTAACATAATATTATTTTTTCAAAATTTGATTTGGCAACAATTTTAAAAAAGAATTTTTTTATTTTGAGTGAAATTCTAATTATACCCTCACTCTACAGAGTAGGAGGGTATATATCATTTGGGACAGAAAAAAGTGTAACGCATGGAAGGAGTGACTTAAGGCCTTAAGTATGTTTGGACCAAATCCGCTTCACGACTTTTTAAAGTGTTTGAGCCATGTCCGTCCGTCTGGCTGTTTGGTGTACACTATAACTCTCGAAAGAAGTTAAGGACTCGATTCAAACTTTGCACATAGTAATATTTTTCCCAAACTTAGTTTAAATTCGAAGGTGGGCGAAATTGCACCGGCCCTTTCTGGTAGCTCCCACACAAATAGCTCATATTCCAATGTTAAATTATAACCCAAATAACTTCCACACGGATAATCGGAATCAGCTATATTTTGGTATTTGATAATGTTTTTATGATCACTTTTAGTGTACTAAATATGGCAGGTTTTGCCACGCCTCTTCCAGTACCTCCCACACAAATCACGCAAAACTAGGTAAAATTAAACCTCTTATAACTTCTATACTAATGATCGGAATACTGTGAATTTCAATATTTAGTAATGCTTTTATAGTGATTACATTCGTGTGAAATATGGGCGATATTGCCACACCCCTTCTGTTATCTGTGAGTGAGTTGTTTTTATTTAGGTTTTTGTTATCGCAGCTTAGTTATCCAGTCTTAAAGAAAGCAGTCCCAATATCGATTGTACACAACAAAAGAAACAAGTAATATGATACCTTCCACTTTCTTCCGCATTACAATTGAATTCGGGGAAAATGATATCGAGAAAGATTTTTGTACGGGTACTTAATATGTGACCTATAGAGCGGAAAAAGACAAATCGATGGCGAATTTTGTGCGGGAGCTATATCTAAATCTCAACCGATCTGCCCACTTTCACCATAGATGTTTCTAAATAGTTCAATTACAATGTACTGTACCGAGTAAAATAAGTGTTGTCTAGAACGGAAAAGGTTAAATCGGGAGCGACATGTGTATGGGAGCTATATCTAAATCTAAACCGATTTGCTTCAAATTAAATAGCGTTCGTCTATGGCCCACAAAACTTGCTGGTAACAATTTTTGTTAGGGTCGGACAATAACTGCGACCTGTACTTTGATTACACAAATAGATGGACGGACGGGCGGACAAACATACGGACATTGCTAATATCGACTCAGAAAGAGATTCTAAGCCTATCAGTATAATAAACGATGGGTATATCTCGTTTCCATTTGGGTGCTTCAAACAAATGCACAAAGACATAATATCCTAATGAAGGTATCTAAAGTTTGCAGCAACAACAGATTTTGTAAGTTGAAACAGCAAGATCTGCATTCTGAAACTCCAGGATTTGTTTGCTGAAACAGCAGCTTTTGTTTGTTGGAACAGCAGTTTTTGTCTGTTGAAATAGCAGTCTTCGCTTGCTGAAACTACAAACTTTGTCTGCTGTTACAACAGTTTTTGTCTGCTGAAACAGCATTCTTTCTTTGTTGACACGTCAGTCTTCTGTATCGTCGCTCGAAATATTGATCGAATGCCAGTATTATATCACCGCGCTTGTTTAATACGATTGTGAATTGACTCAGCAATTGAAGGCACATGACCATCCGCTCCGTTTTCGCTTCTCAGTTTGAACTATTTTGCTCGAAAAATAATCTTTTTTGACGAAGCGCATTTTCATTTCGGCGGCTATGTTAACAAGCAAATCTGACGCATCTGGGGATGGGAAAACCTACTTGTGATGGTCAAGAAGCTGATTTTGGAGCGTTGACAACATTGGCTCATTTTTGTTTTTAAAATACTGCTACGTCTGTTAATGGTGAGCACTACAAAGGCGTGATAAAATATTTTTTGCTTCCGAAGATTGAAGACATGGATTTGAATGATCTTTAGATTCAGCAGCTGTGTCAATCGGCCATCTCGGAGCTGTGATTAGAATTTTCGTTGTGAGGCTCTCACGGGAGCGTCAAGTAGTGCCTTAAGACACCTTAAGGTACCTTCGTGGTTTGAGGTTTATGCCAAAAATCCATTAACGTTTCATCGAGATATTTGTCCGATTAAGCCACTGCTCGTCGAAATGTCGAAAAATATATTATCTGTTAATTTTTTGAAAATATTGAACCATGCGTGTTAGTGTACTAAGATCTGTGGACACAAATTTGTAGCGGAGAATGCACTATCAGCGTCAATATTAACATAATACCTTTCTAATTATTTTGAATGACGATTGATGACAAGGACAAGATGGATGGAGTGGGAGAGATAGACCGAAACTCCGATCTGAATAAAATTTGATGTTGAAAACTCACAAAAACGAATTGCGTAGACAACAAAACGTCTCCAAACATTCCAATGGAAACACTTGGATGATTGTCACCATTATCAGTATATATTTATGCTCCTTGGAAGCTACATAATAACCCAGCTCCAATTGCAGAAAATATTTCCGCATTGCTTTCTTGAGTCTACAACATTTGGATGATGATCCCGACAAATTTCGTGATTGTATTCCATGGAAGCAAAATGAAAAACTGTCAGCTACTGAAGACTTCTTCTGTTGTTTATCGCCCAATCACAAATTAACCCATTGTTCGTGATTTTCTCTCAAACTTCAACGCCAAATAATGAACGACATTTTCAATTTGAATCCATTCCGAAAAAAGTTTGACAGTTCTCTGTATGTTTAACATGAAATTAATCCATATCCACCATGTCTAACACCACCCCCACCATCGGTGTGAACAGACGTTTAAGTCATCCGCAAAAAAAAAACGTTCTCCCCATTCCTCTCTAGGCAAATATCAGACAATGCCTGAGAGAAAAAAAGCGACAGAAAAAAGGATTCACATTCAAACAAGTAAAACAATTTTTCACTCCAGAGCATTTATTGTGTCGAACGTTGTCAATGCGAATGCGGCACTCACCCAACCACTCACCATCCGTTCGAAAATAATATTCAAATTTTCGGATTTTCAGTTCGGTTCAGTTCAGTTATGGTGACGGTGTCAATCCAAGCGCAAACATGGAAAATCACAATTCGACAAACGGTGCACACTTCCTTACATTCATCCTTGCATACATACGCATATGTATGTACGAGGAGATCTGAACAAGAAAGGATTCGGGATTGAAGGGTTGATGTTTGTCACCCAATTCGAGGATACAATGTAATCGCAAATGCCAAATGCGGAAGTGAATGTATGTAGGTGTGGGTGTGAGTACAAATATATGTGCCAGTATGCGAATGTGTGTCTGAATATGAATTTATACATATGTGTGTGTGCGTCACAACTGCCATCGACATGTGGAGCTGATTACAAAGCGTTTAAGCAAATTAACACCGAGCTCAGGGACACATTAACAGGATTTGCATATGGGCAATTCCAAATGTTTTGGGCGAAATTTGTTACAGCAGCCATTTGAACTAGTTTTGAATTATAATATAAGAACAAGCTGCTTTGTAAAACGGTCTAAAATTTTAAAGGAAGTCTCCAACACACGCAAGAAATGGAAGCATGATGTTGATAGAAGCTACAGTTAGAACAATGATCCCAAGCGACCAGCAAAGATTGTACCATGATAGCGAGAACTATGAACAGCTATAGAACGACCAGCAGCATTTTCGCCGCAGAAGACGTCCTATGATGTCGCTAGACCATAATCAGCAGTACTCGTGGATTTTCTGAACCCCAAGCGGGACAATTTTGACGTCTAATGAAGCCGTCAAGATGAAATGAAATAATAATAATATTGATAGAATCAATGATTGGATGCTGTTGGCAAAGATTATTACACGATGAAAGTATTGAAACATGCAGAATCTTCTCAAAACTATTCTAAGATATCGAGCGTTATTTTAGGCAGATAAATGAAATTTACTCATCTTTTTATCTGCGTACCTACCTTAATGAGATCAAAATGACTTTTTGGAACTAAAAAATCTGACTTTTTTCACTAAATGTATCCTTCTTCAAAGAGTACAATTTCGTGCAGGCAAAGTTACCCTAAAAAAGGGAAAATCTTCAACCTTTCCAAATATGTATACATTTCGTTAAAAGCTTTTGAAGGAAAAATTGTGTTGGTCCAAAGTCAGACATTTGTTCAAAAAGGATATTTCTTACAATATTAATAACAAACAAACGGTAACGAAAAAACTAAAACAAATGAGCGTTGGCACGGCAGAAGTATTGCTGGGTAACTATACCTGCATATACACATACTTACATATGCAACTCAATGAGATGCTTGTAAGATGGCATGTGTGCTTTATTACTTGGTGCGATTTTTTAAACGCAAATTCGGCAAGTGAGTTGTGCTTCTCGTTCGTTTGTGAGAATCATCTCCTTATAGAGGCCGGGTTTGATGTTGAAAAGTCGCTGCGAAGCCACTTGAAAAGACTTTTGACATGGTCGAAATCATGATCGTGGTAGTCTGTAGCCAACTAATAAATGTCACCATGCCATTTGTAAATAAATTTGCATTCTATTAAATATAGAAGCAATATGGTCTTGAGCCAGGACAATATCCCAGTTCAAATAAAAAAAATTGTTTTCTTTAAAATCGAAAAATACGAAAAGTAGTTAACTTTGGATCGATTTCTAAAAATATCCGATTTCTCGATTATTAATGTTAATATCTCAAAATAATCCTTGTGTCCTTGTCAAATTTTGTTTTTTTTTTTACAGAACTCAAAAATGTCTACTAGATCAAAAGTTATTGATTTTTGGCCGATGGCTATGTTAAGAAGCAAAACTGCCGGATCTAGGGATAGAAGCCAATGTATCCTCAGAAAGTGACAGTCTGATGCAGATTTTGAAGCGACCTATTTTTCATTTCATTTCATTTATTTCAACATCACAATACAAAAGCCAATAAGGCCAATTGTTTATATTGCGCACTAAGTACAACAATTCAAAAATAAATAACAAAAAATAAAACTATTTTAAAACTAATATTATAAAAGTACAACAATAACTTAGAAAGTAAATAGATATATATAGAAAAATGTAATGAATGGCTCCCCAGCCAACAACAAAGATATTGTTCTACAGATTAAAAAAAGATAATGGTAAACGCCCATATCAACAATGCATACAAACAACATGATTAATATACTGCTTAAGCATATATAAATGAACTAGGAATGATGAAGAACATACTCTAAATATCTCTGTATGAAGACATGAGGAGGGAATGAAAAGCTACGCAAATGAATAGGGAGCTGGTTCCAAATTCTGGATACACGAACAATAAACGACCGATCAAAAACTGAAGACGAAAAACGAGGCAGAATAAGTTGTGGGTTACGAGTTGACCTAGAAAATATAAACTTATGATAAAGAAACTCTGGAGAACCAGAGATAATAATTTTGTAAAAGTAAATGAGAATACGTTGTTTAACAAATTAGTTGAACGGCATGCCCAAAAACTGAACTGCGTGTTCTGAAATATCTGTGGTCACAACCCATAACAGCCTAAGTCTGTTTTTCAATATTTTCAGTACAGGAGTTTAAAGTTTTGAATCTTCACTGAAAATCAGTTAGGAAAATAAAATTGTTTCTATATTTTTTTGGATTAACGACTTAAGTTGATTTAGGCAATGATGAAAAAATAATGTTTATATTTGTTGTAATCCTAAATTGACTTAGGCAGTTATGCCAAAACAGTAATTTAGAATACGATGGTGCTAATAACTCAATTGTGTCCTAACTCGAGTTAGGCTGTTAAGGGTTGTGACCACAGATATGATCATGACGATTCAACCTAAAAACAAATCGAACTACCAAATTCGAATTCTTCGAAAATGGAAACGCCATTCCAGTAAAGGTGAGCACTACAGACCATTTTGTATGCGCACAGTGGTACTTTGCTGGAAATTACTTTGCACTTACTTTCTATTGGTACAGTTGTATAGTATTTCACTGAGAATAAAAAAGTAATATTTTATCTTAGAAAATTCTACTGAAGTCACTTAACTATTTTAGCACGAGAACTGATGAAAATTTTCATTCAACTCAATATGTGTGAAAGATGTCGTTTTTATTGAAAACCAATACCATGTGTTTAATCAAAATAAAAAAGAAATTCGTTTGCATATGGGCATCTCCCAGTGGCTCGGACGTGACATTCGCACGACTTAAACTACGCCAAAAACAAGAAAGAAACTGAAAAAGTCGATCAGCCTTTTTAGTGTTCTAAAGAGTACTACATTTTAAAAGTATATCTTCAGGATTTAGTACAAATTTAAAAAATTTAGATTGAAACGGACGCGACAAAAAACAGAAGTACTTGTGAAGGTCCTATAAAAATATACAAAGTTCAGCGTTTTTTTGAGTACTTTGTTTTTCCATATATACATGTATTGAATATACAGGGTGGCTGATGAATACTGCTACCATGCTACTTAATGCTGTTGTTAAAGGACTTATTCTTTGCAGAACTGCATCGAAAGTGAATCCCTTTCAACACTGTGTGGTTTCAACAGGATGATGCGACTTTGTCACATAGCCAGGTCCTGCTATGAGAGAGAATTGCTGCGAAAGTTCCCCAAGAAGGTGATTTCTAGACACTCGACATTTCGTTGGCCCCCCAAAGTCTCGTGACCTCACTGCACATATCTTTTTCTTGTGGGGTTATTTCATCTGGAAGTTTACAAACCAAATCAAAAAAATGGATGATTTAAAGCAATGCATTCGAACAACAATTGAGACAATTCTTACTGCAACTCTGCAGGATGTAATGAATAATGAATTTTGCACATACGTCACCGGCTATTGCCATGTCATTTAAATTCTTTTATTTTTAAACCCGTTAAAAAGGTTTAATGTATCGGTTGTCAAATGAACAAAGAAAAAGTAATTTACATGAATTAAACAAAAAGATATTTTAGTTTCTTAATGTAGTGTCATTCATCAGCCACCCTGTATGTATATTGAAGGTCAAAGGATATATTTTGTTTGTAGATTTATAAAATGTGAGAACTATCTCTTAGATTTTTTGATTAGGTACAGCAGAAATACGGACGTGACAAAACGGACGCTACAAATATTTCCACGCGTAGTAAAAAATAGCAATTTTCGTTATAACACTTCAACTTTTAATAAAAATAAAAGAGAACATGTTAACTTCAAGTTTCATAATGAAAAAGTTTTCGAAATAAGGAAAAAATTAAGTTAAAAGCTATTATTTGTGGTCTGATTTAATTTTTTTGGTAGACCTTTTTTGGGAGATACCCATATGAAGTTGGTGGCGTGTCATAACGTCCAGGGTCATAATGTCCATGGACGTTATAACAACACAAAAAGAGTCATAAGGTCCATGGACATTACGACACTTTCAAAATGTCCATGGACTTTATGACACTTTTGCAATATAACAAAAAATGCTAAACTTGGTTTTATTTATTTTATTGAAATATTTTTAAGTTTGTTTCCGCGATTTGTCTACAGTATGGGCAAAGCTCTTCTATAATATCGATATATTGAAGAATGTTATTTTCTTATGTATAATACAATTAAAGAATTCCGTTAGAGTCATATGGCATTCGTTTAGTTTTTGGGTGAGACCATATATTTTCTAGTCGTTAGTGTTCTGGATCTTTCGTCGTTTAGACAAAATACTCAAATCTCCAGCTGCTGCTTGTGCAAGCGACACAGAGTAAGTAAAATCCTCATCTCGTATGACATCTAAACTTAAAGAATCTCCCAGGTTTTTATAATTTTGAGACAATTTGGAATTAAAGTCTTCAAGAGAGCTAGGTGTCCTCACAGGTTCGGAATTAACAGAAAATCGTGTTGGTGTATTCGGTGAAAATACGTGGTTTCTGGGGCGGAAAAAGTCAAGCCGGGAGCGATAATTTATACGGGAGGTATATATAAATCTGAACCGATCTTACCCATTTTCACCAAAAGTATCCTTAGTTCAAAGATAAGATGTTTGCCAAATTTGAAGACAATTTGATAAAATATGTGGTTTCTAGAGAGGAAAAGGTCAATTTGGGAGCGATATATATATATATAATCTGAACCGATATAATACATTTTCACCACAGGTGTTTCTAGTTGAAATATAAGATGTTCTACCAAATTTGAACCAAATCTGTTAAAATATGTGGTATCTAGAGAGAAAAGAGTCAAATCGGGAGTGAAATTCGTATGGGGGCTACAACTAAATCTGAACCGATTTTCTTACAATTAAATAGCGTTCGTCCTTATCCCGAAAAACTTCGTTGTGCAAAGTTTCGATTGGTTCTGGCCACAATTGCGACTTTGATTACAAGAATAGATGGACAGACAGACGGACGGACAGATAGGCAGACAGACAGAAAGTCGGACATTGCTAAATCGATTAAAAAAGTGATTATAAGTCTATCGGTTAACAATCGCTTCCTTTTGTGTGTTACAAACAAATGCACAAAGACATAATACTCTCGTGGAGTGTATAAAAAGAGGCAGTATGTGAACATAGAGCGAGTAGTCGGTAGACGTAAAGGTAAAGGTAATAGAAAATCGTCCTTCTTCTTCTCTTCTCTATGTTCACATACACGTTCGAGATTATGAAAAAATCATTCTGAGTTATATAGGCGGTATGTGATGGGCGTGACCGACTTTGTTGAATTTTTCAGGTCTTTTTCATTTTGTTAATTATAAATTCTCACGAAAATATCAAGACATTCGAACCGGAACAAAAAATGAGTTATATGGGCGGTATGTGATGGATGTGGTCGATTTTGATGAAACTTCATATTTTTCTTAATTACGTTCAGAAAATGATCGGTGTCAAGATTCATCATCATCGGGTACTCCTTTTATTTTTTGCATCCACTTTTCTCGTACCAATTCCTTCCGCCAAAGCAATGCAGTTCATTATAGGAGACATAACCAAAGTGTTGGTTCAATTAAAAAAGTGATCGAATAAAAACTATCGGTATAATCGCCAATTATGTATAAATATTATTGTGTTTCAGTTGTTGGCCAAATAAAAAGTTAAATAATAAAGTATGTATGTATGTGTGATTTCGCCAAATTGCTAAGCTTCTTGTGATATCAAATTAATGATATTAAGATAAAGCGTTCCAAATCCCATTCAATTTAATCGAGGTCGTATTCCAATGCGCGCAGCAAAATGTTGGAATTACCCAAATTATGACTTTTTCCTCGCTCTGCCTCTCCATCCTGGTTTCATTGAACAAAATCGAATGATTAAGGTTTGAGGCCGTTGTAAGCTCACACACAGACTCGTACACCAAACATCCTTCAAGTATCGATCATTTCATCATCTGATTGACAGGCCAACGGCAATTAATGACGTTAACAAGGTTTTATTTTCTTTAAAAATCCCAAAACAACAAAAATGCTTCAAAGAAATACATTCGCCAGCTTCTATTTGTCCACACAAGTAGAGATATACCCATTCCCCGCTTTTGGAGTGGGCGTGTCATTTAAACTTCCCTTTTGTGTTTGTCCCCAAAATGCATGCCTTCCCGGTTATTGTCGTCTAACATCGGTCTTTTGTTTTGTTCTTCGGTGGACACGTGTCCTGTGTGCACCCTGATCGTGCGTTAGTTTTGACGCGCGCGTATTTTGTTTATTGAATCAAAACAAACACGCGCGCACAAACACCACTCACACACACACAAAAGCATCGGGTGTTGGGAACGGTTTATGTGTTGTTGGTGGTGGCGTTGGCGTTGGGTGATGGTGAATAAAATGTAAACGCGTGTTGTCAATAAGTCCTCAATCACTTCCGTTTCTGTCCAACGGCGTGATTTAGCACAAATAAAGTTTTGATTGCTTGGCTCCGTGACATGTAATTATGATATCCCGAGATGAAGGACGTTCTGTTGTCGTCGATGAAAGACGGACGTGAACACAAATGATTTTCCAATCATTTGGAAGTAATATTACAATTACAAGACAAAGAAAATCAACAACAAAAATACTTCTGAATTGTGTAATATTTACGATGGCAGTGGGATTCGAATTTGGAGAATTTTAAATTTAGTTGTAGTTTTCGACAAGGATGGCATGTATGACATGTACATATAAGCTGGCATATCATAATCGAATCTTGCACAATTTTAGGTAAGTTAAAAAATTTGACATTTTGTCCAGTAATGCCATTGGGAAACAAAATTTCCATAGTTGGTCCAAACTTACCTAGGCCCTTAGTTTGTACTTCGTGGTCCCAGCAATCCTGCAGAGGGAGGCTGTACCTAAACCTTAATTCATGTCTTTCAAGTTACATCATCTGACTGAGACTTAGGGTTTGCATCCCGGGATTTCCCTCGGGAAATTTTTTGTGTTTTCTATTTCCCAGATCCCGGGTAATTTATACGGGATTCCCGCGGTAATTCAGCAGAAAGTTTTACCTATTTATCGCACATTTTCTTCACTGTGCAATTGTACAAGATACCAAAATATTTAACAAATATGACATTGAATATGGTAATTTACCACATACAATTGATATGAATTGAATATAAGAGAATAAGCGGCTACAAATTATGTAGTAATATTTGGAGATTTCATTTCAGAACTTTTGATATCTTTATGAATAAAGTACGATAAACTGTTCTCCTGATATGTTAATATCTGTGGAGAAATCGTGCAGGAGTTATATGCAATTTTACTAATAAATTAAAAAAATATCCATAAAATCTAAAGTAACAACTATGTATTGAAAAGGAAATGCTAATTTAAGATTTATTAACAACTAGCTTTTTTACCCGGCGTTGCACTGGTTCATTCTTCCCTACTTCCTTACTTCTTATGTTTTTGAAGATAAAATGAATACTAATTGATATAGTTTGAATATAGTTTGTGTGGGCAGTACCATGGTTAGCTACAGTAGCTACTGGTTAGCTACAGTAAAACTTTCAAGCGAATCGACCCACCTGTTTGGCGTCCTATACGGAACATATAGACACACATTCATTTAAATATATATAAAGGGTGGTTAAATTGTAAGGGCCGATGTTGAATGTGAACCACACCTAAACGTCAAGATTTTTTGTGTATCGCATTTGACATTTCTCAATTTCAGACTAACTTAATTTGAACCATGGAAAGATACACAATCGAGCAACACGTTAATGTGGGTTTATTTTCCAAAATGAGAACGGTCAGGCAGTTACTGTGAGTGGTCTTCGCTATCGTGAGATGATAACGAACTTTTTATGTGGATGTAGACGATATGTGGTTTCAACAGGTCGGTGCCACTTGCCACACCGCTAACGAAACAATGGTTCTTTTGCGCCACAAATTCAATGGCCGTGTTATCTCATGTGGTGGCGATGTCAATTGGCCGCCAGGATCATGTGATTTGACACCGTTGGACTTCTTTCTTTGGGGTTATTTGAAAGAAAAGGTGTACGTCGATAAGCCAGCAACAATTCAAGAGCTAAAGGTTGAGATAGTTCAGCACATTAACGGCATAGAACCTCAATTATGCCTCGGCGTCATTGAAAATTTCGACCATCGGAGGTGTGCCGCGGCGGCCATTTGGCCAATATTTTGTTCCCTACATAATTGAAGCATACCAATATTATCATAATAAAAATAAATAACAATAATTTCCTAAATAATTTGTATTTTATTTTAGTTTTTTCGTTTGCATTTTTTGGTCTGTAATCAATATTTGATTTGAACTGGGATATTGTCCTGTGTGCTTTATTACTTGGTGTGATTTTTTAAAAGCAAATTCGGCGAATGAGTTGTGCTTCTCGTTCGTTTGTGAGAATCATCTCCTTATAGAGGCCGGGTTTGATGTTGAAAAGTCGCTGCGAAGCCACTTGAAAAGTCTTTTGACATGGTCGAAATCATGATCGTGGTAGTATGCAGCCAAGTAATAAATGTCACCATGCCATTTGTAAATAAATTTGCATTCTATTAAATATAGAAGCAAAATGGTCTTGAGCCAGGACAATATCCCAGTTCAAATAAAAAATTTGTATTTTATTCAAAATCAACATCGGCCCTTAAAATTTAACCAACCTTTTTATGTATATAGATTAATAATACATCTCTCGAGTGTGTAATATCATTCTCTATCGCGCTTCTTGAATAAAATTAGACTAAAAAAAAGTTTAAAAAAGTTTTTAAAAAAGTTTACCTCTTAATAAATAACTTTTTTTTGAAAATTCTATAAAAAAAACCGCTGAATATTTTCTCAAATTTCTTTTTTTATTTGAAAGTACAATCCTTCCGGTTAGTAATGGCAAATAATTTCATTCAAATGGTTGCCTCGGTACCCCAAAAATAATAGTCCAACGGTTGAATAGTTGAAAAAACAAGTTTGATGGCGGACCCTTACGTTACTTACGTTACGTCCGCCAAATAACTTTTTTTTTAAATGCTATAAAAAAAACTACTGAACATTTTCTCAAATTTCTTTTTTTATTTGAAAGTACAATCCTTCCGGTTAATAATGAAAAATAATTTCATTCAAATGGTTGCCTCGGCACCCCAAAAATAATAGTCCAACGGTTGAATAGTTGAAAAAAAAAAACGTTAGATGGCGGACCCTATATAAACAAGTAAAAATGTGCTAAATTCTCTCGGTCCGAATCTTATATAATCCCCACCATGGATTACATTCCTCATTATTAACCGCATACTATTGCACTACTACACTCACGTATAAGTGCAATAAAATATTAGGTAAATTATGTTTTTTGCTAATATTGTTAAATAATTTGTTAAATAAATTATAATGTTTCATTATTATAATTTTGAAATACAATTAATTAATTTAATGACCACACCCACTTAGGGGGCGTGTCTACAAATATGTTTATATTGTTTGATAACGCTTGATTATACAATTGTTCTCAGAGCCAAATCATGAATTTCGAAATTCTATTATCTTTTAGATTCACAATGGAATGTATACACGTAATTTTACAATTCAAGCTACAGCCGTTTGCTTGGTATCAGTTTCACTTATTTTAACACATTTTATTCCTAAATGTACGAATTTGGACAAAAACTTTTGTTTTGTGCGTCTACGAAGTCTGAGAGATTTATAAAGAGAATTTCATTAGTCTAGCTGCAGCCGTCTGATGGGTACCATTTTTATCCCCTTTTGCTCCGCTTTCCCTTAAACTACAAATTTCCACAAAAATCTTTATATTGCGCGTCTGGACAATCAGAGGAATGTACACACCAATTGTATCCCTTTTCTCACCGTTTCCCCATAAAAGTATTTTTTGAAAATTTGCTTGATTTTGCACGCTTATACTGTCATAGGAATTTCCATACCAAATTTCGTTATTCTAGTTGCTGCCATCTGGTCGGTACCAATTTTATCCCTTTTCCACATAACCCCGCCCTTTAAAAGCGCTATTTTTGAAAATCACGGGATGCACACACCGAATTTCATTTACTTAGGGCAGGATAATTTGTGTGGAATGTACTTGAAGGATCGTAGGTCCCAGTCCACATTAGTAAAAAATGATTAAATATCAAGTCATAGTGGATTCCATGTACTGGTATAGAAGTTATGAATGATTTAATTTTACCTAGGATATTTCATACAAAGCTTATTATGTGAAGGTACCGGAAGGGGTGTGGCAATATCATCCATATTCCATGTAAATGTAACTTCTATAAAAGCACTGCCAAATATCAAAGTTAAGTTAAACAGTTTTAATTTTACATGGGTGATTTGTGTGGGAGGTACTGGAAGGGGAGTGGCAAAACCCGCCATGTTTTATACTTTATTCATTCACACCATACCCCTAAAATTCAGTTTGTGGGACAGTTTAGCTCCGGAAAAAGTACGAAATGAACCCTAAAATTAATTTGAAGTTTTGTCTTTCTAGCATTTAAGTGGAGTTTTGGTGTATTCAGAGAATTTTATGGCAAATATTTTTATGGAACATTTTGACCCGTTAAACCCCTGTTTTAGGGGTGTTCTCCCCAAATTTAGAACCAAATTTAGGGGTCTCCTATATTGAGGAGTTATAGGGTTAAAATGTTCCTCATAGTGTTTGAAGTACTATTGCTGAACACATCCTATGCAGAAAATGTAAGGCTCAAATTGACTTCCGATTCATCATAGAAATGTACCATTTGGTACCATTTTTATCCCTCTATTCCCATTTTACCTTAACAGTACGAATTTGAAAAACATTTATTTTCCGTATCTGCTTAATTAGAGTAATGTATTTATAGCTGCTGTCGTTTAATATGTGCCATTTGTATCCCTTTTTGCCCCATTTCACCCCCTTCAAATAAGAATCAGTCTATAGTACATGTTTACGCTAAAGGGGAATAAATATAGAGTAAATTTAAGCAGACATATTCGAAAAACATGCTTAAATACTCGCAATATTAGGGGTCCTTGTTATGGCAAACGTTTGCCCTCTGGACCGATTCAATCCCAAGCTATCTACAACTATTAGACGTATTCTTGGAAAATTTAGACGTCCTGGCTCCTTTCGTTTAGATGCTAGCGTGCTTTCAACAGACGGACGACATGGCCAGATCATCTTAGAATTTTATGACGATAAAGAATATAGGGCCTCAGGTCGATAATTCAAGTTGTTACAAACGTAATGAGAAACTTAGTACACCCCCATCCTGGAGGTGTAGGATAAAAAAATATATTTAATTATTTCTTCATCCTTGGAAGAAATTGATTTCATTTTTATTCTTTTATTGGCAAGGTTGCAAGGGATACCTGTCAGTTATGGGCACAACCGACTAGTTCACTCAAGGCAAACTAAATTCGGCTCATTGTGATTCCCGAAAATTGTATAGAAGAAAAGAATTTAGGAGGTAGGGTGAAGGGAACGATGGAGTTATCCCAAATTTTATTCTGTATTCCCATTGATTATGTTGAAACAGAAGGATTTCTCTACAAATTGGATGAGGGTTATTTTTATAAATTTGATTTCAATATGTTTTTATGTGAAATATAATAATTTACTTTATTATATAGGAAACAATATGTTGCGATTAGCCGTCCTGTCCCGAGGAACCCGAGAAATCAAAAAATCCCCATTTCCCGGGAAATAAAAAGTACGGGAAAATGCAAACCCTAGTTGACGCAGCAACGACAGTGTTCGATGAATTGCAGCTCCAATCGCCGCGAAAGGTTTCCTTTTAACCAAAGACCAAAAGGAGAGTCGTAGAAAAAAAGCATATCCTCCAAATGAAGGGCATATGGCAACCCTGGTCTATCTTATATATTGATCGGCATAACATGAATCGTTTGCAATGTTTCCTTAGCAGTTGTCTTTATTGTTTCACAAATGCGTTTCCAAGTAAAACGTCTTATCCACGTCTGTCCACCAAAGACAGTAGGAGGTCAAGTCTTAATATGCGTTTTCATTTCATCCATGACGGCTTGTCCTATTTTCAATTTGACTTAATTTTGCTACGATCCACATCTAATTTCATTTTTGATGAGTGAACGTTTTACAATATTTAAGGCAGCGTTCTTCTTCTTTATATTGTCTCGAGCCTTTAAGTTAAAGTGACTAATAAATGAATATAAATTATTTCCAATATTGCAGGATTTTTTCAAAGCAAATCAAACCGAAACACTAATCCATCCTAATACCTAAACTATTGGCATTTTGTTTGGGAACATTGTGTTGTTGGCTTACACCATGACTTGTTCCCAATGGCCGCAGAAAAGAAACTTGACCGGATATGATGAAATCATAAAACCAATATATCACAACTTATTTCAATAATGATGCCACACCAAACCAAACCATCCACTATTAAAACACACACACACACTAGCATGCTTATAGTTGGCTGCTCGCTCCAGTTCATAGAGAGTCTCGTCTCGTCGTCGTTTGTCCATTTAGTTTGTGTTCATTATGTAATAATATATCGGCGAATAATAAAGTGACAAACGTTACAAATCAAAACACTCGACACACGTTGCCTTCTGCACAGGGTGTCGTTGGCGTCCTCGTCCTTTTTGGGAAACTATAGCAACACCACCACAACAACAACAACAGCAAACGAACGTCGTCGTATTTCATAAATAATGATGACAACTTAAACAAGCTACAACAACACACAATGCCGGCAATGACACCAGAATGGCCATCCTTGCTGGGGAGGGGGTGGGGTGGAGGAGTGGTTACTCGCACGCACTCTGCCTTCGCAGGAATGGAATGTTTTTTATTATGAAAATTCGAATTATGATTATGAGGCAATTGTGCGCGCCGCTGAAGAAGATTTCGTGTTGATGTTTCTCATGTGCTTTTGTCAGCCGAAACGGAATTGTTTTTGCCTTTGTTTTTGTTTTTTTGTTTATTACTTTGGTCGTGTGCCAGTGTAACGGACATTCGCTGGGAAGGGAAGACACTATCGGGTCAAAGGTCAGTTCACATCCAGACAATCCAATGTAAGTACGCATGGACAATATAGATTTATCAGCTATCTCCGGCACCAGAGAGGGAGTGTGTCCACACAAAGTTTATAAGTCATCGCCTGATATCGGTTGCTGATGGGAAAGTTTGTTTTGCTTACGCCCCATTACATTCACAAACCAAGAGGCTGATGAGATGGCGGATACAAAAATAGCTAGAAGCAAACGATCCCGCCATGGCTAAAAGTATGACAAAAGTCAATTAAAACAAGTAAGGAAAGGCAAAAGTCGGGCGGGGCCGACTATATAATACCCCACACCACTCCCTGTGTATATACCTCGCTTTGATTACTAAACCCACACTCAGAAAAATAGCATTACTAAATTTGAATAAAATCCATTTAGTTCAACGATTTGACTCCACTTTAGTAAAAATTTCCTTCAAAGTAGGAAGTAGAGTAGGAAAATTAACTAAAGTTTCTTATTTCAAAGTCATAGCAAATATGTAGTTCATTTACTAGAAACATGGTAGTAAATTTACTAAAAACATTTCATTGGATTTAATAAAAAAATCTTACAATTGAGTAAATTTATAGTTTATAGTGTGGAATAAAATTTCCAACGTTTTAAGTTAGAAAAATATTAGGAATTTTTTTGTTTGGAAAAAATTTAATTCGTAAGAAGAAATAGCTGAAATTCGATCGAATAGCTGAATTTCGAATGTATTACATTCATATCCCATAGAAAAAAATTACTTGTTTTGAGCAAATTTGTCCACAGTTTAAGTAAATATTTACTTGATTTGAGTAAAAATTTCAGCAAAATTTTATTTAAAATATGCATAGTTTAAGAAAAATTTTACTTAAATTTAGTAAAAATTTACTTGGTTTGAGGAAAAATTTACTTAGATTTAGGAAAGTTTCAGAAAAATGTTAACTAGATTTAGTATAAATGTACTTGATTTGGGGAAACTTACTTAATTTTCCTCAGTTTAAGTAAATATTTTCTTGATTTGAGGAAAATTGAACTAGAATCAAGTTCAAAGCATGAGGAAATATTGCTTTCGCGCTAAACGAAGCTCAAATTTACCAGATATTAATTCATTTTAACTCACTATAGGGTTCACTTTTTTGAGTACAGGTATTTCATGGGATCAATTTTATGTAGTTCATATAAATTATACACTATAAATCCATCTTTACGCAAATTTAACGAATATGGTAATTGATCTAATTTTCTGGAAAATTGGTCAAGATTCAATGACAAATACAGATTATACAGCGGTAATAGGATGACTCGGACGGACATTTGTTGGGGGCCGATAACAACACTTGTGCCAAAACATGGGTCTATATAGTTCTCATTTACGGTAGTTATACCCAGTTGTAATATAAAGAGTGATTTTTTTGAGGTTAGGATTTTCATGCATTAGAATGGACCACCTAAGACGCAGCCGCGGTCAACATTTAAATGAAATTATCTTCAAAAAGTAAATGTCATGGACCAATCTAACGTTTCAAATAAAGAACCGATGAGATTTTGCAAATTTTATGCGTTTTTTTAAAAAAAAAAAGTTATCAAGCTCTTAAAAAATCACCCTTTATCTTAATCTGCAAAATTTGATCAAGATCCGATGTATGATGTAATTTCTAGAGCTGTAATAGAGTCGAATGGGGACCCTTTGTAAGGGCGCTACATTAAAAAGTGGACCCATATAGATCACTTTCAAAGTAGGTATACTTAGTTGCAGAATTTTATCGAGATCCAATGCACGAAGTGAGTTCTAGAGCTGTAATAGAGTTGAATAGGTGCCCAATTTGTATGGGGGTTATATCAAAATATGGACCAGATATTTGACTTTCATAGTATGTATTCTTAGTTGAAATATAATATAATCTGCTAAATTTGATAAACTTCCGATGTAAAATCTGGTTCCTAGAGAGGTAATAATAAAAGTGGGGCCCATTTGTAAGGGCGCTACATTAAAAATTGGGACCCTATAGATCACTTTCAAAGTATGTATTCTTCATTGAAATATAATCTGATCTACCTTTTATCAAGATCCAATGTAAGATGTGGGTTCTAGAGTGATAATAGTGTAAACTGGGGGCCCATACCAAAAAATTGACCTATATAGCTGGCTTTAAAATAGGTGTTTCTAATCAAAATGTAACATTGTGTGGAAAATTTGATAAAGATCCGATGTAAAATGTGCATTTTAGAAAAGTAATATTGTAAATCGGAGGTACATTTGTATGGGGGCTATATCAAAACATAGACCCATGTGGTCCACTTTCCTGTGAGCTATTTCTAGTTCAATATAACACGATCCTGAAAATTTGGTCATAAAATGTGTATTCTAGAGCAGTAATAGTGTAAATTATAGGGATATTTGTATGGAGGCTATATCTAAATCTGAACCGATATTCAAATTCAATACCGATCGTCCTAGGCCAAAACAAGTAACTTCTGTCAAATTTCATGACAATCGGACCATAATTGCGACCTGTAGAGTGCGAACAAGCAAGTTAAATCGATTCAGCTGGTGATTCTAAGTCGATCTGTATACATATGTAAAGGTGGGTCTAGCTCAATTATTTCTAGGTGTTACAAAAATTTGGCGGAAAACTAACTTATAATACCCTAGTCCACGTAGTGGTGTAGGGTATAAAAACGGATTGTTCAAAATCAATCTTAGAAGTTCAGTTAATAATAAAATGGTAATGAATTGGCAACTTTATTGATTTTTTACAGACAACAGCAATCTACACAAATACCGCCAACCAAAATCGAAGAACAGAAACTAAAAACACCACAGAAAGAAATCAGAAGATCGAAGAAATCTGAAGATTTGTATTCAGAGTACATTCTCAGTCACAATGGAAGGTACGTATAAAAAGTGATGGCCGACCATTGAGCAATTGGAAACCATCCGCGACGAAAGAAGCTACATTGCACGAACAGGCTGTAATAAACCCACAACATTGAGGAGATATCGACAATTGACTAACCCACCTACATCATCCAACATTCTAGAAACAATGCAAAGCACTCTAGCCGCCGAAGGAAATGAGCTAGGAGGTTCAAAAATTTTTCAGAATGTGTCTAATGGTTGCAAGTCGGTTGGGATTGTAAGTGGTCGAAATCGGCTCAGAGGGAAAAAATTTCCTAACAAGGACTGAAAATATTTAGACTATTTAAGCATTTTTAATTTCTGCTTTATATGCCCTTGAAATTTGTTGCGAGCATTCCTCTTGTGGCGTAAAGACACAAAATGGGACAAAAATGAATAAAAACTGTACCAATAATACGACAACAGCTAGAAAAATGAAATTGTGAATGTTCATCCCTCTAATTGCGTAGATTCGTAAAATACAGGTATTTTTCAAGTTTCGTACTTTTAAGGGATATAATTGGAAAAGAGGGATAACAATGGTACCAACCAAACCGCTGAACATGAAATTAAAAAAATCACTGTATACATTTATCTGACTGTAAAAATGCAAAACATAAAGGATTTTATCGAAATTTCTACTTTTAGACGGAAAATGGGGCGAATGGGGATAAAAATGGTACCAACAAAACGGTTGCAGCTATAATAACGAAATTCGGTGTATACATTTCACTGACTACGTCATATTTCGATATTCCTACTAGGGTTTGCATCCCGGGATTTCCCGCAGGAAAATTCCCGGAAATTCGCACATTTTTCATTTCCCGTATCCCGGGAAATTCGTACGGGAATTCAGTATAAAATTTTACATGTTTCTTCGCATATTTTTTCCCATCATTTCCACAATAAAATTAAAAATGTTGTATAAAAATGTAGATCACATAGCTTTTAATCAGATATGTTAAATATTGCAGTTGGATGACAAAATGTTTTTAAGCTGCATTCGGATGTAGACTCAAAATCCACTTTTTAGGATTTTTCCTGTCAAGCTCCATATGAAAAAAAAAATCCGGGAAAAATAAAAGTAAAAAAATCCAAATATAAAGAATTTAAAAATTTCGAAGCGGCAGGACAAAACACAACCATTTCATTTAATGCTCTACTCACTATTAATATGAACGATCGTTCTCCGTCGCGTCCACATTAATATACAGAAATATGTGATATTTAATTAATTTTGAAACTTGAAAAGATGTTTGAATTGATCTCACATTGCGCTTTATTATATGAATTCTGTAACAGGTTTTATTTACTTTAATAAAAATTTATTTTACTTTAATAAAATGTGAATGTTTCATTGAAAAAAAGCTTAACTGACAGTAAACAGTATATTGACGATTGCCCCTGCTGTTCCGGGATCTCGGAAAAAATAATTCCCGTTTCTCGGCAAATAAAAAGTACGGGAAAATACAAACCCTATTCATAATAATAACGTCATTACAAAAAAAAATTCTGAAATTGCTGAACACTTTACTCCTCAATTTTCGGGCGTACAATTCCTGAACATCCTGTGAACGACCTTGACTCCAGAGTTTCATCTAATTCCTCGTCGCATTTACACCTTCGAAAATTGCAATGCAATTAGAAATCCTGTTTCATTTCATTTTACCGAGTCTGAAAAAAAATTAAAAATATTATTTAAATCATTAAGAACAGTAAACAGTATGTTGACGATTTCCCGTGCTGTTCCGGGATCCCAGCTGTAGCTGGGCTCAAGAAATTGCAAAAGGAGAAAATTGGGCTTGAGGGAAATTGTTTCTCCTAATAAAATTTAGGCAATATTTTTGAAGATTGCAGCCTTATGTTCACTTTTTGATTAAACTTGAAGTTTTATATTCATATATGGGTGAGGACTATTAATATTAAAATAATAAAACATCATTATTTTCCTAATATGGTAGTGCACTTCTATGTAATGGCGACAACTTCTAATCTGTCGGTAATATAGGGTAGGCCATTTAAAACTTTAAATTAGAATCGCCTAAAAAAAAGTACTGGGTATTTCTTCAATATTATTGGAAAGCTTGAACTTTGTCATTTTCCACCCGCTTCCTCCTTATAAGTAATAATTTTGAAATATCCATTTATGTTCCGCGTTTGCGTAATAAGAGAGTTGTACACCATTTGTTTCCCTTTGTACAGCACACCCCTTAAAATATAAATTTCGAAAAAATCCAATTTTATGCGCTTCCACATGATCAGAGGAACTTACATATCAAATTTCACGATTCTAGTTGTAATACTGTAGTTGGTACCATTGTTATCCCTTTTTGTCCCGCTCAATCCTTATAAGTACAAATTTCGAAAAATCCAATTTGACTGCACTTTTACGTGGTCAGAGGAATTTACATACCAAATTTCAAGATTTTAGCTGCAATACTTTTGTTGGTATCATTTTTGTACCGCTCCAGAAAATTACAAATTTCCAAAAATCCATTTATGTTGCAAGTATACGTTGTCAGAGAAATGTAAACATTTTCACGAATATATATTTGTACGATAGTTATCCCACGCACCCCTTAAAAAGCAAATTTCGAAAAATCCAATTTGACTGCATTTCTACGTGGTCAGAGGAATTTACATACCAAAAATCAATATTCTAGCTGCTATTTGTATTCCTTTTTGTGCCGCTCAGAAATGCAAATACCGATTTTGACGAATATAGCTGCATTACTTAAATTGGTATCATTGGTAAGTGCAAAGCACACACCGAATATCATATTTCTAGCTACTGCCGCTTATCCTGGACGAAGGTTCGATGTTTATCCTTTTTTGTCCCATTTTACGCCCAAAAAGTACGAATTTCATAAAACCCTTTCTTAGTCGGCGTGTACGTCAAATTTCATGACCCTGGCTTCAGCCATTTGGCCTGGGCGCTGGTCAATGATAAGTCAGTCAGTGACGCAATTATTTTATGGATAGATGACCACTTCTGGAGCCCCATTTCTCCACTCCACTATGGTCCCAAATCCATTTTTTTGGCAGAAATTCAAAAAAATTAAAATTGGAAAGTGGTAAATGTATATTTATTTTCTTTATGGCAACACTCCAAGCAATCAAGAAAATATACTGGAGAAAATTAGGTGGCAACACCACAAGCCTGAATGGTACTTAAACTTTTCGGTTCAAAAAAGTGGGATTAATTTTGATATAAAGCAGTTTTACAAATTAATTAAAATCAAGACTTAAAAAGAAAATAATAAAGTGACTATATTATGAAAATTGACGGCAAGAGATAGTAGTTGAAAAATTATATTTAACATTTTATGATTAATGTGGTCTTGTAAGTATTCATAGGTATTGTAATTTTGTGATTTGTAGAGAACATAATATACAAATGTCGTGGACCAAAAGTTATATGTATGACTCAACTTGACTCAAAGTGTAAATGTCAAAGTGTTCGTCTGGAGTTATAGTTTGTGGTGGAATTAATATCTCGCCAGCATTTTTCGGCAAACTCCAAAAATTGTCATTTTATTTTAGCACAGTTTTTGATTAGCCATAGACATATATATGATTATATCTCTGAATTAGTTTTGTGTACGAGACCCATCAATATTTTATTTAAAAGGTATTGAAAGTACCTTTACAATGGTATACAACATTATTCATCTTATTGTACACATGTATACATTTTACTTTATTTCTGGAAATAATTATTTAAATTGCAGATTAAAGTATACTATTTGTATTCTATATTTTGCTTTTGTAATAATGTTTAGAAAAACACATTTCGTCAAAATAAGCAACTCTTCATTCTTTTAAGCTTTCATAAAATTTTGTTTTGGTCACTCTGTACCAATACAGGGTGATAATTATGTTGGTCATATATTGAGTTTATATGGGAGGTGGTAGTGGGCGTGGTCCGATCGGCCCAATTTTATTTTTATTTTTTGCGTATGATATGTCTAGCAAATGTGCAAAATTACAAGACTGTATGTTTATTTTTCGACTTTATGCCATAAAAATGGATTTGGGACCAGTGTGCACTCATAAGTTCAATGTACCCTCCGTATTAATGTACTTCGAGTTATATCTTCCTGAGGCTTAGGTTATGGCCCCTCCACATTCACTTGCGGATCCCAGGATTACAATCCGTGGTCTGAATTGTAGATTTGGCTTCGGTTGTCTCATCGCTGACGTCTAAGGATGCATTTCATTGGTCCCATTCATATGATCGCGGTATTAGAAAAAAATAGTTTCTAAAGGTTAAAAGTGAACTTAATTTCCAAGTTTACTTTTTATACCCCACCCTAAATGATAGAGTAAGTTATGTCGTAACAAAAACACTGAAAAATATCATCTTGGAAATATACCACTACACTCTACCGCCACGTAGTGTAAAGTAGCCGAACATCAGTTGGTGTATTTAATTCTATTGGTTATCCCGCAGATTTTTTAATCTGTATGGATCACACAAGGATGTTAAACTGGTTTTTTTCTGAACTCCTGGTTTAGCCCTCTATTGTATGATAGTTCTTTCGGTTCCTCTATCATCGCATTTTCTTCATATGCGCCATCTAGTGCTTGTTAGTTATAATAGGTCATTTAACCAAAAGAATGAAAGAATACATCAAGTGAAGTTCGGCTACTATGATTAAGAGGGCACCAGAATTAAGTTGGTTTTAATTTTCATATTTTTAATTGTTCATATTTTTTTATTTAATTGTTCATATTTTGTTGAGTTTTAAACATTAACTATTTTAAAGAGTGTTTTTCTAGAGGTGTTCAACTATAAACTGAAATGACTTAATAAGATTGCCAACTGAATATTTACTTTACTGGAAACATAATTGTATGTCATTAGCGTTTGACTATGGTCACCGCTCTGATGAGACGCATTCTCAACAGGGACCGCATCTCAACAACTCTTCGCACAATATTGTCTTCCAAGGCACCGAAAGTTTCTAAATAAACTTTTTCCTGATTGTTCGCATAAACCACGTAAACTAAGAGAAAATAATATAGATGCGTTAAATCGCACAAACCAATTGAACATGTGTCCTTCCCTAAACCGATTGTTTGACGCGCTAGATGGCATATGACGCCGTCCTGCTGGAAAACATCGTTATGTTCAATTGGGTGGCATCACATACAAAAACATCTATTATATATGCGACATCTATTGATTGCCAGTAATTTCAAAATTTAACTGAGAGAGCTCACTCAAGGAGCGTAAATATACAGGAGGGGAAATCTCGCTCTTTGTCTGTTAACTTGTAGAGAGGCCGAGCTATGCCACCAAACAGCAATACATTTGCTTCTGCAAAGTACAACCCAACATACCAAATAGGAATAAAACCGCAATACAACTTGAGAACAATATTATAAAAATATTGAATTCACAACGAGTTTTTAACAATGCTTGAGGAATTCTTATAATGTATTGGATGAAGATTTAATAGCAGCCCAGCTAAAAATAATACCATAAAAATATTAAATGAAAATATTAAACAATAAATTTCTACATGTCATAGATACAACTTTATCAGTGGGCAACACGGAGGACAAGTTCATAAAAGACACGGGAACGTTCGCTAAAAATCGCATTAAGCTGCGAAACAATTATCCAAAATGTGAATAAGAACATTAAAATTATTGATTTGAATTGGGATATTACCCTGGCTTATGTTTTTTAAACTAATTTTTAATTACAACTGAAATGTTCAAAAATGGGCTGAATTAATAAAATTAATTAATATTAAGTAAAAAAAATACAAAAAAGCTAAATTTTTATGTAAGTTTATTCTACAATTACAAGGATAAGCTTAAGACAATATTATTTTCGTAAGCTTATTCTACAATTACAAGAATAAGCATATAGTAAGCGTACACATTTAATACTATCTTGAGGCTTGTGTTGGTAGGCTTATTATAATATTATTCTCAAGACATTTGGTATGTTGGGAATTGTTTGTCGTTATTTTACTGTTTTTATTAGTTTGAAATTCAAATATTTTTCACAAATTTAGCAATCAACCAAATATATGCATTTCACTTTCGTGTATATTTGTGTGTGCATCCATTGTTTTTTTTATTTTAATATTTTGCTGTAAAAAGCTAACATGGCTTTAACAGCAACATTCGCTGTTATTGTCCAACGGTGCGCCGGTAATAACAGACAAAGAGCGAGATTTCCCCTCTTGTATATTTACCTATCAAAGAGAGTAAAATAGTTTATAAAAATTTCTGATGTTAACGTTTTTGAATATTAAATTGTTTTTGAATATTAAATATATATCATTTTTATTTTTGCTAAAATTAAAATTCTCGTAGAAGATACCTCTAATATTTGAACTTTCATTTTGGAAATATAAGACCGATCACACCCGCATAAATGTTCAATTAAAGACAATTATGATGAAAAAATGTTGATAATTTCAGATAGGCAGTCGTTTAGGAAAGACCTCCAAAAAAATAACAACGCTTATTTTAAGAAAATTAAAGGATAAAGTTATGGACTTATGGACTAAAATAATTTAAGCCAAAAATTGGAAACGATTTTTTTCATTTCCGTTAATAACTTCAGCATATATTCATAGATTTTATTGAAATATGCATTGTATTCTTCGTTAAGATGTCAATATGAAAGAAAATATTCTATTATCTAATTTCTAAAACGGGTCTTTCGTGCTATTTAAACAAAAATTCAGAAAATTTTAGTTTCTTTCGTTTGTATTTTTTTGGTCTGTAATCAGTATTTGATTTGAACTGGTATTTTCGATATTGTCCTGGGTCAAGACCATTTTGCATCTATATTTAATAGAATGCAAATTTATTTATTTTTTATTTTGCACGTTTTTTTTTAAAAATCTAATTTTTTGCACTCTCCAAAAAATATTAAAAAATATTAAAGGTGCTTTCGACAAGAATTGGAATTTTAGTAAAATTTTTAAACAAAATTTTTAAATATTTTTTGTTGATTTAAACAAAAAAACAAATTCATTGGATCTCACAAGAAACGAAAATTATAAGGGAAACAGTAAGACAATATCTTTTAAAATAAATAATGAAACAACACAACCAGTTTTTTCATGGCTTCAAGATTAATCAATTAATAAGAAAATTAAATAAATAAGATTGTTATGACATTTTTGGAAGGTATTTTGTAAATATTTGTTATTAAAAAATGTGAGTGCATTTGTATTTATTTGTATCTGAACCTTCTGAACCTTCGATTCGTCTGAGATCCCACTAATTTGCTTTTTGCAGCTGAAAGCAAACACAATGGGCTAGTGAAAAAATAATTAAAATCGAAAGGGAGATAAGTTCATAAAAAATTAAATATATTACTTTTAATTTTTTATTGTCAAAAAAGAATATTTTTGGGAATTAAATTATTTTTTTATAAATCCACAAGGAAATATTCGAAGAAGTTATGGAATTTAGAAAACAGTAGCCTCTATCGCTCACGCCAAACTTCCATCCCGCCGTGAGCGGAAGCGACGCAACCGAACCACCACACTTCAACACTATATAAGCTCCACAAAAAATACTCAAAAACCTGGATTTTTTTCTATGATCCGTTCTGCAGAGAATCCCACACATATTAATGGTTACATTAATAAAAATTTTCGAAAAAATATTTCTTGTTGACTTTTTTGGCTTAGACTTGTCAACCATAAATTAATTTCCACTGGATAGTTATTATTATCTTTTTTCTATAGTGAAAAATTTCTATTGAGTGAAAAATTTGGTGGAATTAAATTAATTTTTATAAATCCATAAGGAAATACTTTAAAAAGGCTTCTTCGCGCGTTAGAATAGTTTAACTAGTATTCGCTGATGCCAAACCTTTATGATCAGCAAAAAATATTCAAAAAACAGGACATTTTTATATTAAAACAAATTTTCGAAAAAATACTTCTTGGCGACTTTTTGGCTTAGCCTTAATGACCATAAATTCATTTACATTGAATAGTTACTTTTTCATAAAAATATTTTTTTCTATTGAATTGAAAATTTTCCTTAATTCAATCTTTTAATCCGAATTAATTAAAAACAACCCTATTGTATATGATTTCTGTAACATTTAGAACGCGAGCTTTCGCGTAGCGTTTTAAAAAGTGAGAGGATAAATCTCCATAACCACTCTGCTTGTGGCATATTGGTTTCTGGATAAACTAATATCAACTGTTCTCATCTCACCTCCTAACTTATGTTTCCTGTAGCACAGACACCCACCTACCGTTAGCCAATAAAAACACCTATAACGGACAACCGTTATCTGGCTGCTGTTTGATTTTTTTATTATTTTAACGGTTTCCAAATGTTTCGAAACTTTCTCTCAAATTGGCTGCTCTGGCGTGTACTAAAACAATGCCACACAAAAAGCTTCGGAAGTCGCTGAAGAGCGAAATAATAAAATAAAAATGAATGAATATTTGCTGAATATAACTTTTTTCTTCAAACAAACGAGCGAACGATTCAGGCAAAGTGGTCGGTCGGTCATTGCTGCGCTGACGTTAAAACTACGAGACGAGAAAAATATTATTTTTTGTAAAAATTTATTTTATAGTTCATTTTTTTATGTTTAAATATACACAAAATAAAATAAAACAAATTAAAAAAACCAAGAAAGTCCAAAGAAAATTCAAGCCGGTGCAGCAGCCAAAGGAAATCAATTTGAAACACACCAATTTATGTAAAGCAATTTGTGAAAAGTGAAAAGTGTATTCGTTTTAACCACAACAGCAACAACAACAAGAGCAGCAGCAACAACAAAAAAGTATTCCATGAAGTGAAGTGTTTTCACAAAAGCAATATTTCCAAAGTTCCTGTATAACACAAAATGTGAAAACCGACCAATAAAAGAGAATACGCAAAAAAAGAAGCATAATAGCCAAAAAGAAGGAAACCAAAAGAAAAACCACCGGGAAAGAAAGAAAAGTGAGTTGAGTTGAAAATCGATGAATACGATCAACAAAAATTTCCTAAATGCCATCAATAATTTATTAATGTGAACCAAAAAAAGACGCATTTAAACAAAAACAACGACAATGGCAACGCCAACGACAGAAGCAGCAGCAGTAAAGCTAAAATAAAAACAAAAAGTGTACCACGGCAGTGGTTGCCAAGCATCATCATCATCGTCATAGCCATCAGCCAGCCATCATCATCATCGACACCAACGCCGCCAGCCGCCACACCATCGATTCCTATTCCGATCCGATCCATCGCCATCTAATCATTAATTTACTTTATTTCCCATAGATGATAAACGCTAAAAGCGGCATTTATCGGGTCAACATCAACAAATATATTTGTTGTTTGTTGTCGCCTGCTACTTGTCGCCTCACCCACTAGCCACCCCACTACTTTCACCACAAGAAAAGTTCAAAAAAAAATACGCATTTCTCTATTGGATGAGAAACACATCATAAAGAATTGTAACAATACATAAATTCTTCAACACAAAATCCAAAATAAAATTTATAAAAATAGAAAAATCAATTCCATGATGATATGGACAAGGAACAGCCAGCCAGCCAAGTCATTCATGTGAAAACGTAACGTAAGAGAGTGAGAGGGAGTGAGAGAGCGTAGCATAGTCGTTAGAGGGAACATACATAGGAAAACTCAAAAGAAACGGCCAGTGTGAGAGAGAGCAAGTGGAAATGTGCGTTTAGGGAGAATGTGCGAATTTTCGATTAGATTTTATGTTGAGTGTTGTTTTTTGAAGAAAAGCGTACAGTGGAGCTCCATACTTGTCACTTCGCAAAGGAAACGAGCGAGCGAGCGAGCGAGAGAGAGGGGTAGGAAGTAAGAGAGTCGTAAGGCTTGTTCAACGGGAAAGTTGAGGTAAATCTTTGTTAAGTGTTAAATAGCTAGACAAGGTTGCCATCAATGCGTACAAGTGTTGTATCCGTTTTTTCCGGCAACTCTGTGACATAGTGACAGACGGACGGGCAATCACAATAGAGTGACAAGCACGTGTCTATTGTAAAATGATAAATATATGAGATGAAAAATGTTCTTTTCAATCAATATTGTGATTGAAATTATACACTGGTACACACCTTTTTAAAAGGTTTAATATCAGGAGATATTGAATTTTTATGTTTGAAACTCTTTTGAAATTACTTTATATATAGTTTATTTGTCGTGTCCTAACTCCAACGACTATAGCCGTTCATTTTCAACCGGACTGACATTTTTATTATTTAGTAATTGTGCCATTCTTGGTAGCGTATGAGTTATATATGTTGGGGATAGTATTACTCATTCGCTTATTTAGGGGAATGTCCGGAATATACAATCAAATTAATCGATCTAATTTGATTTCTAATAGTTTCTTTTTAAGGTATATACCATCGACATTAACCAATTTTATTTATTAAATTAATTTTCAATATGTTATCAAAAAAAATTTGCCGTAGAGAAAATACTGAATTTAAAAATTCAATGTTTTCTGATCTTTTAAGTATACCACTGACCCTAAATACGATTTACATATTGCATTTTGATGTTCATTTCATTTCAGTTGTTATGTCAATTTCTCAGTTGCATAGATTGCGAAAGCGAGTTTGGAATTTTTGTATTATTGCGAATTGCTTTTTAAGAATCCATCTAAAAATATGTTAATGCCTGGAAAAAATAATACATTTTAAATATACAATTCTGTTGGAATCAGTGCAGCCAATTTATATTATATTATCGCAGCAGTCTTGACAATTAATCACCTCCCAAGCGATCATAGTTCTCTTTTGCAATTACAATATTTCGAAGTGTTTTCCTTAAAATAGTTCCTTAAAGTAAGAAAATTTCAGTCGAGTCCAATCATCAGCAGGATGTAAGAACTAATATAATAATATAAAAATTGCAAAATATAAAGTCATAGAGTATTTAAAGCACCTACATTCATATATAAAGGGTGGTTACATTTTAAGGGCCGATGTTGATTTTGAATAAAACACAAATTATTTAGGAAATTTTTGTCATGTATTTTTATTATGATAATATTGGTATGGTTCAATTATGTATGGCATAAAATATCGGCCAAATGGCCGCCGCGACCTCGGCGGCACACCTCCATCGGATGGTCCAAATTTTCGATGACGCTGAGGCATAATTGAGGTTCTATGCCGTTAATGTGCCGAATTATATCATCCTTTATCTCTTGAATTGTTGCTGACTTATCGACGTACACCTTTTCTTTCAAATAACCCCAAAGAAAGAAGTCCAACGGTGTCAAATCACATGATCTTGGCGGCCAATTGACATCGCCACTACGTGAGATAACACGGCCATTGAATTGGTCGCGCAAACGAGCCATTGTTTCGTTAGCTGTGTGGCAAGTGACACCGTCTTGTTGAAACCACATATCGTCCACATCCATATCTTCCAATTCGGGCCATAAAAAGTTCGTTGTCATCTCACGATAGCGAAGACCATTCACAGTAACTGCCTGACCGGCCTCATTTTGGAAAAAATACGACCCGATGATGCCTCCAGCCCATAAACCGCACCAAACAGTCACTCTTTGTGGTTGCATTGGTTTTTCGACAGTAACTCTTGAATTATCATTCGCCCAAATGCGGCAATTCTGCTTATTGACGAATCCACTTAGGTGAAAATGTGCGACCGAAAAATCACGAAGTTCACGATATGCATTTTGATTTGAACGCCCATTTTCATAATAAGCCTGACGTTTAGGTGTGGTTCACATTCAACATCGGCCCTATAATTTTACCACCCTTTAGAAGTTCTAATTTCTTGTATGAGGAAGTTTAGTCTAGCACATGTTCAAAATGTATGCAACGATAAATGTTATCAAATCGCAAAATATTCTGACTATCAGCATAGAAGGTATATGGACTTCAATTCTATCTAATTTGTGTTTTTAAACTGATTTATTGTATCCATATGGATGTTATTGGTAATGATTTTAGTCTAGATTCTTGGTCATTTGTGTTGCAGGTTCCAGAATGATCGTGTCAAAACCGCCCATCTCCAAACATAAACTTTGTCTTGGTAAAATATAAAGATCTGCAAAGTTTGCTTAAATTCCGTAACTGTTTTCGATAATGTACAGCAACTACCCAGTAATGAAACTGATTTGATACAACATTACTCTCTCAAACGATTTTTGATTATACATTACGGATAGGGATCGAAAAATATTTCCAAATTAATTTATTTTTTGTTTATTTGTCGAAACTTTACTCACATAATGAGGGCCGTTTATTTTCAGGCGGATACAACTCACTTATTTTCAATATGTGGCACTATTTAAAGAATAAATATTTATTAATTAATTGGGCAATATTTATTAGAGATAATATTACTCATTCGCTTACTTGTGCAATTGTGATGCAAAGATAATTTATTTCTCTAAAATCAATTTAATCGATATAAGTTGCTTTCAAATAATGAAAAAACAAAGCAAGTGAACTAAATTGTGGCCATTGTAATATTTTTCTTTTTTAATCAATACATTTTCAAGATTCGAAAATAAAACATAGAAAAAAATTGAGTACAGCTGTAACGTTGTGGTCACCTAATGTTTTGGGTCTTATTAATCCAGAGATACACACATTCCGTTCTAAAAGGTTAAGGCAAAAAAATACAATATCACCTGCATTTTAAAGTTGTTATTTTCAGACATCGAAAAATCTTTGGAAATTAATTTATATTTTGTTTATTTAACAAAAGTTAACTCACACAATGTTGATGATTTATTTTCAGGCAGATACAATTCACTTATTTTAAAGTTGTGGCACTAGTTATTGTTTATGAATTGGACAATTCTCATATCATGATATTGGTAGCGTATGAGTAATATTTATTGGGGATAATGTTACTCATTCGCGCACTTGTGCGATTGAGCGAGAATGATAATGTACTTAAATCGATCTAATTTGCTTTCAAATTGTTTCTAATTAATTATCACAATGCAATACATCTTTAAAATACAATATCTCCCGATGTTGACCTAACTCTACGATCCGAACTTATGTTTACTTGCCTCGACGTTTTGTTGTGTCATTTCAAAAGATGAAGTTATCCTTACAGTGCAATAGGGCAGCTTGATAGATAGAAATTTCAACAATAAATTGATGTACGTTTGTGTGCGTTTTATAATTGTTTTTATGAAGAAAACTTAAAATATTGTAAATGGGGGAAGATATCGCCCCTGCGATTACTTGCTCCGTGATTTCAACCCATTAATATCCTGTTTTTAAATGTTACCTTTATTTCAAAACAAGTCTCTTTTCAGACAAGTCAAATTTTGAAAACGATAAAAACGGGTAGTGTGATAGTCAAAATGATTCAGATGCACTGCAGTGATGCAAGTAAGGCACTGACCACAACCATGTCGCATGGTGTTTGGCGAATATATCTGTACGTTTATTTCATATGAGAGTGTCATAAGAAATGCGTGGTTATGGTTAGGGTTTAAATGTTAATATTTCATATTTTCGCCAATCTTGTGATCCTGATCAAATAAAACTGCTGTCCATCTAAAGCATATCCGATTTACATGAAATTTGGCAGAAGTATTTTTCTGGGCCAAAAACGATCGCAATTAAATTTTGAGGAAATCGGTTCAGACAAATATCCTTCCAATATGGTAATTATTATTCTAGAATACACATTTACATTGGATATTGCCAAAATGTTCATGATCATGTTTGAACGTGAAAGTGGAATACATTGATCCATCTTTTGTTATAGCAACCATACAAATGTACCTCAGATTTACACTATTTAATTTTTTACTCAAAATAAAAAAATATATTTTTTAAACTGTCGCCAACTACAATATAAATATTTGTATCAAAACTAATTTTCTAAAAATATATCGTGTGTTGACTTTTTGGACTTTGACCTACACTGGATCCAGACTAAGTCCAAAATTTAGAAAAAAAAAATATTTTTTCAAAATTTATTTTCATATAAACATTGATATTGCGACAATTAAAAAAAATTGTTTATTTTAAGTGAAATTTTAATTTTTTATTTAGGTTTTTGTTAGCGCAGCTTAGTTATCCAGCCTGAAAGAAAAAAACATCTCTATTATACACGCTCTAAAATACACGTGTTTCATTGGATCATGCTTTCCCACATCCTGTTATATTTCAACTAGAAACACCTACTATGAAAGTCAACTACATTACATGGGTCCATGATTTTGTCCATACAAATGGTCGCCCAGTTTACTCTATTATCGCTGTAAAACCCACATCTTACATGGGATCTTGATAAAAAATTTCATGTTATATGTCAACTACCCAGCAAAAAAGAATTGGAGTAGTTCAAAATGAAATACAGAATTCATTCTAAACAGCGTCTCAAATGCGAATTTTTCATCTCTTATTATAAATTAAAATTCTAATTTTATTTCCAGAATTGTATAAATTTAAAATAAAATTACAGTATGTACTAACAAAACTGAGAAGATGGAACAAGTAAGGAAAGGCTAAAGTCGGGCGGGGCCGACTATGTGATAAACTCCACTTTCTATCGGAATACAATTCAATTCAGTAAAAAAGTGAAATCGGGAAAAATGTTTGTATGTTTCCTAATCACAGGCTAATATGACCTAGTCCAATTTGTCAAATCGAGAAGAATATTTGTATCGGGGCTATATCCAAACATGGAATAAAGTGACTAACTTTCACAATATGTTCTGCCAGTTGAAGTATAACGTGTTATGCTCAATTTTAAGAAATTCTCTGAAAATACGTGGTTTATGTGGGGGGGGAAGTCAATCCGGGAGCGAAATTTATATAAGAGCTATATGCAAATCTGAACCGATCTGACCCATTTTTACCACAGGTGTTTCTAGTTTAAATATAAGATGTTTTGCAAATTTTGAAGAAAATCTGTTGTTATATGTGGTATCTAGAGTGAAAAGAGTCAATTCGGGAGTGAAATTCGTATGGGGGCTATATCTAAATCTGAACCGATTTTCTTCAAACTAAATAGCGTTCGTTCTTATCCCGAAAAACTTCGTTGTGCAAAGTTTCATTTGGTTCTGTCTACAATTGCGACCTGCATCGTGATTACAAGAATAGATGGATCGATTTAAAAAGTGATTCTAAGTCGATCGGTATGATTAACAATGGGTCTATATCGCTTCCTTTTGGGTGTTACAAACAAATGCATAACGACATAATAGTCTCGTGGAGTGTATAAATAGTCAAATTAAATTTTATGCAGCTCTATTTGTAATGTTCATCTTTAAACGTATCAAAAAATTAACGACTTTCACCTATGAGAATATGTCATGTAAGCATCAAACATGCAGTGCTTCTAATCATTCATTCGAATGAAGTGACGGGGATCTGTAAATGAACCCATTCCACCCAATGACTACCCTATGTAAAAATCATAAATGATTCACCCGAAAAAGTTGAACAACTATTTAGCTATTTAACACTTACAGCAAAAGTAGAGCATAACGCAAAGATGATTTCGCACATACGTTTTCAATAAAAATATTTATATTTCCCCCAGTTACAATACTTATAGCCTTTCAATATCAAGTTTACTAAATTTCCCCCAATTATTATAGTTTTATTTCTTAACCTAATGTTTTTACCCTTTTCGCAACAAATTTCAATAACACAAAAACGCCCAAATCTATACAAATATAGGGTGTTTTTTATTGAGGTATAGAACTTCGAATTGAAATAAAACACAAGAAAATCGTTTTAATGTCCATCAATTTGGTTTTATTGGAAGGATAATTTTATGCCATTAATGTTTAAATATGATTTCGGGCATGTGGCCGCCGCGGCTGGCTCGAATATAGCCAATTCTACAGGTCCAATTTTCAACCACTCCAATTGCTGTGCACGGTGGCGAATCGATTCATTCGGGTCCTCTTCAACACTTTGCTCTACAGCGGCAATTGTTTCTTCGGTGCGCACTGTTCGACGTCTCTGCGGATGCGTATTATCACATAGAGTAAACGTAGTGCGAAAACGATCCATGGTTAACCGAATTAATTGCTCTGATGGACGATTATGTCGACCATAAAATGGACGGAGCGGTGAACTTCGCGAACTGAACCATTACTTTCGAAATAAATTTGCACGATTTGCAAGCGTTGTTCTTTTGTCAGCCTGTTCATGATGAAATGGCAAACCAAACTAAATATTAATCAATTGACAGCTGACAAAATGGCCGCCAGTTAAAAAAGTGATGCCAACTTAAAGTTCTATACCCCAATAAAAAACACCCTATACAATATGGCAACATAGTAGTGCCACAATCGAAGAAATAAGCAAGTTTATACAGACTCGCTTGACTTAGCGAATGTCAATTACCAATTGGAATTTTAATCTAACAATTAGAAGAAAGGACTATTGGATTTTACGAATTTAAAATTTCACTTTTAAGACCTTTGACCCGCCGGTGACAAACGGTTAAGTTTTAACCCAAAAAACTATTCGACAACAAGTTACTAAGGGAATTCCCATAAAAAGAGTCCAACGAACGAAATAACATCATTTGACCATTGTTGTTATTGTTGTCCACTTTTACAACACTCCTAGGGTGGAAATATCTAAAACGAATTCCCTTACTAAAAAATCAACAGTGCTTTCGTATGGCTTGCGAACTTTGCAAAGCTCTTGCAGCTTTTACTCTGAGAGTACCGGCGAACAGAGAGGGAGAAAGAGCGCGCTCTGCTCTTTGCTGAATAACGTGAGCCCATTGTACTGCCACCACCAACTTAAGGGAGCTTTGTGTGTCCTCTTCCGTTACAATTTCGAGTCAGTTTTCCCGAGCGGAAAATGTGGAAGTGAACGCGACGACGTCTAATGTTTTCCCCCAAATAATTGCGTGTTGATGTTGTGAGTGTTGCGTGCGTGTTGTGTCATTAACATAAAATCCTAACAAAAAATTAAGTCCAAAAGAAACGAGTGCTACTCCCAAACCGTCAACCAATCCTCACAAATGTGTTGTAACTAATAAATGTGGAAAAAATACGTCAATGCGTCGTTGAAGTAATATTTGCCCGAGTGGATGGAGTAAACGAAGACATAACGACGAGTGCGAGTCATGATGGGGAGAGGAGCATTGTATTTGTTTATTGTACTCATTCGACCCGTGTGGCTGGCTGTCTGTCGTGTCGTCGTATGAATGACACGACAACGACGACGACCAAAAGCAAAGGAGGATACCCAACGAGGCGTTAACCCTAGAAAGTAGAAAGTACAAACAAAACACACCGTGTTTGAATAATTTTCGGTGTGCCAACAACGCCGTCTGTCTGCTGCAGCTACGGACAGACTAAATGCCGACGAGGACGACGACGACGGCAACGACGAAGAACTTGGTCGCTTGTTGTGCGAGTGGAGGGATGTGACCTGTGACCTCATGTGTATTTTACATGCGAAATTGGATTAGAGAGTAGTAGGTAGCCTCTTAGTGGTGTAGAACAAGAAGAAGAAGAAAAAAGAGTTACCACACAAGCCACAAATCAAGGGAGCAGATCTTGGTTGTTTCAACAACAACTGGGCGAAGTCGGTTAAGTGACCCCCTTGGTGGTTTGGTTCGGTTTGGCCTACTAACAGTTGCACAGGTACGGCAAGCTCCCTCCACACCCCACCTGCTGGATTTGGTGGACGGGTTTTCGTCGTTGAATACACACAGAGCGCGCCGTTGTTTCAGGCGGCTGTTGTTGTTGTTGGCCAAGTAGTACTGTTATTTTAACATTTACTCGCTACTCGTTGCTTGTGTATGCTCGTTTTGGGGATTTGCTTGTTTGTCGTCTGTGTCCGTCTTCTGATGATACAAGAAGAACCTTATTAAGCTGTTTGTCCTCTGTCTCCGTGCTTGCTGCTGCTGATGATGATGGCCATGGCGGCTGATGGTGGTGGCGGTGGTGGTGGTGTTGATTTTACTACTACTGCTGACTGCTGCTGCTGTGTCGTGCTCCGTGTGTGTGTCGTGTATCGTGTGTTGACTCTGTGTTCCCACATCCATCCATCGTCGTCGTGTTGTTGTGTGTTCTAAATGGATGTGCGCAGTTTCAAAATTCTTCTTCCTTTCTTTTTTATTCATCCAGAGATTCCTTAATCATAATCATCATCACCATATACACCACTAAAGCATAACTTCACTTTCATAGACCAAAAAAAGAAACAGAGAACGAAGGAAAAAACAGCTAAAAAAGCGAAAGAATATTAAACTCGTTCCTTAATGATTGTGTGTTAAATAGCTCCAAAAATTGGAACAGAAATTAAAAAGAATCAGAACCAAACTAAAGGAGAGAGAAAAAAGAACACGAAAGACTGGCAAAATAAGGACATACACAATATTTTATTAAAACAGAAAGAAAAAAGCGAAAACGAAAACGAAAAACTAAAGTAAATGCCCCCGGGGACATTAAACGTAACTTGTTCCACAAGTCTAATAAAATGAAAAGATAAAAACCAAACGTCTCCAGTGTAAAATTAAGACAAGAAAAAGAAAAGAAAATAAAAAAAACCGTTCCACTACCGTACCGTACCACACCAACCGAACCAAACCAACCAACACACCGTCTTGTCTTTCCTTTCTCTATTCCTCCAAATGCAAACGCTTCCTATTTTACAACTTTATTGTAGTAGAAGATTGTCGTACTCGTTTATGAAAATCAATGGCCTTAGCAAAAAAAGTATTCGTTGTGAAGTACAAAGCAAAATTTCTTTTGAATTTTTAGTTCGGGGCCCCCCCAGTTTAGATCGAGACGAAGGAGGCAAGGCAGCAACAGCAGCAGGACACAGTGGGTTTAAGCAAAGGAATTAAAACAAACAACATATACACACACAACAACTTTTTAACAAATTATGGGCTGTGGACAAAGTAAAATTCATCTTTATCCTCGAAAATCGAAAAGTAAAGCGAATGGCAAGAAAGGAGGGCATGGTAAGTAGCAACCACAACTAGCGTATAAGTAACGTACCAATACCACACCGTACACCATACCACACCATACATACAAACAGTGTAGTAGATACGAATGAAGTATTACTATGAGTGTGTGCGAGCGTGTGTGTGTGCGTGCGTGTGAGTGCGTGTAGTAAAAACAAAAGTTCACACAAAACAAAAGAAAAACGCAATCATTGTGGCCGTATTAAACAAAAAATGTGAATTAAAGTAAAACAGTTGTGTTTCATCAAATGAAACAATCACCCCACCTCACCCCTTTCTTCACCCCCCAGCCAACCCAACTTACTACACGCACACAAACAGGCAGGCAGGCAGGCACTTAAACATACATACATCGTAAAATTACACATATAAAGCTCAAACACACATACGCATATGTTCCTCTTAATGTAGTACAACAATGCACACACACACATGTATACACGCTGAATGTACACATGTATGTATAATACATTTAGAAAACATAAATAAATGGTTCATTTATACGAAGGATTTGTACCACCACCTGTTCATTCGCATTCTAACTGTGTGTGTGTGTGTCTGTGTGCTTTTCATATTTAGCCATAAGTATGTTGAAGGACGGACACTCACAACTCGCTGGGAACAGCGGGAAAGTGGAGAGAGTGGTGAGAGGGAGAGCGGGCGTACAGTCTTACTTCACTCTTCCACCCATCCACACCACCCTTGTCACCCAATTCATGAGTTTATAAAAAGGTTTAGCCGTTTGTCAATAGCAGGGAGCTCCTGAAAGTCTGAAAGCCTGAAATCAATATGTTACACTCGTGGTGTCAGTATTTTAACTGGTGAAAAAGAAGCAACAAAACCACTGTAGAGGCATGTAGCCATAGATTATCTAAATGTAATCGGTCAGCCGTAATCAAAGGTATAATCGCATATGCTGAACTCTAGCTACTTTTGAACAGGTCCAAACGCCGATCAGAGATATGATTTCTTATACCTAAACCCACAGTTCAAGAAAGAGTTATCTTTGTAATATTTTTGATGTTGTCATAACCTCAGTGAAAAATGTCATTAAAAGGTCACCGACGAAGCTCTTCATAAAATATATGAAACATGATTCATACAGTACATGACGTGTGTATTAGGCGTGTTTTTTTTGACCAGCTAGGGTTTTCGCTTAATATAATCGGCCTATTTTATAGCTGCTTATTTTCCCCTTTTAGTAACTTGACAAATTGAAGCAAACAACAAGTAAGGAAAGGAAAGGTCAGGCGGGCCCGACTATATGATACACTCCACTTTCTATCCGAATACAATTAAATTCGGTAAAAAATTGAAAACGGGAAGGATTTTAGTATCTGGTAAATGTATGTGTTTGACAAAAAAATTTAAATCGGAAAGGACATTTGTTTGGGGGCATATTGAAACTTGGAACGAAATAGGTGAAATATAATGTGTATAGTTTGGCCAAAATCGGTTAAACATTTGGGAGCAACATTTGTATGGGGGCTATATCTAAATCTGAACCGATCTAGCCCACTTTCACCACAGGTGTTTCTAGTTAGATTATAAGATGTTGTGCCAAATTTAAAGAAAATCGGGTACAATATGTGTTTTGTAGATCGGCAAAAGACAAATCGGGAGCGACATTTGTATGGGGGATATATCTAAATCTGAACCGATTTAACCCACTTTCTGCATAGGTATTTCTAGTTGGATTATAAGTTGTTGTGCCAAATTTAAAGAAAATCGAGTTTCTAGAGCGGAAAATGTCAAATCGGGAGCGTTCGAATTTTCCATAAATGCGTCTTATAGTCGTAGATCGGTTGGGATTGAAACGGGGCGAAATCGGCCCAAAGGGAAAAAATTTTCCCTCACAAGGACTAAAAATACCCATAATAATCCCTAATATGTTAGCGTATTTAAGCATGTTTTTTTGAATATGTCTGTTTATATTTGCTTTATATTTGATATGCGCATTCCCCTTATAGCAAAATCGTACACCATAAAGTGATTCTTATTTGTAGGGGGTGAAATGGGGCAATAAAGGGATAAAAATGGTACATATTCAACGACAACAGCTAGAAACACGAAACACACGGTGTGTAAATTCCTCTAATTGAGTAGATACATAATATAAATGTATTTTTCCCAAATTCGTACTTTTAAGGGGTAAAATGGGAATAGAGGGATAAAAATGGTACCAACCAAACGGTTGCCCCTAGAATATTGAAATTCGGTGTATACATTCCTCTGATTGCGCAGACACTTAAAATAAACAGATTTTTCGAAATTCGTACTTTTTGGGGTTAAAATGAAAAAAGGGGATAAAAATAGTACCAATCAAATGACCGCAAAATATCTCATATATTCACTAGAAACACCAATGGTGAAAATGGGTCTGATCGGTTCAGATTTATATATAAATTTCGCTCCCGGCTTAACTTTTTCCGCCCCATAACACGTTTTACTTGAACTGGAAGAACCTATTGTGCAAGTGGGTCACTTTATTCCATATTTGGGCATAGCCTCGATACAAATATTCTTCTCGATTTGACAAATTGGGTCAGGTTATATTAGCCTATAATTAGGAAGCATACAAAAATCCTTCCCGTGTTCAATATTTTACCGAATTGAATTGTATTCGGATAGAAAGTGGAGTGTATCATATAGTCGGCCCCGCCCGACTTTAGCCTTTCCTTACTTGTGTTCTGTTCCAAATGATATAAACCCTCCTACTCTGTAGAGTGAGGGCATACAAATTGTTCCGTTCCATTGTGAAAAACAAATTTCCTTCGTTAGAAAAAACTTGATCGAATGTATTTATTAGGGCGGTTTGATTTTTTTTAAATCATGTAGCAAAAACGCAATCTACATTAAATTCTATGAAAATTCTCCGAAGAAACCATGGGTCTAAAATCGAATCCTAATCCGCGCGTCTCGACTTGAAAATTTTTAATTGGGTGAATATATTTTTTTCATCCATACAAATCAACCCGCCCTAAGTATTTATATTCAAGAACACCCAAATGACTTTTCTTAATTGTTAAAATAAATTGAAGAAAAATATATGTATAATAAACCAAATTCCAAATTAGTTGCAATTTGATATTTTTGTTTTATAATCATATTAAATCTACAATAAACATATGTATGTCTTTGTCCGGTACTGGAACCTCACACATAAATCTATGATTTTAACAAATAACCACTTTAATGTAATTTTTTCTTGTAAACTATTGACCGTTACATAGTTTTTATTAAAGACGCCATAATATGTTCAATAAACTGGTTCGTAGCTATACCCAGAAAAAAATTATCTATATTTTGGAAGCAGTGCTGAAACTCTGCATGACTCTGGTGCCATAGATTAATGTAGAAATCGAAAATACTGATAGAACTGAATCTCTGCTTCGCTTCGGTTATAATAAACGAGCAAATAACGAACACAAAAATCAGCGCTTAACCTTACTAACCTGCTGAAAACGGAGCAGAAGTTTTTCCTGGGTAACGGCATTTGTCGACATAACATCTATGGTAACATTTATTTTCACAAAAACCTGTGATGTGGAGATGTGCTCTTATGTTGCCGCACTTTTCTTCGTCCGTAACAATATCTTTAAACCTTCTACGAAAATTGATCCTCCAGGATTTTTCTTTTCGAAGTTATATAAAATAACTTATAAAACATAACAAGATGTCAGTCAAGAAAAAAATTAAAAAATCTTTTACCGAAGCCGCCGAATCTTACAAATAATTTACTTTCGTTCTTCTGAAAAGTATGATTTTATGACATAAGTTGTGATTTGTGAAAACCAAAAAAAAATCCTTAAAAAGCAGATGTAAGATATAAGTAAGATAAACATTTTATAAACTTACCGCTATTTTTATAAACTCCGTTCAGGAGTTACTCACAGTTATAGATGTCAAACTCCACACAAACTGACACAAACACTTGGAGTTCATATAGTTTAGTAAATATTCGCAGTCAGTGTTTAATGATTTTCGTCTGTTCAAATTCCGTTTTTGTAGGGATATATATAGCCCCGAATAATGCATTAACTATTTGTTGGAATTAAGACAGCGATTGCTGAATTGTGGCTTCATTTGTCGCGTATGGTCTCCAATTGACCTATGGCCTGTCAGCACTGCGATGAAGCTTGATACGTCCATTCTATCTATGGCCAGGGTTTTCATGATATTTCATGAGGATAAATATACCACTTTTAGCAGATCGTATCGGTGTTGTGACTGACTCTGTAACAGGGTACTTGCAATAGGTCCAATCCACACCAACTCATCTGCTCATTCGACGTCCAGTGATACATATAATGGGACTTCGGACAGGCAACTCAATCAGGACAGCTCCACAATTGGCTGACCAACGAGAGTACTTGCGGTTAGATCTTATGACAGACTGTTTGTCTACAAAAATTCCTATCGATACGCTACATTCCTATTTGAAGGATGTTTACGTTTCCTCAATTACGAATACTTCCACCTGGAACATGCTGCAGCTTTCAGAAAGGCGAAATAAACATGATGGTCATTATGTCTTTCTTTGCGTCTTCTCTCGATGTATTGTGGACGTTTGCCTATCTGGTTGTACCAGAGCTGTCCAACACTTCTCCTCAAGGTACTCTAGTGTGGTTTCTATGGTTTTTAAGGTATTGTAATCAAAGGAAACGCACATGACATGGTGATAAGTATCATAGAATTGAAGACCAGTTTGTTGGTCTTGTGGACTAGTTTACAGACCCATATATGATTCATTCGCTCTCTGGAGTTTCTAGGATGGTTTTTAAATCCTGATGGCCTGCATGTTCGGTTCTTCTAAATCACGGGACATAACTAGAGATTTTATTAGTATTCCCTGTCCTTCCATTCATAGACGATGTTTCTCTACGATTCCCATTTCCTAGCTGCAACCATTTCGCAAGAATTGTTGATTCGTTCAACACAGTTCTCATTCCCGTTCCCGTTTGTTTTTTGTCGCTTGCTTGCCAACTCGAAGGACATGAAAAGGATTGAGTGAAAGAGGACAACGGCAACAACATCACTTTACAATGACTGATTGATTTTTACTAATTTGTTACTTGATTGAAAGGAATATGTATGTATGTATGTACGTATGTGCATATGTATATGAATGCATGTGCCCAAGCACACACCAAGTAGGAATCAATGAATGATGATTATGTGTGCTTACTCGTCCTGTGAACAGTTGAAGCAACGAACAGCAACAACGGAACACAAAAGGATACACATGATTTGTCATCGAGTGCTAACGGGTATGAAAACAAAAGATTCGGGTCATGCAAATCGAATGTTTTCACTCTCGCTCTCGTTCTCGCTCCCTGTAATCGAATGAAAGGACATGCATAAATATTTTTAATTGTTATTAATATCACATTAAGAGTGTCAAGCACAGGTATGCCGCTGCATGCATAAACATGATAATAGTTTTTAATTAAAATACTGGTTGCATTGTTCGGCCACAAGGAGTTCTCCACCACATACACCCCTTTCTTTCGATCTAATGTCCTCTCATCGTAATCTTCATTTTTCCATTTGGATTCCTTACATTGCAGGCGATTCCGAAGCCGAAACAGACGAAGAGGAAGGCCATATCGAAGATACCGAAAATCGAGATCGCGATCGAAATGATGAATCGGATGAGAATAGCAATAAAGAACCGGGAGAAACGGATGAAGACGTTTCCGTATCACTACTGCGAGCTAGAAACCTGTCGCTGCTACAAAGCCAGTGAGTATAACTGCGGGTTTGATTTAGATTTTTCAGAGGCACATTTTAATTACAAATTTCCCGCTTTAGGGAGATCTCTAGTAGTCAGCAGAACTTTTTCCGCATGCTCGACAAGAAAATCGAAGAGGTAAATATGAAAGACTCCAGCCACTTTAGTGGGAGTCCTATGTATGCCTGACTGACCCTTTTCTCTTGTGTCTTTTCATGAACAGGGACCGGACTACGATTCGAATAGTGAGACGGAAATAGCCTTGGAAGAAGCCCGCTTAAATGCCTTGGTTCAGCATTGGGAATCGGCCAGCTTGACGGCTTCAATGTGTTCCTCAGCTAGTCGTTCACTACAAACAACACCAGTACGCCAGACGCCAGCCAAACAACTGGTGCAGGCGACGCCACGTGCTTTGTTGGCGACGGGTATACCACCACAAGTTCTAAACTCAGAGTTTCTACCTCATCCTGGTACACCGGCAACTAGCAGTCAACTGGGAGCGGGTGGCACACTGAAACTTACGCCTAGTAAGCAAATAACCATTCCTCAAATGAACTCGGGCATGCTGCACCAGATATCGGTGATGCCCCAGATGCCGATGAGCATGAATGCCGCAGAGGCGTCATCGTCTGCGAACATGGCCAACGTTAACGCGAATACGTCCAATGCCCTGGCAATAATGCAACAGCAGCAGCAGCAGGCACCACCCAATGCACAAACGACGCCACAGTACATGTTGGCCATACAGACAGGGTCGTCGCCACTCTTGGGCAAGACTGGCCAAGTTAGCCCCAAGCGTTTAGTGGATGGCCGTTTGTTGATTAATTCTAGTCCGTTAACACAACAACAAATGCAACAATCCCCGCCGACCAATCCCATGCAACAGCAGTTTATAACCGCTACCCCGCCAAATCTACAAACAGCACCACTCAATTATGTCAATGGAGGACGAGCGGCGCCTCAATCGGCTGTAAGCATGCAATTGGCATATTATGGCCAATCTGCAACAATGCCGCCAACGCCACAGCAGGCAATGCAACAATATGGTGATGTGATAGCACAGCAGCAGCAGCAGCAACAACATCAGCAACAACAGCAGCAGCAGCAACAACTGCAGCAACAACAGCTGCAACACCAACAAATGCAGCAGCAATACGAACAGCAGCAACAACAAACTCCACATGGCCAAACACAAACATCATCATCATTGTCATCAACCTCTTCCGCTTCATCATATTATGGTGACGTAGTACATAATGTTCAGGCAAGTACACATAGAGCTCTAGAATATTCTACGATCTTAGCAGAAAAGGTCGTTTTAACGATGTCGAACGAGAACCAGTCATTCACTTTCGTCCGGAAATTGGTTTCTCTGAGGTTCGTTCGTTCGCCTGAACGTTGTTAGTGACCAACCAAAGTTAGCAAACGTTCGACATCGAGAAACAGGGCATTATCACTCAACTGACAATGACAGTTTTGTATTGACGTTTAATCGACTTTAATAACTGAATTAAGGTTGTATGTGGCAGAGTACTTGGATGGTTGTTCTATTTACAACCCGTGAAGGTCATTAGCCGCACTTTATATAGAATTCATGGACTCCAGTCTTCTGTGGTCTCTTCCTCCACGATGGATCTTCTCAAATTTGGTCTTTCCATCGGAGATTCGATCTTCTTCAACATAGTTTTCCCCAGGGATCCATGTTGAATACTTTTCGCCCTGGAACACTTTCATTTTTGCAAGCGTTACCCATCCATGGTTCATACGATGCCGATACTCTCCGCCAATGCAGAAGGTTCCACTTATTGCGAAGAAATATTCTAATACACTCCAAGAACAGCTTTGTCTGCATGATTCAGGGTCATATAGAAGAACGGAATGAAATTAGCGTCTTGTACAGGGTATTTGTTTGCTCGAAAGATCAAGCTTCGTTATCGAACATAAATTGATCTCAAGACTTATGGCGGAACCGAGATAAAGTCGTCCGCTACCACACAGTTGTGGTTATCAACGTTCAAATATCTTCTAAGTCTCTCGGCGATCGTTGATTGCTAGTCGGAAACATCTTGGTATTGATTTATTCACTACATGACCTACTTTGCAGATTCTCTCTCGATACTTATCGGTTAAAATTATAGTTATCGTATCGATCGAGTACCCCATGTTTCATATACCACTTGCTTTAGCTTCGTGAACGGATCTATCCACAAATAGTGGAAGAGATAGCAAGATAGACTATCACACCTCGGTTGATGTTGAAGGATTCGGAGAGTTTTGATTACGTGGCCGGTCTCACGGGAGCGTCAAGTAAGCATTAAGACACCGTTTTGAAGAATGCAATATTAGTTTGTTGGGAGAGAGCTTCGTTATCGAACTTAAGTAAGCTCGAATCGTTTGATTTCAAGACTCGGCGATCGTCGATCCCTCGTCGGAAACATCATCTTGTTATTAATTTATTTACTACTGCTCTACTTTGCAGATTCTCTCTCGATACTTATCGATTAAAATTATTGTTATCGTTTCGATCGAGTACCCCATGTTTCATATACCTCTTGCTTTAGCTTCGTGAACGGATCTATCCACAAACAGTGGAAGAGATAGCAAGATAGACTATCACACTAAATGAGTCCTCGTTTGATGTTGAAGGATTCGGAGAGTTTTGGTTTACGTGGACGCTCTCACGGGAGTGTCAATTGCATGGAATTAATGTTACAGGGTAATATTTATTTGTCGAGAGAGAGGGAGATTCGTTATCGAACTTAAAAAAGCACGATGCGTTAGATTTCAAGACTCGGCGATCGTCGATCCCTCGTCTGAAACATAATCATGGTATTAATTTATTCACTACTGGTCTACTTTGCAGATTCTCTTTCGACCAATAAGTAGGTTAAAAATATAGTTATCGATTCGATCGAGTACCCTATGTTTCCTATACCTCTAGCTCCAGCTTCGTGAACGGATCTATCCACAAACAATGGATGAGATCGCTAGATAGACTGTCACACTGAGTTCTCATTTGATGTTGAAGGAATCGGAGAGTTCATTCTCGATCTGAGGATTTCGTGTCACTTAGTGTCAACATGTGGAGGCGTCTATCGGACATGGTTTCACACGCTGTTTGTCTTGAGTCTTCTCCAGAATTTGGCGTGAAGTTAATATCTGATCGGCGGTTGATTTTGTCAGAACCAACCCATATTTGTGAATTTTTTCATTCACATAATACACTCTATAGAATCTTACATGCGATAGGAAGAAGGTTTAGAAGTCGATAGGAACCGCTTTGTTTTTTATTCTTCTCCGGGATACAACGTAGTGTAAACATGTATCAGGTCGGTGGTAGATTTGTCAGATTTAAACCTACACTCATCTCAAGACATCCCCTAACCAGTCTGTTGCTCAAAAACTCAGCCCTTCAATAGAAGTTTAGAGCATTCGCAACATTATATCGAAATTGATAGGATCGGAACCCATGACTGGCCTGAGTTTCATACAAGGAAAAACATAGGATAGTATCGGCCTAAATATCTGGAACATCATGTATGTCTTCTTTACCTTACCATTACTCAACATGATGTCAGTGTGTCGATAGAACCCTTCATTAAAAGTAACTCCTAGATACTAAATTGTATCCAGGTTACGTGCCCGTATCCCTCCAATCCATATTTCAGGTTCATATGACGTGCAATTCGGATAAAGGAGTGACCTTTTTCGCTTGAATATGATAGTGCCGCATTTACCTATGTTCAGTAATGAGCCCTGAGGTACACATGCTACTACAATCCTACTGTTTGACCTACTGTCCCCTATCACAGTATCAATAGCCTTGGCAAAGTTCAGGCTTACCGCAACAACCTGTATTTTGTTCGTAACCTGTCTTTTAATACGTAAACGGCGAACATAACCAGTGCATGAGATGTGGAATGTCAGCGCTGTGCACCAGCTCAATCAATGATCCCTTCGGCTATTTTAGTAGGTTTACTCGATCTAGTACATCTTTCGGTGGGATGACCATATCTCTCTTCATTGCCTTGCCCTGCCCACCTCACTTCGCTTAGACGTCGACTTCAATCTCGCTCTACACCATTTTCAATTGTAATTCAAAAGATACCATTTGAAATTCAAAAGACATCATTCGTAATTCACAACTCGTCATTTGAAATTCAAAAATGTAAACAAAACTTTTTAAGTTTTTTAATGGGGTACCATTTATTTATTTCTGTAAATTTGGATATTCTTAAGTTTAAATAACGGATTTAATGAACTTATAATAATTATAAAGATGTAAATTTTCTGTAATTTCGTATATAGTTAATAACTTTTACCAGCCCAGAAATATGTTTATCAGTCCGTATAATAACTAAATCAATCCATATAATATAATAGAAGTTATACAAGATTTAATTTTACCTAGGATAGGGACAATTATGTGGGAAGAAGGGAATGGGAAAATCATGCATATCCTATTAAAGTTGCAGCAGTTTTATTTTAACCAAAGCTTATGCCAAATTATATGTGGGGGTGGGTAACAGAAGGGGATAAATAAATGCTACCCCACCTAATATACATTTAGCTGTTTAATATGGGATCATTTTTGAATTTCAAATGGAAATGATGTCTTTTGAATTTCAAATGATGAGTTTTGAATTTCAAGTGATGTCTTTTGAATTACAATTGAAAATGGTGTAGACGCAGTTTTCATACTTTTTCAGTTGTGTTACTACACTTCTGGTCATACCATGGCTCCTTTGGAGGTGGTGACTAAAACCCTAGTACGATTCTGCTGGCATTTTCCCTGAAGAAATGGCAAAGGGGTCTGTGTAGCGAGGATACACAAGTAGAGCAAACCATAGTTGTCTATTTTGAATGCAGTTTCGCGACGTCTAGCTTTAATTTTTATGGATTCCTATGCATTGCTTGTTGCACTCAAGTGTAACTTGGCATTGATCCGAATCTTTGTTAATACCTCGAATCGTACATGCATCCCACATGTCGGCTGCATTCCTTCTTCTCACAATAGCGAGGTCAGTCCGGTTTCTTGTTTTTTTTTTTGGTCCGGTCGTTATTCACAGGCCGCCTTGTGAATTACGAAATGTTGGAATGTAATACTGCTCACTGCCATGTTTCGTTCCGTGGTGAAGTCCTTTACGTTATGGGTAGCTGAATTGTCTGAGAGTTGGTCTAACGATAATTTCACTTCTCACAAAACTATTGTAATGTAATGGCTGGAGAAGCAATGCTCTTGCAGATAACCGCATTAGTTTGTTCGCCCCTATCATCCATCGGACCATGGAAGTATTTCTCCTAAATGCGGTTTGCGGTCACATTTACGGGAGTACTTTCTATTTTTATCTTTGTGTTTTCATTGCTATCAAAGTTTTTTGGTGGGTAGCAAGCCCAACCCACCTCTTTAATGTCCTTATAGGAGAAAGTGAGGCACATGTGAGTTCACTGATCCATAGATAACACATTTTGCTGGTAACTTCTCTCAGAATGCTTCTCTGTTTCCCGGTAAAGTACCCTTGGGAATATATTTGACATCAGCCCTCAGTTCATATATAAACTTTAAACTGTGTAGTATGTGGTGCGAGGTATATTTAACAAAGGTCTTACATTTACATTTACAGGCAGCAAACACTGAATATAGGTTCCCACCTGCCATCAGTGTGCAACGTTTGGCACCTCAGGTCCAGAGGCAACTGCGCGAAACACAAGAACTTATAAAAGACTCGTGTCCACAACTGTATGCGGCTGGTTACGGCAGTCCAGGACCGCCGCCATTGCGCAACCAAGCAGCCGTCAACACACGCAATCATCCCAACAGCCGAAGACCCACCCTGGAGACACAATTCTCACAGGAACTCTCGTGATATATACACAAATAACAACAACAACAACAAAATTATATTTAAATACAAAAAAAGAAGAATAACATCAACAACAACAAGCCAAACTTTGCATAACAACAACAAACTTAAAAACATTCGACAAATTGATATAATCACAATTTGAGGAAAACTAAAACTAAATTATTAAACATACATACATACTACATACCTACAAGCATATATCTAGAACAACATATAGAAGGGTGACGAAATTAGCCGGAAAGCTAATCAGCCGAAATCACCGAGTCGAGGAGAGAGGAACCCTTCGAAACAAAAATTGACCCTTCTGCAAACTTTGTTGTATAGAGTAGAGCCTGTAACAAAGTCACCTGGGTCGTTGGGTCGGCCAGAAACAAACAAACATTACGATGTACTTTAACATTCTCACGATGTCGTCGCGTTACTGATTCAATAATTAAGAAAACTATAAGCCAAAATAGACACTACAACTAAAGAAAAATCTAAAACTAATACATAAGAAACGTAAGAAAAGGAAAGGAAAGGATTACCAAATACAAAAGGAGCAATGAAACGAGTCATGGCATTCAATTCATTGTAGCATTTACATACACCAAATATTTTCCAGATATGAACTTGTGTCGTCGTCTGTATCATTTAACTTCACACTGAGGACTTTAATGCCGCCGCCCCCCTTCTCTAGTTTCATTTTTTGAAATTTCATTTTATATGTCATTCTGTACCCTGATGCACCATATATTTACTACATAGGATTTATAAAATAATAATTAATAAATTGAAATAAAAAAAAGAAAAAAACAAAAACAACCCCAAGAACAACATCATAATACATTTAATGAAAGCCAATAATAAACTAAAAACAAGCAAACAAACAAACAAGAAATCTTATTGCAAATTCGACCGAAATAAAAATTGAAAACTAAATTTAAAACAAAGAGGAAGAAGAAAAGAAAAACAATAAAACAAAATGTACCAACCTGATGAGAATTATAACTGTTTTACTTGTGTGCGTTCGTCGTGTTCTGTGCACACTGTACTGCAAAAACCAAAGCCCCCATGAAAATGAAAACCATAAAAAACATAAACTTTGTAAACGTAATTGTATTGTATTTTGAGTAATTTTTATTATAAAATAAAAACAAAACAAAACAAAAATCAGAAAACAGAAAATAATGGTAATGTGTAGCATATTATTATTATTTAATTATTATGAATATATTGTATTTATTAATTAATTTATTTATTTATTATTAGTTCTATATACTCTAATTTGATGTAAAATAGTTTTTCTTATAAAACAAAAACACAAAACAAAGGAAAGTAATAAAATGAAAGCAAAAAGAAGATAATAATATTCAACATGTCTCTAATCGATAAAGCACAGGGGCCGAGGGGTCGACCTCCTGCCCTACCACCACACTCTGATTTTGATTTAATTCTGTACGGAAATTTGCTATGGTTCGCGTAATAAAGTTTTATAAGAGCTGTTTTTCTTAAAGCTGTCCTATTACTTCATTAATTTTTCAGGTAAGATGATTTCCCATAAGTTCGGTTCCATGTTCAATAAAACCATCTGTCTATATTAAAGTTGTTCAAATGTCAGCCGGGAATTCGAGCGGTGGTGCAGATCCAAGATGTTGACGATGATGTTCCGCTATTCTCCATCTAGGCAACAAACGGTCTCGACAAATGATTTCCATCTCGTTCGGCCGACCTCTGCGACGATTGCTTGCTGTTTGTCGACCATAAAAGGAAGAAATACATTTTCTTTTTTAATATCTTCATGTTTCTGGTTTTGGTTTGTTGTTCGATGAAGAAAGAGCGAACCGAAAGATCCAGACAGAGACATCCTACTTTAAATCGACAGCATTTGTACAATGATCTGGGTTATGTGGTCTTTGAGTACATCAGAAAAACAAAAAAGAAGGGGGTAAATCACACGAACTCGGTTGCCATTAAGCGGCACCCTCTCGAGTAATATCGTTTTTGCAGAATGGCCATTGCGACATTCATTGTGTGTCACGTAACTCCGTCCTGCTGGAATCACATGTTGTTCACATCCTTTATGGACATTCAAGCAACAAATTAAGTCTAGCATCTCTTCAGGAGATGTCTTAAAACATGTTCATCTTGTTTGAGAGTCAAAGCATAACTACATCCCAGTAGGGTGGTTCCAATAAATATTTTGTTTAATTTTTAGGCCCACACGGAATATTGTTAAGCCTGATGAGAAACAAATATAGGATTTTTTTAATTGTTTCATTAATGTTTATTTAGTGTTACCTAGCTTTGAAAATTGTAAATACACATGAGTATTTCCACATGTTTGCTGATATCTCCGCAACTATTTGTAAATCCAACTCTGAAATATTCAGAGTATTTAGAGACTACATTTGCTAAAATAAAATGTATGTACTACATGCAAAAGAAATAAAATAAAAAAATAAAATGTTGCCCTCCACCACAGAACTATGTCATTGTCATTCCGTTTGTAGCACCTTGAAATATCGAACTGAGACCATATAAAGTAAAGTATAAAGTCTTGATCGCAATACCAATGGCTTTCACAAAATGGCATTCGAAGAGTTCTCATTGGTTTAACATAAAATCCCTCATTAGCGTCAGCCCATGCAATTTCCAAAACTCAGCAGCACTATCTAAACATTAAAGAAAAAATCCTATATTTTTTTCTCATCAGGTTTTATAAAATTCCGTGTGGCCCCGCCAAAAAATGTTAACATCCAAGAGAATTTTAAGCTGATGATATTGTCAGATGAGGAACGGCTGTACAAGTTCCACCGAATGTCGTTTTCGAAGAATTACGGATTCAGGGATCCTGTGTCGTATTTTTATTGGTGCCGAACAGTCGTAAAAGAAGTGTTCGACAGTCTCTTCTTCCTCTCCGTTTTCGCAGCTACGGCATTGATCGGTGAATTGGTTTACAGTTGATCAATGGCCCACCACAATTGTGATCACTCTTCATACATTCCTTCAATTTTGGCAGAGACCAGACAACAGAACCAATTCCAATATCCATTTTGGTAACCATCGTGTTCGAGAAATGGTTCTTCTCCTTCGTAGTAGGGAATTTGACCTAGAATGGCTTCATCTTGGGATGGTGTTCGAAGTGTATGCGGATGGTTTGTTTCGCATGTTATCTTTCTCCAAGATCCAATTTTTTGTTTGAATTCACTGGGGGAATATCAAGCAGACTGCGGCAAGTATAGTGGGCCTGGCGCTTCGCTTCCAGGGTAGCTTCGAGTCAACAATTCGTGTTGTCAAATAGCGAGAGCTCACAACCACGTAAACAGTTGGGACCTTAGTCTTTGCGGTAAAGTATAACAGGTCCGTTTTGCTCTATAGCACGCTGTATTCCACTTTTATAAAGCCTCCATACAAATGTCCTTAACGATTTTACTTTTTAACTTATAGAAACCAAATAGTTTAACCTATTTCGTTTAAATTTGACACAACACGTTATATTTTAACAAGATGTGTCTATGGTGAAAGTGGGTCACATCGGAACATATTTAGATATAGCCCCTTTTTTACTTTCACTTCCTATTTTACTTTGTTCTCTGTATAAACCTCACATTTAAAACAATTCAGTTAAAATTCATAAAATCACAAAATGATATTTTAAAACGCCTAGATTGGTCATACAAATTATATATTGGAGTACAGAGTGGAAGGTATTATATAGTTTGCCCGCCCTTATTTTAATTTACGTGCAGCTTCCTATCTAGTATGATGTCCAGATGGATAGGAGCTATCTGAAAATGCAGAACATGTAGTTTTTGTCTGCCTGACGTGCGACGAAGAGAGAAGAAAATTATAGTTTGAAATGGGAAGTAATTCCCATAGTAGATGTCATGCTTATACCGAAGCTTTATAAAGTACGTGATGGCGCATGTAGAGACATAAGCCCATTGGGAATAGGGTGATGAAGATAATCAGGGTAATCTGACCACCACCGCGAAGTAATACCGGATGACAGTACCTCTATCGGTAGAGATGGTTTTAGTCGCTAAAAATTCGACATATCTCTAACAAGTAAGGAAAGGCTAAAATCGGGCGGGGCCGACTATATAATACCCTACACCACTCCTCGCCTTGATTACTAAATCCAGGTATTTCATGTGAGCAATTTTTTGTAGTTCATATAAATTATACAGTTACTATAAATTCATCTTTAGTCATATTTAATGACTATGATAATAACAACACTTGAGGCATGTGCCAAAACATGCGCCTATATATTTCTCATTCACGGTAGATATTCCTAAAGTAAAGGATATATGGACATTTCCCCAACAAGAATGGAAAGGCTAAAGACGGACAGAGCCGACTATATGATACACCCCACTTTCTATCTCACTACAATTCAATTCGGTAAAAAAGTGAAATCGGGAAGTATTTTTGAATCCTGTAAATGTGTGTGTTTGACAAATAATGTTAAATCGGAAAGGACATCTGTATGGGGGTATATTGAAACGATGTGACCCGCTTTCACCATGTATGTATGTTTATTGGTGAAATATAATATGTAAAGTTTGGCCAAAATCGGTTAAAGATTCGGGAGCAACATTTGTATGGGACCTATATCTAAATCTGAACAGATCTTACCCACTTTCACCATAGGTGTTTTTAGTTGGATTATAAGATGCTGTGCCAATTTTAAAGAAAATCGGGTACAATATGTGGTTCCTAGAGCGGAAAAAGTCAAATCGGGAGCGACATTTGTATGGGGGCTATATCTAAATCTGAACAGATCTTACCCACTTTCACCATAGGTGTTTTTAGTTGGATTATAAGATGTTGTGCCAATTTTAAAGAAAATCGGGTACAATATGTGGTTCCTAGAGCGGAAAAAGTCAAATCGGGTGCGACATTTGTATGGGGGCTATATCTAAATCTGAACCGATCTTACCCACTTTCAGCATACGTGTTTCTAGTTCAATTATAAAATGTTGTGCCAATTTTCAAGAAAATCGGGAACAATATGCGGTTTCTAAAGCGGAAAAAGTCAAATCGGGAGCGACATTTGTATGGGGGCTATATCTAAATCTGAACCGATCTTACCCACTTTCACCATAGGTGTTTTTAGTTAGATTATAAGATGTTGTGCCAATTTTAAGGAAAATCGGGTACAATGTGGTTTCTAGAGAGGAAAAAGTCAAATCGGGAGCGACATTTGTATGGGGGCTATATCTAAATCTGAACCGATTTCCTCCAAATTCAATACCGCTCGTCCTTGGCCAAAAAAGTAACTTCGGACGGACGGACAGACAGACATCGGTAAATCGATTCAGCTGGTGATTCTAAGCCGATCCGTATACTTAAATGTGGGTCTAGCTCGATTATTTATTGGTGTTACAAACATTTGGTGGAAAACTATCTTATAATACCCTAGTCCATGAAGTGGTGTAGGGTATAACAACAGGGAACCTTTTGAAGGTTCCCTTGTTTTATCTGAAACATAAGAGAAGTAGGCCTCAAAGTCCATTGTTCTTGTCATAGTCAGGGTCTTCGCAGCATTCGACAATACGAAGAAGTAGGACACCCGAGACACCATTATATTAGGTAATTAAACATTTGCATATCAAAAAGGTCAGATGTGGGATTATAACCCAACCCAAATCACACCGCATAAATGAGGTTTGTGCTTATGGTGTCTTCGTCTTTTGATACCCTCCGAAGATGAAGAAGTCATTGATGAGTATTCCAAGACAAATAGTTCCTATAATACTTTTTGCTTTTGAAGAATTCGAGGTATCGGATTTTGTGACCAATTGTCACACTTAACATAGGGATTGCATTTAAGGGAGATTGTACCAACCAAATGGTCATGTGCTGAAAATCGCATTTTTTGTCGATTTCTAAGTTTCGTATTTGCATTTAAAACAACATTTTTCAGTTTTATTTCTTTGGGCTCTCTGCTAAAATAACTTCCCATCACTTTAGAAAAAAAAACAGGGCGGGCGTCATTTGAAATAAAAAACTTTTATTGGGTTTTGTGTTTATTTTTGAATACTTGTGAGTAAACGTTTATTACTTTTAAATGTTATCATTTTTCTTTTGATATCTTCTAAAAGCTATTGAATATATCTACGTCTCTTAGATAATTTAAGATAGAGAAGAAGAAGATTTCATCATCATCATGTATTTGTTTTTTTATAATAAAATCTTATTTTTAATAAAAGCGTAAAATAGAAAGAATTGAGAGAAAAGTGGATCAACCGAAATGAGAAGAAAAAACGAAGAGAATTCACAGTTACAAAAAAATTGTAATAATAATACTTCAAATTGTCTATGGTTGCGGCGATACGACGATTATAGTTGTTAGTAGTAGTTAATATTACGATATTAGTTTGGAATTGAAATCACTTAAAAGCCTCTTTTGGTTTTTCAATTTTGAACGGGTAGTGGGGGCGGGGGATAAGCATACATATCCGCTGATGTGGGAACGACATACGCAGCTGTGGGTAGGGGTGGGGGAGCTTGTTGGACATAGCCGCCAGCAGCTAACGTCTTGGGCAAATAATTATCATATTGTCCTCCTCCAACCGCTGGTGGTGGACCGAAACGAGATTTCTTATCTGCGGATTCATAACTTGGCTGATGGTGTGGTGGCGGCTGTTGATGCTGTTGCTGCTGTTGGTGATGTGGAGGCGCTGTTGAGAATCTAGACTGTTGACCGTTGGTTCTGGTCATCTGTTGCTGTGAGTTGTGTTGATAACCGCCGCCTTGAGCTTGTGGAGGATATTGTTGGTAGGGCGGTCTTTGTTGATGTTGGTGTTGCTGATCTGCGGGACGACCACCGTAGTTGTTGTTGTTGGGCCGGCTAAAACGTTGATAATTGTTTTGTTTGAAACCGCCATGAGAGTTATGTGAACGACCACCACCTCGTCGGTTAGATGACGAAGCCATATCCATGAGACGAGGATTTATGACCTGCAAAAGAGAACAGAAGTGGAGAACGCAGTGTAAGTAAGGAAATTATACAAAATATGGGTATATGCGGATATGGAAGTGTTTCTCACCTGATTAGCTTCCTTCAGCACTTGAATTAAGTCGTTGGCTTTGTTAGCATTAGACATGGTGAAGAGCGTGTATGCCGTTCCCGTGTTATTGGAGCGTCCAGTACGCCCGATACGATGCACATAGTCCTCCGAGTTTGATGGGTAATCATAATTGATGACAAATTTGACATCATCGACATCTATTCGTACACGTACACGTAGTCGTAGTCGAGTAGAGTAGTGGAGTAAGGTGGTTGTTGTTGGTTGAAATAGAAATTCAATCGGAATGTTAAGCCAGGAAACAATTATGGGCAAAAACAACAAGTTTATACTTAATTTCAATAATCGGAACAAAAATTTATCCATCAATGTACAAAAAATACCATCTTTTATAATTAAGACATTTTTTGGTTTTATAAAATATTGGACCTCGACCTTTTTCACATACATTTTTCGTACTATTGTTTGTTTTTTGTAAAACGAAATGTCGTCTTTTTCTTTCGGACATTCGTGTAGTAGTAAATTATGATTTGAAAAAATCAAAAATTAAAACAAATATAACATAACATTTGTAAAGCTTAATTCATTTATTAAAACTAAGAGAGATACGAGAGATACGATCGTTTATAGATATATACATGTACAAGTGTACTTACCCCATCCTCAGAGATCCACACGGTATGAGATGTTACCTTTAAACTGTAATAAAAGTGTTATACATATAACAGAGAGAACGCGGCATTGAATTTACACAGCTGCCGGGTTGGTTGTTAAGGAGATTACATACATACATACATATATAATTGAATTTAGCTTTCTATTGAATTATGTTTAATATTCGAGGGGTTGGTTTTGGTCTTTTGGGCAATTAACACCAATACTACTTAAAAGCAAAGTTTTTTAGTATGCTATATATAGCCTAAGCGTAATTAAAAACGAAAACAAAACTAATTTATTTGATAAAAAAGTACATAAAAATCGAAGTCCATTTTTTTTTGTTTTTTGAGAAACTGATGTTATTTTTGTTCACATATCACATATCCCCCAATCGAAATTAGGAAATATACATACATATAATACCCTAGGATCATTCATTAAGTAGCCAGTCAAAAATATATTTGTGAAAGTCGCGCGCAATAAATTGGAATTATGTACCCACACACACACAGCTCGAAAACTACTGGATTCATAAAAATATGGCAAATGGAAAGTTTAAAGATAAAATTTAAGATTAAGACAACACCGATGTTTCTCTAAAGAAACGCCATAGGTATCTGTTTCTCGTTTTACAGTCATTCTTCATGAACGTCTGCAAATTAAAAACCAATTTCAAAAAGAAAAATTATGAACTTTGTTGTGTATTCAATTCGAATCGATTCAAATAAATACATATAAATGAGAAATGATGAAAATGCATGCAGTCTATAAAAAATATGCTATCGCCATCTCTACGGACTCCACACATAGCTGTCATCTATCTGCCTGCTTTAGAAGATGGATGGTGGTCCTGTGCTCCAAACATACACACACACAGTTCAGTGTTTGAAAATATGCATCCATAAATCATTCCTGCCTGCACTTCTGCAAACAAATTTGTTTACCCATTCGACCATACATTTAAAATAGTCCACCAGCTTTCGAGTTCTTTTTTGTTTTTGTTTCAATTATTTGTTAAAATCTGTGAAGCCCCAATGCAAAGAGAGCTATTCTGTGTATTTTTTTCATTCTTTTGTTTTTCTTTTGGAATTTTTAAAGCGACTTCATCATTTTTGTCCTTGACTGACCCATGAAAATAAATGCATTACAATGTATTGGAACCAGCAATGTATGGAAAAAATATTCTCCTCATTATTTACCCCACACCATCATCAATCAATCAACATGAACAAGAACAGTAGTAGAGTAGTATATGTGTATACCTATATAAATGTATATATAAATATTGGAAAGGAATTCATTCATCAAATTCATCATTAATAGAAATAGAAAACATCTCCCAAAAAATATATGTATTTTGAAAATTTAAGAGAATAATTTTTTTGATCTGTTTTGTTGTTGAGTAGAAGAAGACGGAATCATAACAATTTGGTGGTTGTTACGAGTCTGTGAAAAAACAAAAGGTGTTGGGTTTTCTTTGGATTCATCGTGCAATTCTCATTGACTGGGTGTGACGCATGATCGAGATGGTATCCTCATTGCATCAAATCACTGCAACGAATCACAGACGAACCAAATTTCAAATAATGAAAGAATTCATTCATTTATCATTTCATCCACAGCATCACTCGCCTTGCCATTATAATCACAAGATGACAAACATTGTTTTGTGCATCATCACAAATGCTAGTTCATATATAAACATATCGCTTACCTAATCCACGGGCAGCCACATCTGTAGCTACCAGTATGGCATTGCGACCGTTACGGAATGATGCCAAGACGTAGTCACGTTCTTGTTGAGACTTGTCTCCATGAATGGCGCATGCTCGCCACCCTTGTCTAGAAATCGAACGGGTGATTTCATCGACGCGTTTCTTTGTCTCCACAAAAATAATGGTCTTGGTATCTTTTTCCGTTGAAATTTCACCCAAGAGCTTCAAAAGCTTGAAGTCTTTTTCATTCTCCTCGCAAACATCGACAATTTGCAAAATATTGTGATTGGCGGACAATGTTAGTGAACCGATATTAATCTGGATGTAGTTGTCCAGGAACTCTTCGGCCAAATTGCGCACTTCTTTGGGCCAGGTGGCCGACCACATCAACACTTGACGATCGGGACGTATCTGTTTTATAATCTTACGAATTTGGGGCTCAAAGCCCATGTCCAACATACGATCAGCCTCATCGAGCACCAGGTAGGTGCATCTTTTCAAATTGGTAACACCACGTTCAAGGAAATCAATCAATCGTCCAGGAGTCGCAATAACAATTTCGACTCCCCGCTCCAGGTCACGTGATTGATAGTGTTTAGGAGCGCCGCCAAATATGCATGTATTACGCACATGAGTCTGGGAGCCGAAATCATTTGCAACTTGCTGGATTTGCTGAGCAAGTTCACGAGTGGGTGCCAGAATCAAAGCGATCGGGCCGTCGCCATGTTCCAAACGTGGTTGATTATTAATGTGAACCACGGCTGGCAAGACATATGCTAACGTTTTACCCGAGCCGGTTTGAGCCACACCCACCATGTCTCTCCCACTAAGAGCGATTGGCCAACCCTGCGCTTGAATAGCTGTGGGTTTGGCAAAGCCCAATCTCTTTATGCTGTCCATGACATATTCAGGGAAGCCTCCCTCGCAGAACTCCAAACTGGGTGTGGGAATGCTTGAGCCCTTCAGCGTTATTGCGTTCAGAGACAAAAATCCATCCACTTCCGTTTGTGTACGCGCCGCTACGGTGTCGCATGGTTTATAGAAATTCTTTTGGATTGGCGTTAACGTCAGTTCGGACCACACGATATTTGGTAGATTATCACCGTTAACTCTTCCCTCCTGGTTGTTATTGTCGTAGGGACGACGGTCATTGGAATTATTATATTGGTTATGTTGGGGGCGGCCACCATAAGGTGCTGGCCGTTTATGTTGCATACCGCCGCCGCCGCCGCCCATGCCACCGCCATTGCGCATGGGTCCAGGGCCACCAGGGCGATGTTGCTGATCACGGAAACCTCCTCCTCCGCCGCCGCCGCCACCACGTCCCATCGACATATTCGAGCGATTATCTCCACCACGATTCTCAAACCTTGAAAGAGAGCAAAACAGACCACAAGAGTTGCAATAGGTTAATAAAAACAATGTATATCGGGACGTTGTCTGTTGATTCGCAACACAAGTTGTGAAGAGAATAAAATGAGCAAGTGTTCTTGAAGAGTTCTGCACCACATGATCGCAAACTACAAACTACTACCAAATTTAAAGCTTCAGATAATATATGTTAGATTCTTATTGGATCTACATCCAACTCCAATGAACTTTGCAATTGGTAGTTTTCCTCATTTTTATATACAATAATTCTAGATTAAATTTTCCAAATGCACAGAAGAGAGATTTATTGTTGCCTTTTTAAACATTAAAGTGGTCTATTCGTTAAGGGGGAGAGAATCTACTGAGAAATCTTTAGTGAGAAAGTTACCCTCTTTTTCATACACCTTCCACTAGAAACTACCCTTAATGTTTGTTAAAAGAAAAATATGGTATTTGTGGTACTAAATGCTCATAGCTTAGTTTAAAAACCGGCTAAGCAAATAAACAATGCGGTTATTGTTCGGGGAAGGTTCAAAATGTGAATGTCTTATAATATTGCTCAACAAGAACCTAAAAAAACATAAATAAAACAATAGCCTCAATACAGCAAATGCCGAGGTCAAACAAGTCGAGGCAATTGCACATTGTATATGAGTACCTATCAGCTACCCCCAGTGTACACAGACATTACAAAAAGGGAGTTCTATGCATGGAGGGGAGTTGTCATGGCATCGAATCGAGTAACTGAACTTAAGGTGTTTTCTCATGGTCTGATATGTCGAAAAAGTGTCGTCTGAAAAGCGAATCAAAATTAGGCAATCTTAATGTCGGTTTCCAGAACCCGAATTATTCCGAAGCGAAAATCGAAAAGGTTATAAGGGCCGTTTTTTGTTTATTTTTACCGGCCCTAAGTGATATTAGGTGTGTTATTTTTCGTAACGTGTATACGTGTTAACATGTATGCTAGGAATAAAACGCATTATCATGCGTGTTGGCAATACTTGCACAAGTAGTCGCTTTAGTTAACTGATATAAATCAACACATTAACATTTGTGTGAGTTAACGTATATACGCTACGAAAAAACACAGCTTTTGTTTTCATGGTTCATGGTTCATGGCATATGGAAATCTTCAATACACATTAGTTGGAGAGTTGTGTTATACATTTATGCTTGATTCACGAGGTGTTTACTACACATATGCATATACATACATACTTTTGAGAATAGGACATGCCACTTCCATATAAATGAAATTTAGTATCCACACTCATGTTCAATGAAAATAGCATTTGCCATCACCCAAGTAGATATGGGCACTCAACATGTGAATCAAGTTTTATACGGGCACAGACACTACGGATTTAATACATCGTACCAGTATGGTGAAGCAACATTTCCCGCGTCAAGGGGGTCTTACGGGCGGGGTTCCTGCCCAATGATGTGGCAAAAATTTCCATCAACACACCACTTGCAACAAAATGGCCGGCCGATGAGCTACAACTATTGGCTTGGAAACAAAAGTGGTAGAAAAAAGTATCACTAACTCGCCCTTTGTACCCTCTCCCTATGCACACACTCATACATCTCGAAAGACCTAGCAGGGGTATAATTAAAAAAAAAATCTAATTAAAACATATCCTACTGGCTCATAATATGATACAAACTATCTATATTCGGGTAGATAGATGTGTATCTTTTTCTTTTTTTTACTTCTACAGGGTTGAAGAAACATTTTTTTTCTTTTCTGTTACATACTATTGCTTTCTCGTGTCTTTTCAGGAGGAGAGGGGGAAGGGCAAGATTATTTCGTTAATTCTTTGTTCGGCCAAAGACCGAGACAGACGCTGATTAAACATTTTTCTAACGCCATACTCAATTGAATTGATAAAAATAGGCAGGTGACGTACATTCCATTTGCGTTTTATAGCAAATCGAAGATGCATCTTCAATTTTGTTCAAAAGAACTAAGAAAAAAACTGCATTTATTATAAGTATGTACATACTATATCGATTTTTACGAGGTAGCCATTTTGTTTTTCTTCTTCGTCTTTTTTTCGTTTTTCTCGGATGAATGGCATGTCGAATGGCTCTTAAAATCTAGCCCAAATATTTAGTTGTCTCTAACATTTATATAGAATTTGTTACATTACTTTTACAACGAATAATTATACTTACATTTTAGTATATTTTTATTTTAATATTATTGGAATTAAAAAGTTTAAATTAATTTCTCTTCGGCTGTTACAAATTTCACTGTTCACTCTTTACTCTTTCAATGACAAACGACAAGTGAGATGGGTGATACCGTTGTGGCACTGAAGTGGCAATGCCACTTTTTTCGAGCCGAGCAGAGTTACAAGCCGAACCATAATTATCGGCGGCGGCGCTGTTCAAAATGGGTCGGCGGCGGCGGCTTTCGGCCAATTTGACAATTTTGGGAAAATGGAAGGAATAATTTGTATTGGTTTTGAACACCTTTTCATTTATTCAATATATATATTATAATTCAATATTCGTTAATATTAGCTAAAGTTCCCATAATTTAATATTGTTATCCCATACAATTATTTTTTGGAAGTGGGAATCCATTCTCAAAATTTATAATATGGATGAATTTAATAAATATTTTTGCAATTACAGATTTTCGTGTGAGGCATATTTGACCAGACATCTTGAATATCACAATCTTTCCAATGAATGATAATACTATACCTACTTTGACACACTAAAGAAGCACAATAGAGAAGCTGTTGTTTAATAAGGCTGTTTTTCTTTAAGCCGGGATAAGAAGCTGCGATAACAAAAACGTTAATAAAAATTTAATTTTTTACCCAAAATAAAAAATTATTTGTCGGCAACAACAATATAAATATTTGTATCAAAACAAATTAAAAAAAAAAATATTTTCTGTTGACTTTTTCGGACTTATGGTCGATAACGATAAATTGGACCTACACTGGAATTATCCATGCTAAGTCAGAATTGTTAACATAAAATATTTTTGTTCAAATTTGTTTTTATGAACACATTGGTATTGCTGTTGGTGATAATTTTAAAAAAGAAATTTTTATTTTGAGTTAAATTTTAACTTTTTATTTGGTTTTTTCTTATCACAGCTTAGTTATCCAGTCTTAAAGAAAAACAGCCTTATTGTTATTTACAGGAACACATGGCCACGCGTACTGGAATTGACTTATATAAATGCGACTTTCAAATCAAAATGCAATCATTCAACTTTCTATAGACGTCATCATATGTGGGATACTAAATTCAAAGAAAGGTCAATATATTTCACAGTGGTAGGTCTAAGTCGACAGTTATATTATCTTTGAGTTAGAACTCCGTCAAATCTCGGCGGAGTGGTTGAAGTCGATATGAGTCGATGAAATCGGCGGCGTGTGGAAGTCGATTAGAGCCGACGAAATCGGCGGCGGCGCGGCTCGTGCAGATCCATGCGGCGGCGGCTTGTCGGCTTAAAATCGGTCGGCTTGTATCTCTGGAGCCGAGATACTTTTGTACTTTTTGAGGTACTAAATGTGCTACTTTTTGCTTTTTTGTAGCCGAGATACTTTTGTACTTTTTGAGGTACTAAATGTGCTACTTTTTGCTTTTTTGTGTCATTTCTCGTATCCTGGGAAATTCGTACGGGAATCCCACGGGAATTCAGTAGAAAATTTTACATATTTCTTCGAATATTTTTTTCCATCACGCACCTTCTAGTACCTCCCAACTATAACCTATAACTGCTAGAAGGGCTGAATACGCCATTCAAGCCATCATAAAGACCACTTACCCCCTAGGCCCAGATTGAGAGTGGGCTTTGATCCTGACAGCAGTCGTTTGGTCCTAATGTCGACACAATCTGGGGTGAAATGATGACCACAGACTCGGTCGGACGTATTTAATGGTCTGTAGATTCCTATAATCTCCTTCCATATCGCCTTGTTCGGTGAATCTGTACATAGGTACTCCATCACCTCGTCGAACTTTGCAGCCTTTCATTGCACACTTTTCTGAACTTTTGTACATAATTAAATATAATTTATATTTTTTATATTTAATTTATAAAATATAAAATCACAATCACATTTAACGGGCGCGGGCTTTGGGAGCTTTACGTGGAAGGAGTTGCGAGTTGCTAAAAAAAAGGAGTAGAAGCAGAGCGCAGAGTTGAGTATAGGGGAGTATAGAATGGATTAGAATGGGAGAATCTGCAATTTAAGAATGAGAGAGCATAAAGAATTGCAATTTAAGAATGAAGTTTGCTGAGGCGTAACGAAGGGTTACGCCAGCACGGTCAGCGTAAAATATCGAGTCTACACGTAGAAAAAAACTTGCGTAAAAATACCTAATTCAACTTTGTAAATCTTTTTTATATAGAGTTGACAGAAGTCAGACATGTAAATGCTAAATTTCCCTCGTACATGTGTAAATTACACATGTACTTCTTTTGTATAAATAACAAAGTTTACTTGGTAGGTGTTTAGTGCACATGTACCTTAAACTATTCCACCATGTTCTTTTCCCAATTTAGAAATTTGTAGTTTTTACACAAGTTTCTTTATTAAAATGAATTATGTAGATAGTTGGATAATGGTGTAAGTGGAATATGTATATATTTGTAGCAGATACTTGCAAAAATATACGCACAGTTGTATATTTATGATTTTGTATATGTATGATTTTGCAAGATAATCTGGCAACAATAGAACAACATTTTATTAATTTTTGCATCTCCAACAAGGTAAGTCGTCAAAAAGTACAAAATGTTTATAAATATATTATTTTTAAGCATTTTAGACAAAAAAAAACTCAACAGGAACAAAGGAGTAAAGGACTTTAGTCAATTAAATAATAAAGTGTGTGTTTTGTGACTTTAGATGCTGAACACGAAACTTCCAATAATTTGTATGTTTCTTCACAAAGGTGACAAAATTATATCGCTTGTAACAGCACACGTCCGTGATTTTCTTTGATAAGCCTTCCTTTTTTAATGTAAGCCTTCAACACCTTTTAGTGAATATATTAAATAAATACGTTTTTAATTTTGATTAAAGCCATTAGCGTTTTTACTTGGGAGGGAAATAGAATACTAATACTAGGCCTGTTCGATTGGGCTTACTAGCTTACATTTAAGAGACTTGAGAAGGTGGCAACGTTGCTATACATTGGCTTTTCTTAAATGGATTAACAGAAAAATCTGGCAACACAACTAAGAGAGTAGTAAGCTACATACTTGTTAAGCGAGTAAATTCCATACAAAAATTAAGCTAGTAAGCCCAATCGAACAAGCCTACTAATACTAAAATTTCCAATTGATTGGATTTTTTATTGTGGCAATTAGTTGATTTATTTCTTCATTTTTATGTATTGAGAAAATGCATATTGTTTAGGAGAACAAAGTGCTTTGAAATACGGCCAAAACATACAAGGTAAATTTACAAAGTTTTATTGTACAATTGACAGTAGTTTTTTTGGTACCAAATTACCCAAATGTTCTTTCTGTATGAGTTGCCAAAGAACTTATAATGTTGTATTTCATCTAAGAAACTTAGGTAAATTGTACGCTTTTCTTGTATGATTTCTCACATTTTTCTTTGCATGTTCTAGCGTGTTATTTGCCATTTCTAGAGTCTTCTAGTTTGAAGTCTTGACTTCTTTGGGGTCGAGAGCAGCAACACTACCGTCATGTCGCATCTGTCTGAGCGTCTAACCTAAATCCGCGCGGACTGTCGATTACTTTTGCGCAAACCAACGCGCGCTGCATTTTTCTTGAACAGCTGATTGGTCATCTCGTGGCAACCCTAAACCAAAAAAATAAAAATAATAAATTGGGTGGATTGATTGTTGTGTTGTTTTGCGTGTTTGAAGAAAGTTAATTTCACAGTTCTCAAAATGAATTTGGATTCCAGCATTCAAGTTCATTCAAAATTGGAAAAGGTAATAACAATTGGAAAATGTTTGTGTGTAACTAGTTTTCTTATCTGTCCATAATCCAAAGGAAACTTCGAATATGGTGTTGCTGCGAGAGAGGGTGGACAAGTACAATGATCTATCGAATCAGATGTCATCTATATTGACGGTATTTGAACAACGGCTTGGAAAATTGGAACAAACAATACTACCGGTGTACCAGGAAACAGAGCAACTACAGAAACGACAACAAAGTAAGAAAATGAAAAAACAAATAAGGGGGCGGTGGTGCATATATCTTGTTTTGATACATTTCAGATTTGGAAGCCACACTAAATTGTCTGGAAACGGTGTTATCCCATTATGATGTTACCCAAGAGGTTTGTAATCAAATACACCAAGGCCCCACGGAGGGCAGCGTGGTCATTTTCCTCGAGGCATTAGGCCGTTTGCGCTCAGCTATGGAATATTTTCTGCATCATAATTCCCAAAGTGTTGAGCTTGATAATGTCACCAGTCTCTTTAATACCGGTTGTGAGGGACTGAATAATCACTATCGTTCGCTTTTGCGAAAGAATGGTATGCCTTTAAAACCAGTGGATATTTTGGATCTCATCTACAATGAAGATGACTCATCCAATGATGAGTACACTTCGTTTAGGCAGTTGACTCAAAGTACTAGAGAAGAATTGTTTACGATTTCTCATTGGCTGGAGCAAAACCTAAGGTTTGAATACACCGGAATATATGCAACGGAAAGAGGCGATGTCGTTTTACGATCATTGCAAAATTTGAAAGATCACCAAAAGAGCAGTAGTTGGGGCAATGAAGCATTGGTAAGTAGTTGCTCCATATATGTATGTACGTATATTGGCTATGGATAATTTTTATATGGAAAACACACATTTGTTGGAAATAGATTTTTTTGATTGTATCAAAATTCTGGGGTATACTTGCCACTTCATTTAGTATTCTCCTAGAAATCGAATAATGTAAGGTATTTGGTATTATAGAGACGATACAACCGTCCATAAAGGGTACATAAATATAGTACGAGGAATTTAATCATTGCCTCTTATAGGGATGTACAAAAAATGGTTATGTTTATACATATGTGGCACAAAATCCGAAATTGTGAGAATTTTTTGAAATTCTGACATGTGAGGGCTTATTTTGGAATGGGCTCGCTCTGGGCTATCTGTAGAATACGTTTTATTCAATCGTTTTTCATTTCATTTTGGCACAGTGGGCTCATCTTTCTTGAAAAGTATGCCTATGTAAATATGCATCTATGTGAGAATTCAAACATTTGAAATATGTGGGAAAGGTCACGTCAAGGCACTCTAACTTGCATTCACCAAATATTTTGCGTTTGGACACAGTGGTGTCAGCTTTCTTAAAAAATATGCATCTGTGGCGCGACATCCAAATAAACTCGCAAAGTTACCCTCCTCAGGAATTTATGACGATAATTCCTAATAGTGGTTTGTTGAATGCTCCACTCAAAATTTTGGTTCACTATGTATATTTGAATTTATTTTCACATATTTGCATTCTTTGTACATAGAGCTTTCGAAAGGACTGCAAATATCCCAACCAAAAATGGTTCGCATTTCGATTAAATTTGTGTTAAAATAAAATTTGATTGTACACTTTTCATCATATGAGTTACAAAGGTGTATCTGCCTGTACATGGCGCTGCTAGCGGCTAGATTTTTTTAAATGTCAAGCCATTCTTTCTTTTCCACTCACATCTTATAAATATCACTCTTTTAGGAATGTTTTCCCCTAAAATAAATATAGCCTGAATTACAATTTAAAACACTTTCCTAAAATACAGAAGACTGCTTTAATAGCAACATGCCATTTGAATCCACTAACATTCTCAATCTCTAAAATGCTCTTCTTTCTTTCTTCAACCTTCAAATCGTGGATTATTTTCTTTCATATGTTTAAATACATTCGCCAAGTTTCATAATTTTCATTTCTTCCCAATTGATCATCCTTTAGTGGATTAATGTTGCTCTCAAAATTTTTTACTCAATTTTTGTACTCAATTTTTGAACTCAAATAGATTTTTGTTGTTTTTTTTTTGTTTCCAATGACCTAACGGTATTTCTTAAGTTGCCTTGTTACAACTCAACAGTGTGTTTATGTATATGCGATTCGATTAGTTTTGTCCATGTTTTCCAAGTGTTTATGTCGTACCACAAAACCTGTAAAACAAAAAAGTGCCTAAAACAACCACAAACCTAGAATCATGGAGGATTGTCGTACGCCAACCTTAACTGCACCCAGGGAGTTTATCTTCAACGTAACTCCCACAATGATAAACAACTCCACCACGTCGTATTATCAAGATGTGCACAGCATAATGGCGAATATGCGTTCATACACGCCCATTCATTCGGAAATGCGTTCGCCGGGTATATCGCCTATCTTCAAATTAGCTGGCTCGCTGTCCAGTCCTGTTACGACCCATCACAGTACATCTTTTAAAGAATTCAAAAAGCCATCCCTGTTAGCCAGACCTGTTGTTACCTATACACCATCACCGAAATTTGGCGACAGTTCGAACAAGTTCTTGAGTCCTTGCCCATCATTTGTTGGTGCCTGTAATTTCCCAGCATCATTATCACCATCACCCACACTAAAAGCGGGAGATTGTAGTGGTATATCAAGCCCTCAAACAAACAATGAACGTAACGCATCGCTACTGAATCACAATCTAACCATGCGTTTGCTGTTGAATACTTTGGGTCTGGAAAGGTATTGTGAACATTTCGAAAATGCTGGGATTGACTGTAATAATCTCATGAACATTAAAACGACCGACCTCAAGGGTATTGGCATACAATCCGATGACTGTGATCGCATTATGGAAATGTTTGAAACTTTCAATGCCACATAGGAGATGAAGATGCAAAAATAAAACTAAAACAAAATGGCGTTATTTTAAAATCTGTGTGTGTGTTTTCAATTTAAAATGTCTTCTTTTGCATGTATAACTTGTCTTTTTATAGAAAATGTTAAAAATAAAAAATTATTTATTTTATGTTCTACTCCAAAACCAAAAGTATTTTTATTGTAGTTCAACTATTTGAGGTTACCTTATTCATTTTAGAAATCTCGTCACTCTGGACGTCAAGAAACCAAAAAGAGCCCTTCTATGCGTCTACAACAAATGTAAGTTTGTTGTTGTAGCTTGTTGAGAAAAAAGGAAGAACTCGTTTTATAACCACAAAAACTCTTCTTTTAGTTTCGAACGCAAGGCCAACAAATTATACCTGAAAGCCACCCAGACCCTGAACAGTACCGGCATTTCCATAAAGAAAGCCACTTCACATTCGGAACACTTGTCCTCCGAAGAGTATGCAGATGGCGATCAGGAGCTGGATAAGTATTTGGTGATGTTATTGGGTTTGCAGCGACTACTGAATTGGGAGAGGGCCTTGATGCAGGAAATAATACCCACATCGAAACAATCGGATGTATTTAGCAAGTTGGCGAACAAATCAATCGATATGGTGGTCAAAGATGCCGAAGCTATAACAAATCGTATAATGCGTAGCATATCGCGCAAAGAATGGAATTTTGGTATGATCGTAAATCTCTCTTATTGTGTGTCATTATTGCAAGTTTCTCATTTCAAATACAGCTTTGGGTATATTCAAAACCTTGAAGAATGTTTTATTGCTGCAGCCCGATATCGATCGGACCTACGATGTACAACAACGGGAGCATTTGACCAAAGTCTTAAATAAATTACAATATACGGTAATTAAAACAAACTAATATATTTGGGCAAATTATATCAACTTTATGTTTCTCTTTGTTTTCTAAAGGGCGCCAAAGCTTTGGAACATTTCCTAGAAGTTGTTCGTGGAGATTCCACCACCAACATAGTTGGTATGAGTTCCAGCACATTGGGCTATGTTAATGTGCCCAAAGATGCAACAGTCCATGAACTAACCTCCAACACTATATGGTTCATAGAGAATCTCTTGAATCATTACGACGTTATAGGCGTTATATTACAGCCAGATGTTTTGTATTCCACCCAACTGGATACAATATTAATAAAAAAACAACTACCCGAGGAGGAGCATAACAAGGCCCTGCTGGCAATTTACATAAGTAAGTATTGTGTTGTGTCTACAAAAACATTCAGTTGAAATCAATCTATTTGTTATTCGATTCTTGTAGAAAAAGCGTTGGCTGAATTGAATCTATCGATTATGAACAAATGCGAGCAGTACAACGATCAGGCCACAAAACACTTGTTCCGCTTGAATAACATCAATTATATTTTCACTTCTCTAAATACCTCCAACCTAATTGACATCGTCACCATTGCTGAGCCCGATTGTCGTAACAGTTACATAGAAACTATCAAAGAGTTGAAGTTCTCCTATCAGAAAACCTGGTCTAAAATGTTGGCAAACATTTCATCATTGGATGAATTACCCAAACCAGTCCAGGGAAAAATTAAGGACAAGGATCGCAGTATACTGAAGGAAAAGTTTCTGGTAAGTAATGAAAGTAATTGAATAATTCGAACGCAGGTGCGAACGTTGTTAGCAAAACGAGAAAATAATTCATCGTTCTTTGTTTGAAAACATAATTGGACCAAATTATTGTATATGTTTCAATTAATTTTTAGAAGAAATAAGTAAGGAAAAGAATGTGTGATTTCAAAAAAAAAACGACGACAATTTGTAATCTTTGCTTTTAAAAAAAATTATATAATTATCCTCCACTAGGGTATTATGTCTTTATGCATTTGTTTGTAACACCCAAAAGGAAACGAGATATACCCTTCATTTATTTTCATTTTTGCGGTGTTTTAAAGAGTGATTTTTTTGAGGTTAGAATTTTCATGCATTAGTATTTGACAGATCACGTGGGATTTCAGACATGGTGTCAAAGAGAAAGATGCTCAGTATGCTTTGACATTTCATCATGAATCGTCTTACAAACGAACAACGCTTGCAAATTATTGAATTTTATTATCAAAATGCGTGCTCTGTTAAGAAAGTTCATTGCGCGCTTCCATTTTATGGTCAGTTTAATCGACCCACTGAAGCGGCTATTCGGGCTATTGTGACTAAATTTCGCACCAAATTTACATTGTTGGACATTAAACCACCAACACGCTTACGTAGAGTGCGAACTGAAGAAAATATCGCAGCTGTATCGGCCAGTGTTAATGATGACCACCAATTTTCGATTCGTCGCCGTTCGCACCAATTGGGTCTCTGTTACTCAAAAACGTGGAAATGCCAAAATTGGACTAAGCGGATGGACCACCTAAGACGCAGCCGCGGTCAACATTTAAATGAAATTATCTTCAAAAAGTAAATGTCATGGACCAATCTAACGTTTCAAATAAAGAACCGATGAGATTTCGCAAATTTTATGCGTTTTTTAAAAAAAAAGTTATCAAGCTCTTAAAAAATCACCCTTTAGATATAAGACGATCAAATCCAAGTAAGAAAGCGAAGAAACAAACAAACGGTTCATATTTAGATATAGTCCCCTATCAAAAACCGCTCCTTATTTGACTTTTTCCTCTCTATAAACCTAATATTGTACCCGATTTTTTTTTTAATTTGGTACGGCATCTTATAATCCAACTAGAAACGTCTGTAGTGAAAGCCGGTAAGATCGGTTCAGATTTAGATATAGCACCCATACAAATGTTGCTCCCGATTAGACTTTTTCGCTTTAGAAAACACGATTATCTTTAAATTTGGCACAACATCCTATAATCCAACTAAAAACACCTGTATGGAAAGCGGGTAAGATCGGTTCAGAATTAGCCCCAGTACAAATGTTGCTCCCGATTGGACTTTTTCCGCTCTAGAAACCACATATTGTACCCGATTATCTTTAAATTTGGCACAACATCCTATAATCCAACTAGAAACGTCTGTAGTGAAAGCCGGTAAGATTTTTTTTTTAATTTTGTACGGCATCTTATAATCCAACTAGAAACGTCTGTAGTGAAAGCCGGTAAGATCGGTTCAGATTTAGATATAGCACCCATACAAATGTTGTTCCCGATTAGACTTTTTCGCTTTAGAAAACACGATTATCTTTAAATTTGGCACAACATCCTATAATCCAACTAAAAACACCTGTATGGAAAGCGGGTAAGATCGGTTCAGATTTAGCCCCAGTACAAATGTTGCTGCCGATTGGACTTTTTCAGCTCTAGAAACCACATATTGTACCCGATTATCTTTAAATTTGGCACAACATCCTATAATTCAACTAGAAACGTCTGTAGTGAAAGCCGGTAAGATCAGTTCAGATTTAGATATAGCCCCAGTACAAGTAACGCTCGCGATATGATTATCGCGATTAGGACTCATACAAAAATCCTTCCCAATTTCACATTTTACAATGAAGTTACTTGCTTGTAATAAAGACTAAAATTTTTGAACTGAAGCAGCGGAACTGGATATATGGACGACAGCGATGTTTTCAAGTTTATAAATTCTGAAATTGGCTTCTTAAGTTTGTAATTCACGATGTAGTTGTGCAAAATTGGCATTCGAAGATTTAACTGAAGCTGATAATCTTGTGATTGATATCGTGGAAGAAGAATATAAAATCACATGAGGTATACCCAAGTACAACCGGCTTTTTAAATGACATCTTGAAAAAGATGATAGAATGAAAAATGGCCTAGTTGTGTCAATTTTCGTGAAGATATCGTGAAAAAAAACAAACAACACTGACCAAATTCAATCAAATTATGTCTAACAAATCAAAATCGGCCACTACTACAAGACTGCCGATAAACTTGATTTTGATATAATGATTCACTTGTGTAAAATTTATATTAATATCTTATATACTGACCGCATGAGAAGCGATCGCCATTTTTCTGCAATGTGGGTGTCAATTGAAAGCTTTGAACGCGTTTTCTGTAACATCGAGCGATATGCACTTTTTAAGTATCTTAGGATTATCCACAATTATTATTGTTTGTCTATTTCAAGGCTTTTAATAAGGACTTTGAGGAATCATGCAAAATACAAAGGTGCATCTCTATACCGGATGTCATGTTGCGTCAAGGCATAAAGCGCGATAATGAAGAGCACATCTTACCAAAATACAATGAATTCTTCAAAATGTAAGTAATGAATAGTGTGCTTAATAAAGCAACAACAATGTTCTTATAAAATATTTTGTGGCTGAAACGAACGGCCAAGTACAATTTAAAGTGTAACGATTTAAGATAATCGCCTAAAAACGAATATCTAAAATTGTATATACTTTGTTCGTTTCAGCCGAAAATGATTTATAAAATAATGGCATAATAAATATCTTCTGTTCCAAGTGTGTACACATTATTTAAATCGTATTTTCCTTTTTACAGGTACGCTGGTGTAAACTTTAGTAAAAATCCCGAAAAGTATGTCAAATATAAACCGCATGAGATCAAAGCATGTCTAAATAAACTTTTCGACGACTCCGCCTAATTCGAAATTGTATTATTTTTTATTTTATATTTATAAAGTTAGTTATAAAAAAGTGTGTTCTTATTGTATAACAGTTATTAACTAAAAAATAAATAAATAAGTTCATAAATATATTTAAAACATATTCATAATATGCTTCTACTTTAAGTGTGTGTGTGTGTGTTTCTCTATTAAGAACGCTGTATTTTGGGCTATGGGGCTATGGTGCTAATACAAAAAATTGGTTGAGGGCGCTTCGGGTCTGCCACAAGCTCCATAATGCTGTATCGCTATGGTGCTGTTGCTGCGACAGTTTTCCATATCGAGAAAGCATTCGTTCGAGTAGGTCATGTTGTCGTTGCCACAAATTGGCTCAAAATCGGGGGGACATATCTTGGCACATCCTTTGAATTGGACATTACTTAAACACCGTTTCAGTGGCACTACAAAAACATGCTTGCCGCAGTTCTCCTTGCGCATATGGCATTCCGATTTATAGAATTTATTGTCCGAACCGCACACGAAGTTCGGTGGCTGGGCATCACAATCGGTATCACAATCAGCCGTCAGGGGACAATTTTTCAGCGAGACTTGCACTACCCTCAAGTGGCAGGTTCTTCGTTTGAATTCGCACAAGGAGGCGTAAGTGTTGCCATCAGAACCGCAAATGGGGCCGCTTTCAATGTCCTGTCTAGTACAGCGTTCGCCACAGTCCTTAAGTGGAGATCTCAAATCGGTACAGGGTCCTATGTGGGCCAAATTAACACCTCTCCTGAAGAAACGAGAGTCAGTAGTTTCTACGGCAAAAACAAGCATTACAATCAAATACTTACAAGCACGTGGCATGCGCCAATTCACATTCGTTGTTGTAGGTCTTTGCATCTGTGCCGCACAACTTATCGCTTTTCTTCGAGGAGAATATGGAACCAAACAAATTGTTAAAATCCTTGCAGGGAGGCAATTGCTTACATCTGGACAAGCGGTTCTTGCATTTATCCATACCCATCTTTTGTATAGATTTGCGCTGAGGTCTGCGGAAAGGAAGACAATGCACAATGAAGATTACAAGTCATCAGAGATTGCTCGGATAGAGCAATGATCCCCAGCCGCATAATAATATAATGAAAATATATTTTGATGCCACGGTATATAGATCATTTACAAACTCACCCACAATTCAACATCTTCAATTCACACAGGGACGAATAGATGTTGCCATCGCTGCCACACACATAGGCCAAACTATCGGTTTTGGGACATTCCGTGGGACAATTTTCTACTTGATTGCCGTTGCGCTCCTGCGGCATGCAGAATGATAGTGGCACCTCAAAGACATGTTTGCCACAATTGGTAGAACGCATTTTGCAAGGACTGGCATACAGTCTTCCGTCAGAGCCACAGGTGGGACGGGCAACACGCCAACACGATTCTCGACACATTCTCGTCGACTGGCAATGCTTGCGACTGGTTTTCACAACACCTTGGCCGCAGGTCAACAGCTTCATTTCACAGGTGGAGTTGTAAACGTTGCCATCCGAGGCGCAAATTGGGCCGTCTTTGGGAGCAGAATTACAATCGACCGGGCAGGATTCACGTATGGCACTTGTGTTGCTGCAAGGACCCACATGAGCCATTTTCACAGCTGCCATGCCGACACGACAGGCTTGCACACGTAACATGCATCTGGAAAGGAAAACGAAGTGAATAAATAAATTTTCGCTAACTAAAAGTTTCCACACCAAACATACCTGTTCAAATAAGTACGACCATCTGTGCCGCAAATTGGATCCTTTTCACTGGGACAACGATGTTTACACTCTGAACCTCGGGCTCTTTCACAGCCATCTCTGACATCCTACAAATAACAAAAGCGTTTAAGAAGGGAATTATAGCTGACTTTTAAGTCTTTATTTACCTTTATGGCACTATTTCTGGAACAAGTCTTCTTTTTCATATCACATAGATTGGCATAAATCAAACCATCCGAACCGCATACAGCATCAACGCCCACGGTCAGACTTGGCGGGCATGACCTGGGACAACTGCTAACACTTGCACGGTTCTGACGCGGTATCAACGGGCTAAGAACCGACTCAAAGAGTCCATACGATGAATCGTCATTTTGAATGTCATGGAGTGGTGGACCTTCCGTTGTAGTCAGTTCTGCTGCAGCTAAAGTTGCATTTGTTGTTGTTGGCTGCTGCTGCTCTGATTGCAGTTCGATGCGGCTGTAACGTATGATCGGAGCTTGTGCTGGTAATTTAATGAATTTTATGGGGGAGTCGGTTACTGAAAATGGAAAGAGGAAAAAAAAATTTATTTATTGGGATATATTTCTTATCAAAATTTCTTTAGAAGAGAGACTCATGTTTTTCTTATTTCTGTTTCCTATTACTTATTTTCATCTGAGGCGAACGATCAAAAATCACTCAATTATTACATGAATTTTATAAAATGTAGTTAAAAGATATTTTAACTACGAGCTCTTTGTGTGCTTTTCGAATTAATGGCTTATAGATTTCTCATAATAATTGAGCGATTTTGAAACGTTCATCTGAGACGAACGATAACAAATTATAGAAACAGGCTCCTAGCATTCTGTATTTTAAATTTTGTTCACCATTTTTTATTTAAAATATTCGTTATTCAAAAATCAAAAATTTACTTTTGGATTTATGCACACATAGTCTGGGATGGCAATACAAAGTCAAGACTCAATTCTGAAAAAGTTGAGCATGTAGAATTGAAAAATCTAAGTCCGTTTCACAGATTTCTAAAATGTTTTTAGTTTCTTTGTTTTCGGTTCCAGTTTGTGTGATATCGTCTGCAGAAATTTTAGAGTTGTAAGGATTATTTTAAGATATAAACTTTGACAGCCGGACAATCGGATATACTTTAGAACTTAACCCAACTACTTTTCGTATTTTTCGATTTAAATGAAAATTAAAATTTTTAATTACGTATTTCTTCATAATGCACAGAAAAAAATATTTATTTTCATATTAAAGATTTTGAAAATTAAAAAAAAAACATAAGTATTTCCTTGTTTCGATTTTGTACAACTGTTTGTCATATATTTTAAGAGTTGTTATACTCAATTTTGTTTGTTAGAAATTTAGCTTTACTATGGCGCACAGTGGCTCAGAATCAAAATCCATCGGTCAAAATTCAATAACTTTTGTTCTAGTAGACATTTTTGAGTTCTGTAAATACCCAAAATTAGACAAGGACCCTAGGATTATTTTGAAATATTAACATTAATAATCGCGCAGTCGGATATGTTTTAGAAATCGGCCCAAAGTTCACTACTTTGGTATTTTTCGATTTTAAAGAAAATTTATTATTTTATTTGAACTGAGATATTGTCCTGGCTCAAGACCATTTGGCTTCTATATATTTATAATAGAATGCAAATTTATTTACAAATTTCATGGTGACATTTATTACTTGGCTGCAGACTACCACGATTATGATTTCGACCATGTCAAAAGTCTTTTCAAGTGGCTTCGCAGCGACTTTTCAACATCAAACACGGTCTGTAATCAATATTTGATTTTAACTGGGATATTGTCCTGACTCAAGACCATTTTGCTTCTATATTTAATAGAATGCATTTATTATTTTATTTTTTGTTATTATGTTTTTTAACATATAATTACGTATTTGTTCATAATGCGAAGAAAAAATTATATTTTTTTTTGCATTACAGATTTTCAACTTTTACAAATTTTGAAAATTGAAAAACCTAATATCTTTTTTGTCTTTGTCGAACTGTTTCTCACATATTTTAAGAGATTTTGCACTCACATTTTTTATTAGAAATTGTGGTTTCTTAGCTTTATTATGACGCCAAAACTATGTGTCAAATATAGTTTGTTTGTAATAAATATTTAAAAAATATCCTTTTTGAACAAATTTCTGACTTTGGACTAACGCAACTATTTGGAAAGGTTGAAGGGTTCCCCGTTTTTTAGTAACTTTGCCCCATTGGAAGATAGAATACATTTAGTGCAAAAAGTCTCAAAAGATAAAATTATGAGTAAATTTCCTTTATCCTCATGCTAAATTTTAAAACAATCAGAGTTCATTTGCCGTTACTATCGAATTACTCAAAAATATCAACTATAGGGTCCGCCATCTAACGTTTTTTTTCAACTATTCAACCGTTGGACTATTATTTGTGGGGTGCCCGAGGCAGCCATTTGAATGAAATTATTTTCCATTATTAACCGGAAGGATTTTACTTTCAAATAAAAAAAGAAATTTGAGAAAATAATCAGTAGTTTTTTTATAGCATTTTCAAAAAAAAGTTATTTGGCGGACCCTATAGAACAAACTGTACTTGTGACAAATATAGTTAGATTGACATAAATATTTAAAAATACTTTTTTTTGAAAAACATACATTTTTTCAAAATCCTTTAAAGATTAATATTCATATTTAGAAAGGTTAAAGGATTGCCCGTATTTGTAGGGTTACCTTTGCCCCTTCCCCCTTTAAGATAGATAGACTGTTAGTGCACAATATCATATTTTTAGTTCCAAAACGCGCAAGTAACATGTTTTCCTGATTAACTTTTGGACGCAGTTAAAATCATAAGCAAATTTTCTTTATACTCTATCTAAATTTTTCGACAATCTGAGTTCACATGCCTTTACTATGCCCAAAAAAGCCTAATAATATCCGATTTTGCATAAAAACCAAATGAATGCAGGTTAACTGCACAAAGGTAGTACTGCAATCAGAACAAGTAAAAAGGCGTTAAGTTCGACCGGGCCGAAACTTATATACCCTCCGCCTCAGAGTGTATTCCACAGTATAACAGGCACGTACGTGGATGTCTACTGTATTTGTTTACTGTTTCGAACTATAAGGCATACTTATGCGCACTGTTTCAAATAAATTGCATTGCTTCATTATAATACTAAATAATAGTCAATTGCTATATATAAATATTGCTATATATAAAAATATATATAAATATAATAAATATAATACGGCAATTGTAATCAAAAAGTGAACATGAGACAGCAATCTTCAAAAATGTGCCCTAAATATTAGGTCAGGCGTCATTACGGAGAAACATTTTCCCCATTTGCAATTTATTGATTCAGCTACAGACAAAGTGACTGAAAAGTAAAAATTCGTTATGTTTCGGGTCCACAATGGAAGGCACACATCTAATTTCATGATTCTAGGTAGATCCGTATGCTTGGTAACAGTTTTATTCGTTTTTCATTTTGACCCTCAAAGTGCGATTTTGAGAAATACTCATATTTTGCGAGTCTACGAAAACACACGAGTGTTAACACTGAATTTCATGATTCTAGCTACAACCGAGTGCTTGGTACATATTTTATCCCGTTTTGATCCTAAAGGTACGAATATTGAAAGATATATTTATTTTTCGCATCTACACTGTCACTGTGAAAATTCATCAAATTTCACTATTCTATTTCCCCTTTTGTCCCATTTTCTGCCTAAAGGTGCAAATTTCGGAAAATTCCTTAATGATTCGCAACTACACAGTCAGATGAATGTATACGGTGAATTTCATGATTTCAACTTCAGCGCTTTGGTTGGTACCATTTTTATCCCTCTTTTCCAATTGTATCCCTTAAAAGTACGAATTTCTCTCTCTCTCTCTATTTTACGTATCTACGTAATTAGGGGGATGCACATTCCAAATTCATGTCGCTTTGGTTGGTACCATTTTTATCCCTTTTTGTCCCATTTCTCCCGCAGTCCTTGTTAGGGAAACATAATACACATTTAAGCAAAATTTGAACCTCCTAGCCCATTTCGTTCGGCGGCTAGCGTGTTCTCAACAGACAGACGGACATGACTAGACCATCTTAGAATTTTACCAGGATACAGAATATATATAGATTATGGGGTCTCCGATGAATATTTCAAGGTGTTACAAACGGAATGACAAGTGAATATATCCCCATCCATAGGTGGAGGGTATAAAAAAATTAATAACGTATACGTCTCACACGTATCTTGTTTTATTAAATTTTAACATCTATCATCATTCCTATTGAAACCACCTTTATAATGAAGATTCGACCGAAAACTTCGGCAAACCTTGTAAAACTGCCCATTTCTTAGAGTCAAATGTCTGCGTGTTCATCATTTTCAATCTTCAGTATCTTCATATAGGGTGGGTCATTTAAAACTTTAAATTAGAATCAGCTATAAAAAGGTACTGATTATTATTTTTCAAATTCCTGGTTTTATTGGAAAGGTTGAACACAATATCATTCGTAAGACTACCACGACTGGCTCGGCAGTACCTGTTCATTGGTTTATTCTAACAAACCTTTGGGCGCGCGGGAAGACAACATTGTGGCCCCCGCGTCCAAAACTATATTCAACCACTACACATCTGATGGTTTATTTAAACATTCCAGCTTCGTTCGTTTGGTTTCCGTGTCTAATTTCAAGGGGCACACGGACATGGAATCTTACAAGCATGCATAATAGGAATAATTTAAAGTTGACAAATTGAATGTACGCTTCATCCCTATGGAGGAGGGTATGTGAACAACATAATGTGAAAATATGGTTGAGATGACTTATGTGTGTCTCCCCCATCATAAACGACCTCTACTAATCAATTAATCGAAATTATTACGGTTCATATTCACACAGTGAAACCTGTGCATAAGTGCCGGCATTCTAAGCATACGAGCTCATGCATAGAATTGCACAAATTTTAATATTGATGCATATAGCATGTTTTAAATTCTACGAAACTGAAATTAATACATTTTTAAAAACATTGACATTTTGCTAAATGTATTTAGTCATAGGAATATCGATTTTTTTCTAATTCACTTATAATGTTCCTTATTTGTTTTAATATTTTTATTTATTTAATTTGATTTTAACTTTGAATTTTAAACCGATTTACCCATGACATTGAAAAATCGAATCACTAAACATGTTCGTTTAAATACAAAACTAATTGAAATATTAATCAAATTAAAAATCGAGACGTGGTTGTCTAATATGTTCATGGAGAGAAATCTGTAGCCATCAGGGCGTTTAGGCGGGTGCAAGTGGGCGCTCATTGGGGTCAAAGGTTAGTGAAAAGGAGTAAAAACTGCATCGGAGTCGCCCCCTTAGGGTTTAAATGTAAGTGCGACCCTCAATAATTTTCCCTCCAACATTTTTTTCGAACACACATAATAATTATTTCGAACATCTGTGATGTTGGTACCTTTTTTATCCCCTTTCCCCGTTTACCCCTTAAAAGTACGAAATTCATAAAATTCGTTCATATAGTTCATTTGTAATCATTTTGAGGGATGTACATACCGAAATTTATGATTCCAACTCCATCCGTTTGATTCGTACCATTTTTATCCCTTTTTGCCCGATTTCACCCTCAAAAAGTACAAATTTTAAAAAATATTTTATTGGGCGCGTTGAAGCTATAAGATGAATTTGCCTACCAAATTACAAGATTCTAGGCCCTCCAACATTTTTTTCGAACACACATTAATAATTAATATTTTCTCCCACCACTGTAACTGCCCTAGGGAAGTCAAATGTACGACCAAACCCCCATATTTTCTCAGAACGTACCTACCCTCTATCTTCAACCCTTAAGGTGGTCCCCACACATTTTGTTTTTAATTTTTTATATTTTTTATTAATGAAAGGCCCAAAACGTCCCCCTATTGGCCTCTACAGGGATTAATTTTCTCTCCTCAATATTTTCCCCAAACATACCTGTCCCTTATCTGCACTCCATAATCGGGCTCTCATACAAAAACTACATTTTTATAAAATTTGTTCCCACCGCCTCAAGGAGGCAGTTAGAGCGCCAACATTTTAGCAGCCCCAATATTTTCTCAAAACACACCTACCCTCCATATGTAACGCTTAAGGTGGTCCCATTATATTTTTTTTATTTTTTATAGTTTTTTACTAAGGAAAGGCCCAAAACTTCCCCTAGTCACCCCTAGAGGGGAGAAGTGTAAGGCTGATCCCCATTATTTTCCCTCTTCAACATTTTCCCCAAACATACCTAACCCCTATCACAACTCCTTAAGGGGAAAAGTTGATAGACTACGATTCCATACAAAACCAAATATTTTATAAAATTTGCTTCCACCGCTCTAGGGGAGTCAAATGTACAAAATATTTCGGGACAGCACATTGTTATAGTCATCTATAACAATGTTCACACTGTTTCTATGTTAAAATGAAATTCGCAACATTTGTAGCCAACATAATTACCTTTAATTAGACATATAATAGAGTGTTATCGGACTTATTAGAGTAAAAATATTAACGATACTTTCGGCGCAAATTAGAATACTGGTGACAGTTTAATCTTATATATCCTCCACCACGGAGTACATTCCACAGTATTACCGACAGAATAGAGACTTTACATAGAAGTGAACATATTAATGCTAATTTTTATGCACATCACAATATTTGTTTACAATTTCTATAAGGCATACTTATGCGCACTGCTATAAATAAATAGTGATATTTCATTATTATAAGGAGGCAGCAATCTTCAAAAATATGCGCTAAATATCAGGCGCATTATCAGCCGTTATTAGGTAGAAACTCCCCCTGGGCCGATTTTACCATTTACAATTTCTTGATTCCAGTTACAGCCCAAGGGTAAGTACTAATATTTTAAAGATCCAATTCGCGTTCTCAGTGGAATGTACACGCCTAATTTCTCGATTTTAGCTACAGCTGTTTGTTCAGTACCAGTTTTATTCTTTTTTTTAATTTTTACTCTAAAAGTACGGATTTGAAAAAGTCCTTTGATTTTCAGCGTCTACGCAATCAGGCGAGTTTCACCATTCTAGCTACAGCCGCTTGATTGGTGTCAAATTTAATTCCATTTAAAGCCTGAAGGTACGAATATCGAAAGATCTCTTTATTTTTCGCGTCTACGCAGTCAGAGCGAATTTCAATATTTTAGCTGCATTTGTATCCCCAATCGCTCCATTTTCCGTACAAATTTCAGATTTATGTATACACCGAATTTCAAGATTTCAACTTCAGCGGTTTGGTTGGTACCATTTTTATCCCTCTTTTTCAATTGTATCCCTTAAAAGTACGAATTTCAAAAATTCTTCTATTTTCCGTGTCTGCGCAATTAAAGGGATATACATACCGAATTTCGTGATTCTAGCTGGTGTCGTATCATTGGTACCAAAAGTCCAAAAAGTACGAATTTTTACAAATATCTCTATTTTACGTGTCTACGCAATTAGAGGAATGTACAACACACCGGCTTTCATTATTCTAGCTGCTGTCTTATCGTTGCTACCATTTTTATCCCTTTTTGTCCCATTTCGCCTGCTAAATCTTTTTTAGGTGCTTTCAAGCTACAAGAGGAATGTACGCAACAAATTTCAAGTGCATATAAATTAGAAATTTTCAAAAAAAGCTTGAATAGTCTACAAATTAGGGGGTACTTTCAGCCCTTGTTAGTGAAAAATGTTCCCCTCTCTGCCGATTTCACCCACTTTCAATTCCAATCCCGACCTGAAACCATAAGACAAATTCAGCGAAAATGTAAACCTCCTAGCTCACCTCGTTCGGCGGATAGCGTGCTTTCAACAGACGGACAGACGAACATGGCTACATCGTCTTAGAATTTTACCACGACCCAGAATATATATACTTTATGGGGTCTCCGATGAATATTTCAAGGTCCTTAGGAGGAGGGTATAAAAAATTGAGCCAAAATACATCGGAAACTATTATTTTTTTTATCGAACTGTCCCAACGCCTCTCACTCCCGCCCCTTCCGACCGAGAGGGCCACGTCCCCTTAACGTAGGGACAACGAACACACCACAGTCCGAACCATGGCGGCCAAGCAGTAGAGTGTGGACACCGGCTACAGATCAAATCTCAACAGCCGGTATAACAAAAATATTATTAAACAAAATATTAGTATCACATGCAAATAATGGTTATTCTTAAAGTTAGTAACTAAAAATATTAAAGTAAACATATCATAACAAAACAAAACATCCAAGCAGGAGAAAATCCTGGACTTTATTATATCGATTCCTAATCCGAAATCTATGATGTGACACAATGAATTGAAATCAATACACATTCTACGAATGGGCTCTGTGGAAGCATAATTCGTACGCTGAAAATCAATATGAAGGAATTGATAGTATATAGAAGGTCCAAATGGCACTTAATCCTAGAAATAATATAGTCAGAAGAGAAATCACCATTTATAACCTTATAAACCATCACGGTGTTTTACATAACACGTCTGATTTTTAAGGATGGCAAGTCGATCAACTTCAATCTACTAGTATAAGGGGGAAGAACAAAATCATTATTCCAATGTAAGTGTCTTAATGAAAAAACAAAAATTGTTTCTGAACTGACTCAATTCTATCAATATAGATACCATACTGAGGATCCCACACTACGGAACCATATTCCAGAATAGGCCTGACAAGCGATGTTGCTTCGTCACGTAAGGACCAGAGAACTCCTTAGCCCATCGCTTAATGAAACCAAGAACACCATATGCTTTGTTAACCATAATAATAATATGATTGTTGAAATTCAGAAGAATCAACTATCTCTAACTCAGCTCCTCCAATATTATACCTGACAAATCTCGGGTTCGATCTAAAGAAACGCATATGTTTGCATTTCCTTAGATTGAGTTCCATGCAATTTATGTCACACCAGCGTCCAAAACTATCCAAGTCATTCTGCAATGGATGAGAAAATTCTGGCCAATCATAAGAAACAAATATTTTTACATCATCTGCATACATTAGACGTTTAGAGTTAATAATAGACTCTGGAAGGTCATTTATGAATAATAAGAATAAAACAGGCCCTAGATGACAACCCTGAGGGACTCTCGATGGAATCAGAATTCGTTTAGAATAAGAATTTCCAAATTTAACAATCTGTGAGCGATTCGAAAGATATCAACTTCAAGAAGTCAGAGCTAAAACCAATGCGATCTAATTTATATACCAAAAGTTCATGGTTCACTTTATCAAATGCTTTACTAAAATCCGTATAGATGACATCAGTCTGATTCAGAGCTGTTAAGTAATGATTAGTAATCGTAATCATTAGTAATTAGATTACTTTTTTTTAAAGTAGAAGTAATGATTACAATACGATTACATTCAGTTTGATACGATTACTAATTGATTACGATTACAAGTAATCAAAAAATAATCAGGATTACTTGAAACCACAGAAGTTTCCTTGGATATACGTGTCATTGGCTTACGAACAATTTGGAACGCAAATCGGCAGCTTCAGCATGCAGAAGAATGTTTGGAGTACACACCGCTGAAAATATTGCGCAGATGATTTCGGAAATCAACACTACATTTGGTAATCACAAAAATCAAAAGTAATCAAAAGTAATCTTTTAAAGTAGGAACTCATTTTTGATTATTTTTCAGTAATCGCAAGTAATCCTGATTATTTTTTGATCATTTGTAATCGTAATCAATTAGTAATCAGAAATTGTTGAATAGTGGATTATATAATCATTACGATTCTTTTTAAAAAGTAATGTAATTGATTACTAATCGTAATCGAAATTTAACAGCTCTGGTCTGATTACCCTGAACAAATTCATCAATAACGTGAGAAGTAAATTGAATTAAATTTGTAACAGTAGAAAAGCCCTTACGAAATCCATGTTGGTATGGACTCATTATAGAAGAAACCCTATGAGATACCACCTCAGTAACCAAACTAATGTGATTTGACACCGTTGGACTTCTTTCTTTGTGGTTATTTGAAAGAAAAGGTGTACGTCAATAAGTCAGCAACAATTCAAGAGCTAAAGGATGAGATAATTCGGCACATTAACGGCATAGAACCTCAATTATGCCTCAGCGTCATCGAAAATTTGGACGATCGGATGGAGGTGTGCCGTCGAGGTCGCGGCGGCCATTTGGCCGATATTTTGTTGTTATTTTTGAACCATACCAATATTATCATAATAAAAAGAAATGACAATACAATTTTGTGTTTTATTCAACATCAACATCGGCCCTTAAAATTTAACCACCCTTTATAAATATATAAAAGAGTTCATTTCATTCGCGAGATAATCGTTTTGTTAAACCCAATCCGGCTACATTTGTTTTAATAACATTGCCGTTCGACATTTGCAGACCGCTTACTCTTGTAAGCCCACTATTGGAAGGCTTCACTGTCATTCGTCAGAGTTCTAATTTCTAAACACCAGAGTTCAAAGTTCAATCCGGGGATGTTTGTTTTAATGCCGATCGACATTTCTAGTCGAAATAAACAAGTGACCATTATTGGCAGGCTTCACTGTATTACAAATTCCTCTCGATTATATAACAGCAATTGTATTCCCACATATTGCTTTCTTCCTCTCTCCCTCTCTCTGTCTTACTATCGCTAATGGACACATCACTTTGGTATCTCTATCTTGATTCTCGCGCACATTACACACTCCCCTATGGGGGTCATTTCCCCACGACGAAACGACATTCGGTCACGTGCGGAATATAATTTCGAGATTAGTTTCATTTTCAAAAAGAAAAAAAAAAATAAAACGAACAGACAACATACCGTCATCGCACATACATGCATACATACGAGTACATATGCACATAGTTTCATGTCCGAACCATTAGAAGACTCAAGACTCTGTCATCATGATCATAAAGATGAATGGCAGAGAATACAACAAGTCTGTGTCTAGCAAAGGCGGAACGGTGCGCCGGTACCATTCACTCGAAGTAGCCAAGTACCCGCAATTGTGCGAGTACTTTATCCGCAAGTATGTACGAGTGAGTGAGTATATGTATAACATTTACGAAAATCCATGACAATAGTGTGACCAATAAAAAAGTGAAAGTGCGCGCAATAGTTAGTTGTGATGTGATGCGATGGGAATGGGTTTCCTTCTTTCCATGCAAACCTTAAATTTAAAAATGAAATGACCGCCGCAGAGGAAATGTATTCGAGGAGGAGGAGGAGGAGGCGGAGATTCATGTGGAAATGTGACCGGCCGACCGACCGACCGACAGTATATGATTGCCTTTTCCTGTTGCAAATAGCCGGTGTGTGCCCGTTGTCCGATTACTGATTGTTACTTTTACCATTTTGGACTTGTCTCGCCCTGGTCTTGACGTTTTCTGATGCCTGATGGCTGCTGGCCAACGGCAATCGTGATGATAACGATGTTGTTTCGTTGGCGGTGGCGATCGATGATAGCTCTTCACTTTTTCCTCTAACTATAACGCAACACAGCACAGCATATGGAGTAAGTGTAATCCGTTTTCATTTTCTTTCTCTCTATTTGTTTTCCATGAAACTTTCCATCCATTTGAAATGCATGGCCGGCCGGCCGTGCTGTGATGATTTTCTCCTGCCATAATAAAATTCAATTAGTTCATGTTTGAATGCATGTCTGTGTGTTTGCCCCACCACCATTGACTAGGCAAGCCAGCCCCCATCGATGACGACGATGATGATGATGATGACGACGATGGTATGTATTTAACGATCGACTGGCACGGGATGCATGGATGTTGTGCTGATGCCTCAAATCCGATTAAAGTCATTATAAATCCTTAGATTGCAATTAAATGCGAGCACAAAGTATGAGTGGCACAAATTGTTATGTTAACACAATGTTCGGCACACAGATGGATAATTAATTCAGTTCGAATCTCGTTCATGATTGTGATGGATGGAGGTCTGAAATTCCCATAATAAATTAATTTACATAGTCATATGTTTGAGGAGGAAGAGGAGGTGGGGCGGACTTTAACTCGTTTCTAAAACCAATACACTGTGGGTTACCCATAAGCTTATTCTTTTTATAAAGATAAAAGCGAGGTAAAACTTCTTTAAAAAGTCCTAAACAATAAATTTTGCGATTTTTTCCCTTTCCGGATTTACAGCCGATCTGATCACAGAGTGTCCTTGAAAGTCCAGGAAAATGAAAGGAATATTTACTCAAATTTGGATAATTGCAGAAAGTTTTTCTTCAAACCAAGTAGCTTTTTACTAAATCTAAGTAAAATTTTGCTGAAAATTTTCTAAATCTAAGTTAATTTTTCTTAAAACTAAGTAAATTTTTACTAAATCTAAGTAAATTTTTAAATAAATCTATGTTAATTTTTACCCAAACAAAGTAAATTTTTACTAAATCTAAGTAAAATTTTGCCGAAATTTTCCTTAAACTAAGTTAATTTTTATTCAAATCAAGTAAATATTTACTTAAACTAAGGACAATGTTTGTTTCCTCAAAACAAGCAAATTTATACTTAAACTGAGGAAAATTCTACTTGATACAAGGAAAAAAGTTAACTTAAAGTAAGTCCAATTTAACTAAAAATAATTCAAACAAATAATTTTTCTTCAGAGTATGCAAAACTAGTACAAAATGAAATATTTTTCAAAAGTTTCATGATAACTCTGCTATAAAGAGTTGAGGTATTACACCATGATTGCTGCAAGGGCAAGATAGGCGCCTTAGCAGTGTTTGTTTAGAATAATACTTGAAGTATTTAAGAAATAAGTCTCTGCAAACGAAAGGGAATTGCTTCTTAGATTAATATTCAAGAATTTTCTAAACCATTTCAAGCGATTTTTTTATAAGTTCATTAATACTTAAATGTATGAAGAACTCAGCATAAATTTCAGTGAACACATTATGGCTGTTTTTCTTTAAGACTGGATAACTAAGCTGCGATAACAAAAATCTAAATAAAATGTTAAAATTTTACTCAAAATAAAAAATTATTTTTTAAAATTGTCGCCAAAAGCAATATCAATGTGTGTGTGAGAACAAATTTTCAAAAAGTAATTTTGACTTAGCCTGGATAAGTCAAAATGATGGATATCGAGGCTAAGTCCAATAAAGTCGACACAAAATATTTTTTTGAAAATTTCTTTTGATACATATATTTATATTGTAGTTGGCGACAATGTGAAAAAATAATTTTTTATTTTGAGCAAAAAATTAGATTTTTATTAACGTTTTTGTTATCCCGAAAAACAGCCCTAATAACTTCATATTAAGAAAAAGCTAATTTTTTTTTAGTTAAAATTTCCTAAATGAATTTTTTCCCATACAAAAAATGTCTTAATATTTTTATACCCTCCACTAGGGTATTATGTCTTTGTGCATTTGTTTGTAACATCCAAAAGGAAGCGAGATAGACCCATTGTTAAGTATACCGATCGACTTAGAATCACTTTTTGAATCGATTTAACCATGTCTGTCTGTCCATCTATTCAAGTAATCAAAGTACAACTCGCAATTATTATCCGATCCTAACAAAAACTGGCAAAAGTGAATTTAGCGGCCCAAGGGAGAACCCTATTTAATATGAAGCAAATCGGTTCAGATGTAGATATAGCCCCCATACAAATGTCACTCCCGATTTGACTTTTCAGCTCTAGAAACCGCATATTTTACTCGATTTGCTTAAAATTTAACACATTGCCTTCTAATTGAACTAGAAACATATATGGTAAAATTGGGCCAGATCGGTTCAGATTTAGATATAGCTCCCACACAAATTTTTTCTCCATTTTAATTTTTGCGCTCTAGAGATCAACATTTTTTATAGATTTGTATTAAATTAGGTACAAAACCTTATATTTGGACTAAAAACATCTGTGGTGAAAGTGGTTCAAATATGTTCAGATTTAGATATAGCTCACATACAAATTTCGTTCTCCGTTTAACTTTTTACGCTCTATAGATCACACATTTTAACAGATTTACTTCCAATTTGGCAGAAAATATTATATTTGAAGTAGAAACATCTGTGTCGAAATTGGACCAGATCGGTACAGATTTAGATATAGCTCCCATACAAACATCGCTCTCGATTTTTCTTTTTCAAGTCAAATTGGGCACAAGACCTTATATTTGAGCTTCAAACGTCTTTGGTGAAAGTGGGCCAAATCGGTTCAGATTTAGATATAGTTCTTCATTTCACTTTTTCTGCCCTAAAAACCACATATTTCAACCGATTTTCCTCAAATTTGTCATAGCAACTTATATTTCAGCTGGAAACATTATGGTGATAGTTGGTCAGATCGGTTCATATTTAGATATATAATGTTGCTCCCGATTTTACTTTTTCCGCTCAAGAAACCCCACATTTTAACCGATGTTCTTCAAATTTGACAAAATACATTATATTTCAACTAGAAAATCCTATAGTGAATGTGGGCCACATCTTTTCAGGTTTTAAAACAACCCTCACTCAAGTGTCCTCTCAAGTGTCAGATTTTGATCTAATTTTGCAGAACACGTTATATGTCAGCTGGAAACATACATTGTGAATGTAGTTCACATCGGTTCATAATATAGTACCCGGACAAAAATCGTTCCCGATTTCACTTATTTATGCGAATTCAATTGTAATGGGATACAAAGTGGAGGGTATCATACAGACGGCCCCGCCCGACTTTAACTTTCCTTGCTGGTTCTTACTTAAAACCTTGGAAATTTTTTTCCACACAAGTATGAATTTACTCAATGGTAAGAATTTTTTTATTAGATCCAATGAAATGTTTTTAAGTAAATTTACTACCCAATTTCTAGTAAATGAACTATTTGTTATGACTTTGAAATAAGGAAACTTTACTCATACTTAGTTAATTATCCTACTATTAAGGAAATTTTTACTAAACTGGAGTAAAACTATATTGGAGTATGGATTTTACTCAAATTTAGGAATGCTATTCTGAGTGTATCGACAAACGTATCTGAATAATTACGATAAGTTGTAATCGATTTTCCCCAAGGCCATTTTTAGATCTCTGTATCACCCCTGGTGCTATGTCCTTATATATACAATATATATTTATATATATATATATATATAGATCTCCGAAATGGCTAAGTGGGTATATATAGGGTGGGCCATTTAAAATTTTAAATTTGAACTGCTGATTACGTTGACTTTAACATTTTTATTTTCAGGCTTATGTTTGACATTTGTAAAATGGGATGCTATACGCTCCAACAAAATTGGGAAATATTAAAAATGTACTTCCATGGTAGTGAGTCTTTACCGCACTGTAAGAAACTGTAAGAAATTTAGGTGGAAAATTCTCGAGAAGAGATCGGCCTTCATCGGATGAGATACTGTCGAGCCAGTCGTGGTAGTCATATAAATTATATTGGGTTCCATTATTAAATGACAAAGTTCAACCTTTCCAATGAAACCTGAACTTTGAAAAAATAATCTATACTTTTTTCTAGTCGATTCCAATTTCAAATGTTACATGACCTACCCTATAGATCTCCGAAATGTCTAAGTGGGTATATTAAATGAATGTAGGTGTTATAGAGGAGGAATATTAAACTTTTTGACATAATTTTTCAACATAGACAGGACTGAGTACTTCGTGTGAAACAAGAGTTCTTGAGAGTTTTTTATAAGTTCATTGCAAGACTGCAGGCTGCTGAAAGAAAAATTTCAATTTTTCCCTAATTCGCCCTTATGGTGAATACAATTTTCCTATAAATGAATTGTTTCTTGAACTGGATGCGTCAAAATGCGTCAAATAAAAGAGGCGAATATATGTTAAAAATAGTACGTGTTTCTATCTGTATTAGTTTATGATTAACACCCATTTCATGTTTCCCCCTTAGATTATTCATATTTTACTTCTTAAGAGGGAAAACTTGAAAGTTTGTTAATACTAAACTTTTACAGATAGAAGCACGCCATTTGAAGTATTTTTAACATATTTTTCTCTTTAATTTGACACACTTATCGGTGTGAATAAGTATTTAAAATAATTTTTGAAAATTTGTATTCTTTGGAACCTTGTAGTCATGTGAAGGGGCAATAGGATGGGGAAAGGAAAATCTAAAAATGCCAATAAACTCCTTTTTGCACATAGTTCCAGACGTATATCATCTGGTTCAAGTGTAATATGGACTGTAGGACGGTGTAATCGATTTCTTCGGTATAAAAAGTTTCTTTGATGGTATAACAAGTGTTGTTTATAAGTAAGAAAAAAATTAGACTTTGCGGGAATACAATTTGGTCATACTGTTTCAAAACAAGGTGAGTTCGCTTTGTTTTTTTTTTGATATTTTGGCAATAACTCAGGTAATCTGATAACTAGAAAATTTTCATAAACTCAATGTGATTCATAAAAATTACAAAAAAAAAATAAGCAATTACCACAAACCATTTAGCAGTACCAGTTTCAATATCCATGTATATTTAGAATTGCTCATAAATCATTTAATCATTTAAAAATCAATTAATAATTTTAATGAGCACTAATTTGTATTTCGTTTTTTTTCTCTTTTCAAAAGTATTTCATAATAAACATTTAAAGATATATTAAAAATAACAATAATGACTACAATGCGTTTCTTTCGTTTGCTGTATATAGTTCGACCAGCAAGCAATTTACAACAAATTATCACGACCGTTACAATTTCACTATTTAAAACATTCACCCACTAATTTAAGTAAGTGACAGGTTTAGGAATGCCTATGAATCACCCTTTTGTATGTATCATTAATTAAAAAAATATCACGAAGAATTTTACAGAAAGTGATTTTAGAAAACATCCTGTTACTAGGACATAGAAATGAATCAGAAACTCCAAAACACTATAGAAATAATATTTTGGCCAATAGTTCAGCAATAGCAATTTGTCTTGTATTTATATTATTTCGGTGGGTGAAATCAATAATTCTTCCAACCAACCTAAAGAAGGGAAATATACATTTGGCTGGGTTACGGTCCATACAAATGCAAAAACAATTTCCAGTCACCCCACGAAAATAAATCATGATTTGCAAAACATTTCGTTCCTACACTGAAAGAATTATTTCTTAACCTCAATGAAAATTTTCATTAAACAGTCGCCATAAAATGTTTCATAAAGCAGAAATCAATGAAAAGTGTTATAGAATTTATAAAACATTTCTTACAAACTATGAAATGCAGTTCTTCATTCGATGGACTTTTGCCATACAAGTTTATTATTTTTCATAATATGATTTAAAAAATCATAGATTTTATAAGGAACCGTCTTAAATTTATGAAAAAGTTTCATAAATATTAATAATTTATGCTGAAGTTTCTAATATAAACAAAATCAAAACAAGTAAGAAGGCGTTAAGTTCGGCCGGGCCGAATCTTATATACCCTCCACCACGGATTGCATTCCGCAGTATTACCAGCAGATTAAAGGATGTCGACTTTACATAGAAGTACAGTACCATATTACGAAATTTGTGATATTTTTATGCACATCTACTATTGTTTACTATTTCATACTATAATGTATACTTATGCACACTGTGTAAAATCTACTACTATAAATAAATACAATGTTGTAATTGTGAAAGTGAACATGCCTAAATATTAGGCGATTGTCAGTCGGGAGAAGCATTTTCAGATACATACAAAGTCGCTGTATTATTTTGATAAGAAAGTGCAAATTTTAAAGATATCCCCATTCGCCTCATTCTCCGCCCAAATGTACAAATTTCGAAAAAAAACTTTTTGTTTCGAGTCTTCATAGTCAGAACACCGAATATATACACCGAATTTCATGATATCAACTTCAGCGGTTTGGAACGTCCCGTTTTTATCCCTCTTTTCAATTATATCCCTTAAAAGTACGAATTTCGAAAAATCCCTCTATTTTACGTGTCTATGCAATTAGAGGGATGTACACACCGAATTTCACGATTCTAGCTGTTGTCGTATCATTGGTACCATATTTTATCCCTTTTTGTCCCATTTCTCCCGCTAAAACTTTTATTTTCTTTGTGTTGCTTCCAAGCTACAAGAGGAATGTCCGCAACAAATTTCAAATGTATGAAAATCAGAAATTTAATTAATAAACCAAGGCTATTAATATTTTTATACTATGTATATATGGAATGGAAATAATACTTCAATTCATAAATTAAATATAAGGCAGCAATCATAAATACCCTAAATATTGGGGGACAGAGAGTGTATTTTCAGCTACAGTGGTTTGGTTGGTTGTATTTCCATCCTATTTTAATTTCAAAAGGATTAATTTTGGAAAAGACCTTATCTCTCACGTACGCAGTACCACTTCATGATACTACCATTTTTTTGTCGTAAAAGTAACAAAATAAAGTACGAATTTGGAAAAAAATGTTTACGTGGCTATGCACTCAAAGGAATGTATACTCCGAATTCCATGATACTATCTGCGGTCATTTCGTTGGTAGCATTTTTATCCCCTTTTTCGCATTTTACTCCTTAAAAGTACGACTTTCGAAAATTTCATCATTCTAGATGTAGCCTTTTAGTTGGTACCATTTTTATCCCTCTGCTCCAATCGAATCCCTTGAAAGTACGAATTTGGAAAAACCTTCGTGTCTACTCAGTCAGAGGAATGTGTACAGCGAATTTCCTGGTTCTAGCTGCATCCATTTGTTTGGTACAATTTGTATCCCCTTTTTCCATTTTACACCCTAAAAGTACGAATTTCGAAAATTTCCTTTATTTGATGTGTTTACGCAATCAGAGGAATATATACACCGAATTTCATTATTATAGGTGCAGCCTTTTGGTTGGTACTATTTTTATCCCTCTATCCCCATTTAACCCCTTAAAAGTACGAATTTAGAAAAATACTTTTATATTATGTATCTACTCAATTAGAGGAATGTACACGCCAAATTTCGTGTTTCTACCTGTTGTCGTTTGATAGGTACCATTTTTATCCCTATTGTCCCATTTCGCCCCCTACAAATAAAAATCACTCTAAGGTGCCCTTTTATGCTGTAAAGGGAATGCGAATTGCAAATATCAAGTGAATACAAGCTAATATGTTCAAAAAACTTGCTGAAATACTCTAAATATTAGGGGTATTTTCAACCCTTGTGAGGGAAACATTTTTCCCTCTGGGCCGATTTCGCCCACTTTCAATCCCAACCGATCTGCAGCCATAAGACACATTTAGGGAAAATTTGAACCTCCTAGCTCATTTCGTTCGGCCGCTATCGTGCTTTCAACAAACAGACAGACGGACATGGCTATATCGTCTTAGAATTTTACCACGGCCCAGAATATATATACTTTACGGGGTCTCCGATGAATATTTTAAGGTGTTACAAACGGAATGACAAAGTGAATATACCCCCATCCTGGAGGTGGAGGGTATAAAAAGGACTGACTTGTTGACTAACCAATCAACACACACCATCATTTCGAGAGTCTTTGCAATGAATATGCCTTTGACCTAAATCAGGGTGCATACTTATGTCAGAGTTAACAGAGTACAAATGAGAATTGCTAGCTTTCAACCGATTAAAGTCGACACACTACAAATGTAGTTGTAAATTAAAAACATTTTCATAAAAACTAAAAAAATCCTTCATTATATTTATGAAGACATTTCTTGATCTTATGAAACTAAGTTTTACTAATTTAACAATTTTGATTTATGAAATATGAAATGTATGAAACATTTAATTTTACTTACGAATGTTCATACATAATAAGAAAGAATTCACTAAATTTATGAAGAACCTTTTATGAAATCGCTTCATAAATATTATGAAGGAAAATTCTTTCAGTGTAGATCAAGCCGTCTGTGAAAAATTATGTTTTTCCCGTGTATTTTTTAAGTTGCATTTTTGTCCAACATTTTTTTCGAATTAAAAGACCCTTCAAATATAAATGTTGATTCTTGTCTTAGAGTAACTTATTGGTCGAGTAAGTATTCGGTGTTAGTATTTTATAATAGCTGCAGTCAATACCTTTCGAATGATGCCTATATGATGAAGATCGAAATTGACGTCGCAGCGTTCATTTTAGTAAAAAGAGTTTGAACATTTTGGCTCTGAAAAACCATCTCCTGTAGAAAATTATTTTACAGAAATGGTGTCAGCAACGTTATTTTCCGTCCGATATTCATAATTTAGGCATCATTCGGAAGGAATTGATTTCTTCTATTTCTATTATTCAAATCAAATCTTACAAAAACTTTCCAAAAAATATAAGTTTTTAGCTGTCACTTTGAAAAACTACAAAAAAAATCAATCTAAACGTCGAATAATACGACCAATGAGTTATTCTAAGACAAGAAAAATATATATTTAAAGAGCTTCTAAGGGTCTACTAATTCAGAAAAAAAAAATTGGACAAAAATGCAACGTAAAAAAATACACAGGGCTGGAAATTATTTTGGTGACCCATTCTAATATACACATGCCCCTTTTCTTCCGTCTTTCCAGAAAGTCTCATGTGTACCACTGTGCCTAAACCGGCTTACAACACCTATGCTTATCTCCACACACGAACCAAGATGAAGTGAAACAGACTCAAGAAACAGGCAAATGTGTGGTCGTTCATTTGTGATGTGTTGCTAACGATTGTCCGGCTTTGCTTCGCTATCCGATGCACTAGTGGCGGTCAGTGCTGTGAGATGATGAAGATGGTGTCATTAGTGTGATGATACGTGTACGTGTAAGTATGCCTCGCTGGAGCGGTGTGCCACTTAATAGCTGTTAAATGGTTATATTTCATGAAACGATGTTTTAACGCTCGTTCCCCATGTGATACAATTCGAATTGTTTTTGCTTTAAATTATTAAACTAAACACCATGCGAACGAACATTCATGCATAGCTTACATAAGCCACAATTATAGAAATTACACAACAACATTCTCTAATTAGGAGTAGTCCGAAAAAATATGTGAAAACATTTCAAACAAATTGAGATTGAAGCACTTTTAATGAATGCAATTAAATGAAATTACTCTGCGAGTGCGAATGTGTACGAAAGGCTGACACATGGCTATTCATTCTGATATTCTTAGTTAGTTACTTGGCAATTATAATCTCAAGTTTTCTATGTTCTATTAATTTTCGAAAAACATAAATGCACTTTTATGATTTGATCATAACTTTAGCAGAGAAAGGGATACTTTTAATTAATACATCAAAAACATATTAGAACAGTAATAGCGTAAATAGGAGGAACATTTGTATCCACTTTCATATCAGCTGTTTATAGTTCAAATATAACATGATCCTGAAATTTTAGTCACGCTCCGATGTAAGATGTGGGTTCTAGAGCGATAATAGCGTAAACTGTGGGCCCTTTTGAACAACATCCGATGTTAAATGTGCATTTTAGAGCGGCAATTGTATAAATCGGAGATATATTTGTATGGGGGCTATATCAAAAAACACTTTCACGCTAGCGGAGATATATTTGTATGGGGGCTATACCAAAACACTTTCACGCTAGCTGTTTCAAGTTAAAATATAACATGATGTGGGAAATTTGAGTAAGATACAATGCAAAATGTGCATTCTAGAGCAGTAATAGGGTAAATTGGGAATATATTCCTATGGAGGCTATATCTAAATCTGAACCGATTTCCTCCAAATTCAAGAGCGATCGTCGCTGACCTAAAAAAATACTTCTGCCAAATTTTATAGCAATCGGCAAATCTACTCAGCTGGTGATTCTAAGCCGATCAGTATACTTAAAGGTGGGCCTAGCTCGATTATTTCTTGGTGTTACAAACATTTGGCACAAAACTAATTTAGTACATTCACGAAGTGGTGTAGGGTATATTAATAGGATTAAAACTTATATCTTCCATTCCATTTCGATTTCAAATTACATGATAGTGATTTAAATTGTGCTATTCCACGGGTGACGTATGAATAATATTTATTGAAAATAATATTACTCATTCGTTTAAAAATGGGCCGTAATTAAATATCAACATTTATTTTTTTAATTTTCAAATTCTATAACTAAGATAGTTATTGAAAATTTTTATTTTATTGTTTCCGTTTTTTTTATATTGACCTCATTTTAGAAAAAAGTTGAGTAGTTTTTTGATTTTTTGAAACTTTAATGTCCGATAACTCGAAAACTAAGAGATGTCGCTAAAATGTCCACCAGTTGTTTTCTTATTTGAGATCCTCTATCCAAAAATATAGTATGTCGGCTTCGGATACACCGTGCGACAATTTTACATTTATTTTATTGGACCTGAGCAAGACCATATGTGCCAGTCAGAATAATAGTGGCCTAAGTCAAAAATCCAAAAAAATAAGATTTCCCAATTTTTCTCTTTAGTTTGATCAGATCTCTAATTTAAGATCTTTAATTTTTGACATTTAAAAAAAATGTACCCTTCCAATTATATTTCGCATTGTATGCACACCAAAATTGTCTTTAGTGTTAGTTTGAAAGTGGTCTAACTTACACTATATCCACAAATATTGATGTGGCGATGCAAACAAATATTTTTTTATTTATAATGTCCATTTTAGGTGATTCAGATAATTTGAATTAGTGGTGGAAGGAACGTAATTTTTCGTCCAATATTCATGATTTAGGCATCATTCGGAAGGTATTGATTTCTTCTATTTATTTTTCAAATCAACTCTCACAACATTTTTCCAAAAATATGAGTTTTTATGAGTCACTTTGAAAAACTACAAAAAATCAATCTAAACGCCGAATAATACAACCAATGAGTTATTCTAAGACAAGAAAAATATATATTTAAAGAGCTTCTAAGGTTCTACTAATCCAGAAAAAAAATTGCACAAAAATGCAACGTAAAAAATTACACAGGGCAGGAAATTATTTTGGTGACCCATCCTAATATACACATGGCCTTTTTCTTCCGTCTTTCCAGAAAGTCTCATGTGCACCACTGTGCCTAAGCCTAAACCGGCTTACAACACCTATGCTTATCTCCACAACGAACCATTTGAATTAGTGGTGGAAGTAGTGGTTCCTTTAGAGGTGCCAACGTTGTGCATTTTTTTATAAAAGTTCGAAATAGTAGTAGGATGTTCTAAGAAAAAATGCTGTGCTTCGGTGGAAAAATATTTCTCAATTGAGCGCCCCGGTAGTCGAGTTGGTAGCGTGCTCGGCTATCAGCGTGGGGGTTGTGGGTTCGATTCCCACCAGAGGCTCTGGTCTGTCGCTGCAATAACTAGCTACAATGGTCTTTGTCACCCGGCTCAATCCCTGGACCCAAAATTAGAATATAAATTTACTTTGAATTGTAATTCATAATAAATAAAAAAATATTTCTCAATTGACTCAAACCATTGTATATCTCAGAACAGATAAAGTGTGACTTAGACCACTATCATTCTAACTGGCACATATAATCATGAAACTAGTGATACTATGTGGAAAACCTGTGTACTTAGGTATTAATTTGGTGATATTTTCTCCTTTTAACAGGACTTTTAATTTCTAAAAGATATAGATTTTTAAATAGTTTATTTTCATACTTTCGAGAGCCATACACCGGTGATGTGGATATCAAATGAAAGATAAGAATGTCTGTTAAAAATACTAAGAATTTCATGCCTCTACTTTTATTAGTTTAGCATTAGCAACAATTTCAAGTTTTCCCCCTTATTTATTTTGTTTATTCACCTTTTACTATTTAAAGGCGGCAACTTGAAATTGTTTTTAGTATTTTTAACAGACATTCTTCTCATTCATTTGATATCCATATCACCTTTATATGGCTCTCGAAAGTATGGAAATAAATTATTAAGACAAATATATTTTATGGAAATTAAAAGTCCTGTAAAAAGGATGAAAGATCTCTAAATGAAAACCTGAGTACGCATATTCTACATATTATGTGTATATGGTCTTGTTCAGGTCCAAAAAGTACTGTCGCACGATGATATTATTCTCTCCCAATGAAATTAATCCAAGAAATATTTATCTGAAAACACATTTTCACAAAACTATGAGCTATTTTTACAGAGGTTTGAGAGAGGTATTTTTAGAGAGGTTTGTTGTTGTTGTCGGTGGGAAATTTAGAAACTTTGACTTGTTTCCTTTTTGTGGAACAAGTGCGGTATGTGTGGTTAACAGCTAAAATGCTCTTCCCATTTTAGTACATTTTATATCATAGTTAGTCTCGTATATTCAGAAAAAAAAATCTGAAAAAAACTTATTTTCAATTAATTCGAAATCGAGAAATAATCGATATAATAAGAAACATAGAAAAAAAAACCATAATGATTCCACTTCTGCTTACGCACAGAGAGAGGGATACTATGCTCTCTCAAAGAGCGAATTAAAAGATAAGTGCTTTCCTCCATAACATTCTTCGGGGGCGCTAGTTAAAAGTACGCAAATGAGCGCTCGTGTCCAAGTTGTCTGTCGTCCTTGATCTTGGAGTTTTAAAGTTATGTTCTTTCTTCTATCTACAAAACAATAGTTTCCCTCACAATAAAATTGAAATTGGCACTTAAGCTGTTTGGCTTTGGCTTATCGCTTAAAAGTTCTACAATTGCAAAATAATTATTATAATTGTGGTATTCACGTGAATTGGCGCAATTGGCGCAGTTAATACATTCATGCCGAGATACTCCAATTTCAATTCACAGCATACCTAGATCTTATCGTTCTTCCCGAGTCAATCTTCTTGGAGCTGCTGCTGTTTAAACAATTTCTTTTTAATCAGATTTTAATTGAAATTTAAATTATTGAATGAAAGATTGGAGAAAAACAGCAGCGCTAGACTTATGCCAAAAGTAAATGAACTGTAATAACTGTGGCCCCCCACACACACACTCACACACATGCGAGATTGTGTACTTGATACTGCCAAGTCATTCGTGATCTAAACAAACATTTGAAGAAATAATGAATGAGGACGACGAGTACAATAACATACACGCAAACACACAGACACACGCCGCACTCAAAAACACACCGAATTTTCTTCTTCTTCAGGCAGCGCAGCGGTGCTGAGAGAAAAGAGCGAAACGAAACGAGTGATGTATGAATGAATGCATAATTAAACCGTTATTTCTGCTTTAACTTCTTAAATGTGATGCGTTATTCGAAATGTTCATTATAATGAAACTCAGACAAATCATTACACGTTCATAAACGAACAATACATCTATGTATGTATGTATGTTTGTACATACACGAGTGTGTGTGTGTATTTCATTTTTTAATGGCTTACAAATTACAATTTAATGAAAACAACAATTAAATCATTCAAAGGTGGTTTTATGAACAGAACAACAACAACAAAAACAACAAAAGGGCATTTTGCCCTCGTAAATTCAAGATGAATATGTAGATATGTATGCATGTACATATGTATGTATGTATATACAGATGTACATATTTGTCTGCTCGTGTACCATAAAATATAAAATGTTGTACCGGAGCAACTCACACATGCTCATAAAGTGTTTAATGAAAGTTTTTTTATGATGTTTTTGCCAAGTTTTCTAAAGGTAAACTCTTTCGAGCCATAACATCGGCAGCCACTCAAAGTGAAAAGTTTGTCGAAATGTCATTGGACATGCATATGCCATCCAGTCAGCCAGACCATCCCATACCAGTCAGCATACATACATAGATCAAAGTACCAAATTTCTCTCCTGTCACTGAGGTCATCAGCACAAAGCCTATAACTTTCAAATGCTTGAAATTTGTAGGAAATGTTGACTTTCTACCCAAAGTAATTCTACTTACATACCACGGATAGTTTTTACTATAAATTATGACTGTTTATTTTTGTAGAAACTTTAGCTTACACTTTTTAAGACTCGATGACATTTACAATCGTAAACATATTTATACATTTTAGCCGTTACGACTGGCCAATTTTTTTATGAACCACTACATGTGTTTATAAAATTAGTTATAAATGAAATTATATATATTTTGGATAATTTTCAATTGAAACTTGACGTGATAACGATCAAAAATCTCCTCTCATAAATATTTCAAGATGGTATAAACGACCAAAAAACTTGTATAATTTAAACTTTAATGGCCATTTAACACATAATGTTTTATTTGATAAAACGAAAGCGAAAACCTCGAACCAACAATTAATACTTATAAACTGTTATAAACTTGGTTTTAGTTCAATATATGTATAACTCCGTGCGACAATTTTGCATTTATTTTATTGGACCTGGGTAAGACAATATACATGTGAAACTATAGAAACTGTGTACTCGATTTTTCATTTGGTGTTCCTTTCTTCTTTTTACAGGACTTTTAATTTCCAAGGGATATAGATGTTTAAATAATTTATTTTCATACTTTAACGAGTCGTGCACATATTTGATATGGGTATCAAATGAAAGAGAATAATATCTGTTAAACATACTTTAAATATAATGCTTCTATAGATATTTATTTAGTATTAACAACAATATCAAGTTTATTTATTTAGTTTATTCATCTTTTATTATTTAAGGGGGAAATTTTGATTTGGTTGTTAATGCTAAACTAATACAGATAGAGGCATTTAGTATTTTTAACAGACATTTTTGTCTATCTTTGCATATGGCTTGTATATGTCACTTGAAAGTATGAAAATAACGTATTAAGACAAATATATCCTTTGGAAATCAAAAGTCCAGTAAAAAGGAGAAACTATCAAAAAAACTCAGTACACAGTTTTTCTACATATTATCTCTAGTTTCATGTAAATATGGTCTTTTTCAGGTTCAAAAAGTACTGTCGCACGGTTTAATAACACTATGCAACAAAAATCAAACGTTCAGCCGAACAAAATATACTTTTTGTGTGCATTGTGGCATTCTGATTCATAAAATCAACAAAAAACAAGTAAGGAAAGGCTAAAGTCGGACGGGGCCGACTATATGATACACTCCACTTTCTATACGAATACAATTCAATTCCGTAATAAAGTGAATACGGGAAGGATTTTTGTATGTTTCCTAATCATAGGCTAATATGACCTGACCCAATTTGTCAAAACGAGAAGAATATTTGTATAGGGCTATGTCCCAACAAGGAATGAAGTGACCCACTTTCACAATAGGTTCTTTCAGTAACGTTTCAGTTCTTTCAATAACGTGTTATGCTCTATTTGAAGAAATTCGTTGAAAATACGTGGATTCTGGGGCGAAAAAAGTCAAGCCATGAACGAAATTTTTATGGGAGCTGTATATCAATCTGAACAGATTTTACCCATTTTCACCATGGGTGTTTCTATTGGTATTCAACCGTTGGATTATTATTTGTGGGGTGCCCTCAACAGTCATTTGAATGAAATTATTTTCCATTATTAACCGGAAGGATTGTACTTTCAAATAAAAAAATAAATTTGAGAAAATATTCAATAGTTTTTTATAGCATTTTCAAAAAAGTTGAAATATACGGTATTTTTATGTTGTTTATAGATTGGAAAAGGTCAAATCGGGAGCTATATCTAAATCTGAACCGATGTGACCCATTTTCAACATGAGTGTTTCTAGTGGAATTACAAGATATTTTGCAAAATTTTAAGAGGTTCTGCTAAAATATGTGGATTCTAGAGCAGAAAAAAAGGGAGCTATATATAAAACTGAACCGACCTCACCTATTTCCACCATAGGTGTTCGTAGTTTAAATATAAGATGATTTGCAAAGTTTGAAGACAAGCTGATAAAATATGTGGTTTCTAAAGCGGAAAAGGTCAAATTGGGAGCGAAATTTTTATGGGAGCTATATATAAATCTGAACCGATCTAACATATTTTCATCACAGTTGTTTCTAGTTGAAATATAAGATGTTTGGCCAATTTTGAAGAAAATCTGTTAAAATGTATGGTATATACAGTGAAATGAGTCAAATCGGGAGTGAAATTCGTATGTGGGCTATATCTAAATCTGAACCGATTTTCTTAAAATTAAATAGCGTTCGTCGTTATTCCGAAAAACTTTGTTGTGTAAAGTTTCATTAGGTTCTGGCTACAATAGTGACCTGTAATTTGATTACGAGAATAAATGGACAGACAGACGGACGGACATTGCTAAATCGATTGATTCTAAGTCGATTGGAATAACTAACAATGGGTCTATCACGCTTTCTTTTGGGCGTTACAAACAAATGCACAAAGACATAATACTACATAAAAATTATGGATATTTTTTTCATTATTTACCAAAATTTAAATTTTCGTCATAGGTACCTTTAATATGTACACAATCAAGTACTCTGAATAATAATATTTTTATAGAATTTACTAGCTTAAGAAGAAACTACTAACTAAGATAACGAGTGTGGTGCTGTCATAATATTTTCTTCCTATTTAAGAAAAAAAAACAATGGATAACAATACTGCCACCTTAACATGTTTCTTAATAATAAGTTCTTTATATCGATTCTATATTTAATAAACACTTATCGGCGATTATAGAACAAATTTCATTTCAAATGGCATGGAAATTCTATAATTGGTGCAATTCTCTTATCGTGGCATTCGTGGCGTATGAGTTATCCTTCATAAAAATAATATTACTCATACGCTTAGTTAACGAATTTAAAAGGCAAAATTATCGATTAATGGTAATTTTATTAATTTATTTCATTTCCGGCTTGTTGTGAGTGTGATATTCTTATCAGTTGCCCAACCAGCTGCTCAAAAACGTATTTTATTTCAGTTAATTTGTCAAGAAACATTTAACTTAATTTGTATAGCCAGTTTGGACTAAATTACTTAAATTTAGTACAATTGTTTGTCTGCATATATAACGTTCGAATTTCGTGTGGGTTTTTAAAGCTCTAGAGCGTTTCGTCATATGTAAATGATAGCATTCATAATGAAATTTTCGTCTTAAAAGCGAAACTCTTTCCTTCAGTCACTATAATCTACAATGAATTATTTTATTATAAATCTATTTTATTAGTAAATGTCTATGGAAAGCTAGTTTTTTATTTGACAACAAAAATAACAACTGTAAATTCAAAAAAATGTGCTTTTATTTTTTGCTAAATACCAGGTGAACGCAAACAACAAAATCAGACGTTGTTTAAAATACCAAATAAGGAATTAATATCATCCAAATAGGAAAACATATTAATAATAAACTAATGTTATATAAACTTATATGTACATAATCGCACTTATTCACACCATAATAATTTTTGGTAGAAGACCAGTTGCCAAAAACATATTCTAATTTGATCGAGCGTTTAGTATGTGAAGTTTGGAGGGCCAAGCGTATTTCGTTACAAAACATTCGATTGAAATATTATATAAATATTTACTACTTAAAAGAGCAACAGACTAGACCTTATAAAGAGATAATCCCGTGCTTAGATTAGGTTTTTTTAAATTATGCCAGAAATATGTTAATTTTCAGACAAGACACTGCAATAAAAAATAATTATTTAATTTTGGGTCATTGAGTCCAGTAGAATAACCTGCGAAGTTTGGAGGTCCAAGCGTATTTCGTTACAAAACATTCGATTTAAATATTTACTACTTAAAAGAGCAACAGACTAAACCTTATAAAGAGATAATCCCCTGCTTACACTGATTAGTACATTTCTCGAAATCCATAAGTTGTATAAGAAATGCGAAGACATTTGATTGGATTTTTTAAATTATGCCAGAAATATGTTAATTTTCCTAAAAACACTGCAAGAAAAACGCCAGCCGAGACAAATAATTAATTATATTTGGGCCATAGAATCCAGTAGTAGATTAGTTAAAACTCAGGACATATTGAGTTTTTATGTTGGTATTGTCTCTCAAACCCTGGAATCCAGTAGTCTTTTAGAATATTAGATAAAAATCAGGAATATTGAATTTTTATGTTGGTATTGTCGCTCACACGATTTTTATCATATTTCAAGAGAGAGAGACTTTTTGAAATAAAATTATTTTTTGTTTATTTGTCGAAATATAACTTTAACAATGATGGCCGCACATTTTCAGGCGGATACAAAGCACTTGATTTGTGCCGCTATTTGTTATTTATTAATTGGACAATTCTTCTATAACAATAATGGTATTGATAGCGTATGAGTTATAGTAATTGGGAATAATATTACTCATTCGCCTAGTAATACGTGTGGGGACAGGAAAGTTTTTTTTTTCAGTTTTCGAAATATGAAATGATGCAAATCTTAATCTAAACATTTTACTTTTCTAATGACAAGGAAAATTATGAACTTGAAGTTCTGTTTGCCGATTCACGTTTCACCTTGAGCGCAGTTCATATCGAGCCATTACCGCCAAAATAATGTATCCCACAATATAATCGAATTTTGCTTTTTTTTATCGAAATCGATATTTCAACATCATTTGCATGATCTGTCAAAATTTCATTTTTTGTTTATAATGTTTACATTATAAATTTTAAAACAATAGCTTTATTCAAACTGATTTTATTTAAAAAAAACCTTCCCCAGTAAAATTTCGAGTTTGTGGGATACATTTTTTCGGCGGTTATGGCTCGATATGTACAGATAATAGTGTTTGTTTATCAATCATTCATAAAATAGTTCGATTCTAACCGTAATGTTTCTAAAGCGAACAAATATATAAATTCTACAATGCATTGACATTCCTCTAGACTTGAGATAATGAAATTTGTTATTTAAATTATAGTGAAATATGCCTAAATGCATAAGAATTGTAATTTATATCAGAGATTGAAATCATTTCAATGCACACTCTTATTAAATTTTACATCGCACCGAAATTAAATGTTGTTATAATTTCATATATCTAATCTCAGATTGTTGTGCGCTAAATAATTGCTACACATTCGCGCACCAGCTTGCAATTTAACGTTTCTTTCTTTTTGCGAAAAAGGCAATGATTAATTTCTACTCTCAAATTTGGCCTAGACTTTTGGATAATTAATCACCACACAACTGGAAGACTGTGAATAACACTACTGAGAGTTCATTAATAAATTTTAGTTGCGAGTTAAACAAACCATCATCAACCACCATTGTGGTCCATATTTTCAGTAACACGATTTTTTGCGATTTTGCTCTAGTTTTTGGTCTCTACATAAATATAGTGGTCAAAGGTGAAATTAAATTAAACTAGTCGCCTTGTGAAACTAAAGGTGCGGGTCCATTTGCGTGAGTATTAACATGAATGGTTTCAATTTAGTTTTAGTTTGTGTTTACATTGAATTTATTTAAATTTCATTTTAATTCATTAATTCATTTGAATTTATAGAATTCAACATATCGACGAGGTTATGCAGAATAACTTCATTGACAATGAATGATCGTTGGGCGTTATTAAAAAAGTGGATAAAATAGATCAGGTTTCTGATATTGAATTTATACGTATAAAGCGCTATTACAGGGTAGGGGGTGCTCAATTACCATCGAATGTATTCAAACTTTGAGAATACATATTTCCGGGTTCTAACCCTTTGCTTTCAGCCTCAGCTTCACCAGGTAATAGAAGTGTGGAACAAAAATAATTGACATTTACTAGAAATCGAAGTGAATCTGCTTTTTAAATCATTAATGTTTTTCATAAATTTAAAAATATAAATAAAAAATTCACTCTCCAATGTAACATCGTTTTTTTTTTGTTTTCTGTTTACCGATCATATGTTCGCAATTATCTGTGAACTTTTGATAAAATGACCTAATTCAAAACATTAATAAAATCCACTCGAAATGATTTCACTATAGAAAAATTGTAAATGTGGAAAATACGAACTGAACATCAACAATCGAAAATGTTTGTTGTTTCTGTGTTTATTTTTCGAGTGGAATCTTTTGAAGTAGATTTTCATGAACTGGAGTGCAGAAAACCATTATTGGGCTCGCATAAAATATTGTCTAAGGGAATGTATTTGCTTGCACGAAACGAAATCAAAAATCGCGCTACTTAAACAAAAATTTAAAAAATATGTTTTAAAAAAAGAAACATTAGTGTCTACAAAGAGAATCATAACATCTACATTTATCAATATATTTTTTACATATAAACATTGTTAAAAAATTAAACAAAATACTTTTTTCCGTCTTTTTTTTCTTTTTGTGATGTTTTTCGTGCCAACAAAAATATAATTTTTTTGGAATTTTTGGTATAGTTTTATCATTCTCTATTTCCATTAAAACTTGTGTTTGCTTCTTGAATTTCATTTCTTTAATATGTAAAAAAACTAAAAGCTTTGTTCACTAAAAGTCAATTGTTTGTTTACAATTTTAGACAAAAGGGCTGTTTTTCTTTAAGCCAGGATAACAAGCTGCGATAACAAAAACGTTAATAAAAATTTAATTTTTTGCTCAAAATAAAAAAATTCTTTTTTAAAATTGTCGCTAAAAGCAATATCAATGTGTGTGTGAAAACAAATTTTCCAAAAAATATTTTGTGTTGACTTTATTGGACTTAACCTCGATAACCATCATTTTGACTTACACTGGATAATTATCCAGGCTAAGTCAAAAATTTTTAACACAAAATTATTTTTTCAAATTTTTTTTTCACACACACACATTGATATTGCTTTTGGCGACAATTTTAAAAAATAATTATTTATTTTCAGTGAAAATTTAACATTTTATTAATATTTTTGTTATCGCGGCTTAGTTATCCAGTCTTAAAGAAAAACAGCCTTAAAGTACACCAATGCTACCAAGTTATCAAAAAGCTAATTTATCGGTTGCAATGCTATCATATCAAATATTATTGCACCGTGAGACAATTGTACATGTTTTTATTGGACCAGAACAAGACCATATATATTAGGCTGGGTCGCGGTCTATACAAATGGAAAAACAATTTCCAACTGCAGTAAATACCTTTCGAATGATGCCTAAATAATGGACATCGGATGGAAATTGACTGCGCAGCTCTCATTTTTATACCCTCACTCTACAGAGTAGGAGTGTATATATAAATCCATTTAGCAATGTCCGTCTGTCCATCTGTCCAGCTATTCTTGTAATCACGATACAGGTCGCAATTGTAGACAGAACCAAATGAAACTTTGCACAACGAAGTTTTTTTGGGATAAGGACGAACGCTATTTAATTTGAAGGAAATCGGTTCAGATTTAGATATAGCCCCCATACGAATTTCACTCCCGATTTGACTCTTTTCACTCTAGATACCACATATTTTAACAGATCTTCTTAAAATTTGGCAAAATAGCTTATATTTCCACTGGAAACACCCATGGTGAAAATGGTTCAGATCGGTTCAGATTTATATATAGCTCCCACGTAAATTTAGCCCCCCATTTGACTTTTACCGCCCTAAAAACCGCATATTTTAACAAATTCGTCAAATTTGGTAAATTATCTTATATTTCAACTAGAAACAGCTATGGTGAAAATGGGTAAGATCGGTTCAGATTTGTATATAGCTCACATAAAAATTTCGCTCATGGCTTGACTTTTTTCGCCCTAGATAGCACATATTTTAACAGATCTTCTTCAAATTTGGCAAAAATCTTTTATTTCAACAAGAAAGACATATTCATAGACATTTTCATGGATCAAATCGTTTCACATTTATATAACTCCCATACAAATTTCGCTCCCGGCTTGACTTTTTCCGCCCACTAAGTATTTTCTTCACATTTTCCATAACACATTATGCAGTGAAATTTGATATTTGACAAAGCTTTTGTTGCATAAGCTTTGTTTAAAATAAAACCGATATAAATAAATAATAAATCATTTGCAATTTAATATTTCAGAATGTTCTTATAATAACTTTAAACCTAAAAAATATATGCCCTCCCATACAAATGTCTCTATCATAGGTAAAATTAAATCCTTTATAACTTCTATACTGGTACATGTAATCCACTATGACTTGATATTTAATTATGTTTTTATAATTGTTTTATAAATGTTGAAGCTGGTACCATGTGTCACGAACCTTCTAGTTCCTTCCAAACAAATTATCCTACCCTAAGTAAATTAATTATTTATAACTTCCGTATATATGTTCTCTGAGAGTGGGGCTTTAGCCGACTGAAGCTTACTTACTTGTTGTAAAAAAAGTTTGAACATTTTGGCTCCAAAAAAACACCTTCTGTATCAAATTATTTCACATAAGTTGTGTCGGGCTTCATTCGAAATATATTGATTCCTTCTATTTAATATTTTATAACACCTTTTGCAACATTTTTCCAAGAAATATGAATTTTTAGCTGTCACTTTAAAAACCCTATCCATTTCACCATCTCCCTGGCTTCGTAATGACTGTTAATGTTAAAATAATATAGATAGAAGCATGAAATTTAAAGTATTTTTAATAGATATTATTCTCTTTCATTTGATACACACATCGCCTTTGTGACTCGTAAAAGTACGAAAATAAATTATTAAAACATATAGATCCTTTGGAAATTAAAAGTCCTGTAAAATGGAGAAAAGATGTTCAGTCTAAAAAAATCTGTCGAATTGTGTTATTAAAGAAAAATCTATGCTTTTAATGAAAATCTCCAAAATCCCAAAAAGTGTGGGAAACCGCCAACGCAATAGAAACGCGTTCAAAACTTGCCCTCATTGGCAACACTCATTAGTCGAAATGCAGTCAGACTGCATGCAAACTCTAGCTGAAATGACATAAGGTCGATTTAGAAATGTCAGCTCCCATACAAATTTGACATTTGTAAATAGTAGACCTTATGTCATTTCAAGCTGAAATCCATTGATCTCGCATGCTGCCTGAAAATGCTATAAAAAGCCATTACGGACAATTGAAAGCCCTCCCTCTTCATAGATGGGCTGCCACCAACATTGTGGTTTCTTCAAATTGCATTTGAACTCAGACATTTGCTCGAGTGTAACATCTTATGATGATGGCACAAAGAAAGCACAGCACACATTCTCAAAGAAATCTCCCGTGTAAAGTTTTTTTTTCATTACAACAAATTTACAAATCTAGTATTTTTTATTTTTATTTTATTTTTCGTTTGACTTACCTGCAGCCGTATGGGCATTTTGGCCAAGTGCCAGTACTGCACAAATACAAAGCACAAGAGGATGATGAAGTTGAAGCTGGTACCGGTGCCAGAAACGTTGTTGAGTTTTGGTTGTTATGTTAACACCACCACCAACACCGCTACTTTTCCTTAGACCATTATCTTTAATTGTTGTTGTTGTTGTCATTGCGGCTGTGGCTGTGGCGGCGGCGTCGGCGACTGCTGCCGTTGTCGTTGTCTGTAACATTTTCACTGCACTTTCGGTGTAACGCTTTCGCCGCTCGTCGTTCGTCTTAACAACAATTGTTGCTTGCTTTAAAACAACAACAACAGCAACACCAACCACAAAAAGCTTAATTTAATACAAAGCAACAATAAAATAAGTGGAAGCCGAAACAACAAGCACACTCACACAAACTAGACAAGACACTAGGCTCGCTGCTCTCTGTGAACTATTACTCTACTCTATCCTACCCTGCCTCGCCTCGCCTCGCCTTGCCCTGTTTTGTTTTGTCTTTTTGGTGTTGTGTGCTACCAATGCCAATGCTGTGCTGCTGCCGCTGCTGATGATGGCCGTGTTACTTGTTGTGGTTATTGCGGCTGTCGGCTGTGATGTGATTGTTTTCAATAAGACCAAGCCGTCCGTCGTCGTCGTTGTTGTATTGTGTGGTGTGGCGGTTGGCGGTTGTTATGTTTTACTGCTTCAAATCACGAAGAAAGTTTAAATACGCACATAAAAATTACGATCTTTCTACGGAAGATGTCTATTAGTGGTGGCTGACTGGATGGCTGGCTGGCATAGATGTACAACGATACGATACTAGCATATATATGTATGTGAGTGTGTTGCTGTGTGATCACTGTGGTCGGTCACTGGTCATCTCAGAGTAAGCATGGCCATTCAATTCATTGTCTGCTGCTATTTGTCATCAGTTTCATTTATCATTTGGAGCTACTCGACTTTGTTGTTTAATGGCGATGAATGGGGTTTGTTGTTTGTCCGTCCCCGTCCCTTTAATAAAAACGAAACACAGTGGAAATCACGACCTTTTAACACGATTCAGTTATTTAATTATTCCAATGATTGATTGATTCATTAATTTATACTAAATTTACATGCATATGTATGTATGCAGTGTATGTCTGTTTGTTACGCCCGCCAATCATAGTTCAGAGTTCATTGAATGATGTCAAACAGCCAAAGATCCTGTCCCTTACACTCGAGAATGTACTAGCAACGAGCTAACTTTTGAATGAAATTGTTATATAGGGTGGGCCATGTAACATTTCAAATTTGAACTACTGAATACTTTGACTTTGAAAGGTAGAATAACAGGAGGGTATATATCATTTGGGACGGAAAAAAGTGTAACGCAATGAAGGAGTGACTTAGGGCCCTAAGTATGTTTGGGCCAAATCCGTTTCATGACTTTTTAAGGTGTTTGAGCCATGTCCGTTCGTCCACCTGGCTGGCTGGTGTACACGATAACTCTCGAAAGGAGTTAAGGAATCGATTCAAACTTTGCACATGGTAATATTTTTCCGAAACAAAGTTTAAGTTCCAAGATGGGCGAAATTGCCAGGCCTCTTCTGGTACCTCCCACACAAATAACCCATAGTCCATATAACTTCCACGCGGATATTCGTTATCAGCTACATTTTGGTATTTGATAAAGTTTTTATAATCAGTTTATGTGTACAAAATATGATGGGATTTGCCACGCCCCTTCCAGTACCTCCCATACAAATCACGCAAAACTACATAAAATTAAAGATTTTATAACTTCTATACTAACGCTCGGAATACTGTGAAATTTGATATTTAGCAACGCTTTTATAGTGGTTATATTCTCATAGAATATGGGCGATATTGCCACACCCCTTCTGGTACCTCCCATACAAATCACGCAAAACTAAGTAAAATTAAAGATTTTATAACTACTATACTAACACTCGGAATACTGTGAAATTTGATATTTAGCAACGCTTTTATAGTGGTTACAATCTCATAGAATATGGACGATATTGCCACACCCCTTCCAGTACGTCCCATACAAATCACGCAAAACTAAGTAAAATTAAAGATTTTATAACTTCTATACTAACACTCGGAATACTGTGAAATTTGATATTTAGCAACGCTTTTATAGTGGTTATATTCTCGTGGAATATGGGCGATATTGCCACACCCCTTCTGGTACCTCCCACACATAGTGGCATAAACTTTGATTACAATAAAACCGACACAACATCCATACGGGTAGTCAAATCATTTGCAAATTGTTATTCAATAATTTTTCTATAATCACTTTAAACCTAAACAATATTTACGCTTTAGCCACGTCCCTTCTTGTACCTCCCACACAATTGTCTCTATCCACGGAATCCACTATGACTTGCTATTTGATCATGTTTTTACAATTGTTTTATAAATGTGGAAGCTGGGACCATGTAATACGAACCACCTACTACCTTCCACACAAATTATCCTGCCCTACGTTAAATTTAATTCCTTATAACTTCCGTATATATGTTCTCTGAGAGTGAGTGTATATATAAGTCGGTTTAGCCGACTGAAGCTTACTTATTTGTTTTTTTTTTTTCAGATTTATGTTTTACATTTGCAAAATGGGACGCTATACGCTCGAATAAAAGTGGAAAATATTGAAAAACTACTTTCAAAGTAGTGAGTCTTTAACGCAAACTATAAGAAATTTACGTGAAAATTTTTCGTATTTCCAGATGAAGCTCATTTTCACCGCGGTGGCTCTGTCAATAAGCAAAATTACCGCATATGGGGTTCAGAGAAGCCACAGTTGACTATTGAGGAGCCAATGCATTCACAACGAGTCACTGTTTGGTGTGGATTTTGAGCTGGCGGCATCATTGGGCCATTTGGTTGGTGGGATGATGAATGATATTGTGTTCCGCTATTAAATGACAAAGTTCAATCTTTCCAATCAAACCAGAAATTTAAAAAAATAATAAATGATCAGTACTTTTCTAGAACCTATTCTAATTTAAAATTTTAAATGGCCCGCTCTAGAGCATTCGTTAATATAGAAAATAAATTACTTCCCCTGAATAACTCAAGAATGTGATATTCGAGGACAGTTCAATAAGAAGACCATGTCCTAGAGCTGGCACCACGGTAATATTAGTAGTCGATTTCGACTATTCCTACAAAAAGCCGATCCCTACACCAGTAACAAACGAATATAATTAAGTTCATCAAATACACAGTCCGATGGTGCATATAACACTTGAACCAGATAATACAAATCTAAAACAATAGGCGAAATAGAGTTCATTTCATTTTCAACTTATTGCCCCTTAATAGGAAAATTATTTTTAATACTTATTCCCACCCTATGACACCGGTATAAATGTCAAAACAACGCAGAGAATATGTGCTAAAAATACTTTAAATTTCAAGCTTCTATCTGTATTAGGGTAGTATTAACTATTATTTAAAGTTTTGTCTTTAAAAAAACAAGATATGAATAAACTAGAAAAACTAAGGGGTAAACTTGAAATAAGTGTTAATGCTAAACTAATACAGATAGAAGCATGATATTTGAAGTATTTTTAATAGATATTCTCCTCTTTAATTTAACTCTAATACCGTTATCATAGGCAGCGAACAAGTATATAAAATAATTTTTTGAAAAATGTATCCTTTGGAACTTTATAGTCCTGTGAAGGGGCAAAAGGATGAAAAAATAAAAAAACAAAAAACGACAAGTAACTCCTTATAGTGTCATATGTATATCATCAGGTTCCAGTGTAACGACATTTTTTAAAAGTCGAAACAAATATTTTTTGTGTGCATTGAGATAGGCAGATTCATAAAATCAAAACAAAATTAAAAAATATTTGTACTCTCATTTTGGATATATTGGCCCGATTGCACCCACTTATATGTCCAATTGAAGGTAATTAAATTGTCTATAAATGTTGCGAATTACACTTTCATATAGAAACAGTAACTTAGGAACATCCTCCTTTGGGAAAAAATTATTATTCCAAAAAAAATCTATTTTTGCCGGCACGAGAAAATCACAATTATTTTGTAATAGCTAACAGTCCAACGCAAAAAAAGACAATGTTTAGGTTTAAAAAATCTATGGATAAATGAAGAAGTTATGATAGATACTCTTTGTAGATGCAAAATAATTTCATTCAAAACTCATGATTTTTTAATTTTTATTTAAATATCTTTATCCACAGATTTTCTTTAACTAGGCCTTGTTATCATCGTTAAAAATAAACTTAAATAAAATATTCTCTTATCTAATTTGTAAAGGGATTTTTCGCGCTATTAAAGGTTAAAAAATTAATATTTATTTAAAAAAATCTTTCTATCTATCTTCTATATTTATCCCTAATTTTTTACATAAAAGTGATTTTTTTCGAAAAAAAAATAGTTTTCCCTAGTTGTTGAAGACTATTTCTATGTGAATATATAATTCACAATATTTGCAGCCATCTTTATATTTAACATACCTTATTTTTTACATATCTCGGTTATTGTTATCGGACTTATATTTCCAAAAACAAATATTGGAATTGGAATTTTAGAAAAAATTAAAAAAATATATATTTTTTTTAATATCGTTTTCGATTTTCAAATGCCAAAATACATCAGAAACAAGACCCTTCCACAATTTTGTTGCATAGTGTAATTTCCAACTACAAAAGGGTGTTTTTAAGGCGGTATAAAAAGCGGCGGGAAGGAACAATAACTTTATTTCTTACTCAAAATATTTTTAAAATAATTAAAAAAATAATAATATTTTTTATTATCATTCGGATGTAGATGTTGTCATTTTGTTTCACTTCATCAAAAGAGTGTTGTCATTTAATCGCTATCAAGTAATTGTAGTTTACTTTGACAACTTGTTAGATATGTTTTACAAGAGAGCCGAATAAAACACCACTATTATGGCACAACTGCACCAATGACAAAAAAAATGGTGGCGAAAAAGTGAACACCGTTCAGGTTAACCCCTGAATTGCTTTGAGAGATCGCCAAGTGAAAGTGCGTGATACATCGTGACATCGTAGACATCTCACCGGACGGTGTGGATTACATTTTACATGATCATATGCATATGCATATGAAAAGAAACTGTCAACAAGATGGGTGCCACATTGTTTGACAAGCGAACAGTCATTGCCAAACATTGCTTTGAAATGACCGCACTCTATGCAATGTTTGGCCAACGTAATATACAGCAAACGCAGCAATGGATTGAGACTGGTGCACCGATGAAGCCTGGAAAGTTTATGTTGGCATACTAAGGTGTGATACTCACCAACCATTTAAATACATAAGAAAAAACAATCACAGAAGATTATTATATTTCACTACTGGACAATTTGAACGTTAAACGTGTTGAAGAAAACGACCACATTCGGGTAAAGAAGAAAATGCACCGCATGGAAATATTGCTTCCGCACCCACCAAATTATTCATCATGTAGCCCAAAACATGTAGGTTTGGAGACTAAAGGTGCGGTCCCATTGGGCAAATACTTGAAGAAAATATATTTCTTCCTATTTGTTCACACAGCATACATTTATTTTCTCCTTGTAATAATAATAATTTTTAAAATTTCTTGTTAACCTCTTAAATATATGTTGTGGTCAGGTTGAGGCAAACAAATATTTGTCGTTTTTTGTCAAATATTTGCCCAGTGTGACAATACCTTAAGGCATATTTTGTGAAGCTTGAGAAATCATACTCAAGGATGAAATAATGAAATTAGAAAAGTGTATATTGTAGGTTGGTCCCACATTGAAATTAGAAAACGATCTACAACGAGACTATGCTGAGAAATAAATTAAAATTCGAAGAAAATAGTTTACACGTTTTATTAATTTATTTTTGTACTTTTGCGAGTATGCGATATATGCATCAACTGAAGGAGAATAATATCTTTTAAAAATACTATAAATTTCGTGATTCTATCGATATCACCGTACGACAATTTAAAAAAGTCTTTACACTTGAACCGGATGATATACGTAAGAAACTATAGGCAAAATGGAGTTACATGGCATTTTTAGTTTTTCATTTCCTCATTCTGTTGACCCTTCGCAAGACTGCAAAGGTCCAAAGGATACAATTTTTCAAAAACTTATTTTATATATTTGTTCGCACCCTATGATATCCGTATTAGTGGCAAATTAAAGAGGAGAATATGTGCTAAAAATACATTTATATGTGAAAAACGCAAAAGTACATCAAGAGATCAATATGATGCTCGTTCGTTTACGGTGCCAATGATAATATCATTCCTAATAGACATAACGCATACGCCACCCAAGTGGCCATAAGAGAAGTACACAGTTTATATAAATTCCAAACAATTTAAAATGAAATCACATCTTTTTATTCCATCGAAATATGCTAATGGAATTCCCAGTTCTACTCGCCCATTTGCAATCCCAACCGATCTACGTCTTAGACGTATTTGGTACATTTTGACCTTATATTTCAAGATGTGAATGAACAGTTGAGAATGGAATATCTACAAATGCCGTAGTTAATAAGTTCGCTCATCTCGAATCGTATTTTTTACATCGGAATATATAACAAGCAAGGAAAAGTCGTGCGGGGCCGAACATATGAAACTCCACCCCACTTCTGGCTCATTATAATTCAATTCGGCGAAAGAAAATGAAATCGGGAAAATTTATATGTGAGCTATGTCAAAGATTGAACGATATAAACCACTTACACCGTATGTACTTGTGGTTGAAATACATGGTGTTGCACCAAACTCGAAGAAAATCGGTTAAATTATGTGGTTTCTAGAGCGAAAAAGCTCAATTCGGGGCGCCATTTCAATGGGGACTATATTTAAATCTGTACTGTATTGAACCATTTTCACCGTAGATGTTTCTAGTTGCAGTATTAGGTGTTGTGCTAAATTTTAAGAAAATCTGTTCAAATATGTGTTTTGTACTTCGGAAACAATGAAACCGGTAAAAAAATATTTTTATATGTAATTCTGAACCGATCTTCTTCCCCACTATTCGAAATGTAGGTTGCTGTACAAAATTTGAAGAAAATCTGAAGAAATATGTGTTTTTTAGAGCGTAAAAATCGAACGTAGCGCGAAATTGGTATGGGGGCTATATCTGAATCGAATTCCTTCAAATTAAATAACATTCGTCCTTTTCCGGACGACAATTGCGGCCTGACTTTGATTTAAAGAATAAATGAAAAGACATACGGACGACTCAAAAAGTGATTATAAGTCGATCGGTATAATAAATGGTGGGCATATCTCGTTTCCTTTTGGATGTTACAAGCAAATACACAAAAACATAATACCCTAGTGGAGGGTAAAAAGGCGCGATTTCGCAAAAAATGTACTTACAACCTTTTAGAATTAAGGGATGTATGCATATGGTCATCTCCCGACATTCGCACGCAACAACTCCAAAAACAAGAAAGGAACTGAAAAAGTCAATCAGCCTTTTTAGTGTTCTAAAGCGCTTAAAGATTTACATTTTTAAAATATATCGTCAGAATTTAGTACAAAATGATAAACAATTTTACACGGAAACGGACGCGACAAAAAACAGAAGTACTTTTGAAGGTCTTATACAAATATACAAAGTTCAGTGATTTTTTCAGAACTCTGTTTTTCCATATATACATGTAAATGAAGGTCAGAGGATATATTTTGTTCGTAGATTTATGAAATATGAGAATTATCTCTTAATTTTTTTAATTAGGTACAGCATAAATAAGGACGCGACAAAACGGACGGGACAAATATTTCCACTCGTAGTAAGACAAATTAGTAATTTTCGTTAAGACACCTCAACTTTTAATAAAAATAAAAGAGAACATGTTAACTTCAAGTTTCATAATAAAAATGTTGTCGAAATAAGGAAAAAATAAAGTTAAAATCTATTAGTGTGGTCTGATTTCATTTTTTTGATAGACCATTTTTGGAAGATGCCCATATGTGAATTGTGTTCGCCTTTCCAGGCAACTGGGCGAATGATTAATATCATCACGAATAAGCAATAAGTATACGCCACCCAAATGGTGATAAGAGGATTGCACAATTCATAGCACATCCAAGGCATTTTTAATCAACAAGTTTTTATGCAATATTTGCATTTTCAGTACTTGCTTCTTCTTAAGATCGATTTCGTAGACGTTTATTTAGAAAGTTTTAACCTTCGAGCTCGTTTTGTTTACATGGTAGCGTGCTTTCAACAGATGGAAAGGCGGATGTGGCCAGATCATCTTTTTGGAATATAATTTTTGGGAATATATTCAATTCGAACAATCGTCAAATAAACTCAAAATGTATGTTAAGCTCAAAATTATAAACAACAAGTTAGATGCAGCATTTATAAAATTAGTTTTTTTGTTTCAAGACTATTATTTTGTGACCCTATGGTCACACACGACAATTTGGAAAATGTTCTTAAGAAATGCAATGGAATTTTTAAAATGATTTCTCAATTCTCATCTATTCTCCCTTCTACCAAACTAAACCAAATTCAATACCGCTTTGACCAACCTAACTAACTAGCATTTGAGTAGGGCATAGCGTTCTATTTTTATTTTAAATATGTGTTGCAATATTTCTGGAAAAACGTGAATGCTTAGATGCCTTGCAAAGCAAAATGTATTATTTTTTCAAAAGACAACGTGCTTTGGTGTTTGCAGTACCCAGAACGTCCGTTCGTAACAATGCTACCCACTAAACACGGTGGCGTTTAACGTGAGTTCTCAAGTAACACAGTGACACACATATGAACTATGTATTCACGTACATATGTATGTTTGGCTGAGTCTTGCTGTCGTCAGTAAAACAATAGAGATTTTAAGATCCTATTTAGAGAAAAATGTTATGAGAATATACAGCTTAAAAAAAATAAAAACTATATATAATATAAATAATAAAAAGGAGCCTTCGCGCTGAATGTTTAAAATAATATTTGAAGTAAATTTTTTGATTTGAACTGGGATATTGTCCTGGCTCAAGACCATTTCGCATATATACTTAATAGAATGCAAATTTATTTACAAATGGTTTGGTGACATTTATTATATTTGTAGTATTTACGAAATAAGTCTTGGCAAAACGAATGAGAATTGCTTCTTGGTTACCATTCAAGTGTTTTTTAAAAACATTGAAGTGCTTTTTTTAAATGTTCGTTAAAACTTAAATAGATGAAAAACATAAATTTCAATAAACATACTAAATTACATAGTTTTAGGAATAAAATCATTATTTTTTATAAATTTCCCTAAATTCAAATTTTATTTCACACAAGAATGAACTTACTAATTTCAAAGTATATTTGCTGTAGAGAATTTTTTCTAAGTAAAATTACTTAATTAATGCCATTTTTTATTATATGATGTAAATATATATTGTTATAACTTTTTTTTTAATTTAAAAAATATAGTTAATTGTGAATAAGTGGCACTGTGCTACAATCGTCAACGTGGCAATTTAATATTGATTCATCTCACACAGTTAAATATAAAGTTAAATTGGAAAACATATTTTAAAGCCAATCAAATTTACCATACAAGTTTTTCAATAAACTATAAATATGAAACCTAATAGATGCAAATCTTTAAATAAAAAATCAAATATCAAATGACAGGATATTCCGATCATCCCTAAAGAAGTTTTCAAGCCTTTAATTTACATAGTAAGAATAGGATGATTTATGTTGGATTTTGACAAATATCAAAATATCACTGATTCTGAATAATCGCATGGAAGTTGCATTGATTTTATGTTAACCTAATATCTTAGCCATTTGCGTGGTAGGTATCGAAAAGGACGTCCATTTGCGAACATTGGGGAAAATTTACTTGTGCAAAGATTGATTTAATTCCTCAACTCCTTTTGAAAGTTATCGTGCAACACAGACGTATAGGCGACATGATACCAACTTAAAAAAAACAAGGATTTTGTCAAACTTCTGTTTGTAACAAATGATACATACATATCTATCGTCACCAGAAATGCAAAAGGTTCTATCATCACTTTTGATAATTTTACAGGAGAATCAAACCTAATAGATGCAAATCTTTAAATAAAAAATCAAATATCAAATGACAGGATATTACGATCATCCCTAAAGAAATATTGAAGACTTTAATTTAACAACATACATACATAGTAAGATTAGGATGATTTATGTGGGATTTTGACAAATTGATAAATATCAAAATATAACTGATTCTGAAAAATCGCATGGAAGTTGCATTGATTTTATGTTAACCTAATATCTTAACCATTTGCGTGGTAGATATCAAAAAGGGCATCCATCTCAGAACATTGGGGAAAATTTACTTGTGCAAAGATTGATTTAATTCCTCTACTCCATTTGAAAGTTATCGTTCAACACAGACGGATAGCGACTTTAAAAAACAAGGATTTTGTCAAACTTCTGTTTGTAACAAATGATACTTATATATCGTCACCAGAAATGCAAAAGGGTCTATCATCACTTTTGATTATTTTAGAGGAGAAGCAAAAAACTGAATAATATGAAAACCATTGTGGTTGCAATAGCGATTTTTCTGGATACTTTCAAAACCAAAAATGCAATTACATTAGAAGGTAGATCGTGTTCAATCTTTGCGAAAATTGGGAATACACAGTAAAAAATTGTTAATATGCTTTGAATTTCGTTCATAAAGTCGCCATTTTTGTCTAAAGAAGGCTAAAATTTGATGAGGATGTGCATTTTGGTGTAATGCACAATTGTCAGTCAAAAACTCAAAGTTTCAGATTTTTGTGTTGTTCGCCATTTCTGTTGACGATATGCTCTACAACCCTGTAGGATGAAGGATATACACATTATGTAGCATTGTTTGGAAAGTCTAGTTGGCCACACTGGGTTAATTTTAATTTGTTATTATTATTATTTTAGTTATTTAATTCGTCTTCCTTTAACCTCATCCATATAAACTGGTTTCATGGAGTTTTTACGTTTTCTTCATCGGAACTTTAAACTTCCACCGAATGAAAAATTGTGCCACAGCGAGAATATTTCTAACACCAAAAATGGAACAGTTACATTTTCGTCACCTCTCTCTCTCGCTGTTTGTTGTGTGGCTTAACAACATTTTTCAAATTAACGGGCAGATATATAAAAAAATTAACAAACCAGCATAACATACATTGCATACATACGACATACATACATATGTGTGTACATACGTATATACTTATATAAAAGTATAAAATTTCAGACTAGTCTGAGTAGCACTTGGACACTTTTTTCTCTTAGTAGACTATGTGCGAATCTCAGATTTTTTGTAATTTTTTCACACAAATGCACTTTTGGAATGACACTCTCCAACCACACTCTCGCACACAACACGGCAAACAAACATAAAAATGACTACCTACGTGCACATGTACATTTGTGTGGCTTATATCTTTGTGGGGACACTTGAATGGAGTTTCATTGGGTCTCGATGTGATTTGATTCTATAGTACATAAATCTGTACACAAATACATACATACATGCATGGAGAGTGATGTATTTGTGTGACTCGCACTACTTTCAATTGACCTCTTGACAATTAAGGTTTGAATTAATGTTCTGAACCTGAATTCCACAGAAAGTGTATTCAATTAACAATCTGTAGTTTGTCATAAATCTTTGCAGATATTTGACGACAACGGCGGCGGCGGCGACAGACCGACAAACATTTGTGTGTGTGTGTGTCAATACTGCTGTAGTTCACTCCCAAATAAATCTTAATTAATTGTGTGTAGTCTGTGATAAAAGAAATTAATCGTTCACTTCACACGAATGCCACAAATATTACTTAAGAAAGAATGTTTGAATTAACGGCGATTCTTTTTCTCTTCCCACATCCGTATGAGTGCGTGTGCGTGCGCGAGTGTGTGTGTGCCTATGCATTTGTGCATGAGTTTTAATTCATAATTTAGCATATGTATGTTTGTTTAAACTTATTTCTTTAAATTATATTACTTGTTGTTGTTGCTCTTGTCACAAACTTTTTTCTTCTTTGTTTTATTTTATTTTTCTATTACACTTTCAACACTTTTTGAACATTTTCTTCATATGATATACTCGACTTCCTCCTCACGATCCATTTAATTCCGAGACTGAGACTGTCTTATGGTGACATTAAAAACCGTACAAAAAAATTGAGATGCTTTTTCTCTCCGTCTCTCTGAGTGTCTATGTATTTGTTGTACGTGAACGTGTGCGTGAGTATCGTTTGCCGTTTGTAAGTTACTTTACGTTGAAGTAAACGATCGAAAGAAAGGTTTGATGCGCTGCGCAAATACTGAATGAGTGTCTTCTAGACATGTCATCTAGTTTTATATACCAGTGAAAGGCTGCGGCGCGTCGTGTGGCATCACGAACGACGAAGCAGCAGCCGATAGCACTGCGCGCCATTCGCCGCCGCCGCCGCCAGAGCCAACATCAAACCACATAAAACAAATTTTGAAGCCGAGTGCTTTTAAATTTAGCCTTATTGTTGGTACTTACTCTACTGCTATCGTCTATGTTCGAATCAATATCGTGGTGGGGTTGGGGGGTTGGGGAATGAAAAATAAACAAACAAACAAACAGTCGAATGGGCAGCAAACATCGGCAAGTTGCCGAAGAAAATGAAAATGAAACTTGCTTTCGCAGATGTGATGTTTGTTTGTTGCAGCACTCTTCTGTTCTGTTTACGGTTTACACGGTGGAACAACAAACTTAAAATGCATCTAACTATTCATGGAACAGAAAAAAATTATTTATTCCGATTAAAAAAATATGTACTGATATATAGGGTGAGACATGTAACATTTTAAATTTGAACTACCGATTGCTTTGACGTTGAAAGGTAGAAAAACTTTCATTTTTATTTTCAGGTTTATGTTTGACATTTACAAAATGGGACGCTATACGCTCGAACAAAATTGGGAAATATTTAAAAGTTACATCCAAAGTAGTGAGTATTTAACGCAAACTGAAATAAATTTACGTGGAAAAATTTCGAGAAGAGATCGGCCTTCATGAAGCTCATTTTCATCTCGGTGGCTATGTCAACAAGCAAAATTGCCGCATAAGGGGTTCAGAGAACCCACACGTTACTATTGAGAAACCAATGCATCCCCAACGAGTCAGTGTTTGGTGTGGGTTTTGGGCTGTACTGAAAATTGGGTTGATCGGATGAGGTACTGCCGAGCCAGTCGTGGTAGTCGTATGAATGATAATGTGTTTTATTTTTAAATGACAAAGTCCAACCCTTCCAATAAAACCAGAAATTTGAAAAAGTAATCAGTACATTTGTACAGTCGATTCTAATTTAAAGTTTTAAATGGCCCAACATATATATACATATACATATGGCAATTTGTATGAGATCTGACATTTGTATGTCATTTCTACTAGATTTCACATGCAGTGTGACAAGGCTATTATGACATTTGAACTAGATTTCGTATGTAGTGTGACAAGGCTATAAACCCAATTTTTGTGATATTGACCAAAAAAAAGAAAAACACGTAAATTAACTTTAGTCGGCTAAACCGACTTAAGGGTTGTTTAGACGTACCAAATATTTGCGCAAAAGGGCTGTTGGGTAAATATTTTGAATTTGTGGGTGCGCTTTTGTGTTATTGTGCAAAATTTTGAATAAAAATCAGAAATTTTTGCCGAATTTGTAAAATTTTTTGTATTAGCTGGCGTTTATCACTTCAACAAGAATTTCAACGTGAGCAGACTAATATTTTTTTCTTGCGAATTTAAAGAAAATACTGAACTTTCCATGTGTATGTGCGGGTTAACATTTTCGAAAAGAGAGAAAGTAGAAATATACAATACAAATTAAAAATAACTAATTTATTTTAATTTATGAAAATGCAATAACTAAATCTTTACCACTCAGGGAAATGAAAAAAACAGTAAAAATTTTTATTATTTTAAAACGCAGTGGTTCTACACATGTTGTCACTTTAAAATCTCAACGAAAATGGTTTTGTACAAATCAATTGCGTGTGAGTGGCTGTTGATCAGATGTGTGTGGCGAATAAACAAATAGTACAAATATTTGGTACGTCTAAACCACCTGATATATATACAAATACTAAAGTTTAGACTGAATTTGTGACATATTTAATTATGCCAAGAAGTCCAGTTTTACTGCATTTTTTAGTACATTAGAAAAGTAACATTTTTGTATAACAAATGTCAGAAACATAAGGCCTGTTCGATTGGGCTTACTAGCTTACGATTAAGAGACTTGATAAGGTGGCATCATTGTTGTCCATTGGTTTATCTTAAATGGATTAAAAAGAAAAATCTGGCAGCAACACTAAAAGAGTTACAAGCTACATTCTTGTTAAGCGAGTAAATTCCACACAAAACTTAAGCTAGTAAGCCCAATCGAACAGGCCTATAAACTTTTTAGATTAGGACTGTTTTTCTTTAAGCCGGGATAACAAGCTGCGATAACAAAAACGTTAATATATATATTTTTTTTGCTCAAAATTAAAAAAAATATTTTTTCACATTGTCGCCATCTACAATATAAATATATGTGTCAAAACAAATTTTCAAAAAAAATATTTTGTGTTGACTTTATTGGACTTAGCCTCGATAACCATCATTTTGACTTACACTGGATAAAACAACAGTCAACAATTTTTAACACAAAATTATTTTTTCAAAATTTGTTTTCACACACACACATCATTATTGCTTTTGGCGATAATTTAAAAAAGAATTTTTTATTTTCAGTAAAATTATTATTTATAAATTATAAAGGGTGATTTTTTAAGAGCTTGATAACTTTTTTTTAAAAAAAAACGCATAAAATTTGCAAAATCTCATCGGTTCTTTATTTGAAACGTTAGATTGGTCCATGACATTTACTTTTTGAAAATAATTTCATTTAAATGTTGACCGCGGCTGCGTCTTAGGTGGTCCATCCGCTTAGTCCAATTTTGGCATTTCCACGTTTTTGAGTAACAGAGACCCAATTGGTGCGAACGGCGACGAATCGAAAATTGGTGGTCATCATTAACACTGGCCGATACAGCTGCGATATTTTCTTCAGTTCGCACTCTACGTAAGCGTGTTGGTGGTTTAATGTCCAACAATGTAAATTTGGTGCGAAATTTAGTCACAATAGCCCGAATAGCCGCTTCAGTGGGTCGATTAAACTGACCATAAAATGGAAGCGCGCAATGAACTTTCTTAACAGAGCACGCATTTTGATAATAAAATTCAATAATTTGCAAGCGTTGTTCGTTTGTAAGACGATTCATGATGAAATGTCAAAGCATACTGAGCATCTTTCTCTTTGACACCATGTCTGAAATCCCACGTGATCTGTCAAATACTAATGCATGAAAATCCTAACCTCAAAAAAATCACTCTTTATAATAAAGTTATTTAGATTTTTGTTATCCAGTCTTAAAGAAAAACAGCCTTATTATTTGGTTTTAACAATATTCTTCGTAACATAAATATGCCTTTTGTTAATTTTTCTCTTTTGAATAACGAATTTCAAAATGATCATGCTTTTTGAAAGTGAATTAAAGCGCAAAAATTGTACTTTTTTCGAGAAGCTATAAATGTTTTCGTTTATTGTTTCACTTTCGAACGATTTGAAATAACGAATTTGTATGGGATCTGACATTTGTAATCGACCTTGAGCTGAAATCGATTGATTTCGCAAGCAGTCTGAAAAGGCTATTTAATAGGTGCGATATTTTCAAGTAATTCCCAGGAAATGTTCGCTTTTCAACTCGGGATAGGACACACATTTAGGAGTAGTTGGAATATAAAAATATGCTGATAGAGATGGATACCACTGTACCAATAACAACCAAAATTTTAATGTGCTTAAATAATTTGTATGGTTCACAACGCAAGCGGCGAGATTTTACTTTTGCACTCGAATGTTAGCTGCTGAGATGCCACCGCTATCTGCAAAACAGCAGCTGCAAAACCAAACCGAAGCAGCAAATACTGACTGTTGTAATAAACCATCTCTGCGAGCTGGCTGGATGGATGGACGATGTGCAAGTAAATAGAGTAGAAATAATTCAGAAAACAACCTATATTTTACCGCATAAATACTTGAACTTCAAACAAAATCATTTGTACTGCAAACAAGCGTGCGTTCTCTTCAAACAATGTGAGTAAAAGTACGTACACCAGATGTATGTATGTGGTATGTGCATACACTAGCCAGTAGTATGTGCATACAATCGTACATTCATAATGCAAACTCTTCTGCCCGACTGCCACATTCAAAATTGCTACACCCATAGACCGCAGAGTCAGTCAGTCAGTCCATAGAGTAGACAACCAACTTCAACAACAGAGTATTGATGTTTGTATGTAAATCCTCTACACACACACACGCAGGGTGAGATGGAAGAAATTTGCATTAGCAGGTTTGAAGTGTATGCACAAACATGTTTGTATGTATGTGTGTGCACGTTCGTATCTATTTTTTATTTTTATTTACATATTTCTTTCTTTTTTCGAAATTTGCATCGTATGGGGTTTCTTGGTTTCTTCTTGGAATGGTTGCAGCCACATGTGGTGCCGTCGTTTTTGCCTTGTTCGTTTGTTTGTTTGTTTTTCAAAAGAGAGATGATTATTTTGACCCTCATTTTGTGGCAGCTAGCAGCTATAAAAAATCTATTAACGCTCGCTTATGGTCTGCACTTACCTTTCGCCAAAACCACTTTTGATTTGATTAGTGGTGGTCCTCTCGGTTGGTTGTTGGTTGGTTGGTCGTCGTCATTATCATCGATGATGATGTCGATCATTCGGTTACAGCGTTGTAATGTGGGGTACATGCAGATTCATGTTTAATGTTTTCTTCATAGACTCTTTATGTTCGTGCGTCTACGGTGCACAGTGCGGGATTTTGCAAAACATTTTGAGGTGAAATGGCAAAAAATAGTTCGGTCTGTGTGTCTAAAAATGAAAAACGAGTTTCCGTTAAACAATTAATTGGACTTGGAGAAAAAAGTCAGCCAAAGCGGTGCCTTAAGAAACTACTTAACGCTCCCGTGAGAGTGGTCATATAAACCAAAACAGCAGAAATTATTTGCAACCTAGCCTTGTCAGCCACTTTTCTGCTAATTCAGCTGTTTTTCTTTCATAACAACAGTTTTTGCAGTTTTGCTTCAGCATTCAAACTGCTAAAGAGTTTGCAGTCTGCCGATTAAAATATAAAATAAAGAATCAGCGTTTTTATGCAGGATGGCTCCGATTAATAGTTTAAATACATAGATAATAGGCCTGTGCGATTGGGCTTACTAGCTTATTTTTTGTATGGAATTTACCCGCTTAATAAGAAAGTAGCTAACTACTCTCTTAGTTGCCGAGTAAGGTGGTGCCAGATTTTTATCTTTGATTAAAACCAATGGATAAAAAAGTCCAAAAAAGTCAACAAAAAAAAAGATTTTTTTTTGAAAATTTGTTTTGATACAAATATTTATATTGTAGTTGGCGACAATGTGAAAAAATAATTTTTAATTTTGAGCAAAAAATTAAATTTTTATTAACGTTTTTGTCAGGCAGCTTGTTATCCCGGCTTAAAGAAAAACAGTCCTAATATCGTGTATATCTTATATTTTATAGAAAATTTCTTCCATTTTTACGTTTTATATGTACACTCACAAAAATTATCATTCCTATATTTGAATAAAATCCATACTCCAATTCAGTTCAACAATTGTACTCCTGTTTAGTAAAAATTACCTTGAAAGTAGGAAAATTAACTAAGTATGAGTGAAGTTTCCTTATTTCAAAGTCATAGCAAATGGTTCATTTAACAAAAATAGGCTAGTAAATATACTTAAAATCATTTCTTTGGATCTAATAAGAAATTCTTACAATTGAGAAAATGCAGGAAATGTGTGGAAGAAAATTTCCAAGGTTTTATTATAAGCTAAAAATTTTTTGTATGAAAAAAAAAATCAATTAAGGAAATTTTATATAATGTGTTTACTGAAAATTATGCCAAGTTCTTCATACAATTATAAAAAATCACTTCAATTTCGTTTAGGAAATTCTTGAATATTAATCTAAGAAGCAGTTCTCGTCGATTTATTTTTTAAATACTTCAAGTATTCTTCTAAACAACTACTTTCTTTCGCTGTAAACATCAAGTAATAGCTCAAATTTTTATGGCATATGTATCATGCAACTTTTAAGAAATATTTCATATTGTCATTTTTGTATTAGTTTTGAAGCAAAATCATTTGTTTGAATTATTTTTAGTTAAATTGAACTTATTTTAAGTTCACTTTTTTCCTTGTATCGAGTAAAATTTTCCTCAGTTTTCGTAAAAATGTACTTGTTTTGATTAAAATGTCCTCAGTTTAAGTAAATATTTATTTGATTTGAGTAAAAATGTACTCAGTTTTAGGAAATTTTCAGTCAATTTTGCTTTAATTTAATAAAAATACTAAATTTAATTTAAAAATATTACATAGTTTAGGCAAATTTTTTTCTTAAATTTAGTAAAATTACTTGGTTTGAGGAAAAATTTACTTAGTTTTAGGAAAATCTCAGCAAAATTGTACTTAGATTCAGTAAAAAGTACTTGGTTTGAGGAAAAGCTTATTGCAATTTTCCTCTGTTTGAGTAAATATTTACTTGGTTTGAGGAAAATTAAACTAGGATCAAGTTCAAAACATGTACTATTTTCAAGAAAGTTCAATTTTCCGAAATATTAGTTTATTTTAACTCATTGTAAGTTAAATTTTTTCTGAGTGTACAATAAATCTATAAGTGTAAACTATTTGTAAGAGTTATTTGTATGCGTCTCTTTGTTAAATATTGCTAAGATAATGACACTTATAGGGAAGAATTGAAATATTGTACATAACAATTTTGGTTGGTACCATTTTTATCCCTCTATTCCCATTTTACCCCTTAAAAGTACGAATTTGGAAAAAATGCTTTTATAGCCTAGTCACACTGCATGCGAAATCTAGCTGAAATGACATAAGGTCGATTTACAAATGTCAGATCCCATACAAATTTGACATTTGCAAATGGATTATGTCATTTCAGCTAGATTTCGCATGCAGTGTGACAAGGCTATTATATTATGTATGTACTCAATTAGAGGAATGTACACACTGAATTTCGTGTTTCTAGCTGTTGTCGTCGTTTAATATGTACCATTTTTATCTCTTTTGCCCCATTTGGGGTTATTATGGGTATTTTTAGTCCTTGTGAGGGAAATTTTTTTCCTTTGGCCCGTTTTCGCCCAGTTTCAATTCCAACCGATCTACGACTATAACACACATTTATGGAAAATTTGGACGTCCTAGATCCTTTCGCTTAGATGCTAGCGTGTTTTCAACAGACGAACGGACGGACATGGCTAGATCGCCATGATCAAGAATATATATACTTTAAAGGGTCTGAGGTCGATATTTCAAGGTGTTACAAACGGAATGACAAAGTTAGTATACCCCCATCCTGAAGGTGGAGGGTATAAAAACGAAAACCAATCATCTTGCGCGTCAACAATTGTTATTATAGCCTTTTCAGACTGCATGCGAAATCGATTTCAGCTTGAAGTGACATAAAGTCGATTTACAAATATCAAATTTGTACGGAATCTTACAGTTGTTAATCGACCTTATAGCCTTGTTACACTGCATGCGAAATTCAGTTTAAATGGCATAAAGTCGATTTTCAAGTGTCATGTGTCATACAAATTTGACATTTGAAAATATTTAAAAATCTATAGCGTCAACGAACATGCGAACAAACTGCAAATTTCTGACACTTGAGAAGGCTTCTGATTTTAGTAGTTATCTTATAGCCTTGTCTCACTGCATGCGAAATCGACCTTATGCCATTTCTGCTAGATTCGCATGCAGTGTGGCAAGGCTATTAGCAAAATCCCCAAAACATATTCCGCCATACCTTTTCACGCCGATGGCGAAATCTAAATCAATTTCAAAGAGACATTTGAAATAATGTTAAGCTCGATTTTCTTTCGTTTGTAACCCTATTATAGCCTTATCACACTGCATGCGAAATCTAGTTTAAGTAACATAAGGTCGATTTTCAAATGTCAAATTTGTATGGCATCTGACATTTGTAAATCGACCTCATGTCATTTAACCTAGATTTCGCATGCAGTGTGACAAGGCTATTACTGACAAACATAATTTTAACCAAGCAAAAAAATATTTTTGTTGTTGCAAAATCACCCACTGTGGATTGTGTCTGGACGTTAGTTGTGGCATGTGTATGTCTGTGTTAATGGTTAGTATGGCATGGTCGGTTTAAAGATTAAAACAATACACGATTTTCTTCAAATCGAAATTAATTACCCATTGCGTTTTTGGGGGCCAACATTAACTATAAAGTCCATTAACAAGTGCTCACATTCTAGCATGGCAATAAATCAAAACATAGCTTTTGAACAGGAATATTTACCATGAACATGTAGTACATTGTACATGCGTACAGGCAGTCAGTCAGTCGTCTCTGCGTTTCTGCAATTAATATGACCCATATTTGCATAGGAAGCCACCAGTTCTTAATAGCCATTGAATATGTAGGTACGAATAAAATACCATTATAAATGATTGAGTAGATCATGTAGAATGAAAGGTCAAACTATATAAAAATTAGCTTTCTTCACGTTAACCCCTTTACCAAGTTCTACAACAGTGTACACATACATCTTCAAATAAAATAATTGTTTACAAATATTTGGTCTACTTTTCAACATACACACGAAGCGTTAGCCTTGAGATATGATTTGTGTAGATGTCATATAAAAACCTAGACCTAAAAACAATAATTCCATAACGTATGTTTTTTCTTCCGCCGGATGAATGCATCCATTTTGGTATTTCCAAAGTATCCCGAAGAATAGCTATTGTATTTACAATACGTATCCGTTCATTCTAAAATAGGCCTCGCCAAGAAATGTTTTTTTCTGAAATCTTTGTCCGATTCCAATTTTTTTATAATTTGGACTTTTCATTTTTTTTCTTTTTTAAGTTTTATCATTTGGACGATTTGCTTGACTCTGACGCCTGAAAACTTAAAAAACCCCGTAATAGCCTTGTCACACTGCATGCGAAATCTAGCAGAAATGACGTAAGGTCGATTTACAAATGTCATATCCCATACAAATTTGACATTTGAACCCGACCTTATGTCATTTCTGGCTATAAAGCTCTTTGTAAATATTAACATGTTCTCAACATGTTAGTTTGAGTACGATGATGGGAGAAATTGACACGCTGCTCCGTTTCGATTGTTTGTTGTTGTTTTAATTTTTTTATAGAAATAATTTTTCATGTTGGCAATTTCGTGAGTAGTTGAAGGGCGGAATTAAATTTTGTTATACTTTCTGAATAGCTGAATAGTAGTACGAATTTTTTTCTTTTCTGCATAATAAAGAGTGATTTTTTTGAGGTTAGGATTTTCATGCATTAGTATTTGACAGATCACGTGGGATTTCAGACATGGTGTCAAAGAGAAAGATGCTCAGTATGCTTTGACATTTCATCATGAATAGACTTACTAACGAGCAACGCTTGCAAATCATTGAATTTTATTATCAAAATGCGTGCTCTGTTAAGAAAGTTCAGAAAGAAAGAAATTGTGTTCAGCGACGAAGCTCATTTTTGGCTCAATGGGTACGTAAATAGGCAGAATTGTCGATTTTGGAGTGAATATCAGCCAGAAGCATTGCAAGAGCTACCAATGCATCCAGAAAAAGTCACAGTTTGGTGCGGTTTATGGGCTGGTGGCATCATTGGACCGTACTTCTTCAAAGATGATGCGAATCGTAACGTAACTGTGAATGGTGAGCGCTACCGTGAGATGATATCCAACTTTTTTTTGCCCAAAATGGAAGAACTGAACTTGGTTGACATGTGGTTTCAACAAGATGGCGCTACATGCCACACAGCTCGCGATTCTATGGCCATTTTGAGGGAAAACTTCGGAGAACAATTCATCTCAAGAAATGGACCGGTAAGTTGGCCACCAAGATCATGCGATTTGACGCCTTTAGACTATTTTTTGTGGGGCTACGTCAAGTCTAAAGTCTACAGAAATAAGCCAGCAACTATTCCAGCTTTGGAAGACAACATTTCCGAAGAAATTCGGGCTATTCCGGCCGAAATGCTCGAAAAAGTTGCCCAAAATTGGACTTTCCGAATGGACCACCTAAGACGCAGCCGCGGTCAACATTTAAATGAAATTATCTTCAAAAAGTAAATGTCATGGACCAATCTAACGTTTCAAATAAAGAACCGATGAGATTTTGCAAATTTTATGCGTTTTTTTTAAAAAAAAAGTTATCAAGCTCTTAAAAAATCACCCTTTATTAATTTTGATTAATTTTTATATTTGAAAAATTTCCCATCAAAACAACATACAATTCGGTGAAATATTTTTGAAATAATTTAGTTTCAACTTTAACCTATTAGCCAAACCGAACATATTCCCTTATTTTGTTTTAATATAAGCATCCGTATCAAGCCCTATTTGCCAAAAAGGTAAAGGTAATTAATAAAAACCAACTCCTGTTTAATTTTGTTTTTGGTGTTTACGTCTTTTTGGCAAATAGGGCTCGATATTGGAGTTGCCAACAATATGAGTGTTTTTCTTTATGACTGGATAACTAAGCTGTGATAACAAAAATTTAAATAAAATGTTAAACTTTCACTCAATATAAACAAATATTTTTAAAATTTCCACCAACAGTAATATCAATGTGTGTATGAAAACAAATTTTGAAAAAATAATTTTATTTTAGTTTTTTTTTTCGTTTGCATTTTTTTGGTCTGTAATCAATATTTGATTTGAACTGGGATATTGTCCCATTGTTTGTTTGTTGTCATATTGTTTATTACTTGGTGCGATTTTTTAAACGCAAATTCGGCAAGTGAGTTGTGATTCTCGTTCGTTTGTGAGAATCATCTCCTTATAGAGGCCGGGTTTGATGTTGAAAAGTCGCTGCGAAGCCACTTGAAAAGACTTTTGACATGGTCGAAATCATGATCGTGGTAGTCTGCAGCCAAGTAATAAATGTCACCATGCCATTTGTAAATAAATTTGCATTCTATTAAATATAGAAGCAAAATGGTCTTGAGCCAGGACAATATCCCAGTTCAAATAAAATAATTTTATGTTAAAAATTTTGGACTTAGTCTGGGTAATTTTCCAATGTAAGTCAAATTTATGGTTATCAAGGCTAAGTCCAAAAAATTCAACACAAAATATTTTTTTTGAAAATGTGGAAAAATATTTTTTTACTTTGAGCAAAAAAATACATTTTTATTAATGTTTTTGTTATCGCAGCCTGTTATCCCAGCTTAAAGAAAAACAGCCCTAATATGAAAAAAATATTTTTATGGATTTTGAGTAAAAAATGCTATTAAAAAATGCTATTTATCACACTCCTTTTAACTGTCCCATGGATGCTCGGGGTAAACTTTTATTGGCATTTTATTTTGTTCAGATGAAAAATGGAGTCACTTGCGTTGTACTACCTGCGATAGAAATGAAACGAATTAAACGATACAATTTTACATTTATTTTTACTGGAAATCTCAGTACAAATAATATATATATATATTATATATATTATAATTTTGACTTTTTTATAAAAACAATATGATCCATTTCTATATATATATATTACTCAATACTTGGCCTGTTCGATTGGGCTTACTAGCTTAAAATGAAGGACGTGATAAGGTAGCAACATTTTTATCCATTAGTTTTATTTAAATAAATCAGAGATAAAAATCTGACACCACATTACTCGTTAACTAAGTGAGTTTACTACTCACAATTTCTTGTTAAGCGAGTACATTCCATACAAATATTAAGCTAGTAAGCCCAATCGAACAGGCCTACTCATATTACTATGTAGTGTGTTATCGTTTCATTAAAATTTAAAGAGATTTGGATCAGAAATTTTTACAATTTGATACTTTGCTTATTTATTTTTGTCATAATGTACCTATTTGTTTAATGTGATACTAATTTCAACCTCTACTTTGTTTAAAGAGGAGATGGACAGACAGAGCGACATGACTAAACCGATTCAGAAAGACATAATACCCCAAAGAAGGGTATAAATAATTAAACGGTGTTTCATAAAAAATTGTTTTATAACCCCAAATGCGAGCTGATGTAATTACCTGGGGTTCCAAAATAAAAAACAGTATATATTAAAATGATGAAATCCAGGGAGAATTAATGCTGGGAATGAGCTATGAGTAATATTTGTAAAAATGTTATTATATTCGAACATTTAATTCATACGTAACGGTCTCTCCTATATTCCAGACGGAGATTGAGTTGCCAACATTACATTCGCTAAATATTAGTTGGCAATATTTTTTGATAAGAAAATTATTCAGGGTTGTATATGATTATAGTATAAAGGGTACGTAAAGGAACAGCTGAAATACAATGCTGCATTCAGATATGCGGCCAAAATCCAAATAGACCGGATATCTCTCAAAACCGATATAAACAAAATCCAAAAGAGTTGATTTTACAGACTGCAGGCGAACATAAGGTCGATTTCAGCTTGATTTCGCATGCAGCCTGATAATAGCCTTGTCACACTGCATGTGAAATCGATTTACAAATGTCAGATCCCATACAAATTTAAGATTTGAAAATCTTATGCCATTTCAGATAGATTTCACAACCAGTGTGGCAAGGGTATAAGACTATGCTATAAGCCAAGCATGTTTGCTAAAACTCACCTTGTAATGAGAAAAACGAGTCCTTTCACCGATATTAAGGCTCCAGAATTAAAAGGATAGTTTTCGCACACGACCTTATAGCCTTTTCACACTGCTTGCGAAGTCTAGTTGAAATGACATATACTCGATTTTCAAATGACAAATTTGTATGGGATCTGATATTCGTAAATCGACCTTATGCCATTTCACTTTAATTTCGCATACAAATTTGACATTTGAAAATCGAGCATATGTCATTTCAAGCTGAATTCGATTGAGCTCAAGTAGTCTTAATCTTAATCAGCTGTTTGTTGTACGGCTGTATTTAAGGTATCGTCGGTCGTATTTAAGGGGGGCCCTTAAGCGAAGCGGAAAAAATACAACTATTTTATCTAGAAACTCGCTATGCTCAAACTGTCATATGTGTATGGTGAGAAATAAGTCGCATTGCCTTTTTAAACAAAACAAGTCCTACTACCATTTTGTCCATCGCTAAAAGTGCTTAAATCTGCATCTCTTCATTTTCATTGAAATTATGTGAGTTGAAAGCAGAGGACAAAGCCGATATAAAATTGTCAACGGCGGTTATGTTAAGAAATGGTCGATGACGGTCAAAGTCGTGAGAAAATCAACGGCTTAGGTTTATGCAAAATACTGATTGCGGCGGCTAAAAGTCGACTTCAATCGTTGGTATTTGTTAATTGAGAACTTGATTACCCATTATGTGAATGTGAACAATTAGGAATAGCCTCATCGTTTTAAATTTTCCTATATAAAAATAGAGATCACTAAAATATTGCCAACATACTGATATACCATCTTTACTCACAACAACATTTGCCAATTGCAAATCCTTTTTTAAATGGATCTTCATATTCCGATAAATATGCTAATGGAAAAATAATTTTACATAAATACAAAACGACTTTTTTGCCACACTGATCAAAATTCATATAGTGTTATTGAATACATTAATTAGAAGTTTTGTCCTAATTGTTTATTCGTTCGGAGTGCTATGTCATATTTTTATAAGTAGCTAGGCCCTTGCATGACGAGTACTCTTTTTTATATACCGATAATGTTTCCCAACCGAATTTAACCTATTATATCATAAACTGTTAAGTGTATTGTGCGACTAAGAATGGCAGCCGATGACAGTCGCTGATGTCGGCGGCGGCTAAGACTGTTGTGAAAATGGCGGCGGCTACGCGCCGAATACAAGGTGATCGGCTTCGTTCTCTGACTGAAAGCAGCAATAAAAATCGAGACAAAACCAATGTTCTTCATTGCCAAAATCATCTAATTAAATTTATAAGTGGTAAAATAATTGGTTACCAGAGTGAATCCGAAAAGTGTACGGTGAAATTGTGCAGTGTAAGCGTGAAGCAACTAAATAATTTTAGTTGCATTTGCAGCTTTTTTTCTGGGTACGACGAAGTAGGCAGACGACGTCGACGTCAAAGACGACGGACACGGACGGACGTAAAAGATGGCGACGAGCCGTACTCGCATACAACAATCGAAAAACATAAGTTCGATATTTTCCAAGCTCCATGGAGCCTTCTCGGAGGCCTGTGGACCCCAGCGCCTGTCCACGGACAAGAAGACGTTGGAAAAGACTTGGAAACTAATGGATAAAGTAGTGAAATTGTGCCAGCAACCCAAGATGAACCTAAAGAATAGTCCTCCCTTTATTTTGGACATACTACCGGATACGTATCAGCGACTGCGATTGATCTACTCCAAAAATGAGGACCAGATGCATGTGCTGCACAACAATGAACACTTCAATGTATTCATAAACAATCTGATGAGAAAGTGTAAGCAAGCTATAAAGTTATTTAAGGAAGGCAAAGAGAAAATGTTCGACGAGAACTCTCATTATCGCCGTAATCTGACCAAACTAAGTTTGGTCTTTTCACATATGTTGAGCGAATTGAAGGCTATCTTTCCCAACGGAGTTTTCGCAGGAGATCAGTTTCGAATTACGAAAGCAGATGCAGCGGACTTTTGGAAATCAAATTTTGGCAATAGGTGAGCATGGCCTCCTCTTAAGCGATGGAGAAGCTGGACTGACCTATTGTTGTTTATTTTGTTTTTAGTACTCTGGTGCCTTGGAAAATTTTTCGTCAGGAATTGAATAAAGTACATCCCATATCGTCGGGTTTAGAAGCAATGGCCTTGAAAACCACCATCGACTTAACCTGTAATGATTACATTTCAAATTTTGAATTTGATGTGTTCTCACGGCTCTTCCAACCTTGGGCCACTTTACTGAGAAATTGGCAAATTTTGGCTGTTACCCATCCCGGTTACGTGGCATTTCTAACATATGATGAAGTCAAAGCTAGATTACAGCGCTATATACACAAGGCCGGAAGTTATGTATTTAGGTATGTCTGATGAATAAATGAATCATGGTGATTGATTGTGAACTAACCCGAGAATTTATGCTCTACATACACAGATTGTCATGCACACGATTAGGCCAGTGGGCTATTGGGTACGTTACTGCAGATGGTGAGATCCTACAAACAATACCACAGAATAAATCACTTTGTCAAGCATTACTGGATGGTCATAGGTGAGTATTTCGCATTAAATAAAGGGGATATAAAAATCTAATTGTTCTTATGAAAATTCTATAACTCTGGTCTACTTTTAGGGAGGGTTTTTATTTGTATCCCGATGGTCAAGCTTATAATCCAGACCTGTCTTCAGCGGTTCAGAGTCCCACTGAGGACCACATTACGGTAACCCAAGAGCAATATGAACTCTACTGTGAAATGGGTTAGTTTCTTGACACTTTCAAACATTGCAAATTATTAATATAAATATTTATTGTGTTTATTGCAGGGAGTACTTTCCAATTATGTAAGATATGTGCAGAGAACGATAAAGACATACGAATTGAACCTTGCGGTCACTTATTATGTACACCGTGTTTAACTTCATGGCAAGTGGATTCGGAAGGTCAGGTATGTATGCTAAAATTTATTCGCATACATAAAAGCTTTGCTAATTATATCTAATTTTATTTTTAAAGGGCTGTCCTTTTTGTCGTGCTGAAATCAAGGGTACTGAACAAATTGTAGTAGACGCTTTCGATCCCCGTAAGCAGCATAATCGTAGCACTACTAATGGACGCCATCAAACAAACGATGATGACGACACTGAGGTATAGTTTAAAGATGATTAGCTTTAAGTTTTTTGTTTATCATTTATTCAACGACTACAATATAATCCCCCATCACCACTATCAAGCCTAAATATGATCGATATATAAATATTTAAAACAGAAAACATTAAGCTCCATAGATCTTTTCGAAGCTTTTCAGAAGAGATCCAGTTTCTTAACTTGATGGTTTTCATTAAATATAAAAAAGCATGTATCTCTTTAGCTATTTAATACCTTTCAGTTAAAGAGGAGGAGGAGGTAGAAGTACTAATAATGAGATTATGATCGTAAGATGTGAAATATTCGACTAAACATTGAATTTAATGCATTAACAAATCTAATATAAAAACCCTTAATTAATACAGAAATTAATTGCATTTCTAAATTGCATCAAACCTCTTCTGATGGTTGCAATCTCAGTTAATAGTCACCAAACCACCCACCTCTTCTTATATTTATATACATCTTTGTATAAGGCTTCATTTCCCCCCTAAATTATTATTATTTTTAATGTATTTTGCTTAAGCATATTATCTTTTAAAACTCACAAACTTTTTTTAAAAAAAAGCTTCATTTGTAAATAGCATTTTGATTATAAGATGATGAAGAAGAAAAAAAAAACAAATATCAGAACGTATTTATTTTGAACACAGATTAATCTACAGCTCTCCTTAAGCATACGAAAATAACACGACTTTAGTCCTGTTATTAATTTACTTTTACTTTCTATTTAGTTATTGTATTATTTGAATTTAGTTTTTAATTATTATTTAACTGCTGCCCGGGTCCCAAAACCTATTTTCAATTCTTTGGAATTGTTAAATTGTTTCTTTTTAAATGAAATGAATTCTACATTTTTTCTGTTTTCTCTACCTCTCTCTTTCTCCTGTGAATCCTTATGGATGTGAAATTATTATTTTTTCTTTCTTACTACTTCCCTGTTGAATATATAGTTATAATGCAATAGTGGCATAATTATGAATATATTTTGTTTATTTTGCATTTTCTCCCAAAGATTTGTAGAAATTAGCATTTTTAAATTAATTAAGAGTATCACCAACGTTTTATAGAAACAAAATATTTACATAGTAATATATTTTTATAGTGAGTGCATGATGATATACAATAATGGATAATGATAATGAAAACAACATAATCGATTCGTTTTCTTTAATCGTCGATGACCTTAATCTCCACACAATACACAATTTTATATATTTTTAATTGTTTATAAATGTTTTAGTTCAATTATGTTTTTAAGGAGTCTCGAGTACACATTTTATAAGACTGTTTTATAAAAAGAAATATTAAATAATTTTATCGATATTAAAAAGCAGTTCTCGGCTATTTTAATGTCCTCCCCTTCGTTAATTCAATCCATTAACGATCCTTAAACACCGCGCTGAGGCTGCTTGGAAGAGTAATTTAGTTGTAATTATGGACCCTAGAAACATCGTTTTTTATTTTGTTTTTCTTTTTTAATTTTGACAAAACCCAGCTGTTTACAAAAAGTTTTCTGTCACCGAAAGCTTAAAGATTTATTTGTGAATATATAGGAGGATTCGAATTTATACTAGTTACTTACTTATATGTTTAGCGTATATTCGAAAAGGCGCCCGCCCGGCCAATCTCCTTTGTTATTGCATTAGAATCGTGTGGGCAATAATCGGTACGTTAGCAACTATTATTTCACTCCTTAAACCTTATACAGTGCATCAGACAAAAGTTGGCGATTCTTCATTACTCCTATTCCTGTCTTTCAAACATTATTTATGTATATTGTTAAATAGAATTTACAAATTTGTCTTGTAAATTATATAGTTGAAATGAATTGTTTAAATGCGAATTTCGAATTAATGTAATTATATGAAATATGATTATTTTAATGAACTTCTTTCTCTATGCCTTTTTAATTTAATTTTCCTTGTTCTCCTTTTTATGTGTATTTTATAATCATTATAATTGACAAAAAAAAAAAAACAAAAAAACAAAATATATACTATATATATACATATATCCTAAATAAAAATCAAAAATTATTTAACAAAAAACATTGTATTTGTTTATATTTTTCTTTTGAGTTTCATGATTCGTTTTTTACTCTCTTATCTGCGTTACTTGAGCATGATGCATATTTTTGTTTTTTCTGTTTATTTGCGTTTGCGTCTGTAAAACTTTTTTGTCCATCTATACATACATGCATATACAAAATTAATTAATTAAATTAATTAAAATCAATGGAGTCCTCTAGCACCAACAACAACAGCATGCAAAGTTTTTTGTTACAAAAATGTGGTCTAATCTAGAATTTTACACTAGTAAAATATCAAATAATTCTATTAAACATTTGATACTATTGAAATAGACAAATGCACACATCGAGCAAAATATTATTCAGATTTCAATGCAGCGATTCTTCTCTCTCTCTCCCTTGTTCAAACTTTCTACAACAATCACCAAATTTTCACTATATTCTGAGTTCAGTATCCGATTTTGCTGTTTCATTCCACAATTTTGTAATATATGATTATCATTATTGCTGTCTGTACGCAAGTTCGTGTGAGGAAAGACATTCGCGGCAACAAGTACAATTTTCAATTAATAAATTTAAATTTATCTTGTTTAACTAAACTTTGTTTATGCTGTACTGTATATGTATGTATATTTTGAATGTTTGTTTCCGAAATCATTCCCTCCCACCCGCTCCCAAAAAAGTCGAACATTGCCCAAACTTTTTTTAATTTTAAATTATGTCGCACTATCATAAATTGTTACATACAATCTACATATCTACCTTCATTTTGTCCCGGAAAATAGGATACTGGAGAATTTAATATAGCAACATCATCTTTACATGCTTTAAGCAACAATATGACCTCATCGACACATTCCTCGGACAAGCACAGTCCACACACATCTCCTCGCTTCTCCAGACGCAGTACCACGCCAAGTTTAATGGCGGTGCAAAACGATTTATATGCCGGTCATATACCCACATTGTCGTTGGCAGGGAATTCATCCACGGCCAATTATATAAGTGCGGCCACAGCAGTAACGGGTGGTCATCCACCACCATCAGCTCCGCCGATGAGTGCGGTAAATGGCAATGCCCAGGGAACAACGACGGTACCATCATCAACAGCTGTAGTTCCCTCACAAAAGTCAACGAATCGCATGAGTGCTCCCCTAATGGGAACGAATGCTGTCATAGTCGGATATGGTAGCAAAATATCTGGCAAAACGGACAGCAACGATAATTCGAATTCATCGTATGCTATACTACAGCATCTACAGGAATCTCAAGCTATTGTCCCCAAGGAATCGCAGAAACGAGAAGCGAATAGTGCTGCTATAGCATCGTCATCATCATCATCATCGGTGGCTCCACCGTTGCCTCCTAGAAAGTCATCACCAGGTGCAGAAAATAGCATTACTAGCCCAACGAATGGTCATATGAATGGAGCCGGTGGCAGTGGAACTGCTGGGGCTATGCAAAAAGTATCCTTACCACAAACTAGTAAAAGTGTGGATAACATTGCGGCAACATTGGGAGAAATATGCGTCCCAAAGACAACAGCGCCCCCTATTCCACCACACAATACCACAACGAGTCATGTCGATACGCTGGTCGAAGAGTTGCGAAGTCAACGTATTACGAATACACCAGCTCCACTTGTTGTCGCCAATGCGACTAGCACAACATCAAACACAACACTCTTGGACGATGATATTGTGGGGCCAGCCGAGACTATCATGGGCGTAATAGATACCAGACCTCTGGAGGCAAGATCTTCTGCATCCTCCTCGAACTATACGCAATTATGCACTACTACCACCACTTCGACATCATCTTTAGTCAACTCCAATTGCAATTTACGAAATGACCTTAAAGCCACGATCAACGATCGATCCAGTGCCGAAACGCCGAAAGCCACAAATCAACATCATCATCAACAACAGCAACCACAACACCACCACCATCACCAACAATCACAGCCTTTACTTTATGAAAATATCTCTATCAATCAAAAGGGCGACTGCACCGTACCCTATGAGAATATCAATCTAGAATATATAGCACGTCTCATGAACGAGGGATATTCTAAAGAGAATGCTATTACCGCATTGGGTATATCACGTAATAATATTGAAATGGCTTGTGATATTCTACGAGAATTTGTTGCAAAAAATAGTGTTTAAGTATGGCAAGAAAGTAAATTATATGCTCTCTCGTACAAGTATTAGTATATTAATTACTAAAATGTCCCCCACCCCACCAGTCCTTTCCTTTTTATCAAATCAAATCAAATTTCTTTAAAATTGTTCATTCTTCGTTCTTTTTCATTATTAAACTTGGTCTATAATATGGCATATTGTTATTTATTTTTTATTTATATACAAACTTAAATTAAAGAATGTTTTTACTAGGCAAAGCTGTAACAAATTTTTGCTAAACTTGTAAACCACAACTACATTTGGACAAATTTCCCCTTAAACAAATTGCATATAAATTCATACATACATACTTATATACATCGGTCCCAAGAAGATATTGCATATATTAATCCATTTTGTACACGTCTATCCGCCCCACCCTTCCCCCTTCCATTTATGTGGGCAAATTTTGAAAATGTATGATGTAATGTGTGCGTAAAAAATTGAAAAAAAAAAACCGTATGTTATGATTAAACATACATACAGTGAGGCGCAAAAGACTACACACGAAACACTTTTTCCATTTTTGGATAATGTTTAAGTGTGTTCATTGGGGTGGGGCCAAAAGTATGGCACCAAGCGAATACAAAGACGAGTTTCAGCAAATGTTAAATGAAACACCATGAAATATTCCTTATAACTAAATGTATACCTGCACTCCATTTCGTCACACGCACAAGGAACATAAAACTTCTAACATGTGCTTGTCGACGGCTACGATTGAAAACTATGCGAGAATTTAGTTCAATTTTGAAGAAACAACAGGTGATTATTGCGTGAAACTATGGAATGTAGTTCATGGTGGATGGATGCTACTATATACGATTCAAAATGGTGCCATGAAGAATTATATTGATGTTTCTTCCAGACGATTCTTTCGTATGTTGTCATCCTCCCAGTATTTTCGTATTGGTGGCTCAAATTCTTGCAACATTATTATTTCTATTGTACATATCACATTTTACATTTCATTCATAGTAGTAGTAATCCATTTCCGAAAAATTCTTCTTTCTAAACTGGTTAAGTAGGGTAAGTGTCCCTAAGTTCAGCATGTACCAGTAGTCGGCATTTTAGAAATCAAACGTAAATAATAGCGACTGTCATTTAAATAAAATGATGATGATATATGTATGAAACTATAGGCAAAATGAAGTCATTGGCGATTTTTGTTTTTCATTTCATAGGACAACAAAATTCCAAAGGATACAATTTTTCAAACATTATTTTAAATATTTAATCGCACCCTATGATAACGGTATAAATGTCAAATTAAAGAGGAGAAAATCTGTTAAAAATACTTAAAATATCATATGCATCTATCTGTATTAGTTTAGTATGCGCTCTCGGGTTTCTTTTGATGCAAATTAAGTCAACGGCCAAGAAGTTCAAGAATTTCAAAATAGCACGTACTTGAAATATTGTTTATACAGTATAGCAAAAAAAGTATTTTGTCCGTTTCAAAATCTAATGAATTTTAAAATTAAAATTGGTCCATGCATCGCCATTATTCATAAACTAAATTGATTCCATGAACAAGAACATGAAGAATAGTTTGTGTTAATAAAATTCAATGTAATACAAGAAATGGCAAAAAATGAAAACATATTAAAAATTCAAACTCAAGAAAGTATTTTGCTTTTTACGTTTTTTTTTGATGAAGTACATTATAAGCCATACATTATTAGTATTTTGTATGGTAACCATCGTTGGTCATTACAATATTTAAGCGTTTGGGCAATGAGTCCACCAATTTGCTGCACGTTACTACTGATATTTCCCCATTATCCCTGTACTACTTTATTTAGCATTGTTTTTTGGTGAAATTTTGTGATTTTTCGTCTTAACCTCGAGGTAATCCCATATATGTATTCTTGTCAAAAGACTAGAAACTATTTTCAAAATATATTTGTCGGGCTAAAAGTATCTAATTAAAAACGATTGTTAACGACTAATAACCTAACAAAATGTCGGTGAAATTGTTTTCAAGAATGATCAATAATGCAGTATTTGTATTGGTTCTCGGTTCAAATCATATCATTGGCCAGCAATTTTTGCAATTTCGAGTTTCTAAATTTCGCATTTCACTCTAAAATGACTTTTCAGTTGCCATTATTTTCTTAAAAGCAATTTAAGAGGATGTTTGGTTAAACAAAATCATTTTACAAAATATATAAACTCTAATCAGCAAAAAATGTGTATTCTACTAATTCAGATCGGCTGGATTTTTGCAGAAGAATGGTCCGATGATACCTACAGGTCAAAATCTGCACAGTTGCACAAAATACAAAACTTTTTACGACTAACGAAGCCGCTAGATGATTTGAAAATACCATAAAGAGAGTCCCAGAAGCGTTTGATGCTTACCCAAAAATGTCTATTGGTATGGACTGTTTCTTTTAAATTACCCTTTCTTCGGTTTAAACATTCCTGTGCTGTTCGGGAAAATCACGATTGGTTTCCCATATCAAAAAGTAATGTCTTCTCCTCCATCCACACAACTTTACACACAAAATTTACAAGTGCAAATATGGCACAGCTTTGACAATTAGAAACAAAACTAATATGAACGATCGATCATATATATGTATAAGCACCGAAACTGAATGCGATTCTTTTATAGTTAGAATCCCCTACATTCACGGCAAATTAATGCAAACAAAAGCAATCAATTTTTATTTTATTAATTTACCAAATACACACTAACTAACATATGAACATCAGAAGCAAATAATCTCGAACTAAACAAAAACAACAAACAATTTAGAACTAACAATATAGCAGTGATGAAGTTTAATTTTTTAAACCTAACCAAATCGAAACAATATGAAAATGCAACTCCCCCAAAAAATGATCTAACGAAAATTAGTTTGTAATTAATTTTTTTTGCACCGTGTGAAAGAAATGTTGAAAGTCTTGAAAACTCAATCAGATTCAAAAAAACAAATATCAAAAATCTTGTATAAGATCATAATATCGTTTTCAGCATTTATTCACTAATCAATCTTACAAATCTTCAATACTCGTATTTAATCACTACTACTATGATAACTGAACGAAATATGTATACATATATCTACATCTATAGCAGAGGAGAAACGGAAACAACTATCCATTTATCCATCTATGCATTATCCCGCCCTGTTTGAAATCCTTAAACCACACTCTCATCCATACATAGCACACCACACACCAACCACTCTATATGTACTATATATATGCGGTATTTATTTGAATTAATTTGGAAAAATTCTCGGTGGAAGCAAAAAAGCCAAAAAAAGAAACGAAAATATTTATCAACTATCTCTGCAAACTATCACCATACCTTTACCATATTCCCCATTCGTCATCATCATTATCATCTACATAAATATACTATATATAGTTATCATAATCATGATCAGCAATCCAACATCCCCTTATCATTCGAACAACAGTTAAATCATACAACATACAACACTCATACATTATACATTTATATCTCGACCATATACCATTCATTATACATGCATATTTATTTCGATAGTCATTGTCATTGTCACTGTCACTCATAGTCATATGTACTACGTACTACGTACTAAAAGAAGAAAATACTTATTTTAATAAGTCACAATCACTATATGAAAATAAATATAATAATAAAGGTAAAAACAAAAACGAAAACCAAAACAAAACAAAAGCTTCTGATTGAAAAAAGCATATATCTAAACTACATTAAATTACTTATATAAGCAGATGCAATTATTCTTTTAAGTGACAACAAGAACAACAAAACAAATAAAAATAAATATATATTCAATAAAAATTCAAGAAATATAGTTTTTATTAAGTCGTTTTGTTGGGTTACGACGCACAGAGGGTTGAAATTGCCAAAAATGGAGATTAATTTGGGGAAGCCTTCGGGTCAGGCAATGTTTATGTATTTTTTCAATATTTATACCATAATCAGTAAAAGAAAACACAATTTGAGTACAATTTAGTGGAAAAAATGGTTTTAATGGAAAATAAATTAATAATCCGTCCGTGTATATAATATTGTTATCGAAGTACAAGTCGCAATTATTATCCAATCCCAACGGAACTTGGTACAGCTAATTTTTTTGCATCAATGATGGACGCTATTAAATTTGAAGCAAATCAGTTCAGATTTAGATATATCTTCCATACAAATGTCACTCCCGACTTGACTTTTTTCGCTCTAGATACCACATATTTTAACCGATATTGTTCAAATTTGGCATAACACGTTATATTTCACCTAGAAACATTTATTCACCATAAATGTTTCCTGTAGTGGGTCACATCGGTTTAGATTTAGGTATAGCTCCCATACAAATGTCGTTGCAGATTTGACTTTTCCGCTCTAGCAACAAAATTGTTTACCCAATTTTGTTCGCATTTGGCACATAACGTTATATTGTACCTAGAAACTGCTGTAGTTAAATTCGGTGACATCGGTCCATTGTTTGATAAAGCCCCATACAAATGTCCCACCAGATTTGGTGAGATTTGCTCATTAAGGACAATGTTTCGCATGTGTCCGGCATTAAACTGTTACAGAAATTTTAATTCATCTAGAATTGGTAGTAAATTATTTGAAATAGGGTAAAAGATGCAGGGTATCATATAGCCGCTATTACCCAACTGTACTCTTTCCGTACTTGTTATACCCTAAACCACTTCGTTTTTATATAGGGATGTTTATAAGATTAAGATTTATTGTGCGACTTGGAATCTCATTCTGCTTCTGTGAATGATTTTCATTAGAAATAATTGTTTCATTTAAGTGTTAAGTAAATAAACATAGTTTTTTTCATTACAAAATACTTAAATATTAAGTATTCGTTATAAACTAAATTCCAGTTGTACAATAAAACTGAATGCATAAGCACCCATAAAGAGTGACTATTTTAACAATTTATTTAATAAAATAAATTGGCGCAAATACGCGCAACATGTAATTGCGGAATATTGAAGTTAACATATTGTAATTTAATTAGAAATTCACCATCTGGCGGTATATTACAGAATTCACATTTAGAACTCCACAAATATTTTAAAAATACCATAAATTTAGGCATATTTTCAACAATTTTTAAAAAATATTTCTGAAATACTTTCGTTAAAACATTTTTTTTTTGTAAAATCACTCTAAAATACCTGAACTTGAAGATTCTATAATCAAAGTGCTACTTTTTACAATGGAGAAAAAGATATTAACCTTTGAAGTGTGTCAATTTGCAATTTTCAGAACTCTTCGCGTAAAACTCAAAACATGCATGAATTTAAGGCAGTGCAACTGTAAAAGTAAACAACACATGTCATTGATATTTTCGGTATTGATCTCTAATTTTATATTCTTTAATCGTGCAATAAAAAATTTTCAAAAAAAAAAATAAATTTTGATTTTTGAATTAATCTCCATTTTTGGCGACGTCTTGAATGAACCACGCCACTCGGAAAGGTCGCGAATAAAAGGGGAACTTATTCATCTGAATTGTTCTACTGCCGTGGAGACGTTACCTTAATAAGGATTGAAAAAATGACTTAAAAATGTGCTAAAAAATCCCGATTGCAATATGAAGGGAACAATTCATTCCCAGGAAATTTCATTCGCGATAATATTTGAATAATATCAATTTCCGATATCTCGTCAATGTCGTGTAGGAAGTGCTTTTCAAAGGTCCTGTACCTTAGGTTTACTAGAGCTGGGCAGTCGCACAAGAAATGCTCGACTGTCTCTTCTTCCTCTTCGTTGTGGCAACCAGACTTTTCCTTGCCCCCAAAATTGTTATGAAAAATATAAAAAAATTGTTTTATTTTAAAGAATTCGAGTGCAAATGCGGGAGAAGCAGTATGACAAAGTCGAAAAAAGAAATTATTTTTTTTTTCAATTTATAAAATCTGAAAAAGGTTAAAATCTGTAATACGAAAAAAAAATAATTTTTTTTTCTGCGTATTATGATTACGTAAAATATTGCTAAACAAAAAGTATATTTTAACATTTTCTTTAATATCGAAAAGATGCCAACTTTGGGCAAATTCCTAAAATATATCCGATTGCCCCAATTAATATGTCTGTTTTTTTAAAAGGGGATAACAAGATGCGACAACAAAAACGTTAATAAAAATATATTTTTTTTTTGCTCAAAATAAAAACAAAAAAATATTTGTATCAAAACAAATTAAAAAAATATATATATTTTGTGTTGACTTTTTTGGACTTAGCCTCGATAACCATAAATTTGACATATACTGGATAATTATCCAGGCAAAGTCCAAAATTTTTAACATAGAATTATTTTTTCTAAATTATTGTTTCCGAACCACTGTGCGAAGACATTTTTATTTTTTAAGTAATAAATTTATAGACTTTTGTAGATACATTATTTGCATTCGCTGTTAAAATCATATATTAATTATTTTTTTTAAATACTTCGAAAATCTCCACAAAATCCCCGAATTATTTTACCAAATCCTCACAAAAATGCAGTGATCGTTGAGTTAGGGCTTCATTCATTGTGCATGGTTTCCAATTGGCCAATGACCCGTCAGCATTGATATCACTTAGAAGCTTAGAAGGTCTCTGCTACGTTTTTTTATTTTGAGGCCAAATTTGCCTGACAATTATTTGTCTGGGTATTTGACAATTATTAAGATTTTTCTAAAATTTACATACATCAAATATATTTTAAGCATTTCCGCATAACGAAATTCAAATTATTTACAAAGTTATATCTCTTAGAAGAATAAGGAGCGAAAAAAGCGACAATTTTTATGAGCCTGCCAGAGTTTTCAAAATATATCTCTTGATGGACCCACATATCTCAGCCGTATCCGTATCCTTATCCGTTTTTTTTTTGAAAAATATCAAAAGTTGTCACTGTATGCGATTCTCTTCAAAACGGATCAAACAACAGAAGTTTCTGTTAGTACAAAATGGGCAAGTGGGGCTCATGCGCCGTTACCGCGCAATTTATGGGGCACTTTGGTGTGAGCAATAGAGGCTACTATTTTCTATATTTCATAACTTCTGGCATGGTTGTTTGAAAGGTTTTTTATCTGTAAAAATGAATTTAATTAAAAAAATAGTTTTTGACAATAATTTAAAAAGTAATATATGTATTTATTTTTCATGAACTAATACCCCCTTAAATTTTAATTAATTTTTCTACTGAAGAACACAATAGACCTGTTCGATTGGGCTCACTAACTAAATATTTGTATGGAATTTACTCGCTTAACAAGAAAGATTTTTACCTCTGATTTATTTAAATAATACCAATGGATAAAAATGTTGTCACCTTATCAAGTCTCTTAATTGTAAGCTAGTAATTCCAATCGAACAGACCTAATGTGTTTACTATCAATTGCAAAAAAAAACTAATTTATGGGATCTCACACGAATCGAAAGTTATAGAATTAATCGTTAGACTGTATTTTCTTTGCAAATATGTAAATATGATTTTTCATACAATTTTTATAATTTGGAAGGTATTTTTTGTAGGTACATATTTACTATTAAAAACTGAATCAATTCATGTATACTTAAGATAATTTAGGGCCCAACCTCGTCCCTGTTTTTGATTTAAAAAGTACAGTTCATATTTTATATTTTCAAAAAGCTTTTTTGACAGATCACGCATAATATCAAACATTTCTGTTCTGTATTGCTTGGCAAGTCATCACTTAAAGACTCACACCACAACAGCGTATTAAGAAAAACAGCGTTCCGTGACAAAGAAGACAGTGTTGAATCGATTCGTCGTCGTTATCGTATTTTACGTAAGGATCTCGGTCTTGGTTTGGTTTGGTTTAAAGGACCAGAATGCTCCTGCATTCTGAACACTCGGAGACCCAGTTGGGTCCATTGTGCAAATCCTTCTGTTTCCTGAAAGTATAAGGTTGTAGTTTATAGGAGAGGGATAGGGAGTGATAGGATTTAGGAAGGAGTGATTGGTGATAGATGATAGATGAGACGTGAGGGAAGTAAGAGGATATTGGAAAGGGATATGGGGGTAGGAGAATATGAAGTTGTGTTTTAGTATTTCTGTGTATGGGTGTTTCCCAATGATTGACGACTAGGTAAGAAAATTTTTCGAGAGTCATCCGGTATACCGATGGTGGTGGTATGCCTTTATGGCTCTCTTTCTTTGTTAGTCGCCAACTGTCTATGCGGTTACATCCATGTTCCTTAATAGCCACCCCTGATCCGATTTAGTCCTTTTGAGAATCCCAATAGGTCATAATTGGTGCGGGTTGCAATATCCTCTATGTTACTAATGAAATAACTTCCTAGGTATTTATTTCTACGTACACAAAGCGCTGGACATCTGCAGATTATGTGTTCAATAGATTCTAACTCCTCCTCATCCTCACATAATCCATGTCGGTCTTACAGCGTACTAACTTCAACTCGTGAAAGAATTTAATCAAGGCGTGGACCTTCCGAATGGATCACCTCAGTCGTAGTCGAGGCCAAAATTTACATGGTATCGTTTTCAAACAGTGAATGCCAAAAATTGTTCTTTAAACCGATAATAAAAAAATTGTAAGTCAGAAATGTAACTTGAAATTGAGAAAAAAAAAACAAATTGTAGTTCAGAAATGTAAATTAAAATTGAGATACTACAAAATGAAATTCAGAATGGAAAATTAAAATTTAGAAAATACAAATTGAAATTCAGAAATGAAAAATAAAATTGAGAATATAAAATTTTATATTGAGAAATGAAAAATTGAAAATGAGAAAAAACCAAATTGAAATTGAGAGCAGTTCAACATTCCACGACTTTCTACCAAAGATCTATAGAATTGGAGAATAGTTTATATATTCAATTTCGTTTTTTCCATATACTATTTTATTCTTATTTATAAACTTGTAATAATTTCTTCTCATTTTCAATTTCAACCAGGGACATCATAACCCAGCAAAAAGAGAGCACCAAAAGATGTTCATCGTGTGATTCGAAAGTAGTGAAAATTGGGATGTTGAAAGTTATTTTAAAGTTGTTGCAAAGGAATCACTTTTTTACTAGTTTCCATTTCAGTTTTAAAAAATACGCAGCCGAAGAACAGCGGACTTTGTTGCGAGCGGTGAATAACTAAAGCAAATCATTTAGTTCGGTAGAACTGACAATGGGGAAGCTTAACAAAATATTTATTCAATATGAACTAGTTTAACACTACTTAATTTTACTCATGGTAATATTTGAAATATTTGAAGTAGAGCAAAAATCTTCAAATTGTTAAAATTAAGCATTGTTTACTTTATGAAAGTAATAACAAAATCCCGAACCCTAGACCTTCTGGGTACAAAGCGGACACCGTACCCCTGTGGCCCCATACTAAAAATTCGTTCTGCTGAAAAAGACAGTGCAGATTTGTATCTGCTGAAGTAGCAAGCAGCTGTTTGCTGTTGTTAGCAATAAAGAAAAATGCTATCTTTAAACTTTAAGCATATGTACAGAACAGTATGGCCACTTGAATATTATTATGCTATTATAAGGCAATTTATTACCACTGAAATATATTGCGTTTGTCTTTATAATAATACGCATATTGTCCCAAGCTAATATAAAAGGAAATTCGAGTTTAACTCGTTTTCGCCGTTGCTCTGAAATTATGAACGTTTAATTTTTATTTTTATATTTTAATTAAAAGCAGTCATTTTTAGCAGAATGCAAACTCTTTAGCAGTGTGATTGCTGTTATGGCAGAAAAACTGCTGTAAAAGCAGAAAAGTGCCTGCTCATGGACAGCAGACAATCACCGCTTTTAATAACAGACTTTTTTCGCTTAGTGTACCCTGCAACGCTTCGCCATTGCTAAATTTCGAAAGGTATTCATGAATCAAATTATATCTCCCATATTAAATTATTTATTTTGTGTTTTTAATTCATGTCGTTGGCTTAATAGAAAAGGAAATAGTTTCCTTAATTAGATTCATTGTAAAGTTGTTCTGGTTTCATATAAGTTCTCCTTCCCTGTAAGTAAAAAACCTAATTGCGTCATTTACTTCCATTACTCCACATAATTCCAGTGATTGACCTTGAGACTATTTATGATTATTGCAATAGCTAGTCTAATGAAAAGTAGCAGTGTTTTGAATTTAAATACATATTATGTTTGTTGGAATCCTTCCTATTTGCTAGTCAATGTAGAGCGGTCGAACAAATCACAATTCACACAAATCAAATAGTATGGACTTGAGTTTATTTTCTATTTATTTATTTCACTCTAGGGCTAAAAATTTCTTTCCGTTACATTCAAATTTCAATGCCTTTACAATTCAAATCGTAAATTAACTTAAATCTAAAAATACTAATACTTTTTCGTAACACTGTTAAGAAGGTATGAATAAAAAGCCAAGGAATTACATGAATAAAGTAGATATCTACACAAACGAAATCAAATTATATTATGGTTGACAGACATACATAAAATTATTAGTAGTAAATAAATATTTAGATTATACTGTTCCAACGGCTAACCCTTCACCTTTAGAAATCTTCAAAGTCGGGCAAATCGAACAAGGTGGATGAGGGCGGTGGTGGCAAAAGATCACATATGTCATCGTTGTTTTGAGGCTCCATGAACAATCGCGAACTATCAAAGTTTAACAAAACCTCACAGCCGGAGTCGTCTAGGCCACAGTCCTCATTATCAATTACAGATTCTTCCTCGTCAAGGTGGTCACCATCACCTCGTATTAGCGAGTCTAATACTGAATCCTCAAACGCGTTAATTTCTGACCAAATCTGGCAATCACTTTTATACGGTTTAGCACAGCAGCTTCTGTCGAAGAGTTCAATCTCATCCTCATTTTCCTGCAAGTCAGTGGTACATGGTGAGCTCTTTGAGATCTCTGCCGCATTGATGTGTTTATTCTCTTGTGGTGGTGTGATCACCTTAGATTTGGTTGTGCATGAATTATCATCGAACGCCATCGATTGAAATTGATTGTGGATGACATTCTTCAGTTCGCCAAAAGCCTGTTTTTTAACCGACTGGTGCTTCCGAGCGGTGTCGAGCAAGAGGTTGAGAATTAAAATCCATCGGCCAAAGTTCTAGAATTACTAACATTGAAAATAGAGCAATTGGAAATTAGCCCAAAGTAGACTACTTTTCGTATTTTTCGATTTTAAAGAAAAATAAAATTTTTATTTTTTTGTTTTTATGTTTTTAACATTATTTTACATATTCATATTACAATTTAATTCACAGGAAAAAATATTTTTCTTTTCGTATTACCTTTTTCACATTTTAAAAATTGAATTGAACGTAATTTCTTCGCATTTTAAAAGATTTTGTACTCGAATTTATTTTATTAGTACTTGTGGTTTGTGACTTTGTAATGGCGCCAAAAAGCTGTGTTACTGTCACATAAAGTTTGTTTGTAATAAATACTTAAAAATACTCGTTTTGCAATTCATTCATATATACATTGAATTTTTTGTTACGTCGGAGTCAAATGTATATTTTTTATAAAATTTGCTCCCTCAACTCGGGGGGACGAGGCCCCTAGTGGAGTCAAATGTACGACCAGCCCCCAATAGTAACCCCATCAGTAACCCTTAAGGTGGCCCCCATACACTTGTCTATTTTTTATATTTTTTATGAAAGAAAGGCCTAATATTGCCCCGCAGTATTATACCCTAGAGGGAAGAAGTGTAAGACTGACCCCCATTAATTTTACCTCCTCAACATTTTCCCCAAACATACCTACCACCAATCACCACTCACTAAGGGGAATGTTGATAGACATCCTACAATACTAAGAGGGCTCCCATACAAAAGCAAAATTTGCTCCCTATTTTTTCACATTGTCGCCAACTACAATATAAATATTTGTATCAAAACAAATTTTCAAAAAAAGAAAATAGTTTGTTTAGACTTTGGATTTAGCCTCGATAACCATAAATTGGAGTGAAATTTAAATTTTTTATTTAGATTTTTGTTATCGCAGCATTGTTCCATCCAGAAAAACAGCCATAATATATATTGGAACAATTTGCATTATGTTTGTCCTTTTTGCAAAAACAAAAGTTCTTTTCCATCGTAACTTTCTCGTATTCGAATGCCGTGATTAGCCCCCTATTCTGATTTCCACGGTAGTTTCAAACTACTGATTTTTTCGTGGTTTTAAATTTAAGACGCGGCTTCGAAACATGTAGGTTTTTGAATAAATCGATTTAAGAAGTACAAAGCGGATTTCAAAAACACAAAACCACCGTGTAAGTCAGTACAGACCAAAAATTTACTACTTTTAGACAAAAAATATAAAACACCAGAATCATATCGTCGTTTATAAGTTTCGAAGATGACACGATTAATATCTTTTTATATACCCACAAAAAGAACATACAGCTTGCTTACCTGTGTACCTCACTTTGAACGAAGCAATGGATAATAGAGACGCTAATACATTTCTGGTAATTAAATTATATTTATTAATATTTGTTTTGTTTTTCACTTATATGGTATAAGATCGCAATTGTTTTTTTTTATATATATTTTTCTGTTGTATTCAGTTTTGTTCATTTTGTTGTGTTTCAAGCTGTATATATTGTTGTTGTTGTTAGGTTACTATCATTCTTTGCTTTTCTTTTATATATCTTTTTTAATTTAAAATTGCATTTCATTCTTTGTTTGTTTTTGTTGTTGTATTGTTTTAGACGACTATTATCAGAGTTTGCTTTGTTTCTAGTTGTAAAAAGAAAAGAAAACAAAAGGCCATAATAACGAAGAATAACTTGATTGATATCTGATCCCAATTAGAAGTGAAAACATTTATAAATGTTGTATGTAAATCGAACGAGTTCTACAAAATTTTAAAACTGTAAACAGTTCCGTCTAACTCTGTTAAATAATAAACATGAATACACTGTTTATTTGTTTGTTTGTTTATATGTGAGTATGTATGTAGGTTGGTATGTGTGAGAATTGCATGAATGAATTTGTCTCAAAATGTGTGTTTTTGTTTTGTTTTATTTATTTTTCTTTTTTGCTTTGTATTTCTGTTGTTGGTTGTTTAAAAAGTATCAGTTGTTTTTCTATTTAAGTAGTTGTGATTTGTTTTTATTTTCTTCTTTGTATTGTTCCTTTCTTTTCGGTTGTAGTTTGTAGTTGTTAAGCGAAAAATGTTGTTGTCTTTTTGGTAGTGTGTTTTGTTTTTTGTATTTTAAAGTTTCATTTTTTGCTGCCATTTTATTTTCAGTTTATACCATTTTTTATTTGTTACTAGTAAAAAGAACAGGGGTTTTTGTTTGTGTTTTTCCGTAATTTCATCAGTTTCGAGTTTTGTTATGTACGTTTGCTTCGCCCGCCCTTGTTCACCTGGACGAAATGTACATATGTCGTCCCCTTTTTCTTCATTTTTCACCATATTTATTAGTAGTTAGTAAGTGTTGTTGTGTGTGTTTGTTAGTATAAGTTAATAAAGCAAAAAGAGTTAATATATGTATGTTGTATTTCGTTATTTCTATATATATATATAAGTATATATAGATCGTTCATATATCGTAAAATTGTATCGTATGGTATTATCATATCGATGTTCATAAGTTTTGTTCAATTTATTTATCATTTGTGTGTGTGTGTGAGAGAGTTTATGTTGTGTTTGTTTAGAATAAAGATAATGTTGTTTCGTTACGATATTATGCATTTCTCTTTTATTTTTATATGTATACGATTTTTTTGTTTTGTTGTTTATTGTAATTAATTACGCATATTTAATAAATATTCAAATTCTATTCATATTATGTAGTATTTTTATTTTGTATTTTTTCTTGTATTCTTTTTCCATAATGTTTTTTGTTGCTTTTATCATTTTTTATAACTTCATATGAAAAATTAATGTGAGACATTATGTATTTGTTGTAGTTTCTTCATCTTGTTTCTTCTTTTTTTCTTTATATAGTATATATATTGAATAGGATATATGATAGATTCCTTTATTTTATACTTGTATTAATGTTTTAGCAGTGTTTCTTTTTTATAGAGTATAGCAGTGTATGTTTAAAATGATGGCTTCATAATTTAAATTAAACAAAATTGTGGGGAACTTGTCTTCAGTCGTTGAATCCTTCGATTTTTATGGTTGTTGAATGATTCATTCCAAAATGATGCCTGAAATGAATAATAAAGTTAGACCAACTTGTACAGACTTAAATGTAAATGTTTGGGAAATATGTGTGTGTGTTTGTTGCATCCGGGGAATGAAAATTTTACTTAAACGTGTATACGGATACATTTCATTTAGCATTGGTTTCGTTCTTTTAAAAGAGAGCCAATCCATGCGTTAAATCTGTTAATGCGTTCTATACATGGCGACTAGTATTGCCTTGTGTTATTCTCTATCTACTTTTCACCGTCGTTTGAGTTTTGTTCCGAAATTATAATGAAGCTTGAGTATATTTCCGAACTCTGGTTGCAACAGAAAGTAAGTGATTCAGATCACAAGCCACACACACGTCGCATAATTAAGAATTTTCTTGCTGTATTGTTAAACCCGTACCTGGAATGCGTGGTAAACGTGCTTGTGTCAAGAAACCTTTTGCCTGGGGACCCTTTGGAGCTCTGATTACAATCAATCGTGGCAGCGTGTCATCGGTCAACTTGAGACGAGAGATCAAGCGATCAGGGCGATCATTTATTTTCAAAACATTGCAAGCCGATGATTTGCCATTGCGCTAGAAATCGAAACAACAATAAAATTAAATTAGTACTAACACGTTCAGTTCGAGGCTCGTTTTAGAGTACACACCTGATTTGTAACGACAGAGAATTCTACCGTATCGCCGGGATGCAAAGATACAGCATTACCTTGGACCTCGGACATGTGGAAAAAGAGTTTCTTGCCGTCTTCGATTTCATAATTAAGAAATCCGAATTGACCTTTAATCGAATCAACGGTAGCGCGTTTCTTTTGACGCACAGCATTAATTTCAGCAGCACGGCCAGATTCATCAATTTTGAAGGTAACCAGATCTCCCTTTTGAAGCAAATCACGCTTGTTTACCAAACTGGTAATGCCGAATTCATGCTGTGACAAGACTTGAGAGCGAGTCTCATCTAAAATTTCGATTAGGCCGGCATATTCCTGTTGATCGGGGTTAATGCAACGTAGAGGACGTGCGACAACGCCATTCTGGACTCCCTCTATCACAGCCGGCTGTGGAATGGAGCCTTTTGGCAAAGTGCGCACGTTTTCGGCTGGTAAACAATTGCCCGATACGGAAGTATTGCCATTTGGCGAGAGGGTATACTCGACCTCTTGGCCTAATTCCAACCAATTGGGATTTCCAACATAATTACTGAAATGGAAGAATACCTCCTCGTCGTGCGACAAAGTCTCAATGAATCCGAAATTCTCTTTGATGACGGCTATAAAACCTCTAAACATTGGTTGGCCAGTTTCGTTGCCGGCCAAATTGTTATTCTCCAACTTATTGTAGTCTTCAATCTTTGGCGTTTGAATCATTTGGGTGTTACCCATGGACAAGTAACCATTCTGAGTTGGTATCAACATGCCCCCTCCGCCGACGCCGCCAATTCCCCCAATGATACCGTTGGTATGCTGGGTTATTATTGCTGGATCATTGTTTTGGTTAAGAATGAGATGTTGGTGATGTAGTGGTGGTTGCTGTTGGTTTTGTGGATTCGTTGTATTAGTTGCCAATTGTTGCAAAGCTTGTGGGGGTAGTGGTGGCTGCTGCTGTGCGGGCTGTGGTTGAACTGTTGTTTGCATGCCTGGTTGCAACGTGTGCAAGTTCTGCACGTTAACAGCAATCAATTCTTTATTTCTCTTTACCTGAAATACACAAAACGGGTCAATCTAAATGTTGTTCCAATCTTTCCATTCAAGTTATAATTGTATACGTACCAAATAAATATCAAAACGTACACGGTCTCCAATTCTAGGTGGTTTTTCGCAGTCTTTAAGGAAATACATAATAGTCTTTTTAAGTTCGCCATGGTCATAGGTAATAACTCCGCCCTCAACGCGGTCTTGAGATTTTACTGGGCTCTTAGGAGCCTCTCGGGTAACAAAACCTGCAAGAATTCCCCACATTATCATGAGCACTGCGCACAAAAATTCAACATTTTTAACATACCCTCAATATTGTTAGCCACTAAAGTTTCGAATTGCACAGTACCGGTCGGTAAATGCTTAATGCGTATAGCATGCAAACGTGATGTATTGTAAGGTACACCTTGCTCCTGGACAACTGTGAATTCAACCTCATCGTTCACAACAATTTCACGGCTCTATGTGGTGAAGAAAATAATGTGGATCATTCGAAATTAAGATTTCAATTCAATTAGCCTACCGTATCCAAAATTTCGGTGTAATGGAAAAATATACGGACATTACGTTCGACACTTCTTATGAAACCGAAACCTTCTTTCAACGAGGCAATAACGCCTTGTTCACGTTTCTCTCCAGAAACTTTAAAAGTTTCATCAAGCAAAGAAATCGATGTGGCACGTTGCAATTGATCGCGACGATCAGTGGCCAACAGAAATTGTACCCAATCGCCGTGACGCAAGGTAAAGTCTCCCTTCTAATAAAACAAAATCAATGTTAACAATACCGTATCGTCATTAACTACGAAGCTTGTTTATACCTGATCTTTGTCACCAAAGGGTACTTCTACTTCAGAATAATCCGGAGCTCGGTAGCGTATACGTCCTGGCAAGGGATCATTGGTTTGCCTAGTTGGGTTATTGCGGTCCAACGGCTTTAAAACCTGCCCCTTATAGATAGTGGTGTCGACGTCTTCAAAAATGACCGAGCCTGGTGGTAAACGTGTAATATTGCAGGCAAACTCACGACCCTTTAAACAAATAAGAGAAATTAATTAAAAAAATATGTGTGGGTGGCGGCGGCTTGGCACTTACTGTACGCGTTTGGATAGTAAATTCTACATCGTCTCCGGGACGTAGTTCCACATTGCCTTCAGCTTCAGAGAAATGAAAGAAAATTTCCTTGACAACATCGGCGCGCTCAATAAAACCAAATGACTCCTTCATGGAGCAGACCACTCCTCGGTATTTAACGGGTTGTGCTGGATTTTCCAAGCGGATGTGGCAAGCGCCCAAGTTTCCTCTAGAAAACAAAAAGGGAACAGAGGATTTCTTAATCAGTATTTTTCGATCAGTAAAAGCGAACGAAATGAATCTTACGACCCCGATCCTCAACCTATATTCTTACCTTTGGTTGGTAGCAATTTGAAAGCTTACTTTGTCACCAGCCCTCAAATTAACATTACCCTCAACGTCGTCTTTGGTATAGGGCAAGAAAAAACACTCTCCCCGATTCTCATAGCTTATACGGCCAGTTGTTTCACTCGAATTCAAAATATTATTATTATCAGTGCGTAGCTCAGTTGTAACTGTTCCAGTTACACGTTCCTCCGAAAGGACCTAAAGACAACAGACATGCATTAACATTTGAGCAGATGTAACAAAGACGACGATTGCGTACGTACCACTTCGGGTGCAATTTTAGAAACTTGACTAGCAATCGGTTTACCAGTACGACGATCATATGTCATTTCAAATTCGACTGGATCACCAATTTTCAAATGGTCGATATTGCCACTGAATTGCGAAAAATGAAAGAACAGGCGAGCTTGGCGCTCGCAACACTGAATAAAGCCATACGAATGCTAAAGTGATAAAAAAAGCCGCGTTATTAACAATAGATGGTGGTGGTAGATGACAGACAAACAAGAAATCTTACCAACAACTTTTCTATTATACCAGTCTCACGAGTTGTCTGACTTGGATCATTGGCTGCCGATGAAGAAGAATTCGATTGACCAAAGCTGGAACCACCACCATTGCTCAAAACGCTATTCGATTGGAAAACACCAACTGTAGCCGGATTTTGAATAATCTCCGGCACATCGTTGGCATCAAAAATGCCAATAGGTGGATGTTGTTGAGTCATTGGTGGTGGGCCCTGGGATTGATGATGATGAGGAGGAGGATGCTGTTGATGATGATTCTGCTGGTGTTGCTGCTGCTGCTGTTGTTGTTGATGGTGTTGCGGTGGTTGTGATTGCTGCGTAGTTTGGGGAGTGCCCAAAGCAGTTTCCAATGAGAATGTTCCAATTGGTGGGAAATTATTCGAAATACTCAAATTACGCATGGCGTTTATGTTCATCCATCCATCACATGGCAAGTTATCATAGATTTCTAACATCAAAAACGCATAGAGGATTATTTATTGAGTATCAGTTGAATATATAGCATGAAAATGTACATATAGTAAGAAAGTACCTCGAAATTCTTCGTTTCCAAAAGGAACCTCTTTTGTTTTCGCGAATAATTTTTACACTAACGATAAACAGATTTTTAAAATTTGGTTGCTTGAATCACTCATAGAGCCGGAACAAGACTGGAGTTTGGAAAGATGCCTAACTTTTCAGACAGTTTATTTTTCACACAAAAATAAAAATTTTGAAAATTACATTTGGAACTGATTGACATACATACATAAGAACGCTCGTTTTGAAAACTAATTCGAAATGTCAATCAACGACTAGTATATATTGATAGTTGAAGACTGTGCGTGGGTTTTTATCAATATTGGAAATTTAGCCTATACCACGCCACTCGTTAGTTAGTGTTTAGAACACTATCATTCGTTAGAAATATTATATCAGAATATCGTTCATTAAGAACGGGTGTTATTTTTGGCTGTTTTATATATAAATAAAGCTACTTCACGGAATAAAATAAAGGTATATTTTACAAGTTCTGCGATATCTAAATTATAAGAAAAACTCTAAGCTCGCAAAAATTGTCATATTTTGTTCTAAAGAATGGAAATCCCTGTCAAACTATTTGTTAAATCTATCCCTACATTAACCAGGGTGGTGTATGGATACATTTGAATTGTTATTGAATACAATATGGACTTACCTTCCCCCGTACGATATCCTTTCGACTGAGTATTCATAGTGGCCAGACCGGGAGATACGTAGAGTACTAGGCAGTTACAAATAGATTCGCTGTGGGAGCAAAATCTCTATTTGATAGCAACTTAAAGTAAGCTTTTATTCGCAGATGCCAGACGAGAACTTGTTGAATGATGGACCTTTGCAGGGAGGTGGATTCTCCAAACGCGCACTCACGAACCGAACTGATTTATTTATTCTTATTTTTTGTGTGTTTTTATGTTTCTTCGTTTGCAACAGAAAATGTGTAATGAGAGGCACTGATTTTTTGTTTTGTTTTAGATGAGGGGGGATAGGCGAAATGGAACCATGGAACGAACGGTGAATGGATTGGCGAGAGAGAGAGAGAGAAATGCTCGAATTTATAAACGCGTATAACGATTTACACGGAGGTTTACTTTTAGTCTTGTACGAATTACTTTCAAATTGGAACTTGGTTTTTATATTTTAAACGATTTCTTTTTTTGTTTTTGTTATAATATTGCTTGGTTAAGGGTTTTGTTTGTTTGATTACTTTGAAATTAATACACAGATCATTTATAAAAAATCTTTGGGATCAGATGCAAGTTAAAAATACTTGAAAAATTTGAGAATTTGAGAAATTTGTTTTCAGTTTTTTTGTATCGCTTTTTGTTGTTGTTTTCTTTTCAAAATTTCATAAGTTTATTATAGTATTTTTTTTTAGATTTTTTGGCGTGGTCTTGTGTTTAAAAAACACTTAAGGAGTTTTTAATTATGTTTATTATTATTATAACTATAAGAACTTGAATACAATTATATTTTTTTCTTTAAAGTTTTTTTTTGATGCAAAGTCTTCATTTACTTTAAGACTTTCATTTTATAAGAAATTATATTTTTGTTTTTCTTTCTTATAAGCTTATAACTTATAGTTTTAATATAGATTTTTCATGTTTTTTTATGTTTTACTTTTTTGTTTTTATTTTATTACAATTATTTTTAATATATAATATATACTATAGTATATGTATCGAAGTCCTTTAAGATATCACGAATTTGTTTCAATGTTTCATTATCTTTTTTAAGTTTTTTCCTTACAAGACTATGTTTAAACTAAATTACTTTTGTTGTTGCTGTTTTTTGTTTTTGTTTTCTATAAATTTAGCTTCATTTGTGTATTTTTGTTTTTACTTTTTTTATTTTATTTTATTTTATTTTTATTTATTAGAGGGTTTGTTTGTTTTGTATTTAAATTTGCATTTCTAAAGATTCCTTTAATTAATAAGTTTATAAATTTACAATAATTATCACAGAGATGTTTTAATCTTTTCTTTGAATTTGTTGGTTGATTTTTAGAGTTGTTTGTTTCTCCTTAAGACTTTTAATGAATTCACCTTAGGTACTCTTATATGCGGCTAGAGAAATCTCTTATATTTTTGTTGTTGCTGTTGTTGAAAGTCTTTGAATTGTTATTTGTTAGATGCTTTATTCTTGCACGACGACGAAGCAGAAGGGGACGCACAAAGAGTAAGATCCCTTTTTTAAAAAGGGACCTTTTCCACTTAGAGATCACTTATATAAAGCCCGCTTCACTTTTCCCCATACACCAAGAGTTTTACGTGGTAATTAATGTTTTTAGTTTTATACGACTATTTTGTTTTTTTTTTTTTTGGAATATTTGTTTATAATACGAAAAAATAATTAAGTGTAAAAATGTCTTATTTTTAATTAATTTGATTAATGTTGTTTTTTGTTTTTTTTTTTTTAGAAATGAAATAGTTTTAATTATTGTTTCCGTTCTTTTGTTGTTGTTTTTTGTTGCTTTAGATATTTGTTGTTGTTGTTTCTTGTCTACTTTCCGCCGTGTTGCTTCATATACCGCCTCCGCTTCTGGGTGGTGGGGGACACATACACTTCTCCGCTTGGTCTTAATACGCCCACCGCTGCGCCACACCTTCTTTCCAAAACATATACTGCTTCGTTCTCCTTTTCTTTTAGATTATTCTGCTTATTCTATGTATGTATGTATGTATGTACGTGTTACTATCGCTTTTTTGTTTTGTTGTAATTATTATAAGTCCCTTAATACTTTGTACAATAATAAAAATCTTAATTATTTGTAATTTATTTACTCTTTTGTTTTGTTTCTTAAATTCAGTGTTTTTCTTTTTTTGTTTTGTTTAAGTTCTTTTTTATGTTGCGTTTTAAATTTTACTTTTTCGTTTTATTTGTACTTTAAAACTTTCTTTTCAGTTGTTGGTAGTTGTTGTTGTTGCCGTTATATTAATGTTGTAGTTGTTGTTGTAATTATGAGGATGTTTGTTTTGTGGGCGTGGTTTCTTTATTTCTTCTTTTCTTTTTCAAGAGTTGTGTTTTGTTGTTGTTGGGATTTAAATGAAAATTAAAGCGTTTTTGTGTTTTTTTGGGGGGGTTGGAGGAGGAGAAGAAAAACTAAACTATGTGTTGTTGAAAGCTTTGTAAAGAATTGAAATGAGGAATTATAGGGTTTTTGGTTTTTATATTCGAGCTCCAGGAATTATTAATGATGGATTAAGGCTGGTGTTTTGTTCAAACCAAAATATTCGGGTTTTCTTCAGGGCTGGTTTGTTGTTGTTTTTTGGTTAATACTCCGTTTAAATATTGACTTCGCTTTGGCCGATGGGACGGACCCTCTTTTTGGCAAGAAGGGTCGCAGCAGCAAATTTCCAAGCTTAGCTTTTGTTTTCTTTAAATGATCAGTTTGTTTTTCAGTTCTTTTTTGTATTCTGCTAACTTAGAGTAGTAATTTCTGTGGACAGATGAGTTTCTGTTTTCAATTGTTTCGAATTTCTTAGAAATTCTGAGTATTTTCACGGATTTTTTTATTTTATTGCTAAAATTTCACTAAGTGTTTTTACTCCCAGTTTATAGTTTTGAATGTTTCTATGGTTTCTAAGCAGCTAAGCTTGGCTTAAGCTTCTTTCACCCCTCTTTCCTCTTACTGTTGCCAGCAGCGGTTCTTTATTTTGTCGGACTTTCAGAATTTACGTTTGCTACCGTTTTTATACTATATGTTTGTTTGTTTTGCTTTTATAAAATAGGATTTTATTTTGGTTTTTGTTGTTGTTGTTTCTTTTTGTATATATGGAGCAGAATTAGTTGCCACTTCCTCAAAAGTTCCTCCGAAAAACGCCGGTTTGGTAGTTTTTGGTTTTGAGCTAAAGTTGTTAAATTCTCTGTTTTGTTTATTTGTTTGTTGTTGTTTTTGATTTGTTTTGTTTTTTGTTTGTATTCGTTTCGATGGTGTTTTTATTATTTCAGTTTATGATGAAAAGTGATGTCAAAACGGAGATTTAGTTACAAAAGCTGCAAATAAATAAAATGAGATAATGTTTAATTATAAAATTTCAAAAAATAGAGTTTGAAGTTCATATTTTGTAGTATCCGTTACTATTCATCATAACATTACATAGTTTTGCGATTGAGACCTGCTGTTTGAAATACCACACCACATTTTTGAATTCTAACTTTAGTTTTATCGAAGTTTCAATTCAATTTAGATCTGTGGATTGTTGAATTATAAAATCATATCTACCAGTTACATGGATGTGAATTCGCACGCTTCTAACTATGCCAAAAACAAGCGTTAAAAGAGTACTACTTTTTAGGATTTTGTACTAATTATAAACAATTATACAATGAAACGGGCGCGAGAAAGATTTTCTATACATGCATGTAAATGAAGGTCAAAAAATAACTTTTACTCGTAGATTTGTGAAAAAAGAGAAAAATCTCTACAGACGCAACAAATTTTTTCAAGGGTAATAATTATAACGAAAATAAAACAGAACAAGATAACTTCACTTCAACTTTCATAATTACAAATTTTTGTATATAAATGACAAAATATTTATAATATAAATATGCTTGTATTAAAACAAATCTGCAAAAAATAATTTTATGTTGATTATGTCAGCCAACAATTCTAGATGTAGACGTTTGTAAAATAATTTCGAACAATTTTTATATATTTTTTTAATTTGAACTGGGATATTGTCCTGGCTCAAGACCATTTTGCTTCTATATTTAATAGAATGCAAATTTATTTTTTTTTAATTTTTATATATTATATTCTTTTTCAAATTTATTTTGATACACAACTCTTTCTGTCGTTGTTGGCGACAATCTTAACAATTAGTTTTTTCATTGAGTGATTTTATTTACTTTTTTGTTATCGCAGCTAAACCATCTAGTATTAAAGAAAGACACGGTAAGCTAAAGTGAAAAAACATACATTTACTGTATTCAGGTGGTGTCTTATGCACATCTTTTCAGTTGCAGATAATTTTCTGATATGATTTTACATGTACTTTTTATTGATATGATAAACCTAACTATGAGATAAACTATGACTGAAAAACTGAATAAAGAATACACCAAAGTCGAAATAATTCAGACTAATTGCAAATAATTGTTAAAAAGTAGAGAAAATATAAAATATTTACTGCTTTAAAATAATGTTTTACTCAAGTGAAATTGATCACATCACATATTAGTCTGAAAAACATAATCGTAAAATATAATACTGTTGAATAGGGGAACACACGTCGTCTACAGTAAAAGTCTCTCCAACTCAAGATACACAAGTTTGTACGTATGTATGTAAATGATCAGAGTTTGTGATGGCCAATATTATGTAAATATATATTTGGACATAAACAAATAGGATGGAATTTATTTACATACAAATATATTTTTAGATTGAAAGTTATTGCCACGACAGGTGATATGGCACGATTGGCAATTATCGTGGTTTGGATTGTATACGACTCTCTACCTAACGCTATATAGAAAATTGAAAGACTTATCAATGCAAATGAATCAAAATTTTAACTTTGTTAGAAAAGATTTATTTAATGCATAGCATTTTGTAATTTATTTTAGAATAAATGAATAAATAAATGAAATGAAAATCACAACCTAAATAAATTAATTTCAAAATATGGTCCACTTTGTTCTGTCATTTCAAACATATTTTTGACGATAATTCGCGAAACTACATACATATGTAAATGGATGTAAACAGATAAATGCACAATATATGTTTTGTAGACGAAAATCAGATGCGAAAAAAGCCAATTAAAATCAGTCAATTTTCGTCTTCGCATCAGTTCAGTTTTTTTGCTGCCCACATCCAATACACAAAAAATAATACAACCACATCGAAAAAAAGTTGCCGGCTTTACAAAAGCAAAACCAAATACAAATTCCACTACTACCATCCATTCACACGCTCCCTTACAAATACACAATCATCATATCATACACACTCACCACTGGTGATCTCTAATAACAGGACCCCCACCATTTGAACCCACTTTTTATTTTCATAAATTAAAACATCTCTCGTCACCACCTCACACCTGTACCATAAACAACGTTGCAGAAGTATTGATTTTCAGATTGCAACATTTCGTAAAAAAATGCCCCTCCCAGAACACTACTAATTTATGTCTCCTTTTCAGGAATATATGGTAAATATAAAATATACTGCGATTTTGCAAAAAACACAGCAAATGTTGTCTTAAAATCACCAAATTTCTTTTTATATATTTGCATTTGTAATTTAGCGAACAAAAACCTCTTTCTTCAGGCGACGACGTTAACGTCGCAAAAAAAATTTCTATTGGATGGCTTTTTTCCTTAGTAGCGAGACATGTATCGGCGGCGGCGACTGAGGTACATTTATAATTTTATAATACACACACACTCACACAAACATACAATCACTTTTTTATTAAGAGAAAAAGAAAAATGCATATATACATTTTTCAAAAGCAATTTTCACTCGAATATTTATAAAATTTTAATGATATTTGCAAATTATTTGATGAACACACTTTATTCTATATGCGGCAATAAGTTTTCAATGATAATTTGTATTTTTGCTATACAAATTTAGCAAATTAGAAAATTTTCTCCACCAAATACGTACCCACGAACAGAGACACAAGCCGACCGACTTTCTGTCGACTAGCCGCCGCCGCATGTTTCAATACGATCGGAGCCGTCGCCGGTTTCAACGGCTTTAACCAAGCCGCCGATTATATTTTTAATATTCGACGGAGCTAAACTAATACCATCATAATTGACGTGCTTTATTACAATTATACAAACAAGCAAATTTCTCGCTAATACCCTTTTCACACTTCATGCGAAATCAAGCGATTTCAGCTTAAGGTCGATTTTCAAATGTCTGATATTTGTAAATCGATCGAAATTTATCATTTCAGCTAGATGTCGCATGCAGTGAGTAAAGGTCAATTTACAAATGCCAGACCTCATACAAATTTGCATTTGTAAGTCGAACTTGAGCTGAAATCGGTTGATTATGCATGCAGTATGAAAGCCTCTTTAGACACATCAAATATTTGGACAAAACGGTGCTTAACACATAATTTTGCATTTCATTTTGAACATATTTAGGGTTTTCACTAAACCGTCGCATTTGTCGTACATACTAACTTGATGCAAATCTAGTAAATAAGTTGGCATTATTCACACCAAAATATTTTACGACCATACGTTTGAAAAAATTTATTATCTTACTAGCTGTTTTACCCGGCTTTGCACGTGTACATTCTTCCCTATCCCCTACTTCGTATGAAGATAAAATGGGTACTAGTTGATAATTTTAAAGTATAGTTTATGTGGCAGTACCGCGCTCATTTGACCTATCATAACCTAGTATAGCCAGGAACCATCTTCTGTCCACTGGTTAGCTACAGTAAAATTTTCAGGCGAATCGGTCAACCGATTTGGCGTCCTATACAGAATATACAGACACACATTGATTTTTATATATAGATTATTTTCAAACAAGTGTAGATCTGATTCCATTTCTAACACAAAGGTGTTAATGAGGTATACATTTTAAGGAACAGAATCGTTTGAATAAAAAGTGTTAACATGGGCAATGTCTTTTTTTAAATATGAAAAATTTTACACAAAATAATATGATATATAATCTGACCTTGACATAAGGTCGATTTTCAAATGTCAGATGCCATACAAATTTGACATTTGAAAATCAACCTTATGTCATTTAAACTAGATTTCGCATGTAGTGTAACAAGGTTTTAATAGTCTTGTCACACTAGTTTAAATGAATAAGGTCGATTTTCAAATGTCAGATGCCATACAAATTTGACATTTGAAAATCGACCTTATGTCATTTAAACTAGATTTCGTAGGCAGTGTGACAAGGCTATTATAGAATTTTCACAGTGCATCCGAAAGCGAGTGAAATGACATTTGATTGTTGTAAATCGAACTGATCGATTTCGCATGCAGTGTAAAAAGGCTATTATTTTATTTATATGTACAAGGTGAAAAGTTGTAATGTATAGGAAGATGAGGTGGTAAATTGTACACCGTTTCTTTTTAACTTTTTGTAGTAGCAATGTGTAGTAAACTTTACACACAAATTTTAAACCACCACACTTTGTGTATTTTGTTGAAAGAAAAACAAAAAATTATAAAACTTTGGTGACACTTCTACATTCTTTTATATAATTTAAACACCATTGTAAGTTTGTCTCATTTTAAAATAAAAATAATCTTCCTTGTATTTTAGTATAATAAGGTTGTTTTTCTTTAAGCCGGGATAACAAGCTGCGATAACAAAAACTTTAATAAAAAATAATTTTTTGCTCAAAATAAAAAATTATTTTTTCACATTGTCGCCAACTACAATAAATCAAAACAAATTTTCAAAAAAAATATTTTGTGTTGACTTTTTTGGACTTAGCCTCGATAACCATAAATTTGACTTATACTGGATAATTATACAGGCTAAGTCCAATATTTTTAATATAAAATATTTTTTTCAAAAATTGTTTTCATACACACATTTTATTGCTGTTGGCGATAATTTAAAAAAAAAGTTTTTATTTTGAGTGAAATTTTAAAATTTTCTTTAGGTTTTTCTTATCGCAGCTTAGTTATCCAGTCTTAAAGACAAACAGCCTTAATATACGATAATTGTAATATGCCATTGGAGTACCTTTATTTAAAGGTCTTAATTAATTGTACCTAAAATGGTACAATTGTACCAACTTTAGCATCCCTGCGTTTAAATGCCGACTTTTGAATGAAAATCTATTGCGAATCAAAATACTATGGAATTTTCATATATAAACTATTGTATAAATATACTATTTAAAATATGATTATATTTTAAATATTCCACATACCAATTTTAACAAGATACTATACAAAAATATATCAATGATAACTCATTTAGACTTGGCTGCGGCATCTTTCTTTTCTTGCAAACGACGTTTATGAGCTATATAGACAATCCAAATAAACGATACTAAACTCATGGTGATAGTTCGGAACTAAAATGGAATTAAAATATTGAAATAAAGAACTGAAGACATGGAGACGATATAGATATAACAACTAACCATTGGTGGTACATAATACATGTTGAGGAAAACGGCTGCCGAGAGATATTGCCAATTAGCCTTCAAAAGCGGCCAATAAAGTTTCACCAGATTGGACATGGCAACATTGTGAGATTTCATCTGAAGAGATAACAATTAGCATGACTAAACAATTTATCGTATCAAAAGTAGTTACCTCAAATCTTGATAGGAAATACAAGGACAACGCTTGATAAACAGGAGCATAAACTAAGCGCTCTGAAAGAAATTGGAAGAATCGCCTAAACTTCACATCCTCATGGAACAAACGTTCAATCGTTTTGTAAAAATAATGTGGGATGCTGCCTCCAAAAATTAGCCTGAAGTCAAGACAAGTTTAAGTTTAGTCAAAAATATGTAGTGGAACAATTGCAACTAACCCAAATAATGCATAGGAGAATACTGATTGCTGATTGACTTTACCCTTGCCGGTAATACGTTGGGAGGTGTAATTGGCACCAGCAGCTAAAGCAGACCTGTAAAGCAGGATGTCAGTTGGTTGTTTTACACGTATATACGCAGCAATATATACTTACGCTGTAATTGATTTTGTGCGGACAGGATGACTGAACAATTGTTCCAAATAAATACCCAATAGGGAATAAATTGGTTTGGACATCGACATTATTCTGAAATATGAAGTGAGTGATTAAAATCAAAATATGTATGTACATCGATCGATCAGTTTCAAAGTGCAAAGTCTCGATCCCTCAAAACAACACCAATTTTGGCCAACCATTTTTAACGTTTGCTTGTATAATTCAGTAATACTAACATGTTTCCAGCTAAGCTTTTCCCTGAATCTGACTGAACTTGTAGTTCTGGAATGTACAAGAATTGAAAATTTACTACGATCAGTTCCTAAATATCATATAAATAAATTAATCTTTATTCTCCTTGTTATCTGCTTGCTTACTGTTATCTCAGCAGTGCTGCTAATGTGTGTTTAGAAATCGCGTTTATTAATGGAAAAGAAAATACATATGAAGCCCAAAACACAATGAATTCAATGTAGGGTACGTCTATGTCAAAACAACTACAAAAACCATATTTATTTAATACATCAACCCTTTCGATTTTAATGCAATTTAGCTTCAAAGTCGTATCGTGCAATACATTCGCACGTATCAAAATGACATAAATCTAGAGTACGGACTTATTCGCAATCGTGATTTGAGGTGTTTTGTTGCGTAAATGTTTTAATTTTTAGAAGAAAAAATAAGTAAAGTTTTATTAAATTTTCACGGGTTACGGGCCCCGAAGCCTTAGGAAGATATTTAGCGATATCTTCGTTATTTATTGTGGGATTTAAATGAACTCCAAAAAATAGAGCCAATGTCCGTATTCCAGATTTCTCGCCTCAAATCAATATTTTAAAATTCTGGGTATAGAATTACGGCAGAGGTATAAAATTGTGATTTAAAGCCGAAATTTTTGAATCAAATTTTATACTTTTTATCAAAAGATAAAATTTATTTTTCCATCGAAAACTTTTTTCGTCATAATCAATTTTCTGGTTGTACAATAAATCTTCATGTGTAAACACTCCCAAAAGAAAAAAATACTACAATTGGGGATTTCAAAATCCCTACACCTAAAGTGAGTACTTGATTTAGTGTGAGTACTTTGTACCCACAAAACAGTGGTATTGTGAACCCGGTTATTTTCACATATACATTGAAAATAACCAAAAAAAGATCATTTGGAAGGAATTATTTTAGAATATTATATATTTTTATACAACATAAATATCGAATAAAAAGATGCCCAAAAAAGATACGCTAACAAATGAAAATAATGATAAGACGGTAGAAAAGAAAACTGCCGAAGAAAATGTCAGTGGGAACAAGAACAAAAACGTAGAAGGCGATGATGGTGCAAATAAAAACTTGGAAATTAAGGAGCCGGCCGATGACAAAAAGACACCAGCAATTGTCAACCTAGCTGCTGATTTAAGTAAGTATCATCATCAATTTGGACTGCGTCCGATGAAAGGGTGTGGCTGAAATCTATAAATGTTGCCACCAGATATATGTACAAGTTCATATATAGTTTTATCTATAAATGTTGTTGTTTTTTTTTCCTTTTTGGTGTCAATTAATTATTTTTTATGTTTATGTAGTAAATAACCTCATTTTTGTAACTTGCGTGCTTGCTTTTCGGTAAGAAAATTCTTTTAACGTTCTGACTTCTTTTTAGGGGTTGAGCAAACAAAAACCAAAAACTACTTCATACTTATGTTCATCTTACCCACCCTTATCCTCTATAATAATAGTCATATGCAATGACCGGCCTCAGTGCCATAGTATATATCAATATATAGCAAATATTAGCCCAGTTGCTCTAAAGAATGGTATATTATTTGAATTTCACAGAATTTTTATGAAATACAAACAAAGTAGTTTGTATGAAGTGTGTAATCACGGGATTCGATGGGTTACTGTGGAAATGTGTATTACGAAGAAAGTATAAATTTTCCCAAAAACTCGTAAAATTTTAAGATAACGTATATAGGAACGTATCTCGCTATGTAATAAATAAAAACATTGTGATCGTCAATTGATCGAAGGAAATGTTGACCTTTGATATGACTCAAAATGTAAAATATGTTGGCCACATTTACACATACATTTTAAAATTTTCCGATTATTTCAGTTTAAGGTAGGTTCTAGGACGTGAATCTAGGCATAAATATTCTTAAACATTTATGAAACTCTGAATTACAAGGTCTGGTCATTCGTCCCCACTTTATTTTTCAATTCGCCTTAATGCTTCCGCAAACATCTCCACCCTTTTGGTTAGAAAATGACAGGAAAAAAGTAATAACTGCCCTGTTCTATGGTTTAAAGGAGAAAATATGATTTTGAACCACGGAAATCAATCTCTGAGTGAAACATTTCGAAATTTGACTCAAAACGTTAATAACTGCCCTGTTATATGGTTTAAAGGGAAAATATTATTTTGAACCACGGCAAACAATCTCTGAGTGAAACATTTCGAAATTTGGGTCAAACGGTTGCTCCATTCAAAGCTTTCGCGTTGCGTATAATGTGATCACTTATTTTTTTCGGAACTTTACTACTTATAAAGTAACTGCTTGAGAATTGTCTGAATAGAGTAAGCACAGAATTATTGAAGGTACATACAATATTCTACGTTCTTAAACAAACCGAGAAAAATTACATGTGCGGTATGCTAATATAAGAGCTATGCCTTAACCTATTTGAAGCTTGAACGAAAATTCAAGTTCGTAGTTTATTACTATTATTAACCTTTGTAATACTCTTTTTTAGACATGCTTAACAGGCAGGATCTTCTGCAGGCTGTCTCAGATGCTGTGTCTGGCAATCGCCAGACAAAACAATTTGCCTTTTGGTCAACCCAACCTGTGCCTAAGCTACACGAAGAGATAACAACAAATGAGTGCATTGAAGCCGATAAGGATATTTCGGAAATCAGACAAGATGCTTATGCGCTTCCGGAAGGTTTCAAATGGGACACACTGGATTTAAATAGCAGCAGCGATCTGACCGAGTTGTATACGCTGTTGAACGAAAATTATGTCGAAGATGATGATGCAATGTTCCGTTTTGATTATCAACCGGAATTCCTAAAATGGTCTTTGCAATCGCCCGGTTGGAAGCGTGATTGGCACTTGGGTGTACGTGTTGTCAAGTCTGGACGTTTGGTTGGATTCATTTCCGCTATACCCAGTAATCTGCGAGCATACGATAAAGTCATAAAAGTGGTGGAAATCAATTTTTTGTGTGTTCACAAAAAGCTACGTAGCAAACGTGTAGCCCCTGTGTTGATACGTGAAATAACACGGCGTGTCAATTTGACAGGCATCTTCCAAGCAGCATACACGGCCGGTGTGGTTCTGCCAAAACCTGTAGCGACGTGTCGTTATTGGCATCGTTCATTAAATCCAAAGAAACTTATTGAGGTAAGTGTCGCAACGAATGTTACTTACTAGTAATATTTCGTTACGAATTGATTACAAATTGGAACGGTATAATAAATAAATTAACAAATACCCATGCTTCAATCCAATGTACAGGTGAAGTTCTCACATCTGGCCCGTAATATGACAATGCAGCGTACAATTAAATTGTACAAATTGCCCGATCAACCAAAAACAAAAGGCTATCGCCGCATCGAGCCCAAAGATATGGATAAAGCCCTTAAGCTCTTTGATGTGTACATGAAAAAGTTCAATATGTGTCCAGTCTTCAGCAAAGACGAATTCCGTCATTGGTTCACGCCAAAGGATGGCATTATCGATTGCTTCATCGTTGAAGATGATAAGGGCAACATCACGGATCTAACAAGTTTCTACTGCTTACCGTCGTCGGTAATGCATCATCCGGTGCATAAAACACTGCGTGGTGCTTATTCATTCTACAACGTTTCTACCAAAACACCCTGGCTGGATCTCGTCAACGATGCCCTTATTTCAGCAAAAAATATACAGATGGATGTATATAACGCTCTCGATCTGATGGAGAATAATACATTCTTGAGACCTTTGAAATTTGGTCCTGGCGATGGCAATTTACAATACTATTTATATAATTGGCGGTGTCCGAGCATGAAACCTCAAGATGTGGCTTTAATACTCATGTAGACAACACACATAACTGAGAGAGCGTGTATACATATTTTTATACTTTAGTTTGATACCCAATACACATTTGTTTACTTTGCCTGTAACTGTACTTTACGTTTTTGTACTTTAGTATGAATTCTATAATACGATACATATATAGATGCCATTATTAATAGTGTTATATAAACTAAATTTTTTGCGGCATTTGTATTTTTAAGCGGTTTTATAGTCAGTGATCACGTTCATTCGGTTCCTCTTCTCTTTTTTGTTGATAAAACAAATGCAGACACAATTTCCAACTTTTTTCTAATAAAACGAACTATAATAATTTCCGTTTATTAAGTAAATTATAAGTTGTTCATTTATTTCATCAGTTCTAATCCTTCCACCATACCCGATATGTTTCTTTTTTACCAAAAAATCGGTAAAAGAATTAGGGATTTAGAATTTTAAATAAGTCTGTTTTATAATACGATTTATCTCCATGCGACAGATTTGAATGATTTAATTTAATATCTATAATCAAAAACATTAATGCAAAAAGGTGACGTGAAATCCGTCGAAAGTGGATTCGGTTGCACAATTGAAGTTTAGCCCAATTATTCATAAAAATTAAAAAAAATATATTTAAATTTCCATACCCAAAATACCACATAAGCAAAATCCGTCGAAAGTGGATTCGGTTGCACAATTGAAGTTTAGCCCAATTATTCATAAAAATTAAAAAAAATATATTTAAATTTCCATACCCAAAATACCACACAAATTCGATTCCCCAAAAAGAGGTCATAGTAAAATTGACATTCGTAGCTTCAAATTTTAGATTCGGCTTATTTAAGCCGTTAACAAGTTCCTAAATACCTGAAGTGGTGGATTTGTGCATCCACTGTGGCCAAATTTTAATATGTTAGCCGATGGGACAACTACCAAATGACGCTGCCAATTTTTTAGCCAAAAACTGAAAAATTCCTGGAGTGTATGTTTCTGTTTCTGTTCATCATTCTAATGTTATTTGCAACGAATATGTTCAACTAGTAATTTCGATTTTAAAGAAGGAAGTTAACGGGTTACATTCATATAGCTCATTAACGAAATTATTCAAATATTGTTGTGGAGGCAAATTATAAGCTCTGTTTCAGAATTTCTATAGAAAACGAAATCATTTATGACTAAACTTTTGCCACAAAAGTACTGTACGAAGACGTAGAAAATTCTACAGAAATTCTTTCTGTGTTGCTTTCTAGGATTTTGCCACACATGTTTAACCATAAATGATTTCACTTTTGAACGAAATTGCGCCCTGTGACAGGGCTGTTTAAAAGTACAATGCTGTACGCTATAGTAATTATTGCTCAATTGTTAACTTTTTACAGTGGATAGGGGTCATCTTGGACCAGTACTTTATTATGAATAAATATTATACGTGTACCTACAGCAATGGCTTAGAAAACATATCTCTATAATTAGGTTTAGTAATACAGTATTATTAATCAAGAACATATAAAAAATATCTAACAAAATCACACATACACAAAACTGCAGGCTGCACAGATGGACGAAAGTATAAAATACAACAAATAAATAAGGATTACTAAGTACGTCGTTTCACAATAACACTATTTGCCAATTGTACAATACGATTGAAATCAGTCTTAGAATGGGCTCGCCAATATTTACAACGATACCACATAACAGCAGGATAGTTGGGGCTGGAAATACCATGAAATATACGGGCAACGTTTCGCCCAGAGAAGTTATTTTCAGGATACATATTAATGAGTGCTATAACATCAGATTCTATATCTCCGTCCGATACATTTGATTCCTGGATATAGAAGAAAAAAAGAAGGAAATTACAGAAATAATAAATAAAAAATAATATAGTCTCACCTCCACTTCCAATTTCAAATCCTTAGGGTAATCATTACGGAAATAGTCCCTTATAATGGCTTTCAATTGATCCGATCTATCGTGTGTAAACGTTTCACTACAACAGGGAACATGGCTGTTATATGCCACTGAAGATAAACCTTGGAAAACATATTGTAGCTGCAAGAAAAACATGCTCTTTGTGACGTTTCTTATATTCGCAAAATATCTAAAAGGTCAATTACTTGTATCAGTTGTGTTTTTTCCTGTTGCACACATCTATTGTACAAAATGTCCAAGGCATCATCAATTTCTTCGATTGTAAAGTCGCCTGGAGCTTTAAGGCGAAAGCCCAGCTCAGAAAAACTCACGGTTATGGGCGATCGTCTGGGGTAGCCGTTAACTGCAATCAAAAGATAAATTGAGTCTTGTATTATTTGGGAATGGCATTTGCAGTCAACTATGTATGTACCTTGAACCCATTCCAAGTTTTTCAATTGATATTTCACCACCCCACTATTCCAGCCAATTGCTGCAGCTATATCCACAACAGAGAATTCTATGATATTGGCGTCTTCTTTAAAACTACCATTTTTGATTTCTAAAGCTATCGCCATGGCCAGAGGAGGACACTCTTTGGCAGCATGTCTATAAAAAAGTTAAAATGAACTTTTTTTATGCAAAACTTTTTCAGAACACTCACTTGAGATATTTAGGTCCTCCGTATGAGATAACCTTTGCTTTGATGTAAGCACTACTCAGAACGTTCATACACCAACGTTTATCCAACTCCATGTAACACAATAGCGTGGATATGTTCTCCGAGGGTATATCCAGAGCTTCCACAGTTTGTTCTATAGAAAATCCTATTTCATGGCCAGGACATACATGCTGCCGTGCTACAGAGATGGAACCATCCAAACCGCTAAAATCGGAAGCATCAGTGGCTGAACATATCTTTGTTGTATCAGGGATAGGTTTTATTAGCACCCCACTGAAAATAAAATAAAATTATAATAAATTCCCACAAATTTGTATAGCAGCTGCAATACGTACTCTTTCAGATTCTTATCACATGAACAGGGTACAAAAATGCGTTGTAATAGTTTGCGTATAACATGACGATCCAAGGAATTAGCATATATATGTCTCTTCAATTCACTTTTGTCGCCGCCGTGCGCGTCCAAGAATAAATGACAATGGGATTCTTTATTATCGCGACCAGCACGACCAACTTCTTGGACATAGCTTTCGAAATTTCTCGGCATGTTATAGTGGATGACCGCTCTGATATCGGGTTTATTAATACCCATACCGAAGGCAATTGTTGCCACCACAATACGCAGTTCATTATTCATAAACGCATTTTGTATGGTGCGACGTCGCGACCCATTCATGCCAGCATGATATGGTTCGGCGTGCCAATTAATACGTTTTCGTTTCTTCTTCGGATTTTCAGGTTCAGCGGCTTTTCTATCTTGCATACAAGTACGTAAGAATCCAGCAACCCGCTCGCATTCATCACGTCTGGTACAATAGACAATGATTGACTGACAGCTTTCAAATCGTTTGCTCAGCAACAACTGCAGCAGAGCAGCTTCGCGATTTTCATCTTTTGACACAGAAAGTATCAAATTATCTGGCAGAGGTATATCGCTAATGATACCCCTTTCACCATCCGGAATTTGCAAATGGTCAATGATACTTAAACGTGTGGGCAAAGTTGCTGTAGCTGTTAGTCCCAAAACGCATTTTACCCCCAAGTTCTTTTTCAGAACTTTACAAATCATCAAATAACTTGGGCGGAAATTGTGACTCCATTGCGAAACACAATGCGCCTCATCGATACAGGCAAATGCTATAGGGGGCAATTGGCGTAGGATGGAACCAAAGCCTGTCGAACGTTCACCAGAGACGACTGCCTCTGGAGATACAAGCAAAACATCAATTTCACCGTCTGCTATCAATTGCATTATTTTAACTCTTTGCTGTGGTGTCTGGTTAGTGTGCAAACAATGAGCTCTTAGGAAATGTGGTACCCCCGTTACTTGATCTTCCATTAATGATACCAATGGCGATATAACCAAGGTAATGGATTTCCTTTGCTTGGAAAAGATATAAGCCGGCAATTGATAACAAAGCGATTTGCCGCTGCCGGTCGATAATGTAACTAAAGTAGACATGCCGGAAAGAATACGCATTACGGCGCGATCTTGGCCTTTGCGGAAATTCGTATGACCGAACATCCTTAGAACTTCTAAAACTTCCGGAGTCACTTCCTTCACACTACCATCGGGATTGAGATCGTAAAGGGGCTTAACACCACCAAATTTGTTAGGAGTGCTGGCTATTGAAGTATCATTTGCATCTAAACCAGCAGCTTTAAGAAATGATTCCGGTATTTTATGGCCCACAAAATTTTTAATAGGTGAAACGGTCTTTTCGGATGCAATCGCTGCAGAATCTATATCAAAGCCTTCTAATTCGTCATCTGTTTCCATAAGAATATCTTCCGAGACTTTATTATCGTCATTATCATCGCCGTCATCGTCGTCGTCGCCGTCATCGCCATCATCATCTCCGGGAACTTCAATCTGAAAGATATATATTATGTAAATCATATTATGGTAAAGAAGAGTAGAATGTATTGCAAGAAACAATTGAACATGAATCACATTTTACGAAGACTAAAATATATCATACTCTACATTCAATACAACGTAGAACAATTACATACCTCGACTTCATCATCGTCATCATTCATTTGATCCGATTGATAAATCGCTGCATTGGCGGCCTGTGGTAATTTCGAAATATTTCTGCTATGTACAGCCAACGCTGATTGACTGGCCATTCGCTCGGCTTCCTCCAGTGTGGGAAATGGCGAAGGATCCTCTTCCAATTGTGCTGTCAGTGGCAAAAGTGAATCACCTTTGATTTTACAGTTTTGAGCAAAATGTCCAGCTTGGCCACAGGTGAAACATTTTAAAGTACCACCATCACAACCACGCATATCCATATTTGGACCCGTTAGAGCGGCGACACGCTTTTTATCTTTCCATAAATTTTTCTTATACTTTGAATAGTTTACGGTCTTCTTTCCTCTAACAAATGTTTTCTTTTGAATATTGATGGTAACGAAGTTTTCATTTAATTTACCGGTGGCTATTCTTTCTTCCAGCTTGCGTCTTTCAGCTGCTCTCTTTTCATCAGCCACAGTAACAGGCATAGCTTTCACATTGGCACCCGGCATAGGGGCTATTTTATTTATATACTCTTGGGCCAGGTGATCTGCCTTATCCAAATCTGTTTTCTTTATACGTGGTACCGACGTAATATCACCACTTTCTAAGGCAAGAGTGTATTTGAGATCTTCTGGATCCAAAGGCAACTCCTCTTTCTCCTTGTCTTCAGCAAGATCGTTTGATTTATGGGCCTTTCTCTTTGACGTTCTTGTCTTAGCAGCTGCCTTGGGCTTCGGCTTGGGTTTTTCCTTTGGAGAGGTTTTTTTAGGCTTTGCTACTGTCTTCTTTCGTTTAGCCACAGCCCGCTTACGTTTTGTTTTTGGTTGCTCATAATCGGCATCTTCATCCGAGCCGGCATCGGCGAAAAAATTTTGATCATCTGTTTGCTCCAATGTATTTGAAAGTTCTGGTTCTTGCTCCTCTTTTTTATTTTCATATTGACTGTTTGTATTAGCGCCCTTGTTTTCCGTTTTAGGAGATGTTGACGGTACTACTCTTCTCCTTTTTGCTATATGGCGATATTCTTGGGATTCCTTTTCCTCCTCACTATCATCAACCACGGAATCTGATTCGGAATCAAAATCTTTAGATTTAGTTGGCTTTTTCCTCGATTTTTGGGAATCTTCCGGAGGCATTTCTTGGAACTGAGCTTCTACATTGTTCGCGACAACTTCGGGCTCTAAATGTGTTTCAGTAGCAATAGATACATCACTCTTGGTTTCGACAGATATTGCTTGTAGTTTGGTGATGTCAATATTAGACAATCCGTAGGTGCTCTTTCGGGGAGCTGTGGGCACAGTTTCGTTGTTATTACGTTCAGTCTGAATAGCCTTTTTAATAACCTTTGTCGAAAGGCCATTTTGCAATGCATTCCTCTCCAACCATCCTTCGTCTACTTGTGTTTTAAGAGTGTCTTTGCTCTTCTCGATAGTTAAAAGTTGATTTGTATGTATATTGGTTGTCGTCTGTTGATCTTTTGCCTTTTGTAACAAAATTGTTTCCAAATCCGGCAGAACATCTTTAGTGGTGGTACTTGAAATGTCATTTAGAGAGCTTTGACTGCCTCTTAAGGAATTGTCCAAGCCGGATTTTGATATAGATTTTCTAGGGTTTCTTTTGGAAAATGAGGATTTCTGAAACAATTTTTCATTAAAATTTGGTTTCATACTTCGTCGCGGAGTAGTGTCCTTTATCACTTTGACTTCCGGTTTCATTGACACATTTGATCCCCACGCTTTTTTGTTTATTTCCAGTTCTTCGACCGCCTCAAACTCTTTTAAGACTCGATTTTCATTGGTTGTAATTTTTGTACTGAACATCGTTCCATCAGTCAATTCGTGAACATTGGAAAATCCAATTGAATTCTCCTGATGATTTTCGTGATTGTGAGCCTCAACCAATCCACTAATATCTAGAGGTAATTGCGGACCACCATTAATACTTTCTGTTAGACTGACGTCGAGATCGCCATCCCTTTGGGACATCTGCGACATCTCCAATACATCAAAGCCATCATCGGATAGCACGTCATTTAATGTATCCTCTAAGAAAGAAGTCTTCAGTTTGTAGTACATCTTATAAGAATCTCTTATCTCCTGTGAAGCATCTCGTATATCATACTGGAAGAGAGTACAATTATTTAGTATTTCAGCTAATTTGATTTTTTGCAACAAACCTTGGAAGGCACTCGACCATTTTTCTTCTTAAAATCTTTTTCCCACAACTTTACTCTCAGTTTGTATTTTTGATATTTTTGTTTAAAAACCGGGTCTTCCATTTCTGCGTCATAAACTTAAAAAAAAAACACGGAAACTTTATTTATAAATTTAATTTGGTTACAAGATTCCTCTTATTTTTTATGCTATTTTGCCGCCCAAATTTTGGCCATCTGACAAATGCAGCGTTGTGTTTAAACGTATCAAATATTTACGCAAAAGACTATTGGCTAATAGTTAGAAATTGGAAATTGTGTAAAAATTTTATATAAAAATATACAAACGAAAAAAACTAAAATGGTATTAAAAATTAGAATTTTTGTATTTGAAACTAACGTTTGTCACGACGTGAGCATACGTAGAGATATGAATCGGAAACATTACAAATTTAATTTTTCCGAACAAATTAAAAAAAACTACTGAAATTTCCGAATTAAATAAAACAAAATAAATGAAAGAGAAAAATTAAAATTAGTTTTCGGATTTAATGAGAAATTTAGCTGAAATGACATAAAGTTCAAATGGCCTATATAGATTTGATATTTGAAAATCGATCTAATAGCCTTGTCACACTGCATGCGAAATCTAGCTGAAATTACATAAGTTTGATTTGCAAATGTCAGATCCCATATAAATTTGACATTGGAAAATCGACCTTATGCATACGAAATCTAGCTGAGATGACATAAGGTCGATTTACATACAAATTTTACATTTGTAAATCGACCTTATGTCATTTCTTCTAGATTTCGCATGCAGTGTGACAATTTCAGTTAAAATATCATTTCAAGCTAAAATCAATGCAGTCTGAAAAGGACGTAAGTGTAAAATATAAATATAACCAGGGTTATATTCCTCAGTTTACACTTTTCCACTTTCAAACCAAAAATGGGTCGCTCATAGCCTTGTCACACTGCATGTGAAATCTAGAAGAATTGACATAAGGTCGATTTACAAATGTCAAATTTGTATGTAAATCGACCTTATGTCATCTCATGTCATTGTATGACAGAAGTCATACAAGTAAATGCTAAATTTCCCTCGTACATGTGTAAATTACACATGTACTCCTGTATAAATAATTAATAGCCTTGTCACACTGCATGCGAAATCTATTTTAATAGGGCTGTTCGATTGGACTTACTACACGCAGAAAAAAAACTTGTGTTAAAATACATAATTCAATTTTGTAAATCTTTTTTATATAGACTTGACAGAAGTCATACAAGTAAATGCTAAATATCCTCATACATGTGTAAATTACACATGTGCTTCGTTTGTATAAATAACTAAGTTTACTTGGTAGGTATTCAATGCTTATGTACCTTAAAATATTCCACCATGTTCTTTGGGAACAAAATTGTAGCTTTTACACAAGTTTCTTTGTTAAAATTAATTAGTTGGTTGGATAATGGTGTAAGTATGAATATGTAAGCTGCCAATTTCACGAATTTTGAACGGTGAAATTAAAATTTATTTATTGTTTCACTCACAAAAAGAAGACTGATTAATCTTTTAATTTATTAATAGGGCTGTTTTTCTTTAAGCCGGGATAACAAGCTGCAATAACAAAAACTTTAATAAAAATTTAATTTTTTGCTCAAAATAAAAAATTATTTTTTCACATTGTCGCCAACTACAATATAAATATATGTAGCAAAAGAAATTTTCAAACAAATATTTTGTGTCGATTTTAAATCATGGTCATGGCTGCAACTACAACTATTTGATCTTTGGGTTCAGTGTTTTTGCTGTCACGATCTGGCATCCTCTCGCTTATCTCTCTCACTCTCTGTGCTCTCCTGTGGTGAAATCAGCAAACTCACAACGCTGCCTTTATGTTCTCTCATTCTTAAATTGCAGATTCTCCCATTCTATACTCCCCTATACTCAACTCTGCGCTCTGCTTCTACTCCTTTTTTTAGCAACTCGAAACTCCTTCCACGTAAAGCTCCCAAAGCCCGCGCCCGTTAGGCCCCCATTCACGTACAGTTTTAACTGTCAGCTAAAACTGTCAGTTATAACTGTACGTGAGTTGCCGTTCTTAAACTGTGAACTGAGATGTACACACACGTCCAGTTCAGTACTTCAGTTTTTAACATGGATTCGAACGAGCAGGACGGTTTGGCCGCTCTAGTTCTTGTAACTTCTTCGCCAGCTTGTTGTAGGCAGCATCTTTTTTGGCGCGATCATGATACTCGCTAGACTTAACTTGCCATATGCAAGGTTCAGATCTATATATTCCAATAAAATCAACTATTACTTGGTTCTGTTTACGCGACATGATGATACGCACTCTCGCTCGACACAAATTGAACTGAGAACAGTACAGCGAACCCCCACACACGTTCACTTCAGTTAAAACTGTCAGTTAAAAATATAAAATTTTTATATTTCTCAGTTAAACTGAACAGTTGAGTACAACTGTCAGTTATATACCACACACATACAGTTTCAACTGACAGTTTTAGCTGAACAGTTCAAACTGACAGTTAAAACTGTACGTGAATGGGGGGCCTTAAATGTGATTGTGATTTTATATTTTATAAATTAAATCATAAATTATATACAAAAGTACAGAAAAGTGTGCAGTGAAAGGCTGCAAAGTTCGACGAGGTGATGGAGTACCTATGTACAGATCACCTTAGCGAACAAGGCGATATGGAAGGATTAAATTAAATACGTCCGACCGAGTCTGTGGTCATCATTTCACCCCAGATTGTGTCGACATGAAGACCAAACGACTGCTGTCAGGATCAAAGCCCACTCTCAATCTGCGCCTTGAGGGTAAGTGGTCTTTATGATGGCTTGAATGGCGTATTCGCCCTTCTTGCAGTTATTGGTTATTTAGTTGGGAGGTACTAGAAGGTGCGTGATGGAAAAAAATATTCGAAGAAATATGTAAAATTTTCTACTGAATTCCCGTGGGATTCCCGTACGAATTTCGAATTTCCCAGGATATGAGAAATGAAAAAAGTGGCACAAAAAAGCAAAAAGTAGCACATTTAGTACCTCAATGAAGTGGCACAAAAGTATCTCGGCTCGAAAAAAGTGGCAAAATTGCCACTTTAGTGCCACCAAAGATAATGGAAATATATAGATTAAACAAAACTCTCAGAGAAATGTGTAGTACGAAGACAATTATTTAGATGGCACTGAATGTCATTTTGGAGAGAAAATTTCCCTTTTTTCTAAAAACTGCAATAAATAGAAAATAAGAGCAAATTAAATAAACTAAAGTGTGGTATTTGACGTAGAGTCATAAAAATCATTGAAAGTAACTTTTACTTCATTCGTTTTCTTTCAATTTTCAGTATTATAAGCGAAAGAGAGTACAAAATTGAGTGAATTAGAATGTACTTTTTACACATTCGCCACCTAGTGATCATGGCTGCAACTACAACTGTGGCACCAAAGATAATGGAAATACATAGATAAAATAGTTGTAGTTGCAGCCATGATCACTAGGTGGCGAATGTGTAAAAAGTACATTCTAATTCACTCAATTTTGTACTCTCTTTCGCTTATAATACTGAAAATTGAAAGAAAATGAATGAAGTAAAAGTTACTTTCAATGATTTTTATGACTCTACGTCAAATACCACACTTTAGTTTATTTAATTTGCTCTTATTTTCTATTTATTGCAGTTTTTAGAAAAAAGGGAAATTTTCTCTCCAAAATGACATTCAGTGCCATCTAAATAATTGTCTTCGTACTACACATTTCTCTGAGAGTTTTGTTTAATCTATATATTTCCATTATCTTTGGTGCCACAACGGTAACACTGGTTTCCATTATCAAAATAAAAATAAAAAAAAAAATAAAAATCATTCGAGAGCGAAAACTAGCGGAACGAACGTCGAACGTCGTCTCGTCTGTCGTGTATATCAAGAGCAAAAAGAAAAAAGCTAGAAATATTAAAACAAAAGAAGAAAACGAAACGAATGTATTCGTTTGATAAAGTAATTGTTAATATTTAGAGAAATAAATAGAAGCAAAGTAGAAAAAGTGTTTTAGAATCAAAAAAATGTTTGTGTTAGTGTAAACCTTTAAATAAGAAGAAAAGCCAAAAGTAAATTATAGCCAGTTGATAAACAAAATAAAATTTCGTTAAAATAAAAGGTAAATATATGTACATATTGCGGTATAAATTATTAACTTACGTTGTATATAACTCCTATGAAAACAACTGCCAACTCCTCGAGTAGATATATATTTTCATGTATTTTATTTAATCATCTGAATGGCTGGAGTTGGAGGTTAATTGCCTTCAGCTCAAAACTGTGCAGGAGAATACTTCTGATATTACTCATGTAATTTTGAGGAATTGAGAGTTTTGCTGTACATCCACGATATTATTTGCACGCGGAACCAATATAATGGATGCCCGCCCCATTGTTTGCTGCTGCATTTAATATTATTTCTTAATAACTTTTTCTCCGTGTTTGGTTCTCTTCCCCCCGCCGCCGGACCACACCCCCTTTGCTTTGTGGTTGAGAGCTGAGAAACCGCTTCCTCCTTTGTGTGTTCTCCCAAAGCTGAACACAAAAACTCCCAACAGGTACATACCCAGCCGCCGCCGTGGTATTTGTCATTCATTCACAGCTGATTTGTGTCGTTGCATATTCTGTTTGTGTGTGTGTTTGTCTGTTGGATATGCGTTTTTTTTTTTTGTTTAGTAAAGAAGACGTATAGATTCATGGAAGTCTGATTCTTCCACCAAAAATGAATGGGACTATGTACAAAATTAAAAAGTCACGAGAATAAACACTCTAATCATGCATTTTTTCATGGAATCATGGACGATAACAAGCATGCATCGTTTCGGATGCATCCGTTTATCGCGGGAATTTTGTACTAAAAGTCATATTTGTATTATCCTCCAACATCGAGAGTGATCCACATATTCAGTGGTGGTTCACTTAACGTTATATGTCAACCTCATGAAAAATTGTAAATTTCGAATATAAATCTGGTAGTACTATAGGTGGGTCAGTGGCGTACATATATAATCGAGTGTAATCCACACTTTCAGTGGCAGTTCACTTAACGTTATGTTATGTGCCAACCTAATTTAATTTCCACTACATACAAACACTCCGTGACGTAGAATTTAATTACAAAAAATAAATAAATGTTTTTTGACATTACAATGTAATGTTCTGTCCTTTAATTTTTGCATAATACATCTTTTCTTATTTAGTGTCTTTGCTCAGAACAAATTTCTTTTGCAAGAAGTCCAAGGCCTGCTGTTCGAAACAATAAAAACAACGTCACGTCACTTGTTGAAAACAAGTTCAACAAACAAACTTCAAGAATTGCTGTGCGTTCTACATTCTCGAAAGATTTTGACGAATTTTCAAAATATTCTCTCATCTTGTTGTTAGGAAATTTAACAGGTGACATCCTGATCGATATGATGAAAGTTGTAATTCGTGTTTGGATACGATCTTTGGTAATCAATAATACCTGAACTTGTGTGTCATTTCTAAAATGATTATATTTTAAGTTTTTGTTGCTGCAAATAGGCTATTCAAGTCAGTATTTCGCTTGTTCCTATGCACGTGATGCGTGGTGTACATATATACCTACAAATGTAATATTTTGTATGTAATAATTTTCGGTTAAAACCGCAAGAGAGTGTAACAACAAAGTCTAATTTCGAAATATAATTGAAGATTAGACCATGTGCGTGCACTTATCGTCAATTATACATACAATATAAAAATGTATACATATATATATATGCAATAAGTTCAACTATGTATTTATGTATATGACCACAACTTTGCAATGTATATAGTGTCGTAGGCATTGATTTTCCTTATATAAAAAAGACAACTCCAAATGCTTTTAAACGGATTAATGGATTTCGATTTAATGCTATACATTATTGTCAAAAATTATATAAGGTCATCGTTCGGCGGCTAAAAGCTAATAAATTATTAACAACAAAATAATAACTAACAATTATTAGTTGTATGGGATTACCCATCTGTAACTCTTGGTTACAGCTTTACCGTCATTTTGTTTATTGTTAACGGTCCCAGAGTTGGTAATGAACTCAATCCACATACATACATATGTATATTTCTATTAATGAAAATATTATTTTTAAACATTGGAAATACAAATATTTCTCATGCATGAACGTGATTTTCTCTTCCACCAAAATATTTATTTAGCTAAAGTCGTTACACATTACTTACATAGATATTATGTAAATTGGAATGAACCACACACACCCATTAAGACGACTTTAAGCAAACAAATAGCTAGTCTGATAACTGACACACGATCAATACGTTATCATTGTCATCATGACAAAATAGGTACATCATTATTACGGTGTTTTCGTCTATTGACTTTTCTTTTGTGCTGGTGTAAATGTCCGGCTGGCTATTATTCATTGTTGTGAACTAATGCAGGTAAACGCCATACACATACAAGCATTATTACTATTTGTGTACATGGACGGACTGGACTGGTATAGTGGATGAGACGTGTGGCTGCATCATTGCCGCCGTGATTCATAATTAAAGTAAATTTCTGTTTAATTCTTACGATTATGTATTTCCCATTTCACTGAATATAGGTTTTAACTGGTTCTTTTTCTAGAAATTATCAGTTTGGCTATTTTTGAATAATTGTGCGATGAAACAGCTTTATCTTCTTTTGAAATTGCCATTTTATAAAAAATTGAGATTGTGCTTAAGAAAATACTTAAATGATTCACTAAAAATATAGATACCGCCAAGATGCCGTCTTTTTATCTTTTTACAAATACATGTTATACGGTTTTATCCTCTTACGTTCAGATTTTTTTTATTTTTTCATTAAAACACAATGGAATAGTGATTTTGCTCTTCCCCCTTACATTTGTAGACTGAAGTTTTTCAACTTGCCTTGTAATGGTATTTAAGGTTATAAATTACTTCTCCTGAAAACTTATAAAAATGTGGGTTTCGTCATTTTGCATTTCAGCTATAATGTTTTCAGTTACTAATTTAAAGAATAACCTTTAATGCCATGTGATAGTAATACTTTTGTTAATTTGTACCGACTGTTGATATTTGCTCTGTAGCCGATGTCCACCCTCTACTGCTTAGCCACCATGGCTAGAAACTGGGACTGTGAAATCTGAAATTTAGTAATGATTTAACGTAATGAATGATATTAACGATAACAATAAAATGTCGTTAGTTATCGAAGTACTTTTCTTCTATTTATTCTTGAGGAAATACTTAACATTTTGGGTCAGCTTAATTTGTTTGTAATGGAGTTGAAGTAGATATTCTACACGAGAAAATAACTTATTTGAAGGTTGTTTATGCTACTTTTGTATGACAAATACATTAACAGAAAGGTATTATATATTGAGACCAAAGATTAAAAATGGGATATAATTTGGCTTTAAGCAAAAACAGGTTACAAGCAGGCGAAATGGACATAATCATTAGAACGACGTAGTTATATTCGCGAAGTGAATTCCAGATTTGTATTTGCAGCTGTTATAGAGGAGAGAAGATCTGACTTATGGAATATATGGGCAGACCACTTCAAAAGAAGAAAAAAATGCGCGATTTTTTATTTTTTTTTAGTTTTCTTTGATCAACTTTTTAATTTACGTTTCGTTATAGAAAATATTATTTTATTTTTTTTTTTTGGATTTGTTCTATTTGTTGCATTTAATTCCACAACTGGCTTGTTGAAAATGGCAAAACTCCTATCCTTTTATTATTTCAAAATATTAAACAAACTTTTAACCAGCTACCACCTTTTATAGCAACACGAACAAATGTGGGTTAAAGGACTACACACAAATATATAATAAATAAATTTTAAGCAGTAATACCCCGTAGACATCAAAAGCATTTGCTCAACTACTTTATTATGGAGTAGTACAGACATTTGTATGTATGTATGCATATTCGTTCACCTACTTTTTATAGCTTTGAATGAAATTTCTAAGTAGCACCATATAAGCATACATACACACACATCTTTTATGCATTGAAGAATGGCACAGGAATAGAAAAATCAGACATCCTGTGACGACAAGATGTACTCACTGTTCTACATAGACAGGCTAAATTATGAGGTTACTGCAATAAAGTACACGATGTCTAAAAATAGCTAACAAAATTAAAAGAGGATAGCTTCTTGCTAAGATGTGTCTGTATGTTCCATAAAGGACGCCAAAGCGGTGGACCGATTTGCTGTATCTAACTTCTGCACAGTGGATGGATCAAAAGTAGGGGAATAGAAGAATAGGGAAGAATGAACCCATGTAACGCCGGATAAAAATGCTAGTAAAACATACAATTTAAAAGCTACATGGATATACTCACATATACTGATACCATTGTAAAAGAAATCATCAACAAAACAAATCTTATAGAGGACTTATATTTAATAATATCTGGTGGTGTGTATGTTTCCTCCTATAGGCATCATTTGAAAAATGCAGATTAAATTGTTTCATATTCAGGAAGATTATGGCTTTCGCCCATTGTATATGTTTTTCTTTTTTTTGAAATGACAATTGTTTGCAAAAATTACACTATTTTTTATCAAAATTTTGATCAAAAATTGCATAACTTTTGAACAAGACCTTAAATCAAAAAAGCCCTACGAGTGACGATAGACCATCCTGTTATGAATAAATTAAAAATGTGAGTCAAATCAGTTCAGTAGATTCGGAGATATTATGCACATCAGTTTGAAAAAATCGTTTCGAGAAAAGAGAAAAATGCTAAAAAAATAAATATAAAATTTCTAAGCGCTATAACTTGAATTTCGTTATGCGGTGGCGCTTTAAATACTCTAAAAAGTATATAGGATTTTTAAAGGAAACCAAAAGAATATAAAGTGGCTCAATTTAACCCTATAAAATAACATCCAAAATATACCTAACGAAACAAATGTCATTGACCTATGAAAAACGTCAATGTTCGATGGTTGGTTCTAAGTGTTCAATTGATTGAACTGAATGACGGGGATCTGTATATAAAGCCGGAACTTCATTCCAAAAACAAACTAATTTTAAAATCATTCATGATTCACCGAAATCTAAGTAATTCAATATTAGTTATTATCATAGCTTGAACCCATTCTTGACTACTCAGTCATGTGTTTTTTTTTTGTGCCGGGTATGCAAATATGTGTGCTGTTTGCGCGCACACTCATTTTCATTGGTGTTATGTCAACATTGAAAAATCTCGTAAAAGTTTCCGAATGGGAATTGTTGGTATTGTTTCTTTCTATACGCGATAATTTTAAATCCGATACATTGGATTGTACAAAATCGCTGCAAAACTCAGTGTTATACCCAGGTATTACTTACTTACTGTCTGTCGTATGTATTTCAAAAAATAAAATTTAATTCATTAATGCGTGATGTGAATACGCTATACATCCATAAATGAACGAACGTATGTATGTACATAAATACATATACAACTCTACGGTGATATCGTCTGCCGTTTTGTCACTCAAATACAATTTATATATACATATGTACAATACATAAGTATAGACGTATATGTAGGTACACAACATTAGGGCATATTGAATGAAATGCAATGGAACTGATTTTCCTTTCTAACTAACATTCCAAAGAAAACGAATTGGATAATGAGATAATATATAGTGAATCTAATTTCGTTAGGTATTGAAATATGTCGATCGAAATTCATATCTTATTTATAATAAACAAAAAACACACGATCGAAAGTTTCTCCATTTTGAATAATCATGCAGATAACATCACATTGAATGAGGGAAGCTCTTCTCCCTCTACCATTTTGAAAAAAAAAACGTAATGATTCAGGTTTTTATACAAATTTGGAGAATTGGACCTCTAAGAATTCTGATTCATCAGAAAAATATATTTGTGTTCAAAAGTTATGAGCAACTTAATTACGATTTTGCAAAATTGTGTGTTAATTTATTCCATCTCTTGTAACTCCTGGAATATTTCCCTGTTTTTATCGGCGTTTTTGGTTGTTATTGTATTTTTAACATATGATAAAAGCTTGGTGTTGACATATATTCGCATGTGGATTTAGGGTAATTTTAGATAAAAAACCCAAAAGCTGTAAACATTTTTAAAGCATGATTTTTTTTGCAAATCACACTAATGAACACATCGCTTTGTTGTGTTCTTATATAAAAAAATAAATATTCGATATATGAAAAATGCTAACTTTTCTTTCACAAGGCAACTTCGTCTTTATACTGTTTTTAAAAAAATTGCAAATTAAAATTTGTTGGAACCTTGACCCAATTTTCTCAAAAACCTCATGTGATGGTGGAGACATTCCGTCAACAAAAATATCGCGATCCACTCTTCGTCATTTTCGTTGCACCAAACGTGTGTTGACTGACTAGCGTTATCTAACACATACAAACATACAATGAATGTGTCTTCAAATTCCATTTTAATTTCAGTTATCAACACAGTTTTTATTTGTGACATCTGTCATGAATGGAAATTAGTACAGTATATATGTATATATCTTGATTCTTTCTTTAGGGGATCGTGATAGCACTATGAAATATTAAATATAAAAAGTTTTACCAAAACACTGAGGGCACACTGTCATGATAACAAATTTGTAAAAGATTTGCTAATAATTTGTTTTAGAATGTGATATGATGGCGGCTAATATACTTTAATTGAGATACCTTCAAAATCATGATATGACTTCAACCAACTTCACATTTTTTTAAACAATACCATGAGTTTGTTGGTGTCGTCGTCGGTGTCGGTGACTGTTGGTGACGGGTTGGACTGACTTAAAATATTTGTTATGGGATTTTTTTACTACAACAATGTTTATTTTCAGTTACGTGCGGGGATTTTAAAATCAAGTAATAAAAGGGGGCAACGCTTTTTTAAATATTTCTTATACAACCAGAGGTATGAGGTATTTGCATTTAAAAATGTTGTGAAATTTATTGAACCGATTATTTTTATCGGACTTTGTTCTGACATGATGATGAGTGAAGATTAAATGTGATATGTTTGAAGGGACTTAAGGCTCCAGTATTATCATATTCGTGATAGGGAATTTCCATAAAATGTGTTTAAGCCACGAAATAGCGAATCAAATCTAAAAAGGCTTCAAATGTTCGTTAACTCTATTTCTTATGTATGTACATTATGTACATATGTACAAATAAGTTACCTATTAAGTTTAAGGTTATTGATCGAATTTAGCATTCATTATTAAACACAACACAACGTGTCTGTTGTCTACGCACAATTGTAAATACAAAATTGTAGCAACGACATTATTTTAACCATATTATAAGAAACGTATCGCCATTTGAAATAGACAACAATTTCAAATCATGAAGGTTAAACACGTGCATAGAATGGTATATAAAAAATGTATACTTAAATGACAAAAATGTCTAGTTTTTCATGAACATTTGCATATACTTCTATCAGTTAATAACACTTGTAGGAAATTGACTGTTTAATATAAGCACTTCCAGGTGAAGTGATCCTAAAAATATTCGAGCCGAAAATTCGTTTTTGAATCGGTTAAATGAATTTGAAACAGAATCGACAGTAATTTCTCGAGATCTAATTTAACCCATTAACGCCCAAAGAAAACATTTGTTCAGTTGTTTGGCATTAAACAGGTGTCCTCATATGGCGACAGAGGGCGGTAATGGGTTAGAGGCATTCTATGCCAGTTCACTTCAAACGTACGATCCGTACTACTTTTCCGCTCTGAATTATGGAACACCTCAGGCAATAACCTACAGGCGCTATAGGTGTTCATTAAACGGTCGATTTTCAGTTGAAATTTAGAAAATACAAGTTGAAATCATTAAATGAAATGAAGCTTGAAATTGAGAAAATGCAAATAGATATTCAGAAATGAAATTGACATTTACATTTCAGTATTTCAGTTTGTTTTTTCTCAGTTTCAATTTACATTTTTAGACTTCAGTTTGAATTTCTTAATTTCAAATTATATTTTCTCAATTTTCATTTCTGAATATCAATTTGTATTTTCTCAATATGATGTCTTATTTTCTCAATTTCAAGTGAAAATGGTGTAGATGTCTCCAAGGTTTACAAACAAATGTTAGGCTCATAAACTTCCTAAGGAAGCGTTCCTATGTTGAACAAAGGGCCAGCTACTATGGGTAAAGAAAAATTTACAATGACTTTCGCAGGGTACCTACTTAAGACCAAAATTGTTCAATATTTATATCCTCGGTCTAAATGGTATTGCAGATCAATAATATTTATATGTAAACAGGCCGGATATGGTTACAAATTACTTCCATCTATTATGAATAATAAAATTAATAACTTAAAAACAATATTAAATTATTATCTATTGCATTTAACTACAAAATATTGGAACTTTCCGAAAGTGTACTCAGTGCTTATTTTTATATTTGATATTTGCAACAGTCTTTAGGAAGAGATCGCTAAACTATTATTTTTTTTAGTTATTAGCACCTAGTACTTGGCAATAACATCTCTTTGATTCTTGTTTTGTTTGGTTTTACAAAAGTTTAGATTCCTTTCCATCCTTTCGCAGTATTTTTCTGAAAAAAAAATAAACTTTTTTACAAAAGTTTAGATTCCTTTCGCAAACAAAAATCACATTCGATATCAGTTGTATCCTGTCATTGGAAAGTTCGTGGTTTTATAGCCATTTTCAATTCCAACCGATACAACTGTTTTACATATAACTGGAAATTTAAACTTGTAAGATTGATCGATATGACGAAGAGTTTAAAATACTTTTTTAATCCCCGAATTTCCCGATTGGCATTCCTAATTGATTTAAATACATAGAACAAAATCGAATTTTGTATTCAAAGGCTTATTTAATAATAATAATAACATCATTGTGTCTGTTCTATTGTCGAAACATTTTTAGAATAAATAATTCTGACTTGTTTTGATTTCATCGGTAATTTTATTTATCTTATCAATTTTACTTGTACTGTACAACAATCATTCAACAACCACCACCACCCCCATCACCAGGCACCATATCACCAGTAACCTCACTACGTGATTTGTCAAAGCAAACGTAATGCTGTATTTCGCTCACTTGTCGTCGGCAGCTAGAGGGGAGGACTCACACAGACACTTCAAAACAAACAAATCTTCTTTATTTGGGTGGTAACTATGGGAAATTAATCGTACAAAGTAGAAAAAGATGAAGAAGAAGCAGCAGCAGCCGCATCAACAACAGATGAAGAAGAGGGGTGTATGTTTCAGTTCCATAAAAATTCATTTCGTCACTCAAGGTTGTATTCATATAGCAGCAGCTACACATAGCCTCCTCACATTTATGGTACGACATATGTATGTATGTACGCTATGTATACTCGCACTTACATATTTGTTCTTATTTTTAACTGGGTTAAACAAATATGTATATTCATGCAGATTTATTGTTTTAACGCAAAATAAAATAGATATGGTTTACTTTTCAGAAACTGTGTCATCTTGAATGGTACTGGGCTTCCCACCCCTTAACGAAACACATGGAACAGCGACAATATTAGAGAGAAGATTAGTTATGTCGTGAGCAAATCAATAAATGTTCAATGTTTATTGATTTTTTTCAACATGTACATAGTTTAGTTTTTAAGAATCGGGGCGGACAGACATAAACATGTGAAAACGTTTAATATATGAAGAATATTACATTATTATTTAATGCGTGCTAGGTGTACACTATATATTCCCAACAATGTCTTATGGTAAAAATAAAAGCTATTCCAACATGAACAATGTATGGATAAACTTATCCATATTTCATAATTGTAGCGGCAGTGCAACAGAATAGATTAAGACTATTAAAATGTACTGTATGGACTCATATCCACAAGGATCAGTTTCATTTATCAACTATGAAGCATCATGAACAGCAAAACTCATTTTTATTGCAACTCTATAAAAAATGTACAATCGCTACAATAAAATCACAACGAATACAACAATTCACAATTGGTAATGGAACTAATTTCCATAAGGTTAGCTTCTTCTTTGTATTTCACACCCAACAAACAAATTCCATAAAACCATGTAAACTTATATTTATTTATTGAATTCTTCAGTTCTGTAATACAAACGCCTTTCGTCCCAATACATTTTTATTACAGAGTAATAATTTCCCGAGTTATTAACATAAATGTGATTTGAACCAAAAACTATTTTCCAAACTAAACGTAATAGCGCCATTATAAATCGTAAGCGAGAGAAAAAAGGAAACAATCACGAAAAATAGATCCAGAAGCAATTACCTCATATAAATTTATACTATACATACACTCCAAAAGTTTTAAACGCAATTCATGGGGCAATCGGTTCCAACAACGAGCTTCTCTTACCAAACATGATCTGGCATAAACAAATCTCACTCTTCAAGCTATAAGATCGAAACCACCATCTCATTAATTTCTTTTTTCTATTTTCAAGAACATTGAAACCTTGAGCTAAAATTGCATTTGTTTGTTGTAGATTGTAATGTGGAATTGTTTGTTATCTTATAAATATTTGCTTCGAATTTTTTGTATTATCTAAATTATATATATTTTTTTAAATTATGAAATCTAGTCTCCCAAGATTAAGATTAAGGTACACATACAGTCAAGAATGTGTTTTGACAAAGCAAAAAATTCCATTTTTTTAAAAACACACTTTTCAACAGTTTTGGACTTTTTATACCCTACACCACTTCGTGGAATAGGGTATTATAAGTTAGTTTCGCTCCAAATGTTTGTAACACCAAGAAATAATCGAGCTAGTTCTGAATGCATTGTTTTTATTTGTGTTTTAACTAATTAATTTAAAATTGACAAAAACCTAAAAATGACAAAAGAAGAATGGTTTGTTCTTTTGCTGTTCTATTAAATTGGATTATTCGATATTGCCAAAAAGGCTGTTTCTGTTGTGGTGTTAATAATTTTGAGAGTGAGAATTTGTGATGTTTTCACCCAAATGGAGTAGTTCAGATAATAAGATTGACCCTCATGTCTGGTTAACCTATATGTACGTATATAGTTCGAGATAACCTACTTTGATGTGACATTTGGTTATTGAATAGCTATGAAAGTGGTTGCATGAATATAAATATATTCAAAGCAATCTAAAAAATTGTTAATTGAAGATTAGAGTGTGTGATTCGTACTGTTGTTCACTGGTAATCATAACACTGTGCTACAAGAAAGAATGATGTAGAAAACTCTGTGAAGTGATTTTGTAGGTATTCTCGAGTAGAACAAGAATCTGTTGTTGAAATATCTCAGACACCATCAAAATCTTGACTTACGGGTAAAAATGGTTTTGGATACCTTTACACACTCATAAGCCTATCATCCAATATTTCTCACCGGATGTAAAAAGAAGAAACTTTGATATTTTCAACGATGTTGTTGTTTATTTAAAACTTGAGGAATCTTTATGTATTTGTTCACCAAACACATATTGTTTCGATTTTTTCGCCATTTTCCTTGTTTGGGAATGTTTTTTCACTTTAGTTTCTAAAGTAACTTGTGAATTTACTTAGAAAGCATGTTCGGTAGAGAGTAAAACGATCCCTTGTGTGTTACAAACAAATTCTTGTTTTAGACGACAATACCTACAAGAAAAATAGTATCACTTCCCAGAGCTTTTAGACTGTCGCATAGTGTAATTTTTTTCCTTTACCAAAATTCTCTTTGTTTTGCAAGAACAATTAAATTGAACGTAGTTAGTGATACAAACATTAAACCAATCGATAGGTTTTATGGGGTAGAAATCTTGCGTTAGATTTATTTCCAATCTTCAACCGAAATCATTTTACTATTAACTAATTTACACAAATTTTCTATTTCATATATTTAATGTATCTTAAGTTGCTCTCACTGATATCGTGTCATGAATCCCTCAAGATGGGTCTTTCAAAAATTTTATTTGGCAAAATTGTACAAATTCAATTCATTGCTTTTCTTTCATCTCTCTTTGAACAGCTAAATGCTGGCCAGATTTCCCTTCTCGCTACACGATAAATATACGCAAACTTTAACAAAACTAAAATCGTTTCGTCGAACTCAAGGCGTATTTATATAAGGTGATAGCAGCAGAGCAAAAACAAATTCGACAACAACAAAAGTTTTTTGAATGGTGAGCCATACTGTCAGAGCAAAATACAGGGGTTTTGACAGTTTAGTTTACAATAGAATGAAAAAAATCAGTCAGCTGGGCTCCCGATTTTATCTGACATAAATACACCTCAACTAATAGTGTAAGCTATATGCTACATTCCATATCATTCATACGCACATTGCCTTATTGTTAATGTGGGGATAATATCTATGGAATTTTCCCATATAGGACACCTTAATATATTTGCGAAACTGAGACATTTCAAATGATGTCAGTATAGCAGAGATACGATGTCACATTAAAAAGGTATTCAATGTTTCCAATCAATATCTTAAAAAATCGAATAGAAAATTTGTTATTTTCAAATTTATATCCATATAGAAAATTGTTGTGGATTTTTTAAAGTCAAAAAATACATCCAAAAAACCTAGGGTCTTGTCTTTATTGAATTTTGTTTTTATATAAATGTGACCCACACTAATATACATCCATCCATGCATATGTATGCATATTTTCAATATACTCATAAAAATTGGAATGGAGAAAAACTTTCAAAAACACCGCCGATAAATAGGTGGAGAGGGGAAAGGAAATTGATAAAGATACTTCGTTGCTCCGCTTGGTGTGGTGCTGTCGGCATAAACAATACCAAAACGTGATATGTGATATGATGTACGGGTATTTGCTTGCTCTCTCAGCTGACTGATTGAATGACGACTCTGATTGTATTGTATTTTATTTAGTGACAAGTGCAAAAATCAAAACAAAACAAAAGTCAAACAAAAAGAGAAAGAGAACGACAAAATAATGATGATTTTAGTATGAAACTCTTTTTATTTTCTTCGACGGGTTCGCATCAAATAAAACACGTTGTAGAAACAAGAGAGTACACATTCTATTCGGGTTGTGGTCAAGACAAAGTTGATAAAAAATATAACACTAAAGACATATTAAGAAAAAAACAAAAAAATATAGCGAGGGTAAGTGCATAAAGAATATGTATATGATCGGGGATACTTCTCACTAGATGACACATCTACGGAATGCAAACAAACATCGTCATCGAAAACTACATACATGCATACATCGCTGCTGTACTATTAATAGGAGGGAAGAATGGAAATTGTGGAGCATTGAAAATTATGAAAAAATAAAAGAGCTCTTATAATATTAAGGAAGAACGCTTATAATATTCTCGTTAAGTAGAGATCAGTGAATGTTTTTCGAATTCTGTGAAAATGCACAGTTAGGAACAGTCGCGATAAAAAGTCTTATAAAGAAAGAATTATTATTATTTTTTAAGAAGAAAAAATATGAAAAAAAAATTGTGTCCAAGCCGAAAAAAATATTTTTTGTATGCACTGAGGCATGCTGATTCATAAAATCAACACAATATTTTTTGTATATATATTCTTAAATTTAATAAAATTAAAATCTTTTGCATTTGTACAATCATTCTGGATGTATTGGTCCGATCGCAATCGCGAATGTTGCGAATTACACTTTAGCATAGAAAAAGTGGATTAGGAACAATCTTCAAAAATTTTTAATTTTTTTTAAAGAAAAAAGCCGGAAAAAATATTTGGTATTATTTTTTAATAGGTAACATTCTAACACAAAAAATACTGTTTGTAGACGAAAAATATTTTTTAAATAATGATTTTTCTAATTTTTGTTTAAATAGCGCAAAAAGTCCCATGACAAATAATTGGGTCCGCCAAATAACTTTTTTTTTTGAAAATGCTATAAAAAAACTACTGATTATTTTCTCAAATTTCTTTTTTATTTGAAAGTACAATCCTTCCGGTTAATAATGGAAAATAATTTCATTCAAATGGCTGTCTCGGCTGGCCATGCAGTAGCCTACACGATCGGTCCAATTTTTAAGTACATTATCGATTGTGTGCAGCTGTATTTCACCAATGGCTTCACGAATATTGTCCTTTAAAGCGTCAATTGTCTCTGGCTTGTCGGTGTAACACTTATCTTTGAGGGCTTCCCACAAATAATAGTCCAACGGTTGAATATTTGAAAAAAAAACGTTAGATGGCAGACCATTATATTATTGGACTTTTATTTCCAAAATAAGAGTACAAACTTTTAAAGTCCTTCGCTGAAATTGGGATTTTAACAAAAAATTAAAAAAAATACCAAAAAAATTTAATGTCGTTTTCGAGTTTAGAAAGCCAAAATACATCAGAAAAAGATAAACATGACCTTTCATCAACATTTTTGTTGCATATCAGTGCATTCCTATTTGAAACGAATCTTTTGTAGATATAGAAGTTATGACAAATTTTGTAGAAGTATTGAAGAATTAAAGTCATTTCCGAAGAAATATGTAATTTTAGTGAATTGTACGGAATAGTGTGACTCAATGTACACAACAACATATTTAAGGTAAATTTTGAACAATTTATTTTTCAGCTAAAAATTTTTTCAATAAAAAATAACGTTCCATATCGTACAATCAAGTCAGATTAAATTTAGATTTTTCATCCTACCATAATAATGTCTGTCAGGCGAAATAAACGAATTTTTGTCGTGCTATGGTGGTTGCCATAACAAAATACGCAAATTTCAAGCCCACCCTCGTTAGATATGTTTCCTCAGTTATGGGCCATTTATCATAACAAAACATAACGAAGGCATGATAACACAAATGGCAAATTAAAATATCACATTAAAACACAAAATTGGTTCGTTTTTTTGTTATTTTGGGTGCGGGGTAATATCAGATACATCTTGTAAGTAGTCGCATTGCCTTGGTTAAAGTTTTTTATTTTAAATAAATATGTCATTACTAATTCGATTAGGCAAAACTTGCTAGACCAAGCCTATTCATCGACCAACCACCAAAACCAATGTTTATGTACGTTCTTGTTCTCCTTGCAAATGTTTTTGTTTATACATCCAACACAAACGGAAAAGTAAAATTTCGAAGAAATCGGTTGTCACTACCAACAGAAAGCTACAATATTTGTTTTTATATTTACATGTAACATATACATAGATAGATGTATGTATGTATCTAAACAATCAAATGTGCATGCACTTTATAGCATTTCGATTTATTTTATTTATATTGTTGCGGTAATTGTCGTTTTGGTATTGGTTTCGGGACTTAGTGTGCATTTTTCTCTTGCCCAGTTTATTTCTTTACAAAATATTTCTCTTGCATTGAACAAGCGGTTGTAGTGTCGTCTATACAAGAATGGAACTTTTCCTGTAAGTTTATTTTCCTGTAGCAATTGATATAGACTTTCTGAAAAAAAAGTTACCGGAAGTGTTCTGGTTATTACAAAATAAGTGATTTGCTTTTGTGTCCCACAACATTTCATGTTTTCTAAAATGTATCATACATTGATATTTGGATATTATTTTAGTGAAAAAATAATCTCATATAATAGTGTAAATGTGCTCTCTATATATATTAGCTTTAGCTATTCAGAATAAGTCTGACGTGAATATTATTGGTTAAAGAGGCCCTGGGTATAAACGTCATTTGGTGACGCTACCTACCGGTTCCGCATTAGGATAAGCGAATATTAAGTCAATGGATCTGATAGTTTGTTTGTGATTATTCGTCACACATGTGCGCCAAGCTTCTCGTCCACTACTTTATAAACAAATGGTGTGTTTTATTTACAAACAAGCGGATTTCTCGCTTAACAGTATTGTTCGATAAATTGACAGTATTTTAGAATTTTCTAAACTATTAATTAATTTTTAAAATGATTATAAAATATTATTACCCAAGTTGTGTTTTATATGTATATTTTTTGTTAAAAATGTTAATGGGTGACGTTAGATGGGGACTGGCATCTATTGAAAAAAGTTTTTATAAACTTATGACGTCTACATTAAATTTCATTGTCATTGTTTTATCTAACAAGTACTGTTAAGTGGGAAATCCTTTTTTTCTTAATAAATAAAGTTAAATTAAATCGTTTTTAAACGCTTTTAATTTTGAAAAATCAGTGACTTTACGTGACGCGAAGCTAAGAAAAGGAAGAGATGCAAGTTATTCCTTTACGGACCTGACTGGGAGATGTATCGATTTAGAGCAATACTTGGGTGCAATGCATGAACTATATTTGTTAAAAGCATGTTGATGGTGATAGTGCGAGTTTTTCATTTTGCTTCATTTATTGCAACCAAAGCATGCAGATATTCAGCTGTATCCGAATTTTTGATCTCTGCATGATTCCCTTGCACTCGAGACTTACAGAGTTTCAGCAATATTTTTCAGTAGCTCTAACTGAAGATTAACCAGAATTGGTGAAAGTGTTGGTCATTCTCATAACCTATAAATTGGTCTCGCTCCTTCCTTCTGGCGATGATATGTAGTTCAAGGAATTCCATCTTTTACCGTTTCACGTTCTTTGCTTTTGCTGTCTGTATTATCTTTATAGTTTTTTCAAACTTTCTCGAACTAAGCAACAACAATTCCTCAAATAAAATATAGAACAAAACAGACAAACGCAAAAGAAAGTGAAATTCAAGAGAGTTGTAAACAGAGAGATAGTGTATAACACACAGAGAGTTGATAGGTCCCAACAAAGAAAGACATCCAACGGGAATAAACGCTAGACATCGACGTCAATACCAATAAACAATCGAAAAGATTATTTTCACAATAAATAAACAACCACAAATAAGCATATCGTGACGTGAAACTGCTTTCTTGCGCATATTCGAAATATTTTTTACGTTTTCAATCCCACGACATCGTTGTGCCGTCTTCAGATATCCATCGTATCGCAAGACTTTCATATTTAGGCTATCGGGGCATAATTCCACTTGGCGATTGCATCTATTGCCTATTCAATGTAAATTCCAGATTTCGCATTTTTTAGTTGAGTTCTACATATTACGCTTCTGGGTGAGATGAGTTCCGTTTGAATTCACAATAATCCTTGCAGACTATAAATTAAATCTGTATATAAAAAACTAAAATTTAAATCATAATCCTAAATAGAAATGCTATTAAACCGTTAAAAACTTACACATATTGTTTTTTATTTTCAGATTTGCTAAAATGTCCAAATACTCAGGTAAAAAATGTCGCCTGTTGTCCATGATGATGCTGACCGGTTTCTTCTTCTTTGTGGAGATCGTTGTCGGCTATGTTACAAATTCAATGGCATTGGTAGCTGACAGTTTTCACATGTTGGGTGATATAGCCGCCTTAGTGATATCATTTTTATCAATTAAGGTAAGTAAAATACATATAACGCAATATATATATAAAGGAAAAGCCTCTATCTGAAATCACACAAGCTATTTATCTATTGAATCCTTCTTCTTCTTTATTTGCATATTCGATATTCGAATGTTAGCGATCATACAATTACATTTCAAAAATTAAGACTTGCATATCATTGGTATTGAATTTGTATTCTACTTTAAGTTATTTACAATTCCCTCAAAAATCTCTGTATTTCTTGCTACATTTAAGATTTTCGTCACATTACGAAAATCAGGTCATTCTTGTGTATTATTTAGCCAAGGCATATATATCTTTTTTGTCTATTGTATCTAAGCCATCTAAAACATGAGGAAAACTGTTCTGAGATACGACTTGTTATACCCAGATTAATGTTTTCTTATTTCGGTATTGAATCTCAAAATCTTGTTGAATTTTAGGTATTTTTATGGGACTCGTAAAATAATCAGAGATATTAACTGGAATGACCAATACTTGTATTTTTGTTCGATGAGAAAGTGAAAATCGGTTGATAAACAATCAAGTTACAGGCTTATAAGCGTTCAAAGGTACTAGGAACCGGTCTTTAATCCGTTACTCAAGATTTTGGTGGTGTCTTGAAAATTTCAAATTGTTATATTTGAATTCGTTTATTGAACTAAGTGAAAAAATATTGTTCGATACGAACATTCATATCTATGATTTCTTATACAAAACAGATATGTACATTAGAGCGTACCAGGTTACAAGTAAAAAAAAAAAAGTTCGCCGTACACCTTCGAATATGAAGTATTATTGAAAGGTAGTTTCAAAAAAATTTTTTTTATTTTTTATGCCGAACGTAGGGGTCGCGCTTTTACATTTTTCTATATAACTTCTGCATTTATAAACGGATTTTAAAGTGTGATACATCGATGTTTTTGTCTCGACGAGGCCGATTTTTTTGTTTTTGAAGTCATTGAGCTCAAGCACCCCCTTCTGGTACTTACCCATCATATCTCAGTTGCTACTACCCTAATGTACCACTCTAATATCAGAAAATTAAAGCTCGCATAAAATCATGAAACTCTTCCTAAGGAAGTATGTCGATTTTCCCAGCAGAAAAAGTGTTAAACTAGTTTTTTTCTTATTTTACCGAGAGCATTGCATGTATTTATAAGTTGTTCTTTGTATCTTCGATGTTTACAGTCGGTTTTCAAAGTGTAATACATATATTGATGTTTTTGGCCCATGCGTTGCTCATCGGTGACCGCCATAGCTGATTCATGCACAACATGAGTAAAACTACTTTGTCACATTGTTTCCCTATTGCAAATCGTTTTACCTGTGAAGTAACGGTCTATGTTAGTAAAAGATTTAAAATTGTCTATTGCCGCAAAAGCCAAAGAAGAGTTATCTGCAGAAACAGCCGAAAATATATGTCAGTTCTTTGAAGGGCTTATCATCAATAAAAATAAAATATTTCGAGAACTTGTGAAGTTCCGTAAGGAAGCAAAAGCGGCGGTCAAATGCCATTAATTATTAAAGTGTATCTCTTTCGATGGCAAGAAAGAGCCAACTTTGAAAAAAGTAACCGAGGCAAATGTGACGCGAAATATTGTTTTAAATGAAGAACGCATCACCATTGTAAAAGAGTCTGATTTCAAATTCATTGGTTATGCTACGCCCACTGATAGCTCTGCTTTGGGGATCCAGAGGAGCATCGTGGATTACTTGAGTCGTGAAAACTTCAATTTGGATGACTTAGTTGCCATAAGTTGCGATGGAACTGCTACCAACACTGGGTACAAAAGTGGAGTCATTGTGAGAATGGAACGCCATTTACAGAGACCGCTGCAGTGGTTCGTGTGCCTTTTCCACTTCAACGAGTTACCATTTAATGCGCTGTTAAGATCATTGATTGGAAAACAGAAAGGACCTGGAATCTGGCCCGGAAGTATCGGAGAAGGCATTCAAAATTGCATACACTACCCTGTAAGTTTAATATATTAATAGTGTTTCGTGTCCGTGGAATATTCGAGGCGACCAGCTTTACTTGTATCGTATGGTTCGAGCCGTTCATACCGGAGAATGCGATGAAAAATTAGCCAGCGAGAAGCCCGGCGCTATTTGCAAAGCGCGCTGGCTAACAACAGCCTCTCGAATTCTGCGCTTTTATATGACGTGTACGCAACCCTCGATGGTATTGAGAAAACTGGCTCAGTTCGTTGTGAAAGTGTATGCACCATTCTGGTTTCTTGTAAAAAGCCAACCACTGGCAATTCACGGAAGTCGGAATGTTTTCCTTTATATATGTTGGATTCGTCAGTTGCCAAAAGATATTCAAGAGGTCATCCGTCCGTTCATTGAAAATAACAGATATTTTTTTCATCCTGAAAATATTTTGTTATCGATGATAAAGACCCAGATCTACTAGTGTGTTCAGATGCCTATGATAAGATTTTATCAGCCCGCAATGAAGCCACGGGAAGCATTCGACAAATGTTCGGTCCACCAGTTCATAATTTTATCAATTTTGATAGTGACTCATATTTCAATATGATCGATTGGAAACAATTTGAATTGACTGAGCCGCCATGCTTGCAGTTTTTCTCGCAAGAACAGTTAGAAGCATTCCAATTTTCAGAAGAAATTATCGATTTACCAGGTTAGCACAAGAAAAACTTAATTTGATTGCTTTCTTTGCTGAACTCATTTATTTTCACAGATTATCCATGCCATTCTCAAAACACCGAGCGTTTTGTTCATGTTGTGCATGAATCAGCTATGGCGGTCACCGATGAGCAACGCATGGGCCACATCTTTTCTAAACTTGAGAGCCGCCAAAAATACACCCAACTTGAATCGCGTCGAAATATGGTTGATTAAAATTTTAATTGTACCTTAATTTTTATATTTATTGTTCTAAGAATTGAAATATGATGAGTAAATAGTAGAAGGGGGTTGTTGAGGTCAACGACTTTAAAAACTGAAAACCTGGTATCTGCGCGACAAAAACACCAATATATGTATTACACTTTGACAACCGACTGTAAACATCGAAGATACAAAGAACAACTTATAAATACATGCAATGCTCTCGGTAAAATAAGAAAAAAACTAGTTTAACACTTTTTCTGCTGGGAAAATCGACATACTTCCTTAGGAAGAGTTTCATGATTTTATGCGAGCTTTAATTTTCTGATATTAGAGTGGTACATTAGGGTAGTAGCAACTGAGATATGATGGGTAAGTACCAGAAGGAGGTGCTTGAGCTCAATGACTTCAAAGACAAAAAAATCGGCCTCGTCGAGACAAAAACATCGATGTATCACACTTTAAAATCCGTTTATAAATGCAGAAGTTATATAGAAAAATGTAAAAGCGCGACCCCTACGTTCGGCATAAAAAAATAAAAAATTTTTTTTTGAAACTACCTTTCAATAATACTTCATATTCGAAGGTGTACGGCGAACTTTTTTTTTGAGGTACGCCCTAATGTACATATCGTTACCAATATATAAAAAAACTCAATAACATTTTTTTGCGTATCGAATTTTTTGGTTATTTTAACGAAACAGTACAACTTCGGTCATAATAAACAAAAATATCGATTTGCAGAAAAATGTTAGTTGAGTCTTTTTATATTTTGGTAACGATATATAAAAGCAAAGTGGATCAATGCAAAGTAATGAGAAATGTTCATTCAATTCTTAACACAAATACAGATAATTGTTCTACTCGACAACACCAGTTCCCAGAGTTTTCTACTTCATTCTTTTTTGTAGCCCATTGTTCAATCAATCATTAATCAATCCAATCTTCATTTTTGGGCTTTAACTGGAAATTATTTTTAACTTGTATGGACCGCAACTCATCCTAATATACATATGCCCTTCATTCTCGATACTCGTAAAGTCGTAGGTTAGAGGGAGCTGGGGTGACAATGCTTAAGTCTGAATTCTACTAGACTTCCTTCCGGCATGTATGTATCTATTTTTGTTGAAAAAGTCGATTAACATTGGCTAACATTGTTAGCAAATTGGTAATAATTGATTGGTAAAGATAAATTACGTAAATTAATCCTATTCCGTTCCAAATTAAATAATATATTTATTAACTGATATTTGAATATTTGTCAGAAAAACGCGTTAAATTTGCATTATGCCGTTACTTATAAAACTTGAGAAGCACTAAATACCAATTATTGAATAATATACTACAATTATTTACTAGAATCGGAGAATCCTTTATTGATACTAAAAACAAGTTATAGTGTGCGTGATTGTGCATTACATGCAATTTATGAAATTCTATTATGGTTTCAAGTAAACTGTTATCAGTATTTTCTCTTATTTGATCGCTAAAATCTTTTAAAATTAATTAATTTTTTTTTTGTATTCATATATTTCAGATGTCACCAAAGAAATGGTCGAAAAATACATTTGGTTGGGCGCGGGCAGAAGTATTAGGAGCGTTGGTAAATGCCGTATTTCTGGTGGCTTTATGCTTCAGTATTACTATAGAAGCTTGTAAAAGGTTTGTAATTATTGTTTTGTGCCAAATCTTTCCTGTTTAACGCTTTCCATATTCGTTCAACAGATTTATAGAGGAAGAAACAATACATGAGCCTAAATTGTTAGTTATTGTAGGCGCATTAGGTTTAGTTGTAAATGTGATAGGTCTTTGTTTACTCTACGGTAAGTTTCCTCGATTAGTCAAACTATTCCAAACTTGCGCAATCATACTATAATAAAATACATCATGAACTTTTAGAACATGGTGGACATCATGGGCACTCGCATGGCGGCGGTCTAAGACGTAATCACAGCAGACTTACTGAACTGGCTAATGTTGATGAGGGCGAAGCCAATGAGGATTTTGCTTACGAAAAACAGGTAATATTATTTAATTGCGAATTGCTAAGAGTGCCAAACTCATCCCATCTATTTCTGGTATCTTGCAGAAGGAGAAACAAATTAAGAAGTCCAGTCATGGTCATAGTCACGATCCCGGTTCGATGAACATGCGTGGTGCATTTTTGCATGTATTGAGCGATGCTTTGGGTAGCATAATTGTCGTGATAAGTGCATTGGTAAGTAGCCCATTAATTTCCTTATAACCCCCTAAGCCAAATGGTCAATTATAATAAAAAAAAATTAATTGCATTACAATTCAGAATAATACACACATTAAACAACTTCTTAATGTTATGTTCTAGGTCGTTTGGAAAACCGAATGGGAATACCGTTTTTACATGGATCCAGCCTTATCCATTGTTTTAGTGTGCTTAATTTTGCATTCAGTTTGGCCTTTATTGCGTGAATCGGCCTTAATTTTATTACAGACAGTGCCAACGCATATTCAGGTAAGATGTTTGTTTTGTTTTCTTCATTTACATATATGTGTATGTGTGTATGTAGTATGTATGTGAACATTGTAATATACAATATTAAAAATTTACTTCTGTCTACAATATATTAGGTTGATGCCATACAAAAACGTTTATTGGAAAAAGTTGATGGTGTTTTGGCAGTCCACGAATTTCATGTTTGGCAATTAGCTGGTGATCGTATTATAGCTTCAGCTCACATAAGGTAAGCACAACGTCAACAACCCCAACTCCCATTTAAGAATGCATTACTCAGCCTGTTGTTTTGTATTTTCCAGATGTCATAATCTTTCTGAGTACATGAAAATAGCTGAAAAAGTTAAGGAATTCTTTCACAATGAGGGAATACACTCGACAACAATACAACCGGAGTTTGTGGAAATGGATGGTGGTGGATGTATGTCCGATGGTACCTCTAGTCTTAATATGAGCGGTTCGGATTGTTGCGCTTTGGATTGTCCACCATCTACAGACAATGGCTGTGTCAAAGCGACGTGTTGTCAAAATAATAACAAAGTGGTAAGCAAAAATCATCTTAGCTAACATGAACGATCATCACTATAAACGTTTTTATTTTACTTCTAGAACCAACTGCCTTCGCCTACTGGTTCACCCTACTTGTGCCGTCAACGAAATTCCACGCGTAACGGAAATGATGTTGAGTCGGGTTCTCTATTGGAACCAATGGCGAATAGTGGAGCTAATAATGCTGTGAGTAGTGGCACATCTACAAATCAAGCAAACGGAGAAGTAGTTTGACAAAATTCAATGCACCTAAACCGGCCGCAACAGCAACAAACACAACAGACTAAAAACTTATATCAACAACAGGATATGTTGGCACATAATCATCTGCATAAAAATATTCAAAAACACCATCATCAGACGACGTCTTCATCCAATCTAGTAGTTAATAGTAAAACAAAAGAAACTTTTAAAAATAACGATCAAGAAGGTGTTGATCGTCAGCTGAAGCAAGAAATCAAAGATGATTATTTTACGCTGCCTCACAACAAAGCATTGCTGTCGCCGACAACAACGCGTGATATTTACGAAAATAATAGACTAAAACCAGCAGCACCAACATCACCATCGCCGTCGTCGTCCTCATCGCCACCACCAGGACAAGTTGCCACAACCACCGTAACAGCTCAAAGGCGCCGTGATCTAAAGCTTAGAGCCGAACAACAAAATCACGATCAAATCGAGCTTAACAAAGCCTCTCTCCGTGGTGACGAAGTGGCTTTGTGAATTTGTGAAAAAAGCGCCGTTTTCATTATCAACAAACATCCTGTTGCTCATTACATACATATTATCTTGTCATCACTTTCCCATATAGAAATTTATTTACCATAAAACAGAATTGACCAATAACTTATGATAATTTTTTATTACCAAAAAAGAAAAACAGAAAATACGAAACATGTAAAGTTCACATACAAAATTAATCAATTTTTGCATAGTAAAATTTTACTAAAAAAATTGATGTAAAACAAAAAGAAAATTATTTGTTGACTCTAGTTATTTATAGTTAAATGAAAATGAACAACTTTGAATCATAACCAAAATTGTTTTTTTACTAAGAACAAATGTAATAAGATAATAATTAAGTTTTGTTTTTTTGTAGTTTAATTTTACAACAAAAATCATAAAATATTACGGACTTCATCATTGTGTGTTTTACACACTACTTTTTTAAACAAAGTGCTGTGTGTTTCAAAACATGTTCTAATTATTCTTCAACATAAGTATTTTGTAAGGCAAAACAAAGAAAATGAACTTATTTATACATTTAATATTTTCCATAAGCTTTTTTTACAAAACACAGAAAATTGTTTCTTCTTCCTCCCATTGTCATAGTTTTCAAGTTTCCTGTCATCTTTCGTTTTCCTATATTAAAGTATTCCAGTTTTTTAAGTTTAGTTAAATATATATTGACCTCCATATTTTTTATGTTATAAAACAAAAAGACGCTTTTTGTAGAAAAAAAAATAAATGAATTACGAAGACATTTAAAAACGTGGTTTTATTACTTCGACAAGATTTTTCGTGTGCTGAAATTGATGAAGATAAAAGTCATGCGGTCATGTTCTGAGAAACACAATTTTTTTCAAACCACATTTTTTGCGATTTCGAGTTTTAAATTTCGCATTTGTTTTTCTTTTCTGATTAAACAAATGCAGTTTGGAAAAGTTGCGGTTTTAAGAACCTGCCCGATTTTATTAAAGAGCATTTTAAGAGGATGTTTGGTTAAAATTTAGAAACTCGAAATCGCAAAAAATTCTGTTTGAAAAAATTGCGGTTGTCAGAACATAGCCGATGTTCTTGAGTGGCCTTTATGGAAACATCAAAGCACATCGGATTCAACAGGACTATCATCCAAGTAACAAATTAAATTTATTATGAATTTTTCCGTTTGAAAAAAAAAATTTTTATTTTTTTTTTATTTTATTTATTTATTTCAATCTATTGGGCTGAGCCCTTACAGATCCATTCTTAAAACTACGTACTTAATTCTAAAACAACATATTCGAATAGTGCCTTCTTAAAGATAGACCGATTCGTGACAAAATCTAAATGATTGCATGCTTTGTTACATAAAATTATACCCCTCGCAATAACTTCATTTAATCCATAATTATGTCTATGAAAGTACTCAAAAAAAATGGTATGGTCCCTCAGATTTCTCCTTGGAACATTAAAGGGTATTAGTTGTAAAAGTTCCGGTGAATCAATTCGACTGTCCATAATATCCTTGACAAATATAATATTATGTGCAACTCTTCGTTGCGACAGAGTATGTAAACCAAGAAGCTGACAACGAGTTTTGTAGTCAGGCATGTTACGGAAGTTATATAAATATCGTAAGGCGAACCTAGAAAATCGTCTTTGAACTCTTTCAATCCGGTATTTATGTATATTGTAACTTGGATCCCATATAATATCGCAAAAATTCCAATTGTGACCGAACAAATGCAAAAAATAATATTTTTAATGTGAAGGGGTCTTTGAAATCAATGGCATTCCGTTTCAAAAAACCTAACTGAGAATTTGCCTTGCTGACAATATATTCAAAGTGAGGAAGAAATGATAGTTTAGAGTCAATATAAACTCCAAGGTCCTTTGTTACCATATCCCTTGCAAAGGTTGCATCATAAAATTTATAATCATGTAACAACGGGAGCTTTCTATGCGTGATCGTTAACATTTTACATTTAGAAAAATTTAATTTCATACCATTATGAGTACACCATTGCAAAAAACTGTCAATGTCCTTTTGAATTAAAATGCAATCATTTAGGTTTAGAACAATAGAATATACCTTCAAATCATCGGCATACAATAAAACATTACAAAATTTAAAAACAGATGGAATATCGTTAATAAATAGTAAAAATAAAAGTGGACCAAGGTGGCTACCTTGTGGTACACCTGATTTGACATTAATAGGTTCAGAAATACAGTTACCTATTTTTACAAATAGTATTCTCTTTGACAAGTAAGAGTTTAACCAGCTAAGCATATTGGAATGAAAACCTAACGTTTTTAGTTTATAAATTAACAAAGCATGATTAAGCTTGTCAAATGCCTTTATAAAATCTGTATATAATACATCTACCTGAAAACCTTTTTCTAAAACATTAACGCAATAATTACAAAAGATTGCTAAATTTGTTGATGTGGACCTGCCACTGTAAAAGCCATGTTGCTGAGTATTTATAAAATTTTTTACAATATTAAATAATTTATTATTTACCAATTTATCTAATAATTTTGGTATAGCCGATAGTTTAACAATTGGTCTATAACTGGTGATAAAACCCTTTTGACCAGATTTAAAAATAGGAGAAATGAATGACATTTTCCATTCCTGTAAAAAAATACCCGTTGACAATGATTTATTAAATATTAGGGTAAGAGGTATAGAAAGAGGTAATGCACATTCCCGTAAGAATACTGGATGAAGTCTATCATAGCCGGCACTTTTAGATGCATCTAATGATCGTAGGGCCTCAAAAATCTCATCTACGTTAAACTCTATCTGACCAACGTCAAACAGTTCATGTAAACGAGGACAATTATGAATATTATATTCGGGATTCGTGTCGTAAACTGAAGAAAAGAACTTGGCGAAAGCATTGCAAATAGAATCCGTGCCATTAAAAGATTCCCCTTCATACTCCATACAATTCGGAAGTCCATTTGACTTCTTTTTCATATTATAAAATCTCCAAAATGATTTAGAATTTAGTCTAATATCGTGTTCAATATTATGTAGATAGTTCTTATATAAAAAGTTTGAAAGAAAATCAAACTCCTTACATTTCAAATCAAACAGGGCTTTATCACAAGCTGAGTTGGTTTTTTTGAATTTTTTATATGCCTTTGTTCTAAGATTTTTTAAATGCATTAGCCTCTTATTATACCAAGGCAACTTGTAATGACGTTCCTGTTTTTTTAATGGAACATACATATAAATAGCCTCGTTTACCAGCTGCCTAAAAGTTGAAAAAATGCCTTCCAAATCATCAACCACACTAAAAATAGTTTTCCAATCAATGGAATCAAAAAATGAATTTATTGCCATAAAATTTGATTTTTTATAATCATACTGGATTTCAGAGTTACAATGGGTTCTATCGTAATTGTAAAATGAAAAATCCATTACAATGGCTTTGTGATGTATGGAATCACAAGTAAGTGGCACATCACATTTTTTAATTTCAAATTTAAAATCATTGTTTATAAAAATCAAATCTAATATTCTATTAATATCATTTCGAATATCATTTGCTTGAAAAAGTCCCAATGAGTATAAACTATCGGCAATCAAAACTTCAGTGTCTTTACTGACATTAAATGGTATTAAAAATTGGTCTGAATTGCTAAATTGCCATTCAATACTACCCAAATTATAATCACCCAAAACACAAGGCGTTTGGTGGGGCTTAAGAGAGTTAACAATTTCATTAATATTGTAAATGTGATTAGAGTACACGGTAATGTCACACTTAGGAGGAATATAACTTAATATGTACACCACCTCTTTTTTTTCTTGGCGTAAATAATCTCCAAAATTAACAGCAACACAAATTTGTTCAACTGAACCATCATTTATGGGTAAAGGGATTTCCCTACTCGCAAAATGTTTGGCAACCGCAATTAAAACTCCTCCGCCTCTGGAGACACTGGAACTAAGAGCACGATCTTTTCGATATACGTCGTAATAAGAGTCAAATAACTCTGAGTCAAGAAAGTGAGACGTCAACCACGTCTCAACGAGGGCAATTATGATGAATTCATGTAAACCAGCACGAGAGAACAATTCATTTGTTTTTGTTCGCAATCCACCAGCATTGTGGAAATAAAGAGAAATCGTCGTATTACAAGAAATTCTGTTATTGAGAGGAATGTGGGAGCAGCTCTCTGCCGCCAAAACTGCCAACTCTTCACGTGAATTATTAAGAGAATGGGAAGATGTTGTAGGAACTCGCAACATCGAAGCGTCATCGCAGTAAAAAACATCGTCTATTCCTTGAGAGTACTTTGATGTAGTATTGAGGGTCTCAATATGTTGGGCAATGAAAAAATACATAATGAAAAAATACATAATAAATTTAATGATAGTCCAAATGAAACTGACGGCAAAAATACACATCATATCAGATTTTGATTGTTACCCATGGTTCTTTGTGGGCGTTATTGTCCTTATTTTTGTTTCAACGAAGAAGTGAAATCTATTGCCAGGGTATATACATATATGTACATGGTTTTCTTACGTGGCCGCTCTCACGGGACCGTCAAGTAGTGCCTTAAGGCACCGTTTTGATTAAGGTATATATTAGGATGGGTCACGAAAATAAATTGCAGCGGTCACCCCCATAAATAAAGATTGGATTGTTTAATGATGATCCACAAAATATTTCGTCACTGGGTCAAGCCATCTAAAAATCATGTTTTTCCCGTGTATTTTTTTTATGTGGCATTTTTGCCCAAATTTTTTTCTGAATTAATAGACCCTTGGAAGCACTTTAAATAAAAATGTTTATTCTTGTCTTATAATAACTCATTGTTAGATTTATTGGGCGTTTATATTGATTTTTATTGGGTTTTCATGGTGACAGCTAAAAACTCATATTTCTTGGAAACATTTTGTAAGAGGTGTAATTAAAAAAATAGGAGGAATCAATACCTTTCGAATGATGCCTAAATGTTGAACATTGGACGAAAAATGACGTCAGTGACTCCATTTTTGTGAAATAATGTATACAGGCGATTGTTTTCACAGCCAAAACGTTCAAACGCTTTTTACAAAAATGAGCGATCTAGGAACGAAATATTTAGCAAATCATCATTAAAAAATCCAAACTTTATTTTCGTGGGTTCACTGGAACTTGTTTTTCCATTTGTATGGACGGCGACCCAGCCTAGTATATATTACCAACTCACACCTCCATGGGAATAGAATATCCCACGTGAATAAATTCTTCTTGTATTCGCGGTAGGATAGATACTGACGATGCGGTGGTTGTGATATAAGAGTCTGATAAGATAAGTGAAATCATGATGCCTTTGAATTCTTTAATTCGTGTGCCACCAGTAGTGGGCTTAGATTAAATCCAAGAGAAGCGGATCTAGAGCACTACTTACAAACACCGAGATGTTAACATTTAGATACCCCGTGTACATGATACTGAAAAGCTCTCACTATCTGTCCTTGCGAATTGTTTGGGTTTAATCCTTGCAGAGCTGAACATCGAGTGAAAAAAGCTACTGTGGCCTACCACACTTTCCAACAAGTTCGCTTTCTCGAAAAACAGCAGCATTTGACGTAAAATGCCCTACAAGAAGGAGTGGACAGGGATGACCCATTTATGAGACTGAGGTTCGACTGTAAAATTCATTATGGATTTGGTTTCAATTTTTACTCGAAGCTTCGTCGCATAAATTCGAAGAACTCCAGGGACCATTGCGATTATGCATTCTTAGTTGTAAAATTATATTAGGACTGCCGGTATAATATAATAAAGAAATCTAATCAATTGAGAATTTGTCCAATTTAATATTCAGAGTAAAACAAATGAAATATCCCTTTTCACTAATTATTATATATTTTAATTATAGGTATGTATATACACTCATATGTACATCGATATATAACAATTTCATAAAATTGAAATAAAAAATAATTACAAATCGGTTTTAAAAAAGTATTACTTCAGTCTTTTCTTACATTATTTTCAACATAAAAACAATGTAATAAATGCTATAATTTTATATCAATATTGTCATCAGTAGTTTCTTCCACAACGGCCTCATCCCATGGCCCATGTATATTATGTTTGTGCCTCTGTTGTATCACGAATATACACGGACACAAAAGATTGACAAACAGCGTTACCGAGATGTAGATCATGAAGACATTCATCGATATGGTCCACAAAAAATAACAACAGGTAACAAAGATGGGCAATAAGAAGTACGAACGCCAATATTCCCTTGTAATAATCGGATATAAGACAAAGAATATCGCTGCCTCTACCAGTAACACAAAAGCGTGATACGATGTCGATAGACGAGAAGCCAAACAAATCGAACCAAAAATGGCAGCGTTCACCGATATGGCTTTGGATACCATGGCCACAGAGAGACCATAATCACAAAATAACACATTGAACATCATTACAACGAAAGTCATGGAAAATATTGTATCCGTTGATATAGCATCGGTAAGTGTGTGCATAACAGGCGCAAGCAGATATCCAAACAGTAGAACAGTCATCAATGTCTTGGAATCCTCCAAAGCCATGGAGAATGTCAAAACATTCCTTCGGAAGCATAAATAACCAACGATAGTCAATACAAAGGAGGGCCATAATATTGAGGTGGGAGAGACTTTTTCACTGTATAGTGCGTAGAATATGATTAGGAATCCAGTAATGCAGGAAATTTGATTGTTTAACACTGTTACACCCTGTATTACCTCTCCCAGCGTATATATGTTCAGCGACCGGTTGGTTTGCAAGTCCTTCAGGAATGACGGATCCGTGTAATTGTCTTCATATTCTTCGTTCTCGTACAGATTTTTTCGCCAAGGTTTCCTTTTCGTGGACATTAGATTTAATAGTTTTATTTTAAAATATTCTGTCTTAATTACTAATTAAATTTTGTAAACAAGGGCAGCAGTCAGCTGTTAATGTTTGGTTTAACATACATAAGTAGCGATAGGAGATTGGTAAATCTACCTAAAAAATAATCGATTTTCTCTTTTACTACTTGCCTGTTTACACTGCATGCGGAATCAAAATGAAATGGCGTAATAGCCTTTTCAGACTGCATGCGAAATCTAGGTGAACTGACATAAGGTCGATTTACAAATGTTATCCCATACAAATTTGGCATTTGAAAATCGACCTCATGTCATTATAAACTGAAATCGATTGATTGTGAATAGTGTGAATAGACTATTATGTCATATCAGGTCAAGGTCGATTTACAAATGTAAGATCCCAGACAAATTTTACATTTGTAAATCGACCTTATGCCATTTCAAACCGTAAGCGATTGATTTCGCATGTAGTGTGCATAGGCTATAAGTCGACTTTTTATTTCGACTAATCGATATTATTTAGTAAATTATGCCTAGTTTTTGGGTGGGGATTTAAAAACTCATTGATTTGATTTTACATATCGAGCCTGTATTTTCCACAAAAACGTAACAATCATCAACAAAATGACTTATATCTAGTTTACCACAAGACATCCAATTTGTCCAAAAGTCATACCATAGGTACAAATTTTTATTCTCATCAAATTGGCGGCAGTCTGTATTTCCCGGGTTATGGGCCCTGAAAGTTCAGAGATATATTACTCGATATCTTCCATGTTTTTCTTCGGATCGGATCAATATGAGTATCATTAAAAAGCTTATCGCAATACCTTTAAAACAATTCATATATATACGTTTTTTCGATCCGATAACGAGCCAAATTGAATATTTATATTCAACATAATATTTTTTAGTCGTACTTTCTACAAATGAGTTTATTATCTGGAAATAGTACTGATATGACGATACGATTTTAACGCTTTAAAAACCGGAGATGTTAGAAAACAAAGTGGTCCAAATGAAAAAAAGTAAAAAACTGGGATATTGTCCTGGCTCAAGACCATTTTGCTTCTATATTTAATAGAATGCAAATTTATTTACAAATGGCATGGTGACATTTATTACTTGGCTGCAGACTACCACGATCATGATTTCGACCATGTCAAAAGTCTTTTCAAGTGGCTTCGCAGCGACTTTTCAACATCAAAAGACAACAAAAGACTTTTGACATGGTCGAAATCATGATCGTGGTAGTCTGTAGCCAAGTAATAAATGTCACCATGCCATTTGTAAATAAATTTGCATTCTATTAAATATAGAAGCAAAATGGTCTTGAGCCAGGACAATATCCCAGTTCAAATCAAATATTGATTACAGACCAAAAAAAATGCAAACGAAAAAACTAAAAAAAAAGTAAAAAATTAATTTAAAAAAATCGCTAAAAATTTAGTTTGTGTAGTTGGTCTGGAAATCTTCAACCCCAGCCGAAGGCCGGATACGCAGAAAAACTTTAGTCTGCGTTGCCGATTTTGAATATACCCCAGAGGAGAAAATCTTTAACCGCTGAAAAACTTTAGTCTGCGTAGCCGGTTTTGGACATACCCCAGAGGAGAACATCTTTAACCCCGGACGAAGGCCGGCTACGCAGAAAAACTTTAGTCTGCGTAGCCGGTTTTTGACATACCCCAGAGGAGAAAATCTTTAAAAACTTCGCGTTTCTGTCTGCCTGTTTACACATAAACTACTTTCAGGATGTACAATATGTAGAACATGCTGCGTTAGTTGTGCTACCGGATTTTTCTTTTTAATCCAATTGTGCCACCTAATAGCCTTTTCAGACTGTTGGTTATCTGGAGCTGACTTTATTTTTTATCCTGAATTAAAGAGTGAATAGTCACTGCCGGGTGGGATAAACACGAAAAAATAATTGTCTATGCTCGAAATATAAAAAACTTAAATATAAACTTCTTTAGTCGTTGATTGATGTTTTTCCATTTTTTGAGCTTTTCGCAAATTTAGATATTTTAAATATCAGGCGTGTTCGCTTTTATGCGGAATACTTTTTATGATAATTGTTATACTCTGATACCATATAACGCCCATCATACTTAAACGATACTTTCGCAATGAAACTGCTGTATATGTAAATATTTTTGGTATATCTTTTGCAATAATTTATTAGCGTAGTAAAAATTGTATTAAAACACGCACATCATTTTCTCCTATTTGATGAGTTAGTTCCAAAAGTCGTTTCTTAATACTACGAAAAGGCAACGTTCATTGGATTGTTAGCAATACATACAATACATACATATATTTTATATGATAAAATATTAATCTCCTCTTTTACATATCGATCCTGTCCATTCTGGACTTTTTTGATTAGAAATAGTGAATTTATATATTTTGGTAGTACATATTTAGTATACACAATTTTGAATGATATACATTTTACATTTTGGTTAACACGGTAAAAAACATAAGAAAACTGATTAGTAACATGCAAATTTTGTGCTTGGCACCTTCGACTTTAACTACTTTGTGTTTGCTGCTTTAAGCCCGTACCAAACTTGTATCAAACCCAACCACCAGTTAGCTTGTGGAACATTTCATCGTTTAGTGTTTGATTATTTTCTTTAGAACGCATAGACATAAAGATATAACCGCCTATAAATTCGTGAACTACTTTGCAATCGGCCGAATTAACAGAAAATACTACATTTTCGTCGTGAAATTGAATCATCATACACTTGATACCCCAGTTAACATTCCATGCTTTCATGTGATTGTAGCGCCAAGTTTTTATGTGATCGCCAGTGCTTAAATCCATGCGCATAATGCGATTGTATGCAACACCCAAAAGTTCTTCCTTTTTATGACCATCAAATTTGATAACGAAAAGAGAAACGCCGAAATTTGGCAACGATTGCCATGCTTGAATGTACTTTAGTTTGGAATCTATCAACGACAATTGACGAACATTCGCATGTGCCTCCAATATGCGCTGAGATGCCTTGCTAGATAATTTTCGCAGCATTCTTGGCGATAGATATTCGAGTGAGTCGATAGAACGAGGATCAATGTTCACAGCTATCACACCAGTTGGCTTCTGCAAATTTAATAATGTTTTTATGTTGGAAACTTCACTTTCATACGAGCTGTCAGCCAATGAGCGTCCTTTAGATGCCAAACGACAAGCGGCCATCCATTTCGCATATTGGTCCTCACTGTCGCAACGTATCCATACTTCACTATTCGGACCATTACTGCCCTCCGGCGGCACTTCCAAGCGTATAGCGAATTTCCCCTGAGATAATACAATATCGGGAGTGACTTCACAACCCCTCAGGTTGATTGTAATGCTGGGAGCTGCACGCCGCGATTCCTCGGCGCTTTTGAAAAGGAGTAAATGAAGATCTCGGTATGTGAAAAAATACCTTTTGTATCCCTTCAAAGTGAATTTCCGTGGTTTGAGGAAGCGCAAATAATCGGATAATTCAGGTATTTTTGTAATATTACCATCCGCATTGGCATTAGGTCCCTCTAAAGATATCTGCAATTCATTAAGAGCCGAATCGATATCGTCATCTGTACCATTATCCACATTGGTCGAGTCGATTCGAGTATCAATGCCTTGATATGTTTCATTTTGCTGATTGATTTGAAACTGTAGAGCGGCAAACATTAAGCTTTCTTCTTCGGTACAATCCAATTCTTCATTTAAAATTGCCCATTTTGCCTGTTCATACAACTGATTTATACGAACCTGGTCGTATTTGGGATTCAAATCAAAGAATGTGTAGTATTTGAAACGTAGACACAACGTGTCGTATTCCCGGATGCCTTGCTCCATGATAGACAGTGATGAATCTAGCCAGCCCACATTCATACGAGCCTTTTCAATTAACGTTTTCGGACGCACAAGTCTCGATCTTACATCTGGACTTGGGCAGCGAGGGGATGCTGCTAAATTCTCCTGAATGTCTCCTAGACTTGAACCAGAATCATAGGTAGTATATCCATTGGTGCTATGCTTCCATGTGCCAGTGGGGGAGGTAATTGGTGTACGAGCAGTGCCAGCCCTTCTTGGTGTAGTTCCATACGGAGACACTGGAGCACATAGGTAGTTATTTCCATTCTGTGTTCTATCTAGGCTGCCGTTACTACCACGGTATGCCGAATTCATTGGTATAAAGGAGTTGGTATCTGGTGCAGGCTGTAAATACACCGTTCCATTTGGCTCGATAATCGGCACTTTCTTATTGGGAAATTTGCCAAAGTTCTTTTTCAAATGTTCTGCTTCCAATGGCTTGCACAATGACAATTCCTCCGGATGACGTATATCCAGATCCTTGCACAAATTAACTACGGCTGCAAATGTCTTGGTTGAAAAGTCTGCGCGGCAATCAAGGTAACGTAAATCTGGGAGTTGAACTCGAAGTATCTTGTGCATTGGGGTAAAGTGTAACAAACAGTCCGCTTGTACGCCCACTTGATCCAATGTAGAGCGTGTGCGAGCTAACCAGATATTTTTTTCCGGCCACCACAGGGCATGGTCAGACCAATCCTTTGGATGTTCCGGGTCAACCAGCTGGAGCATTATACCTCCGATATGCTGATCCCCCCTAACCCGGAGATGTTTCTCCACCTTTAGATCCGTTATGAAAATCCGAAGATTCCATGTGTTCTCGCCAACGTGAATCATGCTGGGAGGAAAAGTCGTTTGCACTGAACTGTTGTCTCGTATTCAAAGTCTAAAATAAACAAAATCACAGATGGTTTGTTAGAAATTCACAAAATTGATGACGTAATTTTAATACGTTTCTTACAAAACTGTATGGTTGCGCTGCTGAGTTACTTCACAGAGAACGTTTTCGCAATTCAAGCAAAAACCTTATCATTTCCCAGACCAAGAATGTTGTGTACTCGACGAAACAACAATATAACGCACCCAATTCAACACAGCACAATTGAATTGTTGGCGGTAGTGATATGGCTTATGGCTGCAGTCAGTAGTGATATACTGCCCCTACAGCTCCACTGGGACAGGCGACAACGTAGTGTACACAACAGAAATGATTACTTATTGGGGCTATTGCCTCTTGTATTGCTCCAAGGTTATCTTCTCTCCGTGAAAAACAACAACTTGCAGCTTAGTAGTCTTATTCGGTCAAATCAAATGCGCGAAATTCCAACAACGATCACACAGACAAACGACAAACAAATGTTGATCTGCTGCTATCACAACCATGAACGATACAATACTGGCGGGCGGGCAGCGGGCAGCGACCAGACGAACGATAGCAGAACTGAAAGTAATTCAGCTCAGACAGCAGGCAGCGATTCAATGATCAACAACGACTACGCAATAGCAATTAATTCATAATTCGACACGATCCAAATATCGCCCTTTTATTTACTCTCATTCGGTCGTCAGCACCACCATCCCCACCACGAATGCTTTTGATGGATGTGATGTTTTGTATATGTGGATGGATCTGGGCTTGGGCTGTTTGATTGGTGTCGGTGGTGTTTTCAATTTAAATTCAAAAATTACACGATGACGCAGTCGAGGAAAATGTTTGCTTTCCTACGTCTCCCTCACTGGTTTCTGTCACAATACTATGTATGTTTGTATGTATGTATGATCGAAATTGTTGCTATTTATAGAAGAGAAGAAACCTGCACACGACCGAACCGATGTCGATGTTTACTACAATAACATAAAAACATTTAAAAAAATCTGCTCTCTTCTCTCTCGATCAAATGCTGACAGTTGAGAACGCAATTTGGAAGAGAAAACAATAATCAATTCCTAAGGGCAATTTTCTCATAGTCCAGTTAAAGTGCCAATTAACTAACCGGAACATTCGTTTTTCGAAGCGATAAATTGTCGGTTAAAAATTTTGGTTTTCTTATTCAACGGTTAAATTGTTCTCAGATAAATGTGTGAGGAGGGCAACACCGCTGGGATTTATAACTGAAATGAGAATGTATTGGTAATGTTGTGCTAACTCAGCTGTTCATTTCAAACATTATAAAAAACAACGATGAAAATATGAAATAATTACGTACTAGGCTGATGAGGAGCGTGTAGTGTATGCTAGGAAATAAATAGTCCGAAACAGCAACAATAAAATTGAAGTTCGAGCACCACCAGTTGTTCGAGTTTTTCGATTCGATAAACGCATAACCGGCGGACGAGTGCCGATTAGCATTTAACGATCGTATAACATCTAACCAGTTGTTAAAAAAATGAAATTGTGCTAAACGGGAGTATATCGTTACGAGAAATTCTAACCGGACAATGTGAAAATGGTCCTAAGTGTGATGGAAGTAATGGTACAATTGGTAACATAACTTGTTACATTTATCATATTTGAATTTCCCTCTAAAATGCAAACCAAACACGCTGGTGGCGGCCACAGGTACTTTTTTATAAGGTCTTTAAGCACTGTTCCCACAAAGAGAAATCCCTTCTAGTTCCATATTTGTCGCACGTACGTAACATGATGCAAATCTGGTAAACAACACAAAGATATGCTCATACGCCAATTGCAGGTACGTTTTTCTAATGCTATCTGAGATTATTAACGTCAGCTTTGTGAATAAATTTATAATCTATTTTCATAGAAATGTACATGTGATACAATTTCTCACACAACGGTGTAATTATTTTTTTATTTTTCGCACTTTTTTTTACATTTTCATGAAGTATACATTTTGACGTATTTAATGTTTTGAATACGGGGTGTTTTAAACCGCCAAGTTTTTATTTCAGGCGTTCCGTTTTTCTTGAACAGCTGATTGGGCAACTAATACGATTAGTATGTTCATAACAAACCGGCAAAAAACACAGCATCTAAAATAAAAAGCGTTATAACAATAGGTCGTTCGATTGGACGATCAATAAGAAAATCTGGCAACAACGCTAACAGAGTAGTAAGCTACTTTCTTGTTAAGCGAGTAAATTCCATACAAAAATTAAAATCGAACAGGTCTAATATTCGAACAAGTGCAACAATTTTTGATTGTGTTTTTTATATAAAAAAAACTCGGGCTTGTGCATATCTCAAAAAAAGTTAAGATGTATTTGCATTTGAAGCAACACAAAATAAAAACCATACCAAAAGCATGAATTAAAATGTTTAAAATCTTTGAAATTGCATTCAGATATGCGCCGAAATCCACTCTGACCGGATTACATCTGTCAAATTCCATATAAATAGTAATAAAATCCGGAAAAAGTACAAATTTGTCATTTGAAAATCGACTTTATGTCATTTCAGCTAGATTTCGCATGGACTGTGACAAGGCTATCAGATTATTGATTGAAATCGTGTTGCCTCTGTATGTATTTAATGTTCTGGCAATTGTTTGCTAGCGAAATTTTATTTATTAATGAAAACAAGCCTAAAAAGGTGTTTAATTTTTGTGATTTTTGCTGCTTATTGTTTGTTTACATTTGGTTTGTCTGAACTAATCTACACTTAAATGAAAGTTAGCTACGTGACATATTTACCTTCACGGAGGTTAAGAAACGCATGTGAAAACGGCCGTCGTCAGCGTGTCGCATTGTGTTTGAGCTCTAAAAAAGGAAATTTTTCTCTTCAAAATGACATTCGGTGACATCTGAATAATTTCCCTCGTACTCTGAGAATTGTGTTTAATCTCGTTCTCTTTTCTCTTCAACACTGAGTCACAGTGCTCTCTCCAGAGAGTGCTCTTTCTCAGAGAGAGGTTTCACTCTATTCTATACTCCCTGATTCTTCAATCAACTCTGCTTTCTGCTCCTAATACTTTTTTTAGCAACTCCTCCCGCGTAAAGCCCAAATTTTGGTCGCGGACTTTTCCAGCGACAAACGAATTGTACCAAAGACACCCAAATTGTACCAACATGAATACATTTTTTGACGTAATGTTCAAAAAAAGATGATCACCTGTTTCCATGGCGTATTTATAAAGGTGATAGCAGGAGCCCAGCTAACTGAAATTTTTTTCATTCAAACGTAACCGAAACTGTCAAATCCCATATATATTGCTTTGACATTATCGCTCACCATTCAAAAAATTACTTGTATTTTGTTGTTGTTCTAGTGCTATCACCTGTATAAATACGCCTTGCCTGTTTCTGTAAAATATTTTCGAATGAAGTTGAACAAATAGTCTAAATTAAAAGCGTAATAAAATTGGAATTATAACTAACTGGAGACCATTATTTGGTCAATCCGATAGCAACATACATAAATAAAGTATGTATTCAATAAAATGTCTAGGAATTAGTAAAGTAAAAAAAGAACTAAAATGTTCACAAAATTCGTGTAAAACACGTTTCTATGTGCTTTTTTCTTATTTCATTCACAATTAACCTAAAATCACGAAAAATGTTCATTTTGAAACACCCAATATTCTCCTAAGAGCGAACAAAGGAGTGTCACTCTTTAATTTCCATCTTAATAACACATGAGAATATTCAAATTGAATATAATTCAAGTAGTTAATTTTCATAGCATCCTATACAGCATAAATAAGATATGGCATTGGACCAAAAACATGGTAGGTGTACCACAGTAAAATTAGAACCAATCCAAAAAAACTGAATGTTCAATAGTACCACTTTTGGTACAATTGTACCGCTATTTCCATCAGTGATAGACAAATAAAATTCGCAGCAAAACATTGTTTTTCTGTTTTCTCAGTTTTCACGTACAAAAAAGGAGGAGAAAATAAAATCTTCAGAATCTGAATATTTTTTTCTATTGGCAAACTTTTACATTTTTTCGAATAAAAAATTCGCGGAGGTGTGCAGAAACAAATAAACAAACAGAAATATAAGAAACTTACGTCATCAAGCTTTAGATGATTTCAGAATTGTGTCTGTGACGACGTAAACCAAATAAAAAATAAAATACACGAACAAGAAGGAGGAAAGCAAGTAACAAAGAAAATATATAACAGCATCCAAATATATAAGGGGAATTAATGATTTTCCACTTTCGCCTGCCAGTAGCAAAAGGAAGAAAATCAAATCACAATTGAATTAATAATTAATTGAAAATTGGCATTAAACCAAAAATAAAAAGCATACAAGATGATTCATGTCGGAGAAAACACTTGGAATCTGAGAGTTTTCATAACTGATCTCCAAGTGGAGAAACAGTTGAGAGTAAGGGGAGATCAACATATCGGAGGTATAATGTTACAATTGGTTGATCCGGAAAATCCAAAAGATTGGTCCGACCATGCCCTATGGTGGCCCGAACGAAATGTATGGCTTTCTCGAACACGCTCTACATTGGACCAAGTAGGCGTCCAAGCTGATTGTTTGTTGCATTTCACGCCAATGCACAAGGTACTGCGAGTTCAACTCCCGGATTTGCGTTTTCTTGATTGTCGCGTTGACTATTCGATAAAAACATTTGCGGCCGTAGTCAATCTCTGCAAGGACTTGGACGTCCGACATCCAGAGGAATTGTCTTTCTGCAAGCCACTGGAGCATGAACATTTAAAGAAAAACTACGGCAAATATCCACAGAAGAAAGTGGCCATACCAGAACCGAATGGAACGGTGTATTTACAGCCTGCACCAGATACAAATTCGTTTATTCCGATTAATTCGGCCTACAAAGGAGGTAGCAGCGGCAGTTTGGATAGGACACAGAACGGTAATTTGTTATGTGCACCGGTGTCTCCTTACAATACGACCCCAAGGAAAGGAGGTACTGCTCCGGGAACGCCGGTAATGTCGTCCCCTACTGGCACTTGGAAGAATACGAGCAATGGTTATGCCACATATGATTCCTCGTCTAGTCTGGGGGACTTCCAGGAAAACTTGGCTGCATCTCCTCGCTGTCCAAGTCCGGATGTGCGTTCTAGGCTAGTGAGGCCAAAGTCGTTGATCGAAAAGGCCAGAATGAACGTGGGATGGTTAGATTCGTCGCTGTCAATAATGGAGCAAGGTATCCGGGAATACGACACCTTGTGTTTACGTTTCAAATACTACACATTCTTCGATTTGAATCCCAAATATGATCTTGTTCGCATTAATCAACTCTACGAACAGGCTAAATGGTCCATATTGAATGAAGAGTTTGATTGTTCTGAAGAGGAAAGTCTAATGTTTGCCGCTCTGCAATTTCAAATCAATCAACTTAACGAATTTCAATGCTACCAAGACTCTGGTTTGGACTCACATTTCAATGAAAATGGAACGGACGATGACATTGATTCGGCTTTAAATGAATTGCAAATTACCCTGGAGGGTCCAAATTCAAGTCATGATGGTAATATAACCAAAATACCAGAACTGTCGGATTACTTAAGATTTTTAAAACCTCGAAAATTCACCATGAAGGGATACAAGAGGTACTTTTTCGCCTATCGAGATTTACATTTGCATTTGTATAAAACAGCTGAAGATTCCCGCAGGGGAGCTCCGGTCATAACTATAAACTTGAGGGGTTGTGAAGTAACTCCCGACGTCAATTTGTCACAACAGAAATTCGCCATAAGATTGGAGGTTCCACCCGAGGGTGGCAATGGTCCCAATACCGAAGTATGGATAAGATGTGAAACTGAAGATCAATACGCCAAATGGATGGCTGCTTGTCGTTTGGCAGCCAAGGGACGTTCTCTGGCCGATAGTTCTTACGATGCCGAAGTGACCAATATAAAAACTCTTCTAAATCTACAGAAACCAAATCATAAAGTGGCCGTAAACATTGATCCCAGGACAATTGATTCACAAGATTATCTATCTCCCAAAATGTTAAGGAAACTTTCTGGAAAATCAGCCATCAAGATATTGGAAGCCCATGCCAATGTTACAAAACTTACTCTCATGGAAGCCAAAATGAAATATATACAAGCCTGGCAATCGTTGCCCGACTTTGGAGTCTCATTGTTTGTCATTAAATTTGACGGTCACAAGAAAGAAGAGCTCTTGGGCGTGGCACACAATCGCATTATGCGCATGGATCTTAACACCGGAGATCACATCAAGACCTGGCGTTACAACACTATGAAAGCCTGGAATGTCAATTGGGGCATCAAGTGCATGATGATCCAATTTCACGACGAAAATGTGGTATTCTCTTGTCTATCGTCGGACTGTAAAGTGGTTCACGAGTTCATAGGCGGTTACATTTTCATGACGATGCGTTCAAAGGAAAACAACCAAACTCTAAACGAGGAAATGTTCCATAAGCTAACTGGAGGTTGGGTTTAAAAAGTCATTAATACGAGTATATATATATTATTAACTTCTAGCACAAACCACTTTAACGCACATTTAATCTAAATAAACTAAAATCAAGTCTTCGGATTTCTCTTTTTATAAAATTCTTTAAGAATAAAATTTGAATTGTAATTCCCCCCTCACTTACTCTATGTATGTAATTGCCAAAGTGCCTACGTCTGTCTAACCCCATGCCTTTACTAGGCCTAATTTTAACTGTATACTTTTTGCTTTTATTTAGTCTTGGAAAATGTGTGTGTGTCGTCTATCTCTTTATCTCTAAGTATAACCAATATTTTTTTACATACTATTATTATTATTATATTATAATAACATAACTTTATGTTTTCTTCGTGTTATACGTACCTATATTGTTTTTTCTAATTTAAAAGAGAATTGTTGTAATTTTATATAATAAAATTAAATTATGTATGTATTACAAAATAATAAAATTACTATTAATAATATCTAACAACATAAACAAAAGATATAGTTGTTATTTCCTTATTGGCTGCAATAATATATTTATTGCACCACAGAACAGAATTGTGTGTCACCCGAATTGGAATATGTATTCAATTAAAATCATTTTAGAATTTTTCAAATGCAAACCGTGGTTTGTAATTTAGCTTTTCGTTCGCCAATAACAATGTATTGTATTGTGTCGGTATATTGGACGAACGAACTAGTCATATCAATTCTGATTAATATTGCATCGCTTTAATGACTAGATTGGTTTATTCAGTTTGCTACTGACCGGGGTTGTTGTTGGGAGAGTGATGTTTTCTGATCCATTTAAGTACTGAAGACATCTATAACATAAATTCTAACTGCACGCGCTGTTCCGCTCATATCATTCCAGTTTGTTTTCAGCGTTTGGGTTAAATAATAACTAAAAACGCCTTCGCATGTCCAAACATATGTAATTTCAAAGAATATTTTTATTTAAGCATAGCAAAAAAGTTAGCACATGATTTTCTTTTCAGGCTTTAAACCATTAACGCCCACCGTACATGTCTTGTAAACTTTTTATATATGGACATTTTTCCAGAAAGGTCCATCATGTAAAGTTAACAAAATATTGTTTCTGACTTTTATTAGTAAACGAAAATATAACTAAATTAAAGAGTCCAACAAGTAGTTTGCATCCACTAATTTATATACTATTTTTCTTTAAAATTTCTGCTTCATGGAGCAATGATGCAAGTGCTCTCTTATGATAAAATATTTGTTACAACAGTAACCAACACCATTAATATGAAAGAATGGATAATAAAGTTTTCATTGGCTGCTCTAGTGTTTCAATTTAATTTAAAAAGTTTTATTAATACGCCAAATTGTAAAACAAACTAAAAATATTCCAAATCATAAAAAAATGTTTTATAAAAAGTCCAATGCAATTCGCACTGCTGTGCGTTCTTGTAAGGAACGAAAAAAACTGACTTCTATTTTTGTCACGTCTCTAGTAGCTAATATTTTAGGACAATGCATTTCAATTGTTTTTTTTTTCTTTTTAGTAATTATAGGGCTTCTTACTTCGTACACAAATATATACAGAAGTAAAAAATAATTTGTTTCCTTTGTTTTTCAAACATACGACAGTCACATAGAATATATAGAAATGTCCATTTGAAAATGTAACCACTTATTCATCATAGGAATGGAAGAATAATCGGTTTTCATATAAATATATCGCTTTATGCATTGGGACCCCAGATATGCGTAAAATTGGTTCAACAGAATTAAGTTACGTTGAAGAACTGAAACAACCTGTTTCACAAAATAGTTTATTTGTGAAGATTTTTAGACTCGAACTAATCAAACCTGTGAAAACTTTGAGGAACGAATTTATAAGCATACAGTAGAAAAGGAATGCAAACAAGTTGCTTATAAAACCCTATTTTTTGCGTATTTCATTTAGTCGTTTCATTGGTCTCAGACGAATGCGTCTTTAGAAATCTGAACTCTAGCCACATCGGTCTATTAATGTATGTATGTGGCGTCATATATACAAATAAATTAATCATTGCAATAACTGTACAGCACAATGTAAATGCATATTATTTTAAATCCTAGTTTTGAATGTCATGCTCAGTTATAGGGCGGTGCAGCAAAACTTCCTAGAAAAAAAACTTATAATGGGATTTTTGGCTAAAAACGCTCCATTTTTATAATCGTATGAAATTATAAAAATTGACTTTACGCCCTTTTGTATTTCAGGTAATGATATCAATATCGGATTCTATTCTATTTTTATTAAATCTGTTCGAGTTTTAGCTTTAAAAAAGCAAACAATCCCATTTTTAATATTGTTGCTTAGATCAGAATGGCACATTCTGTATAAATTTGATTTAAAAATTAAACACATTAAATATGTATGTATGTTCATTTGTTGTTATTTAAGTCGTTACATTCATATATATATATTAATAATTGGGTTCAAATAATGGACATAATCAATTAAAGTTTCTAAAAATTTGCTAGCAAAAGATTACGAATTTAAAGAACATGCAAAAGAAATAGAGAAATAATAATATGAATGAATACAGTAAAACTCATACAACAGAAAAGAAAGTTGAAACAAATGTAAAGTGTGCAAACCTAGAAACAAACAAATAAAATAATATCAAAAGAAACAAATGCACAATTTCCGTTATGCTTTTTAATTCATTAATAAATTCCAGGCGTCGTCTTCAGCTGATTTATTATTGGATGATGACGTTTTTGGCTTTGCACTTTTGACATCTAAACTATCAAAACCTTCGCTTAATTTTTGCGTAGTTGCTGCCGATAGTTTCATATTTTTACTTGTCGTTGTAGTGGTTGTAGTTGAATTTTGATAAGAACTTGACGAGTCCTGATAGCTATCGAAACCGGTCCAATCGTCATCATTACCGCCGGATGAAGTAAAATTTTGGGTGCCAGCACCTGCAGAGTTATTACTGAACTGGTTGTTGTACGATTTTGATGATGGCATTTGTTTTTGTGGACTATCCTGCCAACCCCAATCGTTGTCATTGGTATTGGATTGATGTCCCATGCCAGATGAAAGATTTCCACCGACAGAATGTGAACGTTGATAATTATCTTGATTGAAGTCGCCATAACCACCGCCTTCACCTGGTGATGTGAAGTTGCTGCCAGCTAAATTATTCCAACCCCGTTTGCCAATATCGGAAACCTGAAATAACAACAAGTCGTTATAAACATTCAACCTTCGGGGTTTTCGATGTATATACATAAGCAACAAAACCATAAAATCGTGCAGTGCTACCTACCTTATAAGCCACATCGGAGACTGATTGCTGAACGGTTTCTATTAAACCGCCATCTTTCATCTACATTACAAACAAATATAAAAATAATACAAAATTAAAAGAAAATGATAGAAGAAAAATAAAAAATCGACAATATGAATATAAACTATTTATCTACGGCGTAGCACTCTCTAATATTTTACAAAACAGATAGTATTTAAATATTTGTGGGATACCAGATGAATCATTCACTATATCAATCAAATAAATTCATTCTTGAATTATAACTATTTTCTCTTGGATTAATATTTCTCATTTCTCTTCTACAATGCTGGAAAATGAATATTAATCTTATTGAAACGATTGAAAACTACGATTACGCATTAAAATTGTGTAAAATTGACAAAAATATAAACAAAATCAAGTTATTATTATTCAAATCTTTAATAAACGCCGCTAGATAAAGGTTATGCGAAAATAAAGACAAAAGAAAACAAAAGTGGTTTGGCTACTTTAAACGATTATTGTATGTGTGCAAAGCTACAACAATATTTTTGAATAATATTAAACAAACCTTAGAAGATGCTATGTTAGCAGTAGTAACAGCCTTTTCTTTAGCAATGACGGCAAATTTTGATGCTCCGGCGGAGAGTAAACTCCAGCCCTAGGGTGAGGACAATAATATGTTAGTTTCGCCGCTAAATGTTATGTAATTCAATTAAGACTTACCGAAGCTAAAGACGATAAAGTGGTATCAATGATTTCTTGAGATTGTGTTTTTGGCGGTGGGTCACGTGAGTAGCCAAAACCGCTATATTTGCCCCCTTGACTTGGTGGTAAATGGCTGAAAGTTGAGTAAGTCAGACATAGAGAATTTACAATAGTGACAAAGTTAGAAAGTAATAGCAAGTCGGTCAGACCGAATATTGTGTGTGTATATATGTATATATAAGTGGCATAAATTACACAACCCAAAGCTAATAGTAGTAGATAAAAAAAAATCAGAATAAATCTGTTTATTTCAAAACATTACATTCTGCTTTATCTGTATGAATACAATGTATACTTAGTATAAGTTTCAAGTTAATTTCGCTAAATAAATAATACCCATGGTACAAGTATTTTGCCAAAATTAATTGTTGTTTCCAGCAGACGGACGGACATAATTACGTAATTTGATTACATCTTCAATTGAATATGCTAAAGTATAAAATATAATTTCTACTACATACTCAGGCCTTGAGGCGTTTTCCGTTTGCCTGCGCGAAAAGAAGTCTTCCTTCTGATCTTTGAATTCTTGCGTGTTAAATTGTTGATAGTTATTGTCAGCATTATAACCACCACCATTTTGGTAGCCACCTCCGGAAGCCTGCTGATAGTTTCCACTATTTCTGGAATGTGAATTACTGCTGGAACTGGACATACTAGAAGAAGCCCCTCCATAAGATGTCGTGGACGATCCTGACGATGTCACGCGTTTTTTGGCCTCAGTTATGTCCCATGGTTTGCCCTGCGCAAGAGTGGAAATTTTGTCGCGATACAAAGCAGCGGCTTTTGAATTGTATTTTTGATTTATCGGAGCACGATCATTCCAATCCTCTTGATCTTCCAGAAAATCGTGAGCATTACGATTTCCACCAACTTTCATTTTTTCCAATTCAATATCCTTCCATTTGTCCATTGTCACCGAGCGTACAAACGATAAGTGAACACCGAGGCCACGGTGCTTACCCGAGCACTCGAGGCAAATCCAAATGCCATAGGTAACAGAAACCCATTGGGGATTGTGTGTACCGCATTCAAAACATTTCTAAAATAAAGATATTTCAGTCAATTACAATGGAGGAATGTGATATTCGATTTTAAACTGAATATTTATTCTTTGTGTATCCCCTATTTTGTACTACATCTTGTTTTTATAGAATTTCCCAATGTACAAATTTACCATATGATTGCGAAATGCAACAGGAAATGTTTTGTTCTTTGTTCATACATTGAAAAGATCTGATAATACATACGCACACTTAGGTTCGATCCAAATAACCAAATAAAGAATTGATATAGAATCTCCTAAAATGACGTAGTATGTGAACTGATTAAACATTTTAATATATTACTAATGATCATAGCAATATTTGTTCTGACACAAAATACTGAATGTGGCATGCATACACACGTCGCCAACATAACACTTCATTTCATCAACGGAAAATAGCCACATTCCATTTTCCTCTACTCTACATGCATGTATGTAACTTACCGAATTATCATCTTGTGGTTTAAGCTCTTGCAGAACTCGTCTTGTCCTTGGACTGGCCATTTCCTGTTTATTACGTCAGTGAGGAGGAGGGGGGGGTCCTAAATGTCCAGCAAGGAATGAAATGGTCTAAAATTCCGAATACTGTTGGTGTTGGCTGTGCTCCAACTCCAATTGAGCAAAATATTTAGTACAAACGTACTTAATAAAGACCACAAAACCAACAACACCGAAAATGGTAATACCCAAAACTTGAGCTTGATAACTCCTCGATACTGTTTCACTTGACGATGGCGATGATGATGTCGAAGTTGAATTCGACGAAGTGGCAACAACTGTTGTACGTGCTTTAGGGGAAGGCTTCATTAAAATTTATTAAAAGAAAAACACCCAAACGGAGGTATTTTCGATGAACGGATAAATAAACCAATAATTGTACTTATATGTATTAAACTAATTGAACATGTTTGCACTTGACTTTTTTGCAATATTTAAAAATCCATGCAATTCCACTCGAGATGAGCAACACCAAATTCCTCGCAGAAAATAAAAATTTTCTCAACTTGTCAAAATTGTAAATTGTTGACGTGTGAAAGAGAACGACGACTTGTCAAACTAAATCGACTTCGATTTGAGTCGAAAATCGATTTTTTACTCCAAAAACCGACTTTTTGCAGTCGATTTTGTGTTTTAGTAAATCGATTTAGTCACACCGATTTTCATTGAAATTAATTAATTAAATTTAATTCTAAATATAAAAACTACTAATTCTCAACTTGTCAAAAGAAAATTGTTGACGTGTGAAAGAAAATGAAGACGGAAATACAACTCTGTGATAAGGCTATAAGGTGGATTTACAAATGTCATATCCAGTACAAATTTGACATTTGACATTTTAGCCTTGTAACACACATTGAATGGCATAAGGTCGATTTTCAAATGTCACATTTGTATGTCCCATACAAAATTGACAGTTTTAAATCGACCTTGAGTTTCCATAAGAAAAATGAGTTACGTAAAACAAAATGATTTGAAAAATCGTTATCTGGTGATAATAAAATATTTCGACACGAAAATCGCTGGTTGTAGCCTTGTCACACTTCATGCGAAATCTAGCTGAAATGACATAAAGTCATTTTTCAAATGTCAAATTTGTATGGAATCTGACATTTTGTAAATGGAATTTTAATATTTTTCGATGGAAATAAGGTTTAACTTTAACCTACTGTTTAGATATACTAATGATACAATATTTTTAATTTCTTGTAAATCTTCAAGTGTAAACTCACCTAAATAATTTTCGGCGTTTTGCATGAATGCTTTAAATGTCTGACGGTGTGAATCGATTCGTCACGGAAAGAACGCTGTTTTTCATAATACAGCTGAACAATTTGGGTGCACTGTTGTGGTGTGAGTCTTTCCATGAACTTTCCAAAACTTACTGAACAGAAATGTCAACACAGTTTGACTTTAGGCCTGTTCGATTAGGCTTACTAACCTAAATTTGTATGGAATTTATCGCTTAACAAGAAAGTAGTAATAATCCTGCCAGATTTTTCTTCTTGTTTCTTTTAAGAAATGCCAATTGATAACAATGCTGCTAACTTATCAAGTCTCTTAATCGAATAGGGCTTTTATAATATGCGTACGAAGGCGACTTGAAAATCGATATAGGCTGAAGAGATGTCAGACATAGAAACAAAAACAAAACCAGCTGGGCAAATCAAATGGCCCTTCCAATATATATCAAAAAAGTATTTTCATTTTCAGAATCTAATAAATTTTAAAATCAATTTTTTTATGTTAAATAATTTTATTTTATGTTACATACATGAATAAGAACATAAAGAATAGTTCGTGTTATTAAAATGCAATGTAGCACAGAGGTATTTGGCGAAAAGTAGAAAATACAAAAAAGTGTTTTGCTATACATTACCGTCGTTTGTTGTTACATTATCTAAGCGTTTGGGCAATGATTTCACCAACTTTTTGCACGTTCCTACTGGTATTTCCACATTTTCCCTGTAATACTTTATTTAGCATTCCTTTTGATGATATTTTGTGATTTTTCGCCTTAACATCGAGATAATCGAAAAGATATTCTATAAAGTTCAAGTCTGGATTCTGGAAATGGGTGGCAAAAGGCTTGGGGATGTTGTCATGTTCGCCAAATATCTAATTTGAATTTTAATAACACACACTATTAACTATTCTTTATGTTCTTATTTATGTATGTAACACGAAATAAATTTACTTCATCAAAAAAGTGATGCTTTGAGCAATTCTAGTTTTAAAATTCATTAGATTCTGATATATTGTATAAGAAATAGGGACATTTACAGGCATTGAATTACGTTAATAACTCAATTCCAAGCTATGGGTGAAAAGTGCGGTTTTATACTGTTGACGGGACGTCCAGGTGTTGGCAAGACTACTTTAGTTCGTAAAATTTGCAACGATCTAGTCCAAAATCATGCAGTAGTTTGCAATGGATTTTACACTGACGAAGTTCGTAACCCAAATACAACTGAGCGTATAGGTTTTGATGCAGTCACATTCGACAACAAATCTGCAACATTAGCAAGGTATACTGCTTTGCCTGAAAGCTATAGTTTCCCAAAGATAATTACGATAAACATTTTATCCATACGTAGATCTGGAGTAAATATCAAAGGACCTTATGTTGGCAAGTATGGAGTGTTTGTAAAGGATTTTGAAGATCTTGTATTACCTCTATTGAAATCAACTCATCGACCGATGCAGTTGCTTGTTATAGACGAAATCGGAAAAATGGAACTAAAAAGTAAAAGATTTGAATCTGCTGTACACAGATGTGTCGATGATGGTAGTGCAATCTTAGCCACAATACCTTATGAAATGAGACAACCATTGGCTTTGGTCGAAAAAATGAAATCTCTTCCTGAAGCCAAAATTATAGTTGTCACGAAAGAGAATCGTGATCGATTACAATCAGAAGTTGTGGAGAGTATTTTAAAAATAATCACGAGACAATAAAGCAAAAGACTTGATCTATAATTCTCATTTTTAATATAAACTAACTTGACTTTCTTATAAAACTAAGTGCTGTTTGCGGGAGGAGTTTCGGTACTAATGGATGCTACACTGCTAGAAGAGTATGTTTTAGAATCTCGCTGAGATCTTTTTCGAGCTCTCTTGGGTGACTTTTCATGATCCATTTCATAGTACGTCTGCTCTGTAGCACGCCACACCATCTCTTGACGTTGTACTAGATCAGGATACCGTTGTTCAAATTGTACATCGGGTGGCAATAAAAGTTCCCATTTCTTCTCAGAATTCACTTTAGCTACCGATTGTAGAGCTTCTAAGGCTTCTTCGGGTGGCAACTGGGTGGCGAAAATGACCTGTGGTCTATACAAATACTTGGTACGGGAAAATCGGAATAGCTGCAAATTTAAATTTCGTTAGTTATAGCGTAGAAATGAAGACAATATTGGGGGTATACAAACCACATAGTCGCGAGCTCTGATCATAAGATCTGACTTAACACCATTAGCATTCGACAACATTTCATTAGGATACACAATTTCCGACTGGGGGACCCAATTGCCGTGTATCAAAATACCCACTTGTGGTAAATTCCTTAACACCTTTTCTACAGTGACACTGGGGTCAACACTTTCTTGCAGAATGGTCATAACGTCGTCAAATGATAACATTTTGGCATCTTTTAGAATAACCTTAAGCTGATCGATTAAGGGCATCGACTTCAGTTTAGCCTTGCTTATTACTCTGGCTGGTAGAACGGCATCTATACCCTGATCCTGTCCTTCGGCCGGTAAAAGTTTCTCAACGTACTTTTGTGTTTCCAGGCCCAATGAATGGCTATTCTGCCGATTGGTAGCGAACATCTTTTGTCGCTCCAATTCGGCCGTAGGTGACGTTCTCGAATGCCAATATGTTTCACACCACGGTTCATCAACACTTTTCTTCACGAATGTGTCGTATCCCTGACGTTCTTTCACTTTCTTCGTTCCGGATCTGGCGAATTTCACTGTAACTTGCTGTAGTTCTTCGTCATCGTCCTCCTCATTGAGGGCTTTTTGTTCGGCTTTGTTGCGTTTGTCTTCTTTATCGAAGTAGGAGAATGATGGTCTTAATTGCAAAATGGAAGACAGGGGAGACAAATGTATTTCCTTATCTGCATATATTCCTACAATATATTTACTGACATCATCCAGTGATGTAGAGCTAACAAACGCCTGTTTATCCATGATGCCTCGCTTGAATGTCGGCCTTTCTCCTTTGGCCTGTGATTTGCCGTCGGCAGCCAGAGCCATTTGTTCTCCTTTGAAACGATCATAAAAGAGTGATTCGGTGTCTAGCGCAAAATCCACTTTTACTTCATGGTTTATGGGTTTCACACAACAATTGACAACAGCAGCGTTTTCAAAGTTCGAGACTTGTGTTTTAGTGGGATATTGAAAGAGGTATAAATTCTCCTGAAGGTTCTTCGAAAGAAACACCGGTATCTTCAAGGAAATTACAGTTAATAATTTTCTACTGTACAAAATATCTTGTTACCTCTTCGATCACTTCATCATCATCGCTATCACAGCCAGCCATTTCGAAAATATTAGAAATCTTAAACTAAATTCTAATTTCTCAAAAATCTAAAATATGCCAGTGCGGCTACAAATTTAAACAATCACATCTGTCAAATCCATGTGTTCTAGAGTTGCAAAAGCATTGAGTATTCTGAAATCGATTACTCAAGACAGATTGTTCAATTCGGTACTCGATACAAATGCTTACGAGCTTTTCTCTTTTTCGTTTTGCGGTCATAATAGCCTTTTCAGATTGCAGGCGAAAAACGTCAGATCCCATACAAAATTGACATTTGAAAATCGACCTTATAGCCTTGTCACACTGCATGCGAAATCTAGCAGAAATGACATAAGGTCGATTTTGTATGGGATTTGACATTTGTAAATCGACCTTATGTCATTTCAGCTAGCTTTCGCATGCAGTGTGACAGAGCTATTATGTCACTTCAAGTTGAAATCGATTAATTTCGCATGCAGTGTGAAAAGGCTATAAGGACTGTTTATATTTAAGATTTATTAGCAGAGTTCACGATCCAATGTAATTGTAATATACAACACCACTAACAAGTTTCCAAAACTCGGTACATTACAATCACTATCAAAAATCGATTGGCGAGTATCCGGTAGTCGAGTGTTCAATATTTTACCAACTCTACCAGTTAATTTGTATTATATTTTTTTTGTTTTGGGTTGATTGTCAACAATAAATACAGTACCGTTCATAGCCTTTATTAATAATCACAATGTCCTTAGTTGCATATGATGATAGTAGCGAGTCTGAATATGAAGAAAGTGAGGAAACGGCTAAAGTCACAACAATAGTTGATGGCGATGATACTACTGCTACACAGGCTAAGCCAAATGCTGTTCCCAATAACGGCCACATAAGCGATGAGGACGATTATGTGGAACATTCTGAAGAGGAATTCAAAGCTTCCAGCTTTTCATTGTCGCTGCCCAAACCGAGAAAAGAAAGGACGATACAAGAAATCATAGGAAGTTTAGTACAGCCCTTCGCTGCTTTGCCTACACCCAAAGTAATCAATCAAAGTAATATTGAAGAAGAGATTGAAGATGAATTTTTACATAAGAAAGATAACTTCGTAAGTACAGAAACTAAGCCTACGTTTAGTGTGCCTACAAAAGGCCCAGTAAGAATATCAGTACCATTGCTTAAAGAATTTCGTGACGTACAAATGGAAATGATGGACAAGACAAAAGCCATTCCTAATCTCCATGGCAAAAGCACGTCGAATTGTTCAGGTCTACTAAGTATATTACCGAAAGCAAAATCTGAACTTAGTTTTTCCAAAAATGCAGGCAAAGCTGGCGAAGAAGTAGCAGATGTAAAAGCAAAGACAACCCCGTCGCTAATTCCTGATACTGTGAAATATCGTCGCCCAGCTTACAGCACTGAAGGAATTAATGACGATTATAAGATAACAAAGAAAATAATTCCACAAAAAGTTAAATCAAGTACTATCAGTTCCGGCGGAGTGAGCGACGACGAAGATAATGTCGCAAAAGTTGGTAGCGATTTCTTTTCCCTCGAAGTAAATGACCACGATAGTCTTCCTGACGTAAGTGCGAATGAAATCAGCATGATGGTAGCAAAGAAAGCTGCCAAAATAGCACAAGCAACAAACAATTATCTCAAAGATACCGAAATCAAAGCCGCGGTGGAAATTGAAGCCGAACAAAGCAACCAACAAGAATTAGATATGGCAAGAAAACGCTACCATGACTCACAACTCGATACTGAGGCAACCAGAGCACTAGTGGGCAGTAGCGCTAAACGTAGAAGAAACCAAAATGAACAGATAAGTGTGGTAGATTTGAATAGTGATCAGATCTTACCCAACAGAGAAGAGTGGATGCGTACAGCTTTGGCTTCATCTACAACGTACCAGCCCACCGGTGTTTTGGTCGATGAAGAGCCGGTTGCAGGAACCAGGCGTAAACATCAAATAACTTATCTGGCTCACAAAGCGAAAGCGAACGAGGCCGAACTACAGGCCATATGGGCAGCAAACCGTCAGACCCGCAGAGCTACTCAGAGCAAATATGGTTTTTAATAGCTACATTTGGCATTCTGTATTCATTGATCAGGAACTGTAAAATATCCCTAAGTAAATTAACAAAGCTGTAACTTTAGAATATATGTATGTATGTTTTTATTTTTCAATTATGGGAGATTCAATAAACTCAAAATGAAGATATCTTCATTTCAATTAGATTTGCTTTGCATATCACTTTTTCTCTCCCGTTTGTTATTACAAACTAAATAAGCGTTCCGTGCATTCATCGCTGACCGTTTGCTCCTGTTGTCACCATGATTCAATTTTATTGAGTCGCCCAAAAACGTAAACAACTGATGCCGACAATAATATCCATATTGGTATCATAGTTACGAATATAGAAATTTCTAATTCTGGGTATTCCAGTGTCAGACATATCATTAGCTGTGACGCAATCTTCAGAAGAACACCTCCAATATACCACTGATAATAGACCAGCAGCTCCTTCAAGCGTTTCAGGTTACGCCACTTTCGAACAATTTTAATAATAACGTATACAATGAGAATGCCATCGAAAACCCACAGTGGTATAAAGACGATGAACCAATTCCAATGCGTGCGGGGATCTAGTCGAAGGCAGAGAAGGATCAGGAAAACAAGTACAACAAACCACGTAAACAACGCTCGATGTGCCAACGACATCGTTCCAAAACAAAATTCAATAAATGTCAAATGTCTTTTTTCCAATGTTTTGTTATTATTTATTAGAGATAGCAAATTTTCCGATAACTGTGACAGTGCAGACAAATAGTACACTCAGAAAAAATCGTTTGTGAAAAGATGGATAATCAACCCTTGGCCCCCTGTATCAATTCATTGACCAATTAATTTCCTAGCAGATTCAGCAGGCAATCTAATGGCTAATTACACAAGAATACGCTTTCTCGACATTTCTCACTATTACTTTTACTATCTCTTTCTCTCTCGCAAACCTCATACAATTATTTGCCTTACAAGGGTATCCAAATGGATAAATAGTCCCCGAGTGAACTCGCGATTATGCATATATTGCCCGGCGGGCAAACTTGGCTTTGGCTTTTTTTCACTTGAAATAATGTAATGTTTAAACATTATTGGGATAAAAACTCTGGAGAACATCTTTAAAAATGTGCCAAGAAATATATTTCCACTTTGTTTGCATTGTTTAAGGTTTCGCTTGTTCGATCGCAGGCCGTTTTTATTGTCCTCCCATAGAGCTAACAGAACACATTCCTTGTCTGTTTTTGTTTTCTGCATATAATGTCGTTTTTCCGGAAAATGTAATTAAATGTAACAAACACTTTTAACCATTTCACATTTTTCTTGTTCCATTTTTGAATTGACAGAGAAATTAGAAATAAATATGAAATTCTTCTTCTTGTTCTCCTATACTTTAGACAAATTTCTCCTTTTTACGTGTCTAAATATTAAATTTCGTGGCAAAAATCGACCTGCAGACCGATTTTAAATTTTGTATGGAAAAAGTACTAGATTTGAGTTCGATTTGGCTCGAAATCTAGTTATACTAGATTTCGCATTCAGTGTGACGAGGCTATTACTTGTAAAAAGTCGAAAATCATTATGACAAAATCGATTTTGGTCGATTTACAAAAATATAAAATCGACTGCAAAAAAGTCGTTTTTTGGAGTGAAACGTCGATTTTCGTCTCAAATCGAAGTCGACTTGCAAAACACTAGTCAGAAACATTTAACATTTCGTTGTGCAGAAAAGGAAAAACTCAGAAATTGTAACTAAATACATAAAAAGCAAGTGTACAAGAAATTGTGTAAGAAATTCGTTTTGAATTTGCACCAAATATATATCGAAAACCATTTAAAAAGTATTTGACAATTTGAGAGTACAAAATGAAAAATTCAGGAAGAATTTAAAAAGAGCACAACCCAAACAGATACGACTTGCCAAATTGGCAAAAAAGAATCAAACAAAAATTGAGTATTTGTTGAAAGTGCAAGCAAATAAAAGTCTTTTTTTCTGGAAATCTATAAAAAAGCTTCCTTCTTTCAAGGTACGAGAATTTTTATAAAAATGTTCACTGATGACGCATTGGGGTTAATGTCGACGTTTTTATATGAAAATATATCATTTCCTGCTTGTTGAAAATGGGAAAAAGGTGGTTCCTTCATTCTTGGTGAAATTTAATCCTGGTGGTTTCTCTTAATTTTTTCTCGATTTGTATATGCGGTCAAGTCAGCTGGTTGTTTGTGTCAGTGTCTCATTTCTTTTTTACCTTAACACGGCCGCAGCCGGTTGTGTGCCAATCCTCAAACCTCTTTCCCAACCCGAGAACTTTCATTTTTCAAGGTTCCGCGGAAGCGCGTGTGCAACCTTCATGTAAGTGGAAAAAATCGATTTTGCCTTCGTCATAGTTTCCCTACCTGCCTCACGGCGAAAGCAGTGATGTCATTTCTGGTGTTTGCTATTGTCATATATTTGGACATACCCTTTTAACGCCGACAGTCTGCAAAAGAAGAAATTCGTGTTGTTGTCTTCGTACTTCTGGCCTAATTCGAACAGAGCAGAACAGCCATGAACATGAATCTTTTTTTATGTACGAAGTACCCAATTTTAATGTAGGTGCGCTGTACTATCTATATTTTATTATACAAGAAGTGTGTTTATTACCTGTTAAGTTGGGAAGTGATAGTGAATATGCGACAACTTTATTTTTATACAAGGATCAGATATCTTAATAAACTACATCTAGATGAAGAGTTGATAATACTGTTGAATGTCCATTGAGGAGAATGATTGATAGGGTATGGCTAAATAAAAGGCTGTATTTATTCTTGTTAACTTCCAATTGGTTTACGTATTGTAAATAACCTGAGAAATCGAAATTCCTAGGGGACCCAGGGAGAACATAGCTATTGGTTGCTTAATGTGTCTGAGAAATTGAAATTCCTAGGGGACCCAGGGAGAACATAGCTATTGGTTGCTTAAGGTGTCTGATCCTTTCCTTCGTTATGTAGATACATAGAAAATCCAATGCAATTAAATCAGAAATATGTCCAAATTTAAGTCAAGAACAACGAGCATGTACATAATCGTGGATAAAAGGGGAATTTGTTCACGTAGAATTTTCTATTCCCCTTTTACCAGTGAGTAGGTTTCACTTCTTTGGTTGGTAATCGAAATAAAGTGAGCAAATCGAAGTTAAAAAGCAAAAGAAATTACCTTAAATCACGACTGGAAATTTTAGGAAATAATTCATTCTCAGGGAAAATTTGTTCGCGATATGAAATATGAAATACAATCTTCTGGGATTGTATTGTTGTTTTATGTGGTCCGAAAGAAGAATATGTAAATTCGTAAAAATTTTACATTACTCAACAACGTTCAGGATTTTTTTGGTTCCAAATAGTATTACAAAAGAACAACGGTCGACAAAGAATCAAAATATTATAATGCGATATTTAAGGAAATCTATATATCGTTACTTTAACGTCCGTTTTCATGTTGCTCCGTTAAAGATAACTAAGAGTTATAGATGTCAATGTTCACACAAACTGAGATCTATAACTCTCGGTTAGTCCTAACTTTATGTTAAAGGTGCTACATGAAAAGCGGGTAAGTCTGAAAGGGTGTAACTGACATTTTCCGAAATGATGGTTTTTACATATTCTGATATTTTACAGCATTTTCTATAGGAATTGCTTTACAATGCGTTATTAAAAAAATGTCACTTAAATTTCAGCAGGGTAGTAACATAGGAAGATATTATGTGATTTGGGCCACACTAATATACATTTAGGTTCTATATAACCGTATGCTGATCGACCATTTTATAGTTTAACTAGAATTAGGAACACGAGGCTTTTTTAACATAATTGGAGAGTATGTCTTAAATACTGGGGAATATCGGAGAATATCGAAGGTCCAAAATAAGGTGGCAAATCTAAGAGTTGTTCTTCTGAACCAAGGTGTATTTATATTAAGTAAAATCAGGGGCCCGCTGACTGAATTAATTTTCATTCGATTGTAATAGAAACTGTAAGAGCTCATATGTTTTCTTTGGCATCTGGGCTCAGTATTCAAAAAATTGTTGCCGAACTTATTTTTGCTGTGCTGCTATCACCTTATATAAATACGCCTTGTTCTGAATTATACATTTAGATTATTTCTCCAAGCGGAAGAAGGTTTTCGGATAGTGATGTTTTCAGTCAATTTCCGATTACCATAAATACAGAAGTGTGTTGTTATAGATACTTTTTTATATTGTCGAAAGATTGATTCAGGAAATGATCGAATTTTCAATTGTCCTTTTGTCCAAAAACAAAGACTGTTAAGCTCAGTATAATAAATATACACACATGTATATACTCGTATGCATGTGGGTAAAGTACATACACGCTTTGCATATACGCTATACTTATATAAATAGGCAAATTATTCAGCAGACCCTTACTAATATCCTCATAATTCATTTGTGTTTATGGCAAAAAAGGTTAACTATTTAAAAGAAATATATTTATATACATACATACATACTACATGTGAATCAGTCTGTACTCATGAACGTATTGTTTAGACAAATCTCAAATCTGTATGTATGTATAATCTTTAAAAAATGCTAATGTAAACAATTTTTTGAATGCTTTTTTGGTGTACTTTTAGATTTTGCATCTAAACGTTCGGTGTCAGCAGCAAAAGAGCAATCGAAGGGAAGACACTGAATTTGAACAGTGGAGAGAACGCAGAACACAGAAATCGGAGAATACAACAATAGCACAGCCAATTCACGGGCTATCGGGCGTCATTTAACTGAAAGTGTATTAAAACGAAAATGATCGAAGATAAATTTAAAATGAGGCCATAAAAGTATATTTGGTAAAATTTGGAGCGTGAGAAAAAGAAAAATCTAGTATTTTGTTGACTAATAAGTGCACAAAAGGAAAAAAACAGAATTCAAATTAAACAAATAACCAAAGAATTATTAAGTAGCTATAGAATAAAACCAAGTATCTGTTGAATAAAATTGAGACTTTCTTTTATTCAATAACCACTGCAAAAGATAATAGAGAAAGAGAGAAGATAACAAAAAAGATATTAGAATGGTCAATACGCAAGAGCGCAGTAACAAGAGTGCACATGTTAATGAAATTGAACAGTTGAAGGGTTCGTCGAATACCAACGGCAGTGTAGGTTCCACGTCCTCATCCTTATCGACATCATCCAGTTCATCATTGTCCAATGTTGGCTCTTCATTGCCATTGTCATCGCCATCGTCACCGTCACCAGTATCATCAACTAGCTCGGCTGCATCCGCTGCATCTGTAAAATCGGTATCAACAAATTTTGCTAAGAATGCTTCAGCACATGCCGCTACAGCTGCTGCACAAACTCATCATAAATTGATACCCATACAGAGTGTGTTAAATACAAATACGGCTGATCATCAACAGCACCTCCACCACAACAATCATAATTCTTATCATAACTCTGCCTATAACCATCATTCATCATCCAACAATTTGCAGTTACAACAAAGTGGCGCTGCCACTCATCTCAATGTCCCCCCCTCGACGTTGCAACAGTTTCTCGCCGGTGCCACAACACATGCCCAATTGCCAACCGAATTGCCACACGAGGACGAAGAACGTTTGGGCAATCTCTTCAAACAACTCGATCGTGATGGCAATGGTCGCATCGATATACACGATCTCTCCGAGGCATTGCGAGAATTTGGTCTATCAAGCGTCTATGCTGAGGTAAGATATGCGTGAGAAGAGAGAGACAGACAGTACAAAATATTTTTCAACAAACAACCAAAAACATTACAATTACCTCTACCACACCTGTTTGTTTTATATTTGCCTTAACGATCGGAACAGGCAGTGCCAGACGGTTTTGAAATGAAATTTTAAAATGAGGAACACGTCATTTCTTTTTTGCTTAGCAGTTTCTATTTCATTGGCAAACAATGGAACAACGAACGCTAGACATAATTATACACAGTAATTAGTTCATTATTTCATTGTGCTGTGGCAAGAAAAGCCTTTTTGGACGAGTATCTGAAAAGTATCATATTTTGTGAATACGCCACGTTGGAATGTTAATGAAAAAAGCATTTTCCTGGTGTATGAATACCTTTGTGTAATTATTATTATATGGGCACTAGCGTTTCCCCATTCTGAACGTCACTGGACATCTTTAGAATAAGTTGAAAATTGCTGTAATAAAACCTTTATCTTTAAAAGGAGCAAAAAAATTGTGTCCGGGACCTACAGCCATATACAGTAAATTGGCACAAAACTTTGTTATACAACAAATCATATTTTGTTTTGAAAGAAGTGGTCAGTTCAGATTTAGATATAATTCCCATACAAATGTAGCTGCCGATTTGACTTTTCCCATCTAGATACATACATGGTCAAATTGGGACATATCCGAATGTCCTTCCCGATTTAATATTTTTTCCCTCAAACGCACACTTTTACAGATTCTGATCTAATTTGACGGAGCACGTTAGATTTTACCTGGAAAATATATTATGAGAGTGGTTCGCATCGGTCCATACAAAAATCCTTCCCGATATTACCGCATTGAATTCTAATAGGGTAAAGTCGGCAAATGATTTTCTATTTACCAAAAACATCCGTAATGAAAGTAAATGATATCTGTTTTGATTTTCGCCGCAAGCGGAAAATCATTTTTTTTGTAGAAGCGCGTTGCCATAGTGCGGTTTCAACACTTTTTGGGCTTGCTCTAGCCCTATTATGAAATATATAGAAATACAACGTCATGATGATTGATATGGCTTTCTTGGTTTCCAGATTTATCTGACGACACTACATGATGAACAAGAAAAGTTTAAATGTATACAGATATTCAGCAAGTCCCATTGTTTTATTGGCGGATGGAGTGAAAAGGTGTTTTTATAATTTTACCTGTTTCTATATGTGCTAGGTCTTGCGAATTTGCTAGATGCGGATGGAATCTGTAACGCAATTTCATTTGAATTGTCCATGATGTGTGCTTGAGAGGTTGTCTCATCAAACTCATCTTACTGACAGTTTTTTCATGCATATTCAAATATTCATATTAAACATAAGCCGTATTTTTCATTTCAAAATCATAATACAAATTTGTTTGCTTTCTTATGTACGAGACAGATACACTTCTTCCAGTAATATATTTAAGGCTCTTTTGTCCCCTCCTAGTTATGTATTAGATTATAGTTTGGATACAGTACAGAAAGAAGCTAAAACGAAACAAGAAAATTTTTGAAATACATATTAAGTTTTTCTTCTTCTATAAATGCAGAAATTTTTGGAACATTCAGATAAGACACAGAGTGGCGATGTGGGCCTGGCTGAATTTGTGCATTATGTTCGAGAACATGAGAAAAATCTACGCTTGCAATTTTCACACTTGGACAAAAATCGAGATGGTATGTTGTGTGTAATAAGAGTGGTGTGGCAAATTTAATCTAATGCAACATGTTTACATTTCATTTTCAGGCAAAGTCGATTTGGAGGAGTTGATATCGGCATTTATGGACTTGGGAATTGAAGTAGATATGGAGGAAGCCAGGCATTTGCTATCAAGGTTTGTATGGGAGAATCACTGATGATCACTGAATGGATTTTCATTAATTGTGCATTTTAATTTAATTCAAATAGAATGGATCAAGATGGCAGCTTAAATATTAGCTATAATGAATGGCGAGATTTTCTTTTGTTGGCGCCTTCATCCGACATCCACGATTTAATCAAATTTTGGCGGCATTCTACTGTAAGTACTGAACGAACGAACATTTTTATATTCCCCTTCACTGCTGCAAGTTATTTGGTTTAGTCCCCCTCTTCTGAACCTTAAAATGTGCTTCATAGTATGTTTTTATTAATATCTTATATGTACATACATTGTGTTCAAATGTTTTTATAAATTTTCATATATATTTTTTCTTTAAATGTATCAAAACAAATCAAAGTATTTTGCAAAAAACTACTTATGATTAAGTCAGGAAAGTTTTTTAAAGGTATTAGTTATGACATTCTTACCAACGAATTACACAAAATCACTATGTTTCAATGTTAAATTAAGGCATTCAAATATTTAGTCGGCTTTATTGTTAAATGTAGTATTTTTCACCACATCAAACAACATACAGATAGACATTAGTCGTCAATCTATATATCGTTCATCGTCATTTGCCCAGAGATGTTGGTACTCCTACTTCATTTTCATTTTCCATCGATACTGCATTTTTATGGTATTAATACGTTTATTGACTTTTATACTTTTTATTGTTATGCACATTTAATTATTGTGTTTAGTTTGTCTGCTAACAAGTTTTGAACTTCTATGTTATCGTTGAGATTGCCTTTGTACGAATATGTGGGGATAATTTAAAAGTTGTATGCAATAAATTGTGGCATATTTTTAGGTTCTAAGAAATATATTACAAAGACATAATATTCTTCAGAATTATCAAGCAGTGGGGTATTTACCATATGCCTTTTTCGGGCGATTCAAATACACCTTGTAGTATAATTATAAGCAATTTTCATAAAGCCTTTCAATTTATTTAAATAGGCAATAATAAAATCTTATTTGTTTGATTTCGCAAATACATGACACAGTAAAGAGTGTCCCAATTTATTTTAAGTTTTTCCAAATGTTGTTAAAGTGTTTTTAGAGTGAAGAATGCGTTCTTTCTTCATAATCAAAACAATTGACGATAAGTGTCAATTGCATCAAGTTGCATGGATTTGAATGCATTTTCCGAAGACGAGTTTTTATTTATGCCATTTTGCAGTTTTAAATATTTCAAAAAACTTGTGGGAATATGTTAATTTTTTCAAGGATTACACTATGCAACAAAAAATCATGTTCGGGACTTAAAAATTTATTTTTGCTTGCAATGGGGGGCATGCAGTTCCATAAGATAAACTACATACATTTTTGTGGACAATTACGGGGTTACACCACTCTTACAACCCAAAAAAAACAGCCAAAAAGGAATTTTATTTTGCGGTAATTATAAAGGATGATTTTTTAAAAGCTATAGGAAGGTTTTTCAAAAAAAAAACACTAAAATTCTGAAAAATTCATGAAATCTTTATTATAATCGATAGTACGGTCCATATAATTTAATGTTTGAAGATTATTTCATGCAAATGTTGACCTTGACTGCGCCTCAAATGGTCCACCCGCTTAGTCCAATTTTGGAATTTCCACGTTTTTGAGTAACAGAGGACCAATTGCTGCGAACGGCGACGAATCGATAATTGATGGTCATCATTAACACTGGCCGATACAGCAGCGATATATTCTTCAGTTCGCACTCTACGTAAGCGTGTTGTGTTGGTGGTTTAATGTCCAACAATTTAAATTTGGTGCGAAATTTAGTCACAATAGCCCGAATAGCCGCTTCAGTGGGTCGATTAAACTGACCATAAAATGGAAGCGCGCGATGAACTTTCTTAACAGAACACGCATTTTGCTAATAAAATTCAATAATTTGCAAGCGTTGTTCGTTTGTAAGACGATTCATGGCCGATTATAGACCAAACTGAAGATGTTTGACAGTGAAACAAAACACGAAACGTGCGTGTCAGTTGTAGGGTTTGGGGTCCGGGAATTCCCGAATCGTTTTTCGCGGGAATTCCCGTCCAAATTTTTCCGAGAATTCCCGGTCTTACAAAACGAAAATTTTCAATTTTCCGGGAATACGGGAAATATTAAAAAAATAATATATTTATTATGTTGATCAATAATTTAATGTTACTATATAAATTTGAATTTTTAGATGTATTTCAAATTCATATATGTATTTACATTACTGACAATAATGAGTATTTGTTTATGTTATATTACTACAAACAAAACTTTTTAAATTCGAAAATAGGGGAATAAAAACTTTTTGTGAGGCTATTTGCAGGATCTTTATTGTGAAATAAAAATATCATGCCGACAATACCTTGGCTTACATAATGTAAATTTTCTTGTTTTCCTAGAAGAATCGAGGTGAACATCTTCTTCTAGAAACTTTCAAGAAAAATCTAATAGGAATATAAATTTAGGCTACGGTGTATTGCAATGACCATTTGTAAGAATTAATGACTGGACTATTTCAATATTTTTATTTTTTTATGGATCTATTAAATTAATATTAATTTTTTATTTTTCTATTGTTTTTACAGTTTAGAATATTCCCCCCTGTTTCTATAAAATATTTTTGTCTCCAGACGAATGAATATTCTAAATTAAATGCGTCATAACATTCTTCGTCATATGAGTTATTTGTTTCCTTAATCGTTTTCAATTTTGAATCTAGTGTAGGTGTCATTCACTTCTACCTGCGATGTAAATGTCCAATTCTGACGATTAGTCTACACCTTTTCAAGTTTATAACGAGAAAATGTAATTTAAATTCAGAATATATAAGTGCATGATGAGAAATGTAAATTCATAATCAGCACTGTAAATTCGTAATGTGAAATGTAAATTCATATTGAGAAATATAAAATCATAATGAGAACATACAAATTGAGAATGAGATATATAAATACAAAATGAGAAAATCCAAATTGATAATGAGAAAATATAAATTCTTATTCAGGAATATATATTCATAAAATATAAATTCATAATCAGGAACTGTAAAATTTATAATCGAAGCTATGTATGTACGTTTTTCTATGGATATTTTCGTAGAAACACGTATTTTATCAATGTTCTCATTATATTGTTCTCAATATAAATTAACAATTCTCATTATGAATTAACATGTTCCTATTATATTTTTTTTATACATTTCTCAATATAAATTTGTATGTTCCGAATATAATCTTGAAAAGGTGTAGAGTAAAATATTTGTAAAATGAAAAATAATTTGTAAAATATTTTGACAATAACATTCGTTTTTAATTTGTAATATGGCAGTATTGAAAAAACATACCAGTTATTAAATGTTGATATTTTAAACGATTTTGAACATACCTATAAATAAATTACTTTTTCCTGGGATTCCCGGGAATGTAATTTTTCATTCCCGTTTTCCCGGGAAATGAAAAAGTCCGGGAAACCCCTAACCCTAGTCAGCTGTTTAAACCAGTGTTGCCAAAAAGATAATAGCTAAAAAATCACCCTTTACAACTTAGGAAACAACTTTTATTGTACATATATAAGGGAATCATTTGGGAATTATTAAAAAATTTGAAAAAATACAAATGGACCCTCAAGTATGACCATATTCAGAAAACCCTTGCTATCTGAAAAATTCAGATAAAATTTTTTCTTATCCAGGAAGGTTTATGCTATCATCCATCGTAGGATTTTTCTCTTTTTTTTTTGTAAAAATGACAGCTAGTTGTAAAAACAACACGACTTTTTATGAAAAATTTGACCAAAAAATTGCATAACTTATGAACAGGACCTTAAATCAAAAAAATCGTACGATGGACAATAGACTATACTTTGGCGAATAAATAGAAACAATTTAAGCCAAATCAGAGCAGTATATTCGGATATATTATGCACACCAGTTTGAAAAAAGTCGTTTCGAGAAAAATATATATTGTTTTTATATATACTTGTTTTTTTTATTCCTGGCATTTAGCCCCATTTTCACCAAGTCTAGTTAACCTACAGTTATATATAAGCAACAGTTGTAGCTATCAGTCTGGGTGTAGTTTGATATATATAACTTTTGATTATCTCTAACCAGGGTTGGTGAAAATTATACACAAATTATGTAGACAAGTACAAATGTTTCAATCTTTACTACATTATTTTTTGGATTTTTAGGATAAAGGGAAGGTAAAGGGTGAATGTGATGGCTGACATGTTTTTGATCTTTTAAGGTTTTAATTTAACCCAGCATTAAAGTCTCTAGAAGGGGTATGACAAAACGATTACAAAAAATACAAAATCCGAATCAAACATAGACGTTTTAAAGGTTTTATTTCTACACGAAAAAACAGCATTTGTATTGTGAACAAACACTCATATTCGACCCAATAAGCAAAGTAATACGAAAATGATTCGGCATCGTATTGCCTAGAGGAAAATAATATTGCGGCAACCTCAATTGTTAAAGTTTTTGTGGCCAGGCAATACTTCTGGTTGATAAATCGGCGGTACGGTCAAATAATCATCCGGCAGAAGTCTAGGTGATATCGCCAAACTATTGCCTGAAAGATAAAAATACGATATATCCAGATAACCACCTAGAGGACAAAAAAGCAACTTTCCATATTTTTCATATTATAGTACATTATTTATTACAGAACAAAAATTAAATAGAGAATAATAGAAAATTAATACAAATATTTAGCTAAAATTTTACCAATGCCTTTTCGGTACTGCGCATGTAAAAACATGGAAGTTCACTTGAAAACTTGCCTTGCAGCATCTCATCTTGTTGCCAGCGGGAAAAGGAAGATATAAAAAATAAAATGTTGATTATTTTCTTGAAAGATATCTTCATGGATATATATCATTCGTTTTTTATTTAATAATTAATTAATTTATCTGTTGTCTTTTGAAATTTTATTATAATCGACCGAATGACTTCTAAATTACAAATAAAAAGAATGAATGAAATAATAAGAATAATAATTTGTAGAAATGCACCTTCAATGCCTTCAATTTTGTGATTCGTTCGTCCCACACTAATTCGTCTTCTGCAAACCTGTAAGCTTTCCATATTTTTGTTATTCTCTTACTTTTCATAGATGTGTGTACATATATTTTCTTATTTAGAAAAATAAGCAGAAAAGAATGTCATTCATAGTATACTACCATTTACTTTTTAGACTTTAGACTATATGTACATGTATGATATACATACATACTATGTTATTATGTACATGATATGCTATATACATATGTACATACTGTGACACGAATCGGTGTGTCTTGTGCAGGGAATAAAAATCATACACGTTCATGCGTGGGTGTAATGTTTTTGTTGATGAATTTTTATTTTATCACATTTTTTATTTTCGCCGATCATGTGCTTTTCAGCAATTTTGGTCTTTTCACTAATAGAACGCAATAATACGACAAGTGTGTATCAACGAGAGATCACCCTTTAAGAGTATGGCCTTCAAATGGGGACTGGGTGAACTCCGATGGCGGGAATATACGCATGAAGGGAAATATTAGTTGAGAGGAAAAACATGAAACATGTTACAAAAAATTGCACCAAATGATTTAAAGGTTACATGAATCCAAGTTGTAGCATCGGTGTATACAAGATTTGATAAATAGATTTTTCAAATTACCATAGGAGTGAATACACTCCTAACCGTACCAATTGTAAAATTATTTATTTTTAAAAATCCAATGAAGTTTTTATTAATACTAAATTTTCGCAAAAATACAAGTTTTGGTCATTCCAGTTAACATCTCTCATTATTTTACGAGTTGAAGTCCGATAAAAATACCTAAAATTCAGAAATTTCAAATACAGATTCTTGTTCTCGACAATACCTACGAGAAAAATAATATCGCTTCCCAGAGTTTTATACTTTCTTTCATTCTTTTTTTGTAGCAAAGTGTTTTCTTTGCAATACAAATCAAAAGTTAAATTTTTATTATATAAAATGTTAACTTTTATTATTCTGAAAATAACTCAATAACATAAAACCAATACAAAACGTAACTACGGTTCCGAAATATTTTAGGGATAGTCAGAAAAGATCAATCTTAATTTTCTGTGGAATAACTTTTATATTTGTTTGGCTGCATACAATATGTTTTTTCAGTTTTTGTTTAAAATTTAAATTTCTACTATTTTACTCAGAGTGGCTCGTGTTGAGTTCAATAAAGCTTGTGTACTCCGATTCATCTTTTATGGTCGCTGGAAAAAAATGTCAGCCTGACAACGAAGCGTATGAGTAATATATATTATCCTTTACAAACATAAAGTATACGTCACCAATATGGTCAATCAACCCTATAGCGAATGAATAGTTTCCTTAAATTTCCAATTGCGATTTATGGCGATTTTTTCATGTTTCTTCACTTTCTTACTTGGATTTGGTCGCCTTATAACTAAAACAACGCAGAGAAGAGCAATCAATTCCCGATTTATATTCATATTACCATCCTACGCCAATAGGGAAATAGAAAATTCCACGTGAACAAATTCACCTTTTATTCGCTACAAGGGTGATTAAAATTCATATATTTTCATAATCAAGAGCCACTACTCAGGCTTGTCAGATGTGGGGATTTTTCCCAACCATAGAGATTTCATGATGATCAAAAGGACAAAAAAAAATGAATTGGCGATAGGGGATTTCATAAAATATTTCGGGGATTTTCGAAGTATTTTGAAAAATATTTAATATTTTAATTCGGAATGTAAATTTATCACAAAATTTATTACTTGGTTCAGAATCAAAATCCATCGGCCAAAATTCAATAACTTTTGTTCTTTTTGAGTTCTGTAAAAAAATAAAATTAGACAAGGACCCAAGGATCACTTTTAAAATATTAACATTGGGCAATTATTGGGAAATTAGCCAAAAGATTACTACTTTTCGTATTTTTCGATTTTAAAGAAAAGTTTTACTGCCTGGCCCACGATGTCGAATGTTAACGTTCGCATGCCTCTCATGCGACAAACAGCTAATTTGGGACCCACAAGCAGGCACCAGAACGACAAAGCGAACGAAATCTATGCGAAAGAAAACGTAAGCATTTCAGTGTAAAATCGGGGCCTACTCACTATCTTTTCTTCTGTCATCTAAGCGAATGAAAATGACAAAAGCACTCACTTGTGTTTTGTCTGTCGCTAGCATAAATAAATAAAACACAAAACAAATGTATTTTATATTTTTATTGCTCTACTTCATACTTCTTCCTCGGCATTCGAGATAATCTCGCCATGAACTTCATAGGCACCAATTGAGTTCTCGAGGCACTTGTTGTAGCACATATTGTACAGAACGCAGTTCAAATTTATACTTTCCGTTGCTCCGTGCTGCGGAGTGTTTTTGTTGTAGGTCTTTTAATTGCGTTCCTTGTATTACTAAAGAAAATCTCCAGGAATGGATTTAATATGTGGCTCCTACCTCCTAAAACCCAAGCGTTTCGTTTTTTTCCCGGTCGAAGTCTTTTTGAAAACGTCGGTGGCCCGCAACTCGTTCATCAACATGAGGAAAATGTATAAAATAAGTATATTCTAGTCATCTCAAGAACATTAGAGATGATCTCGAAATAAGCATTCCTCCAAAAAATTTATATTTTTCGACAACACACAAAAACAACCCCAAATATTGATTGTTTACATTATTTTTTCGAATTTTGTTTTCAGTTATTTCAGCTGAGAATAAGTTGTGTCAACTTTTTTATTATATGTTTGAATTCGGATATTTAACGCTTTTTTCTTGGCATATTATGGCGATTATTTGTAGCTTTTTTGATCTGGCAATATTTCATTCACTATGCGAACGAAAAGTCAGAAGATAGTGGGTCGCTTTTTGCTGCGAAAGTGAGTGACTGGCTTTCGTTCGCATAGATTTTCTTTCGACATCGTGGGTCAGGCAGTTAAATTTATTTGTTATTTTTTAGTTTTTATGTTTTTTTACAATATTTTAGGTATTACAGATTTTCACCTTTTTCAGATTTTGAAAAAACTCAATTTCTTTTTTTGATTTTGTCGAACTGTTTCTCTCACGTTTTAAGAAATTTTGCACTCAAATTCTTTATATTGAGGATATTTCACGGCTATTTTGGGGACAACGATGATCAAAATATTCCACGGTTATTAACGAATACACAAATCATTCATAATTTGTGCAATGTCTGTCTGTCTGTTTGTCCATATATTCTTGTAATCATTTGAAGAAAATCAGTTCAGATTTAGATATAGCTCCCATACGAATTTCACGCCCGATTTGACTCTTTTCAATCTAGTTACCACATATTTTAACAGATTTTTTTTTTTCAAAATTGACCAAACATCTTATATTTCAACTGGAAACACCTGTGGTGAAAATCGATTCAGGTTTATATAGCTCCCATAGAAATTTTGCTCCCATTTTGACTTTTTCCGCTCTTCAACTAGAAACACCCATAGTAAAAATGGGTCGGATCGGTTCAGATTTATATATAGCTCCCATACAAATATCGCTCCCGGCTTGACTTTTTCCGCCCTAGAAATCACGCATTTTCACCGAATTTCTTCAAATTGAGCATAACACGTTATACTTGAACCATGTTTGGATATGGCCGCGATACAAATATTCTTCTTCTTCAAATTGGGTCAGGTCATATCAGTCTATGATTAGGACACATACAAAAATCCTTCCGGTTTTCACTTTTTTACCGAATTGAATTGTATTCGGAAAGAAAGTGGAGTGTCGGCCCGTCCGACTTTAGCCGTTCCTTGCTTGTTTCATATTCATCTCTATATCGTTGGTTTACAAATCTGGATTTTTCTCAAAATCATATACATATATTATGAAGTTAAAATACACCTCCTTGGTTTTATATTTAATGTTGTGTTTATTAAAAATTCATCATATTTTTTCCTTCTCCGTTAACGTAACGAAAAATCGAGTTACGAGTTATAGAGAGTGTATCGCATAGTCGTTCTTGTCCTACTTTAGTCTTTCCTTCTTTATTATTTTTAAAAGTTGTGTGCTTCTTTTGTAAATCTAAGAAGAAGTGACTTAAACTCTTTGTCATTTCTGGCGACAATGTGTTTCATACGATATGTATGTATGTATGTGTGCTTATTAGTTACTTAATATTTGTACAAAGTTGTTTGTCAAATGTTGTAAATAATTTAATTTAACGCTTAACACGTCACATACACTCTACACTTGTGGATGAGATTACATGCCACACTCTTCGTTTGTTTACAACTATCCTATCCTATACTATAGTACGGGAAACTTGGAGCTTTTTGGTGTCCATGTTTTGTTTTTGTCTCGCCGTCAGCGCTGTTAATTGGCCAATCAGAATGCGTCGTTATAAACGAGCCCCCATATCAACAGTGACTTGTTGTTGTTGGATGTGTGTGTGTGGATTTTGGTGTGTGTATGTTTGCGTGTGTGATTATTCGTAAGGTTTCTTGTGAAAGGCGCGTGCATCGGCTACGACGACGACTATGTTAAATTGTGGAGGGGCATCACCTGTTTTTTTGTTGGTTTCGTTTGTCGCGAGTTCAACTAAATTCGTGTAGAAGCTTAAAATGTAGTCTCGTCTTGCCTTTTTGTTGACGTCTTAAGGTCATCTGCTTTTTACGTTGAACATTTACATACATTTTTCATTGTATGTGTGTGTGTGGTGGATTGGCTTAGCTGGAGCTTGTTGCTAGGCCATGACGTACACAAGGTGGGCACACAAGCAAGAGCGATTAACTCCGTAAAACAAAATATGTTTAGAGTTTCGTTTGCTATGGTATGTTGGAAAAATGACATGGGCTTTTGAAACATGGAAACAATAAGGATACTCACGGTAAAATTTGACTAAGACCCTATTTACACGATGAGCTTCTCTACGTCGTTCGCCCACAATCTCTAAAGTCTTGACTTTTGAGTCACGTATAAAAAAGACACAGTGTAAATTGACTCTAACATGGGAAAATGAAAAAATACAACTCTGCTATATATTTGATGTGAATTTCCTATTTGTATTTCAATTGAGTAAATAAACTAACAAAACATAAAGAAAGATAGTTCAAAACATATTTAATAAAATACATTGATTTTTATGTTTTTTTTTTTGTTAAAAACGTCACCTTTTCATAAAAACAATATCTGGAGTTAATCGATCTTGTTGCTGAGGCAACAATATGTTAGTAGTGTTTTTTTGCTTGTTGCTAAACAGCCAAAAAGAATTCCAACAAACTAACCAGACTCAGATCACTGATCATAAAATCATCGTCGTCTGCAGATATGATTTTTAATTGGAAGAACCTGTTTTCGTGGATTATCTGTCTGGCTGTCTGTTGCTAAGTATCTGCATACTTGGTAGACGACGAGTAGGTTTTAAAATTAGAATTTGTTTTTCTTTATAGGTATTTTTTTGTTTCTTTTTATTTAATTTATTCCGTGCTCTGTTACTCAATGCTAGACAGACAATCGCCCGTAGTCGCGCACTTGAATAAATAACTGTTTCAAACAATCAAAGAAATATGTTTGTATGTATGTATATATGTGAATTGAACCGGTTATTTGATATTTAAACCCTGCAGAGGGTTCATAATTTATTAATTTGTTGTTAACTTCGAAGATGAGATAAAAACAAAAACAACTTAGCTTTACACGCCCCAACTGGTTTCTGGATTTGGTGGTCTTTGATTGGTGGTGGATAACTAGTTCAAATGCCACAACTTTTGCCAGTAATGTGGGCAATTATTTCTTTTACCAACAAATTTCAGGGATTTTTTTCTAAATTTTAAATAAAATTTGGTATTTTTTATGATTCATTAATTATTTTAGATGTGTCTGAAGAAACTAAGCAAAGATTGCATTTGACAATCATAACAGGAGAGTTCAGACGTCAATTGTCATCAAATCAGCGATGATTTTTTCGTAAACAATAATGATTTAACACTATTCATGGTGGTATCAGTTTTAGTCTTAGCTTTTCCTGAAAAAAAAAGAAAAATGTAGTAACCAAATATTTTAATGTAATTTTTGTTTCAAAATAAATTAAACGAAGTAAAAACGGTATTACGTTCGACATGGCGTTTGTTCGGTTTCTTCGAAGATATTTCGGAGTTCATCCTCCCACATTCAGTCATCGATTCGCGAAATTTATAGTCGCCTTCGTTTCGCGAATAAAAACGTGGGCCCTGTATGACAGTTTGTTTGACAGCTAGCCCTTTCGAAAGTTCTATTCAAGTTAATAAACATGTTATATAGCCACCTTTTACTTTAGAGGGTAAAATTTGTTTCTCCGCATATCGTTTGCGGAGCAAGTTCAACATCATCAGCACAGTTCAATGATATACCTCGTACCATTCTATCTTTTAGGGTTCACATCAACAAATATATTTTTAAAGCGAAAAAACATACCATAAACAATATAGAATCTACGAGCTCCTTCCAATCTCTTATCAATAAGGTTGTCCACATCAAATGGGGTGTGTGTCATTATTCTTATATCAGCCTATATTTGTTCGACAATGCGAAAATGAACAACAATAAGTATAAAATGGAACGTAGTTTCTTCGTCCGCCTATTAAGTCACGATTTCGTCAGAACTATTGAGGCCTGATATTAGCATAGACTCCTAAGTAAATTTGGAAACTGTTTGGATTTAGCCGAATGATTGATCGCAGCATTTTCTTCAAAGTTTCAAGTTTTTTCAACATTTTTTGGATCTCATTAAAAAATTCTTACCATTGAGTAAATTCCTACTTGTATGAAAGAATATTTCCAAGGTTCTAAGTGAGAAAAAAGTCCTAATTTTTTGTATGGAAAAATTTCACTTTGGAAATTTTAACTAAAAAATGTGTTTTTCCCTAAAATTAAGTTAGCACGTTTACTGAAATTTATGCCGAGTTCTTCATACATCTAAGCATTAACGAACTTGTAAAAAAATATATTGAAATTGTTTAGAAAATTCTTGAATATTAATCTAAGAAGCAATTCTCGTTCGTTTGCAGAGACTTATTTCTTAAATACTTCAAGTATTAATCTAAACAAACAAAGGCGCCTATCTTGCCTTCGCAGCAATCATGGAGTATTAGCTCAACTCTTTATGGCAGAGGTATCATGTAGTCTTGTTTCGTATTAATTTTGCATACTCTGAAGCAAAACCATTTGTTTGAATTTTTTTGATAAGTTGGACTTATTTTCAGTTCACTTTTTTCCTTGTATCAAATAAAATGTTCCTCAGTTTAAGTAAAAACTTACTTGTTTTAAGGAAAAAATCAGCAAAATTGTTTTAAGTTTAAGTAAATACTTACTGGAATTTTCCTCAGTCTGAGTAAATATTTACTTTGTTTGAGGAAAATTGAACTAGAATCAAGTTCAATGCATGTACTACTTTCAAGGAATAGTTTGACCTTGATATGAGGAAATATTGCTTTAGCGCTATACGAAGTTCAATTTTCCTAAATTTTAGTTCATTTTAACTCATTATAGGGTTCACTTTTTCTGAGTGCAAAGAACCGTATCAATTCACTTAAACGTCGCATTGTTACTATATGCCAGGCCCTCTTTATTTTAGCGTTGAATGATTTCCTCGCTCCTCGGATTGTACGACGCCATGATAAATGTCTAGATTCAGAATAATAAAAATTGTTTAAAAAATGTTCAACGATCATTTACAATTTTCTTTTTTTAATTCTGATAAATGGACTTATATTTGTACTTTATACTGGACCTTGTAGCTTTTGTTTTCTTCAAATTCTTGTTTGATTATAAGTGTGATCGATTCCGAAAACTCCAATAAACCATGGAGAATGAAATAAAAGTTCGTATAAGATATAAATGCGAAATAACACAATACCACCTACCTAACCAACGTATATGTGTCCCAAAATAAGAAGAAATGCTTGTTATCTACGACTGGGCCGCCTCCTATCAAGTGGGGTGTGTCATGCACGGTTCGTGTGTATTTTTGGCACATTCTTTTGGAGTTCGGCGAAACGAATTTGTCCAAGTGACCACGTGAGTAATACGTAGTTGGTTGTTTTTCCAGGATTATTTCTTATTTTTTCTTGTTCTTTTAAAACTCCACAATTAATGGGAATAAAGGTTGAACACTCGGATGAACCTACGATTAGGTTTTTACATCGGCCACATCTCTTCACGAACTTTGTTTGTTTCTAAAGTAAAATTGAAAAGAAATCTATTTTTGGCATTGTTCATTGTCGCCGCTGCTGATATTTCTTCTTGAATTGAGAATATAATTTGTCTTTGTTAAATTGGACTGTTGCCAACGAAGCCGTTGCGCTTTAGAATCGAATCGAATGGAATTTGTTTTTCTTATTCAGACTGTTTCTGTTTTCTATTTGTTTTTGCAAATTTCAGCAAAAAAGCAAAATGTCAATAAAAGCTTTTGCTGCTGCACCCCGCGTACCTACCGATCGTTTCAATATCTGCCTGGCTGGCTGACTGCTGGTTAATTATTTCTGTACAAGTCGGGGAAATTTAGCATTTGTGGTTTTCTTTGCCACAATTGACACATTAATGCCAATTGTTTTCATACTGCCGTGATTGTTTTCTAATTACCATTTGTAGTGATAGTGCGATAATGATGGCTTTGTGGTGTTTTTAAGTCGCAATACATACTCGTACGTACGCTATATAGTCCTTCATGGACATACATTAAATTAACGAAAAAAAATCAAAACTAGCGGTTGCAAGGTTGGGCCCGGTCGGCCCCTCCATTATGGGACACACGACCAAAATTGTCATCGGCTGAACGCGACCCAATAAGAAAAGCCTTTTTAAAGCCAACAATTGTGCAAAATACTAAAAACCAGTAGAATATTCATTCGAAAAAAAAATAAAAAATCGCTGAATTTACCAGGGCTGCCAACATCTTGATTTTAAAAAATCATAAAATTGTGAAAATGAAATCGCACAAATTGTCATTTTCTACATATGAAATCGAGATGTAAAATGTGACGTGAAGTTTCAATTTGTAAAAATATTTATATACGCTTAGTTTTCAAGCACTGCCATATGTAGGAATATTCCATAACATTTCTACTCTCATTTGATCGAAAACGTCATTTTCGGTATTTTGAAGCGACAATACTTAAATCGTCAAATTTTATGTAAACGCGTTGGCAGCTCTAAAGTTTACAGTGATTACAGTTGTAATTTTTGGCTTTATAAAAAAGCTCTGCTTTTTTGGGACACGCAACGAAAACACATCAAATGGACTGCGTTAAATATAAAGAGTTCAACTAAATACTGCCATTTTTTCAATATCTAAGCCATCGAACTTTCCGATTTCTTTTAACGGCCACGCCTACTTTAAAAACGAACGGTCGGTCGCTCGCGTAACTTTTATTGCCTTCTATTGTCACAGGATTCACGATGCCATTGGAAGCAGTAGCTGGTGTTGTGGTAGGTCTATGTTTCGGAATGTCAGCGCGTCATTACTTTGTTGACATCAATGACACTTAAGTATGTATATATTGTATATGGGCATTTTTCCAAAATGCTCGAAAAATAAAAAGTTAAAAAAATATTGTTTCTGAACGAAAATTTAATTAAAGAGTCCAAAGTAGGGATCTATAAATCGACTAATCGATTAATCGTCTTTAGGGAGGAAAAAGTCGAAAAGTCGAAATTGACTTTACCATTGCCAAAAGTCGAAAATTCTACTTTCCAAAAGTCGAAAGTCGTCTTCTGTTTTCGACTTTGTGCATCAATGAATATTACGTTATTGAATACAGATTTTACTTTTTTCGCTCTAGAAAACACATCCTTTATCCGATTTTCTTCAAATTTGGCATAACAACTATGCAAAAAGTGGGTAAGATCGGTTCAGATTAATATATCCAATACAAATGTCTCTCGATTTCGTTTTGATTTGGTCTATTCGTCTTTTCATTCATTTGCACTGTCGTCTTTTTATTTATTTGCAACAGTCCAAAAATCGAATTTTCATATATTTCCAAAAGTCGAAAAATCGACTTTTTGCTCCAACTATACATCTCTAGTCCAAAGCATAGCTTAGTTACAATGATGATCATACGGACGGCAAAGTTGTATTCATGTTTTATTATTATTTTTAAATTTCCTTCATTTATTAATGATACAAGTGCTCTCTTATGACAAAATATTTGCCACATCAATAACCAATGTCAATAATATGAAAGTCCTGTAACATATAAAAATTCGCTGTACGTTTTTGTAAAGAAGTAAAAAACTGACTTCTATTTTAGTCACGTCACCATCTTTAGTAAATTTCACCTTTTTTTTTTCAAAATTCTGGTTTGTCATTTAATAATGGAACACAATATCATTCATATAACTAACACGACTGGCTCGGCAGTACCTCATCCGACAAACCCAATTTTTCTGTACATGGCCCAATGATGCCGCCAGTCCAAAATCCACAACAAGCAGTGGCTCCTTGTGCATTGGCTTCTCAATAGTCTGAACCCCATATGCGGCAATTTTGCTTATTGACATAGGCACCGAGATGAAAATGAGCCTCATCTGAAAACACGAACATTTTTCGCGTAAATTTCTTGCAGTTTGCATTAAAGACTCGCTACTTTGGAAGTAAGTTTTTAAAATTTCCCAGTTTTGTTCGATGTAGATACATATACAACCAATAACATCATGTTAACGCAAGCACTCCATTCGGTAGGAACACTGATTATTTGTCCCTACACAGGACAATGATATATGTATGGTCAAAAGTGTATATGGTTGAGTGCGGTTCTCCTCCTTTCCGTTACCAAAAACAAAGTTTCTTCGCGAAAAATAAATTACTTGATCGAATCGAATATTACATTCAAAACTCATAGAAAATCAATCAATCGATCACTAATCAAACAACACAAAAACTAATAAAAATTAATCTTATTCTACCTTTCAAAGTCAAAGTAATCGGTAGTTCAAATTTAAATTCATAAAATCAACACAAAAAATTTTTATGGATATTTTTTTAATAATTTTTTATAAAATTAAAATTTTCGTCGTAGGTATCTTAAATATTTGTACTCTCATTTTGTATATATTGGTCCGACCGCTCTTGTTTATATGTTCAAGTAAAGGTAATTATGATGATTCACATAGAATCAGTGGTTTGGGATTTTTTTTTTTAAATCGATTTTTGCTGACACGAAAAAATCATAAAAAATAGAAACGGACAAAAAATAAAAAATTCATGATTTAAAAAAATCTTTTTCATAACTTCTGCATTTATTCAAATATTTTTTTTACTCATAAACATTGTTTTTTCATTAGAATGTTAGCTGACACGAAAAAATCATAAAAAATAGAAAAAAGTCGACTTCCCATATTTTAACAAAAAATATATAATCATGATTTTTTAAAAAATTCTTTTGCATAACTTCTATATTTTGTTAAAGATTTTTACACATAAACATTGTTTTTTTTTTTATTAGAATGTTAGTTGTTAAAGAATAAGACAAACTATTTTTTTCGGTTTTTTCTATTTTAACAATTTTCTTCTTGCGAGCAAAAAATATATTTTTGGAAATAAAACTATTTCTTTCACAATTTTTTGAAGACTATCACTATTTCTACGTGAAAAGTGTGTAGCCATCGTGAGTACCTTATTTAAGATATAACCGGAAGTTATATCTTCTTCTTTATATATAAAAATGAATCTGTGTTTGTTAGTTTGTGGGTTTGTTTGTTCTTTATAGCAGCCTAAACTACTGCTTCATGCTGAACCGGTGGTGAGAATAGGCTATATAATTTTTTGATATTTTCAGTGGGCGTGGCACCTTCCACACGAAGTTAAAATCTATTATTGAATATTGTCAGTTCTACGACACTTAGAATGCTGAAATGTTGTGTGAGTGCATCTAGAATCAATATGCGTAGTTGTGCCAAAAATTGGCGGTATTGGAAAAGTGGGCGTGGTACCTCACAGACGAAGTTAAAACCTATTATTGAATATTTTTAGTTCTATAACACCTAGAGTGCTGAAAATTTGTGTGAGTAGATCCAGTGTAAATAGTTGTGCAAAGATCGGCGGAAAGTGGGCGTGACCCTTCCCATATGAAATTAAAACCTGTTTTGGAGTATATTCGACACCGAAATTGCTATATTGTTGTGTGAGTTAATTTATTTTAACCTGCATAGACAATATACAAATGGGCGGGATATGAAAGATGGGGAATCTTTGAGTTGAATTTCGTAAAATTACATGTTTTCTTTGGATTTTCTTAACACAATAGCAAAGAAAGGTTACAAAGCGGACTTAAGTCAAGAAAACGGAAATTATATTCATTTTTTAGTTTTTCTGTTGTTTGATTAGTGAACAATTTGATTGACTTTATATGTGTTTTGAAATTCCTATATTCGAATTCCTATTCGATTAAGTAAGTTCTTCTTACGTAGGAAATTTTTTGTTTTTGTAATGGAAAGGAGGAGAATCACACTGAACTTAAAATCAATTTGATTTTTGACATTACTTCCTTCATTCGCCGTAAACTAAAGTTCTGTTTTTCGATATTCTCCATTTCTTTAGTATCTCAGAGAAGAAGTTTCCGGGGGTTCAGCTAGTTACTTATATTTCCAAAATGAAAGTACTACTATTTAAGGCACCTTCGCCGAAAATTTGAATTTTAGCAAAAAATTAAAAAATACCATTAAAGTTTTTTAATGTCGTTTTCGAGTTTGGAAAGCCGAAATACATCAGCAAATGTTATTCATGACCCTTCGACAAGATTTTTGTTGCATAGTGTAATTAGAAATTGACATTTTACTCAATAAACACACTAAAATTTAATAATATAGCTAAAAATAGAATGCATGGCCCTCAAAGAGTTAAGGCAAAGATAAAACTTATATTCCATCATTTCTCAAGCGGTACAATAAATCATAAAGTGTAAACTGCGCAATAACACAAAAAAATAAATTGCAATTGTCGGTAAACATTATCTGACAATGTAATAGAGACCACATAGTGATTACGTTTAATTGGCTGTACTTATTTATACATTTAAATTGTTAAAATAGCGATAGTGGAAGAATAAGGGAAAATGTGTTAAAAAAACTATATCTTTTTATCTAGTCAACATAATTTGATAAATCGTCCATAAGAAGCTGCTTTTTTCTGTCCCACTCATGGGAAAGGTGACATAAAATCATAATTCGAGCCAAACGATATATACAAAATATCATCTGATTCGACATTGCATGGGGATGTCAAAACCGAAAACCGGTTAACCAGTGTTAACTCAGACAATGTCCACCGGTTTTTGTTTTAATTTGCATTTTCGACAAACCGGGGAAACCGGTGTTTTCATGTCGGTTAACCGGGTTTTAAATTACAAAACATTGTCATTTCGAGGATACAATAACAATTCGCAAGAAAATGTGAGAGAGTAATGATTTGTTTACTAGCTGCGAATATAAAATGGACTGACCACTTAATACTGGCGTTTTAAGATTTTCCCAAAATATTGATTTGTGATGTTGAAAAAACCAAGTAGTATATCAAATAGCTTCGTTTGGAGCTTGATGTGTAACATCGAATCCATTGACTGATATGACTATGTGTGTATATTGGTTTATACCTAAAGGAAACAAGATCGGCGATTTAAGTGAATTTTCATTTAAAATATGAAAATGAAATTAGAAAATAAGTAAATAGTATTTGAATTCTTATGGTTTAATGTTTTTGTGTTCGATAATCTCAAAAAAGTATAAAAATAATATAAAATGTTCCATTTTATGTTTAATTATTGATTGTTGTTGGGCTAATGTTGGTCAGTGTTATGATTTAAATAAAACTATTTCTTTTCATTTTACTTCTCAACGTTTCGTTGGTTGTTTTTTCCAACTTCATCAGGAGAACAATTTTATTTAATGAAATTCGATTAATGTTACATCCTAGGTAAATCACTTATATACTATTATAAAAACTAATTTTATAAATAATAACTCGTAGATAAAAATCAGTCTAAACTTAAATACTAGTATCACAGAACTTTCTTTTTCAATTAAATTTCATTTCAATTCATGCTCCATTTTACTTTATAAATAAAAAACGGTTTCACTGGTTTTTCAAATTTTAAAAAATGTAAATTTTTGACAAACCGAAAACCGGTTTCCCTAAGAGGGCCGGTTTTTGACATTCCTAACGATTCGTATGTGCGTTAGTTCGTTTTAAAGTTCTATACGTCCAAAATAACACCCTGTACCCCGAACGAAATTCAATTGAAATCGAACGCAGAATATATATTATGGAATAGCATGGAAAGATATCGGGAAGCGTAGCACTTTTATATGGGGGTTCTATTAATCTAAGTAGCGAAATGACACGTATTCCCTGTGGATCTAGTCTAGGTTAAACTATTGTCACGTACAAATCGGTTAATTAACACATGAAGTTATTTGTAGAATCTTTACCCCCGATTCGCTACCTTCATTTGGTACACTCAGAATGCTATAAAGACTGAAAATATGAAATTACAGTAGAGAAAATTTGCACAATTTCAAATTAATTTGTAGTTTAAAAGTCTTTTTCTAAAAGACGAATTGAAGTTAGGCGATTAAATACACGGGAAAGTGGGGATTTTATTATTTTTTTAAAGCACAAATATTCTCAATTTCATATGGAATTTTCCGAATTTCATTTGAAATGTTCTCAATAATATATGGAAATTTTTGGAATTTTATCAATATGAAATGGAAATTCTCAAATTCAATTGTAATTTTCGCAATTTGAAATGGAAATTCTCAATTTCAATTGGAATTTCTCAAATTGTAATGGAAATTCTCAAATTCAATTGTAATTTTCGCAATTTGAAATGGAAATTCTCAATTTCAATTGTAATTTCTCAAATTGTAATGGAAATTATCAATTTCAATTGGAATTTTCTCATTATGAAATGGAAATTATCAATTTCAAATGGAATATTCCCAATTGCAATTAGAAATGGTGTAGTGTAAGATAAAGGGTGATTTTTTAAGAGCTTGATAACTTTTTTTTAAAAAAAAAACGCATAAAATTTGCAAAATCTCATCGGTTCTTTATTTGAAACGTTAGATTGGTCCATGACATTTACTTTTTGAAGATAATTTCATTTAAATGTTGACCGCGGCTGTGTCTTAGGTGGTCCATTCGGAAAGTCCAATTTTGGGCAACTTTTTCGAGCATTTCGGCCGGAATAGCCCGAATTTCTTCGGAAATGTTGTCTTCCAAAGCTGGAATAGTTGCTGGCTTATTTCTGTAGACTTTAGACTTGACGTAGCCCCACAAAAAATAGTCTAAAGGCGTCAAATCGCATGATCTTGGTGGCCAACTTACCGGTCCATTTCTTGAGATGAATTGTTCTCCGAAGTTTTCCCTCAAAATGGCCATAGAATCGCGAGCTGTGTGGCATGTAGCGCCATCTTGTTGAAACCACATGTCAACCAAGTTCAGTTCTTCCATTTTGGGCAAAAAAAAGTTGGATATCATCTCACGGTAGCGCTCACCATTCACAGTTACGTTACGATTCGCATCATCTTTGAAGAAGTACGGTCCAATGATGCCACCAGCCCATAAACCGCACCAAACTGTGACTTTTTCTGGATGCATTGGTAGCTCTTGCAATGCTTCTGGCTGATATTCACTCCAAAATCGACAATTCTGCCTATTTACGTACCCATTGAGCCAAAAATGAGCTTCGTCGCTGAACACAATTTCTTTCTTTCTGAACTTTCTTAACAGAGCACGCATTTTGATAATAAAATTCAATGATTTGCAAGCGTTGCTCGTTAGTAAGTCTATTCATGATGAAATGTCAAAGCATACTGAGCATCTTTCTCTTTGACACCATGTCTGAAATCCCACGTGATCTGTCAAATACTAATGCATGAAAATCCTAACCTCAAAAAAATCACTCTTTATATACGATTTGGTTCGGCCAAAATAAACATTCCTTTAATCCTTTTTCTTGCAGAAGTTGTCGCTAAGTTATTTTTTAAGTGAAATGTGTAGGACGCCAATAATGAAAGAAAGATATATTTGGAATCATTGTGCGACTTGTTTTTATACATTTACTATAATTTGTTTTTACTCTGCGATTTCCTATAAAAGTCAAGTCGTCCTCGCTTCCTTTTTCTCAAATTGCCATGACAATTAGTATACGATATTGATACTGTGACAATATCGTATGTGTTTTCAAATAATTCTTGTAGTGTATGACTGACTGCAAAAAGCCAGACGATGTCCATTAACTTTATCAATAACTGTGCTGGCTTATCGCCCCTTTTGCGATGATAAGAACGTTTGTGAAGTAAACATCTTCGCCACGCGTCAGTATTTTTAGTTATAGTTTTTTTTTTGTTTTGTCTTTTTGCAGTTTTCAACTTAAACTTAAAAGTATTATTTGTGTTTATTCTTTGATTGCAATATTGATTAATGAAATAAGTCGTTCCGCCTTCGGCGTTCCATGCGAATTTTGCCTACTCGTTGATTTGCAAATAAATAAATAAATAATACTTCGCGCCTCATGGTCATTTGATCGATAATAATACGGTTCAACCGTAATTTCATAAACAGAATTTTGGAAAACTAAACGATTTCAAAAACGATAGATATAGATAGATTTTGTTTTGAAGCTAAAACGAATACAAAATGATTGCGGACAAAAATGGTTTACAATTATGTTGGGGGCAAGAATTGGTTACAATTATGATGCGGGCAAAAAAGGAACTTACATTAGCATTCCGTGCAACAATGAGATAGTCCCTAACCCATTTTTACTCGTAGTCAAATACTAGTTCTCCGAAGACCAATTCGCTAAAGCTATAATTAAGAAATTTGGTAAATAACCATTTGACGACCAAGGTTTTTAGCACTTCTAATTGTTCAGGCGAGTGATAGACCAAATATGACCACAGCTTTATAGAGGAGGCATTCTAATTTAGGCATTAATTCTTTATCTGCTTCCGTAAATGTGGCTTATGGTTGTAGATCGGTTGGAATTTGAGTGAGCCCAGAGGGAACATTTTTTCCCAAACAAGGACCCCCTAATATTTGGACTATTTAAGCATTTTTTAATTTCTTATATGCACTTGGTATATGTTGCGTACATTCCTCTAGTAGCGTGAAAGCACCAAAAAGTAAATAAATGATTTAGCGACTAAAATGGAATAAAAAGGGATAAGAATGGTAACAATGATGCGACAATAGCTAGAAACACAAAATTCGTTGTGTACATCCCTACACGTAAAATAGAGGGATTTTTCTAAATTTTTACTTTGAAAGAGGGATACAAATGATATCAATCAAACCAATGAAGTTGAAGTCGTGAAATTCGTTGTATTTATATATGTGGCAGTGTAGACACGAAATATTTAAGAATTTTTCGAAATATGCACAGTGAAAGCTCTTCTTGCGGAAGCATAAGGGATCTTCAGTAGTACTTTTGTTTATCAAAATGGTACTTACATCTGGTCTGTAGCTGGAATCGAGAAATTGTAATGGCTAAAAATGGCGTGATAAAGAAATTCAAAGAACGAATTTGTAAGCAGTTTTTGAAAATATTTTTCATGTTCACTCGATAAATAAATTCACATATTGACTAAAACACCGTACAACAATTAGAAAAAGTAGTTACAATTGTACCAGATGAAACTATAGGCAAAAATGAGCTAATCGGCGTTTTTAGTTTTCATTTCCTCATCCTCTTGCCCCTTAGCAGAGATACAAGCCGACAGATTTTGAGCCGACTAGCCGCCGCCGCATGTTCTTGCACGAGCCGCGCCGCCGCCGAATTCATCAGCTCACATCGACATCAACCACGTCACCGATATTTTTTAGATCTGTGCCGCAATTCTGTGACTTTTTAACGACATCTTTCGATAGTTAAGTTCGTTAGTTTACTACAATTGTCGTTAAAAGTGATTCCGTAACATTTTCGTACCGATTTTTATCGTTAAAAGGAATCGTTAACTACAATAAAATTGCCGTAGTAAAATCGTACCGAATATCGTTAAGTATACAAACAGCTGTTTTGTGTTTACATACAAAGATAATGGAAATACATAGATAAAATAGTTGTAGTTGCAGCCATGACCCCTAGGTGGCGAATGTTTTAATTCACTCAATTATGTTCTCTCTTTCGCTTATAATACTGAAAATTTAAAGAAAACGAATGAAGTAAAAGTTACTTCCAATGATGTTTATGACTACGTCAAATACCACACTTCAGTTTATTTAATTCGCTTTTATTTTCCATTTATTGCAGTTTTTAGAAAAAAGGGAAATTTTCTCTCCAAAATGACATTCAGTGCCATCTAAATAATTGTCTTCGTACTACGCATTTCTCTGAGAGTTTTGTTTAATCTATAAATTTCCATTATCTTTGTTACATATTTTATTTCAGTGTTGTCAATTCCTATATAAAATATTCCTAAAAGGTGATTCTTTTGAAGAAAAAGTGTATTTTTAAAGAATTATCTTCATCGTATTGTTTTCCTATACATGTAAATACATACATATGTTTGTAGAAATGTTTATTAAATACATATTATAATTATTATTAATTATAATAATATATACTTACATTTTTTTCATATTTAATACTCCAAAAAATTGTTTGCTTTTGTATTGTTTACCAATCCATTTTTGGCACTCTCATATTTGCAACGATATTCGTCGTTAACTTGCAAAAACATATGTCATCGAAAAAAGTCGTTAACTAAAAATTAGAGAATATCAATTTCGCTAAAACAACCGACAGTTATCGTTAATTAACGTTAACGACAATATCGTTAGAAAAGTTACAGAATTGCGGTACTGATGGAGTTCTAATTCAAATCATACTACCAAAACACATTATGTTATTTTTCATCTTCTTTTTTCTTTTTTGATCTCGAAAGAGTGAGTCGAGCGCGCCCACTTTCTTATAACTAATACTTCATTAAAGTAGTGGAAAGTGGATTGTATTCAAAAAGACATTGTTTCAATAATGTATATCGCCTAAGGGTTTTCTTAGTAAACCCACTATCGACTTAGACAACCCTACTGCTGTGAAATATGTATATGGATCTGTAGTAAGTTGAATGAATCAAAATACAATTTTAATTAGAAAGTTACATTTATATAAGTCAATTCCAATAGATGTGGCCATGTATTCCTATAAAAAAAGAACAATAAACAAGAACTACTATAAGTGAAGTGGGTGTTTGGAAGGCTTTATCGTCACTTATGCTTCTTTTCATAGTTGTGTTTAAACTAAAGATGTTTCATTTTGGCCACTCTTGTGTGGGGCACACAAATCTCGGATCTGTGATCTTCGTCGGCACACACATGTATATTTAAGACAAGAAGTTCCACTGCAAATGATATTATAGTCGGAGTATAATACCATTTGCATTGTTCGGACACTTTTGGTACATTAACCTTATTATTGTGCTTCTTTAGTGTGTCAAAGTAGGTAGAGCTTTACCTTTGTTTTTAAAGATTATGGATTATGAAATTCAAGATGTCTGGTCAAATAGGCCTCACATGAAAATCTGTAATATCAAAAAAATCGTTATATTCATCCATATTATAATAATTTTGAGAATGGATTCCCACTCTCAAAAAATAATTGGGAATATTGGCTAATATTAACGAATATTAAACTACTTGCCAAAAATAAAAGAAAAGGTATTAAAAGCCAATACAAATTGTTCCTTTCCTTTTCCCAAAATTGGCAAATAAATTTTGTAGTGGAGGTGATCGAATGACAGAACGAGTCGGTAAATCAGCCGAAAGCCGCCGCCGATCCATTTTGGGTGGCGCCGCCGCCGCCGATAATTGTGTGTCGGCTTGTAACTCTGCCCCTTAGAAGGACTACAAAAGATACAATTCTTTAACAAATTATTTTAAATACTTATTCTCACCCTATGATGTCGGAGTAAGTGTCAAATCAAAGAGGAGAATATCTGTTAAAAATATTTCAAATAACATGCTTCTATCTGTATTAGTTCAGCATTAACAACCATTTCATTGGTTTGTATATTTTTGAAAAACGTTCCTTTGATTCTTCAAGTAGTTTCTTCTTTACATGTCCTATTTTATTGGAAAATTCATTTATTTTAGTGGTATGTATGGTTGACCTTTTTGATGTGTTGCGTTTTGTATTTTGTTCGGCTTGAGGTCAGTTTTTTCAAATAATAAAACAAAAATGACTATTTTATTATTTTCTTGTTTTTTATTTCCCAATATTTCGACCAACTCCGTTGGTCATCTTCAGGGGTCTATTACAAAAAACACAAATTATTCAATTACAAGTTACAAGCATTAACAATCAAAAAATATCACAATATTTATATTTACATTTTTCAAAAAGTTTTTCACAATAGGAAAATTCTCCTGCCACTCTCTGCAAGCTTTTGTCAACTACTGTCTAATTTGTCGTCTATGTTTTTCCACCGTGTTCCTATATATTTGAGCACAACCGTCTGTGTCTCTCTTATAATTAAGCCTTTTTCCAGGGGAGACGTCAATTATATTTAGCATTTCCAAAGTGTATCTCCTTGTATAATTATTCTCTTCCGCTAATATTTCGACGTCATTAAAGTTTGGTTTATGTCCCGTCAAGGTACAGTGGGCTGCAAGGGCAGTTTTTTGCTCAATGGGTTTGTCAAGAGATTTGTGTTCGGTTTTGTGTGATGAAAGTCTGGTTTTCAATTTGTTTTTCGTAGTGCCGACATATACCTTCTGGCATATGTCGGACTTGTCACCATTGCATTTTATTTTGTACACGACGTTTGGTTTCTCCTCTTTCTTGATTTTTGATTTTGTCCTACTAAATAGTTGGTTGACGGTCCTGTGTGTTTTATATGCCAACTCAAATTTTTCTTTGTCGTAAATATTGGAATGTTTTAGTCTTTCGGATAGTCCTGGAATGTATGTTGTGGATTTATAAATTTTGCTTGGTCTTTCGTCATTTTTGTTAAGTTTTTCTTCCGTCGTTCGCTTGATTAGATTACTTATTAATTTTTCGGGAAAGTCGTTCATACGCAGTATATTTCTAATTTTGGATTTGTTAGTTTCGTGAAATTCCTTATCACTGGTTTGTAGGACCCTGTTTATAAAATTCGTCGCGGTGTTTATGATTGTTCGTCTTGGGTGCTTAGAATAAAAATTAATTAGACGTCCGGAATTTATTTTTAAAATATGTCGTATCATCTTTTCGTTACTAATTTTTACACCAATTTGCTGTAAGGTCGGACAAATCACCCAGACGATAAAAATAAGTTTTCCGACAGTGACCTGACATTGTAGATTATTTTTAAGAAAATATATTTTGTTATACATATTTCTTACTCATTTGTTACATTTCTAATATTCAAATGAAAAGCGCACACTGAACATGACCTCCAATTGAGATGTTAATATTTTCTTTCTATTCCATATCACAATCCCTGATCTAAAAGAAATTTGGAGAATAATAATGGTTTCAGAAAGCGACAGCAAGTTGATTGGAATAATTGAACACACGGGACTATTTCACTTCCATTAGGATGTTGAAAACAAATATTTATAAAATATATACATAATATCATGAAATTCTGTATGCTTTAAGGGTTTGTTGATCGTAGTCGTAAACGTGACGTGCCAGCTGACACGTTATTTTTACATGAACATGTGCAAATGGATACTTGGCCGTAGTCGTAATGTCGGACGAACCTGCAGAAAATAGGTATTTGTACGTCTACGTTTACATTTACCATCAAGTAACGAGGCCTTTAGTATCTTAAAAAATGTTACGCTGTCCGCAATCCCTGTAATACTGTGTTCGGATATGCACCTAAAATCCACTTTGAACGGATTTCGCCTGTCAAACATCTAAAATCATTTTGGGCTTATGTATATCCGAACGCAGCATAATGTTAAAAGCAGAGCTGTTAAGTAATCGTAATCATTAGTAATTTTATTAGCTGTTAAGTAATCGTAATCATTAGTAATTAGATTACTTTTTTTTAAAGTAGAAGTAATGATTACAATACGATTACATTCAGTTTTATACGATTAGTAATTGATTACGATTACAAGTAATCAAAAAATAATCAGGATTACTTGCGATTACTGAAAAATAATCAAAAATAATCAAAAATAATCAAAAGTAATCAAAAATGAGTTCGACTACTTTAAAAGATTACTTTTGATTACTTTTGACTATTTTAGATTACTTTTGATTACTATTGATTTTTTGTGATTACTTTTGATTCTCGCGAAATCGGTATGAGAGTCATAGTAGTCTGTTTGTCAAAACTTTTGACTTTTCAATATATGTCAGTATTGATTTTTTCTGTTCTCGTTCTTTTGCCAGCTAAAACCGAAAGGTAACGGTAATCGCAAATAATCCTGATTATTTTTTGATTATTTGTAATCGTAATCAATTAGTAATCAGAAATTGTTGAATAGTGGATTATATAATCATTACGATTCTTTTTAAAAAGTAATGTAATTGATTGACTAATCGTAATCGAAATTTAACCGCTCTGGTTAAAAGTCAGAAATTGTGCTAAAGATTTCTTCTCGATCAGTTTGTAGAGAAATGATTGCAAATTTTACCTTTTTTGCCAGAATAGACAACGTAATTAATCAATTAGTTTTGGCGGGCAGTGATATATTTACGTATGTATGTATGTATGAATGAATGAAATTCGGTAAAAGCTTTGCCATCCAATAGATCTTGTATATACTTTAAAGTGCGGGGGAGGTCTGAGTCTGTCTCTCTTCTTTGTGTCCATCTCATGCCAATGAACTTTATGTATTAGACAACAATAACTGACCTTAACTAATAGGTCGTTGTAACCTAAATCATTGAAACAAATATTTGGGTTTTCCTTAAGTTCGATTCATTTCACTTGCCCACTTGTTGCCTGTGTCTGTCAAGTCATTTCAATGTAACTCTGATAAGACACAACAACCCAACAACCAGCCACCCATACACACAAACAGCCCAGCCAGAGAACTTTGCCCGCTCTACAGCAACAACCACAACAAGTACAATGAATAGCGAAAAAAAAGCTTTTTTCAAAATCAAAGGAAACCAGAAAAAACAACGCCACACGAAGTTGTTATCAAGCGAACGAAGAGAAAAAGATGTCGTCAATGGCTAAATGTTGTTGTTATTCACATGTTTGTTGTTTTCAAACGATTATTACCAGTTGCTTGTGGTGGGTACGTGTGTGTGTGTCGTTGTGCTTGCTTGTGACTTGGCCTGCCTGTTAGTGGCTGGCTGCACTTTGTGCCAGCGAACAACGACAGCTTTGGAAATTTTGTATTTCAAATCTATCCACACACCGCACACACACACCCATTGTGCTGTATAGTTTTTTAATAACAACCTAGCAGCGAAACATTTAGAAATCAGTCTCACAGCAGCTGTTTCGTGTGTAGGACGTGTTGTCTTCTCAGCTTAAATATAAGGAAAAAACATAACATAACGGCGGATGCTGTTTGTTATATAAGAGAGAACAGAAGAATATAATTTGAGAAGGAAAATTCAGTTTATCTTATTTGAATTTTATCCAATTCTCTAAAACAACCACACAAAAAATATTACTACACCACAAACAACAAATGATTAATGCTGGATTTATTTTTTGAAATTTAACGGAAATTTAAGTGTTTGAATTCGGAAGACAAGACTGCTGCATTTTTGCGTTACTAATTTGAAAGCATAAACAAGTGAAAGTTTTATTAAGCCAAAACTTTGCAATTTGGAATTAAGAGACTTTTTTCTATTTGAAACAACGAACTGTGATTTAACTATTTTTAAATAATAATTGTTTTATAAACAATTAACACTACAAGAAACCAAACAAACTATATACATACATATATATAGTCCCCAGTGACTCTAAAACATTGTGTGCATAGTTTATACACAAACCTCACCACATTTAAAAGAAAAATATATGTCATAATGTTGCGAAGTAACAATCAATACCAAACGCCAAATGAATATTACAATATTCATCAAATGGCTGTGGCCGGTGATGTGCTGGAAGATTTTGTTGTTATATTTCGAGATATGATGAGTCGGGTATGTACAAAAAAAAACAATAAATTATAATTTTATAGAAAAAATAAACAAAAGCCTAGTCATACACACAGGCATACATACAGTGGTGGTGGATAGTAGTCAAGGCTAAAGTTAAGCTTAAACTTGAAAACTACCTGGTTCGAAACAAACGCACCTCAACAATGGACGAACGTGTTTAATTATTTGTAGCTTTCGCTTTAAAATTCCAATATAATTTTTTAAATCTCTTCATTATATTCAAATTACCTTGGTATTTGTTGAATTGCAGTTACTTTTCAAAAGAAAAAATCCCCCAAAGGCCATGACTGGTAGAGTAGTACCACTCCCCCCTCCTAAAAGCCGTCCACACTTTGCTGTTTAATAAACGGAAATGATTCACTGTTTTGTATATTTCTTAGAAAATCGTTTAATCGGTTTTTTTATTTAATATTTCTATAAAAGTCGGGTTTTTTGCAAAAAAGAATATTTCCTTTTATCTTATCGGTGTTTGGCATATGAGTACATGCCTCACTCTTTCAAAAATGGAATCCTCTTTATTTTTTTCTAGAGAATTCTGATGGGATCTTGGCAATTTTGCATGTGTGCTAAAAATGCTCTTCAGTGATGAACAACAACAATGTGATCTCGTACATAATATACTTCTACACATACATACACACGTTCATCAGCTATTCCAATGCTCTTTGATTTGCTCTTTGATATATGTCTTTGCTACGCACATTTTTGTTGTATCTCATAAAATGCTTGGGGCATGTGCTGTGAGTGTGTGTGTTGTTAGTGTGTCTTGTGGCGGGCCAGAAAACTCCGCCAAAAACGGTGCGCTTAGCAACAGCAGTCTTAACTTTGTAATGGTACAGTGGGACCGGGGAATATTAAAAAACTGTAAGGAAAGGAAAAACGTAAACAAATTCTGTCATTTCAGCGCAATCGACAAGAGATTCCATTATTAGTTCTTTTCGCTGCATTTACAGTACACAAATAACCACTTCTGATCTACTTACTTTCTGTCTGCCACCGCAACCTAAGCAGCTGAATTTTTTTCCTTGGATTTTACAGAGTTTTTTGTCTTCACAAATTTGTATTTTTTATTTATTGACCCTAAATGGTTTGCAAAATAGCCATACCGCTATAAAACATCAATCTATTACAAAGACGCTCCCATAAATGACATTAGTTAGTTACACAAAGAGATATTGAGGCACTCCTTCAAATGAGCTGATATTTGTTAGTTACACATCGATATATTTAGACACTCCTTCAAATGAACTGATATTTGTTAGTGTGTAATAAATTGCGGGAGGTAAAATGGCATGGTTCTGCATTAAAAATGTGGAAACTTCATAGAAACTACATAGTTCAGGGGAATATTTCTATATCTTCAAATGTTAAAGAAATTTATCTTAATTTTCACGTTTTCACTTAAAGTAAAATAATTTTTTCACAATTATGGTACATATTTCAATTTGCCACCCTGAGGTATGAGTGTTATTATCTTTTAATTGTGTATTAATCATACGCTGATCACACACTCGTGAAAAATATTAGAATTGTTCTGACCGGACGATTACAAAAAGAAAAACGTAAACAGTACGTCCAGTTTATACTTAGAATGAAAATAATATTTAAATACATTTCTTGAAAACACTTATACTTAGCAGCTTGTATAATCTAAAAATGTCAACTTTAAATTATTGCATACAAATATTGTATCATTTAATAGAGCTTTAACTTACAAAAAAAACTCATTTTCCATTGAAAAATACTAAATTTGTTAAGTTATCGACATGTTCAATAAATCTTAAAGTGTAAACAGTACTTTAGGCATTGACAACACTGAGCCGCCTTCCCTTTCGCTGGTTGACGGCTTCAAACAATTGTGTGCAAACATATGCTAATATGACAGAATGCTGTCATAACAACACGTGTACACAATGACACAAGCCTTCGCGTGCTCAATAGTGAAAATATTATTTTGACGTATTGCTGCACATATTTAATTAAATTAATTCAAAATAGTTTTTCTTTAATGAATATGCCCCCGTTATAAAGTAACAAATGAAAGCTTTCGTTTGGGTTCTACTGTAGTAAACAAACACTTGTTCTGGTTTTGTGTTTTTATATCACTTTTTTCAATTTCGTTCGAGGCATTCGACATACTTAAGCGTTCATGTCGTCGGCGGCATGTGTGTGTGCGCGTATCGACACGATCGACTAGACTAGTCGTTGGCGCACATAAAACATAAATTAAGTTGGAGTCGAGGCATTTGGTTGCGGTCTTTCAGCTGTTGCTAAGTGTGAATTCGTGTGAATGATAACATCAAAATGTGATTCACACACATAAAGAGAGCAGGGGGCCGGCACACACATATGTATGTTTGAAGTGGGAGGTGGGGCAATACAAATTCCATAGTTGTAAATTCATATGAATACATTCATACATACAAATGTGTTTAGTGATTCATGCATTCATTCATAAGTTGTTGTATGTATTTTGAAATGCCATAAATGATATTCAAAAATATCTCCCTGAGTAAATCCCCAAACTCACACACACACGTGCTTTGTCTGACGGGGGCTTGTCTGTGGTACCCTCGACCTCTATCTGCTCTAATATATGAATGTACACTGCGAACGAAATTTACTGTGTAAACAAAAACCACACATTGACGCAATGGGTATTTTTTTCCATAGCGTCATCGCCATCATCATCTTACTTACGTACATAAAGGAGGAATAGCAAATAAGCTTAAAAGCGTCATTGCAAATTTTGCTGATTTTTGTTTGTTTTTTTTTTGTTTAATTGTTTTGAGCAAATTTGAATTCAACTTTAGGACAAGTTTCGCAATTCTGCAGTCAAAGATGTTCAATGTCCACATTCCTTTAAAAAGTTGGCTGGCTGCTTGTACACAATAAATAATCGCAACTTTAGTGTGTTGTTGCTGTGTATGTGTATGCTGTTGTTGTATTACATAAAAATACCAAACAACTCAATTGGGGCCATTATCAAAAACTTCGGCCTTTCGCGCGTTATTTGTTGGGTTACCAAGTGCTGTACCACGGCTGGTTGTGCGATAATGACGGTTGGTTGGTTGGTTTTCACAACCGGTTTCCTTTGTTTTGGAGGGGCTAAAAAGCTCTTCCTCTCATTTAACTTGCTCATTGGGGTGAAAACGCATTCATTCATGCTCAAAAAGTTGACAATTAAAGGAATGTTGAGTACACTCAGGCGGCCCTATTTTTTTTGGAGGGTACTTGTTGCATATTAAAGAAATCTGAGATAAGATAGGTACAACCTGTAAATTACAATCGATATCAATTGTGTAATAATCGATTATTCTATTCTATATTATTGTTCTGAGAAAATTTTTAAATTTAAAAATTTTAATTTCTTTAATAAACTCGATGTTTTTGGTCGTGAAAGTTTAAATTTGTCACGATGTTTATATGATCAAATATTATTAATTTAAATTTATTTTGATTTGCGACAATATTACACTTTTTCATTGGATCTGAAAAAGATATAGATGTTTTAATAAATTATTTTCGATATGGGTTGCAAACGAAAGAAAAGAATGCCTTTTAAAAATACTTTAAATTTCATGCTTCTATCTCTATAAGATTAGCATTAAACGTCATGACAAATCAATCATTTCATATCCGTCTTAAAAAGTTAAAGTTTATTTATTTACTTATTTTTAAGGAGGACATTTAAAATAGTTGTTAATGCTACACTTATACTGGTAGATGTTTTGATATATTCAAAAATATCTTCAAAATCTAAGCCAGCTAACAATTCTGAGCTGAAGGTTTGACCTCTTTACAATTATATTTCTCTTACCATGTATCTTGATTTGAATTGAATGGAATGGAATTCTATTTAAATTCTACTATATTTTCATTCGAATCGTGATACATTGAGACAGTTAGCGAGAGTCGAGAGATCCCATACCGGAGTAATTCAGTTTTCAATGTCACACTAATTTGTTGAAAATCAACGAGGACTTTGAACTCTTTGTTGTTTTGTGTGTTTGTGTGGAATTTAGTGTTAATGAATTTTGCCACTGTTGTTCCTCTCCTGCCACTCCCCCCGTTAACAAGCCGTTGAGGAGTAGTTAAACAATTTCTCGTGATTTAAGATGCATGACTGACTGAATGGCTGTATACAAATGTACAGGCATATAATTGTGCTGTTGCCATAAACACTTTTACGCATCATTTTACTCGTAACAGTTGACGTGTTTTATACGACCAACAGAGACAGAGAGACGATGTATGACATAAATACATACAAGTACCTGGCGTGTAGTTGTTTAATCCCTTTGAAATTTCCCAAAGTAGATAATCCCAACAAGTACCTATGTAATAATCCTTAGGCAAAATAAGAGGCTAAACAAAAATGCTCTTTGGCAAACAAACAATCCAGGGAAAAACAACAACAATTTCTTAATGAAAAAGGAAAATAACCAAAGTGTGAATTCGCATTCGCATCACTCGTACGTCAGTCAGTCAGATACCGAGTGATTTAAGTGCAGTGTCAATGTCATAACAGCGCTGACTTGCTGCCTAGCTGCCTGCTACCCACCCATTTCAATCCAATTTGCTGCTAATATGTATTTAAATACATACATAAATATATATACAAAAGTATGTATAGTATGTATATCCATACATATATACATATTTATAAATAGTTATCGCGACTTTTTCCTATTTCATTTCCCGGCATATGCCATCGATCTTTGGTTTGGTGGGCAGAGAGACAAATTTATTTTGTGTGAAAGAACGAGCAACAACTGCTGCGCGAATTCATTTGTATTTGAAAACTACGTAATTAACGTAATATCAAAATGAAACAAAAGCAAATGCAAAAATTGGCAAATGTCTTGAAATGTACAAACATATATACATACATGCGAGTATATGTATATTCTACGTAAAACGGAAGACAAATATAAATTGTTTTGTTTTTTGTTGTTCATGAAATGCACACAATTAATAAAAATATATTTATTTATTATTTTTCTGTTTAGAAATGTTTTATGATAAGATTGGCATTTGTCGCTTATCAGCCTGTCGACCAGGCCAGGCCAGCCAGCCCAACCACAAGACCAAATGTTGTTAAATAATAATAATGACTTGTCTGGAATGAATACGCAAAAGGCTTGTCAGCTTAGTTTAATCTTTTTAATAAAACAGAAAATTCGCAAAAAGTACCCCGAAGAGTCTATATAAAACAATCACGTGAAAGCAAGAAAATGCTAAGAACCGAACTGGATTGTTCCAGTTTTTGTGTTCTAATTTGATAATTGATAATAATTTCTGGGGGGTATTATTTGCCCACAAAATTTTGAATTATCTTGAAACAGACGAGTCCGTAGTATGTAAATAAAGTTGTAAACAAAAGATGGCTGATGAAATATTTGTAACAATTTACAAAGATTTTCGTTGTTCTGCCTCACTGCTTGTTTGTTTGTTCGTCAATGCTAGATAGTCAGCTGGTCATTTTGTAAACAGAGAATATATATAGGTATATAAACATAATAGCACTGTTTCTGAGAAAATCTTGTCCGCCAGGAACCACGACTTGTGGGCTCTTAAGTCGAAATTGAGTTAGGTTGCCAAAATCTATTTATTCGGTGAATTTGTCTTTTCACAATTTAAGTCATTAGTCGTAGTTTGTGACAAAAGCAAATTTTAGAAATTGAGTATTTCTTTATTTTTCTAAATTGACGATACATTTCATCTTGTGGAAAGTGACTACTAATGCTTTTGCATTGGCACTTTGTCTACGGAAACTTTTTCTTTTACAAGTGTCCTTAAGGAGTGAGTGTCTTACAGCTAAACCCTCCAAGTAAAATGAATGAAAACAGGAAACTGATCGTGTTTTATGTTTTTTTGCAAAATTATCATTCGAATGAATCTCTATTTAAAAATTGATAAAAAAAATCAGGGAAGGGCCCCTTTGTATAATTTGCAAGAAAGTTAATTTAAATTTAAATCCTGGGGTCTATTCTATATCGAGAAGTTACGATTTTCTGTGAAAGAAATAAAAATTTCCAACGCAAACAAATATGATTTATCAACATCTTATTTTGAAATTTTTTATGCTCTTTTTTAAATTAATAAAAGCGCATTTCGATCATAAATTTTCGATTTTGATGTAATCTTGGCCCCTGCAGAACCTTTCGGTGATCAGAGTTTCATATTTTGGAATTTTAGAAGTATCTGCCCTTTTGCTCAAATGTTTTATTTTCAAAAGTTCCTACTTTTCGTTCAGTTTTTATACTGACTGGCTACCCAGACTCTGAAAGTGATAAGCAGTTATTGACTTTTGCTCCTTCCCCAGTACATTAGTCTCAATAATGAAGTGCATTCAGAATGAAAGAACGCTGTGTTTTGCTATCATTTGCATTGCATTGTCTATCATTTTTTGTCGATCCTTTATTGTTGTTATTATTATTTTTTCGTTTGGTGTTCTTAGTTTCCTCTTGGTTTTATCTAGGGAATTTAATATTTTATTAGTTAAAATTCCACCAAATAACTTTAATTTATTAAAAAAAAAACAAAATCACTTAAAACCATAAAACAAAAACTGTCAAGATAGTTCAGTTACAAAATTTATTTCAAAAAAGATTAAATTGCTAATCTTTGATTGATTTTCAAGAGAATCTATTTAAAATTCCACAAAAGAATCTTTAATTCATTAAAAACAAACGTATTTAAAAACATAAAACAAAAAGCTCTTATGATAGTGATTTAAGTTCAATTCATTAGTTTGAACTGTAGTCTTCAGTCCGAAAAATAGTACTTACTTGACTTCAAGAACTCTCATAATTTAAAAAATTTGTTTAATTTTCAAATTTCCTACAAAATTAGTGTTTATTTGGAAAAGGTGATTAATTTAAGTTATGAGTCTTAAAACAGTTGTTTTATCTGTGAAACAACTTAAAACAAATTCAAAAAATCACTTTATCTTTTTCTCAAGACGCAAAAACTAAATTTTTTTGTTAGGTGATGAAAACGCTTTACTTATGAGCCTTAAATCATCACAATCATACTAAGAGATGCGCCAGATGGCTTAACTCTAATTCTGTGTTCGTATATACACCTAAAATCCTCTTCTCCTGGATTTTTGGATTTTTTGTTATGGAGTTTGACAAACGAAATTGATTTTGATTCAATATCCGAACGCTGCCCAACAATTTAAGCCCTCAACTCACTACTCGTTACACAAACTCACATTGATGTTCAGTATTTTTCTATAGCATGCTATGTTTTTCTACTCAAACATGGAAAGAATCGTCCATATTATTATTATTATTATTTGTAGCAATAGACGAAATTTTGGTAAGAGGAAAATTTACATAATTCGTTCACTCTCTCCTTACAAAGCGAGTCTCTTTGATGATTTTCGGCCGATCGAAAATTTCTCTTGGCCAACGTCACTCATGCATTACAGCCCATTCATCCATTCACATGTGCCTACTCAACATACATACATACAAATACCACCCCGTAGAAATGTAGAAATGCGTAGAAAGTTGTTTCTCTTACCTACCTACCGACCTACCTGAGTACTTACATATTTAGTTGGTTGGTTGGTAGTTAGTGTTAGTGATGTTGTGATGCTCATTCGGTTTGGTAGTTGTTGACGTCGGCGGTCTGCTCTTTTAGCAGATTTTTGTTTTTATTTTTCATTTTCCGTTTCGGCTTCGGTTTGGACTGGCAGTTTTCAGTTTGTATTTGCACATGCATTGTGTAGTATGCATAGCAAATAGTAGTGTGGTGCTGTGTTATTTATTATAGCAAGCCAACGAGCCAACCCAACCAACCAGCCAGGCAGTCAGCAAGCAAGCGAGCAAAGTCATCGCATATAATAATGTCGTATTACGTGATTTTTTCGTTGTAACTTTTAATTCATTTTTTGCGATAAAAATTAAAAATCTGAAAGCGAAAAACGATTGGCTTTTCAATTGACTTGACTGACACGCGTTTGAAATTGTTTTGGTTTCGGGTGTGTGTGTGTGTTTGTTTGTTGAGAGAGCAAACAGAAAGCGCTTGAGTGTGTTTGGTTTTGTTGTTTTGTCCCTCCGCCACAAAAGTTCCCACAAAGATGCTTCAATTACTTCAAGATGAAGATGAGCCTGTATGTATGCTTTAATGTTTAGTTTTATTATTATTATTATTATAAAACATAATATAGTTTGATAAATCACATAAATATATATTTAAAAAATACCCAGAGTTTCTCGAAATTAATTTGTATTTTTCGTTGTTTCTTTTCTTTTTATTTTAGTACCTCGATATTGGTGAGGACATGAACGTACCTGATGATTTTACACCAACAGAATTACAAAGTGGCATGTGGTGGCGTCATTTGGCAGCTGGTGGTGTAGCTGGCGCCGTATCACGTACATGTACTGCTCCCTTAGATAGGATAAAAGTGTTTTTGCAGGTTGGTCTCCACTTGACATGACTTGTGCTAAGATGAATGATTTTTATTAATTATATCCATCCATTTGCTTGTTGCAGGTTCAAACACATAAGACAGGAATCTCAGATAGTTTAAGATATATGCTAAGAGAAGGCGGTTTGCGTAGCATGTGGCGGGGCAATGGTATTAACGTCTTGAAAATCGCCCCCGAATCGGCTTTAAAATTCGCCGCCTATGAGAAAATCAAACGACTGATTCGCGGCGACGACAAACGACAAATGACCATTGGAGAGCGTTTCCTGGCGGGTGCCGCTGCCGGTGGCATTTCACAGACTGTCATCTATCCCATGGAAGTATTAAAGACACGTTTGGCCTTGCGCAAAACCGGCCAGTACACTGGCATAGTGGATGCGGCCAAGAAGATTTACATACACGAGGGCTTGCGCAGCTTCTATCGTGGTTACATTCCAAACATGCTGGGCATTATTCCATATGCGGGCATTGATTTGGCCGTCTATGAGACGCTGAAGAAGAAATATTTAAGTAGTCATAATACAGAACAGCCAAGCTTCTTGGTGTTGCTAGCCTGCGGCAGTGCGTCGAGTACATTAGGACAAGTGTGTTCATATCCATTGGCTTTGGTGCGGACACGACTACAAGCACAAGGTGAGTGTTTTACAAACTACACAATATGTAATAAATAGTCTAATAGTATCGGGAATGTTGGTGGCTATCTGTAAAACTTGAAACAGAAATATTCTGAATTTGGATTCGGATTTGCGATTTAATTTTTATTTGTGCGCCTTTTTGGTGGATTATTTTGCCTTAGTCACTCAGTCAATGCCGAACTTCGACCCCTAGTATCTTCAGGCATATTACTACCCTGTTGTAGTGTCACTCCTTAACATTCCCATACTATTTTAATTTTATCAAAACTTCCTGAATTCTAACTAATTATTTTTCTTTATTCTTCTTCCTGTTCTTTCAGTCGTCAAAAAAGCCAAACAACAGAGCCTGCCCATGGGTGGTATACCATTGAAACAAGCTGGTGCTGCCAACGATGACAACATGATGGGCGTTTTTCGTAAGATTTTACGAACTGAGGGCATTTGCGGTCTATACCGTGGCATTACACCGAATTTCATAAAGGTGCTGCCGGCCGTTTCCATTAGTTATGTTGTCTACGAATACTCGAGCAGATGTTTGGGTGTCAATATGACGTGATGTGTTTGCCGGACACCAACAACAGGGTCGCCGTCACCTGCGTTGCAGCAACAAATCTTGAACAAATCAGCAGCTGTGCTTGCTCTCTTTTTAAATCTTAACATCCTCGATTCCTTAATTCGCCTCTTCTGTTACTACAGTTACACTTTCTACTTCTACTTCTATTTCTACGTCTACGTCTACTCCTATTCTATTCTACTTGTACTCGTAAAACTTAACATTTAAACTTAGCCTTAATATAGTTTAATTTATTCTAATTTTTGTATTGTATTTGTTAGTAATGTTTCAACACGATGAAAAAATATGAAAAAAATGAATCAATGAATGAAAGCTACGAAATGCTAAAATGAAATTACTCAAAGAATGAAAAACAGATAGAAAAGAAAAGAATGAAAGAGAAGAAAAACTTTCCTAAGTGATACTATTGCTAATATTTACATATAATAGAAGAAAACAAAAGAAGAAAAAAGAAATTACAACTTTTTTTTAATAAATAAACAAACAAATAAATTGAAAAGATAACAACAAACATACATACAACATACATATTTATTGAAACGCTATAGCATACGTGTATTTAAATTGTTATTTTTTTATTTTATTTATTTTTTAATTTAATTGCCCTAATCCTGACTTTTTAAGACACAAATTGAATTACAAACCCCCTTTTTTACAAATAATCTTAATAATTTGCTATATAACCACAAATATACAGCAACAACACATTATAAACTTACATTATAACTTAAAAAGAAAAAAATACAAATCAAAAACATTGAAAATACATATAGCAAAAATTTTATAATTTATAAACCGAAACAAACAACATGTGTCGAGTATTTTTTTTATTTTAACAAAATTCCCATTTTGTTGAATGGCATTTTTATGAGGCTGAAAAAATATTTTGTAGCTTTGTCGACTAATAATTCTTTATTTTTGATTAAAACCAAAACTAAAAGAAGAAGATGACGACGACGACGAGAAAGAGAAAGGAAATCTTATAAAGTTAGCTTATATATAAAATAAAGGAAACTCAACGATATTAAATTTAAAACTTACAAGAAACAAACAACAATTTTCAAGAAAACAAAAATATATTAAATTAACTATTTAAATATATAGTAAGAGTATATATACATAAATATGGCCTCATTACTATCTATATATAAATATATATATATATATATACGTATATAACCAGTCAAGTCAGTCAGCCAGTCATTGAAATACATTATTATAACAAATTGCCGCAATCTTTCAAAAAACCAAACAACAAAATACTGAATTAAAATTTTCAAAGAATTAACTACAAAGTTTTCAATATTTTTATATAAAATATAACTTCTAAAAAACAACCAACCAACCAATGTACGAGTATCTATCCAACCAAATACAATGCAAATTCTAATAAATAACTATTTTACTTTTTATAAAAGCATTTATTCGAAACCCAAAAAAAAAAAACAAAATTAATTTTCTTGGATTTTTTCTGTTGTGGACGAATATTAAAAAGAAAAACCAAAAAAAATTGTGAACGATTCATAAATGCCTTTTATGTAAACGTAAATTGTTTCAAATACAAAAGTAAATTAAACTAAAAAATGAATGAATTTTTTGTCCTTAAATTCAATAAAAATTTACTACAAATAAAAACCTAATACATTTTGTGTTTAATAATAATAGAATGGGATTTTTTATTCATTAGATCTTCGGGGGGAATATGGCGTGACAAAACGAAAATATGGCTGTTTTTCTTTAAGACGGGATAACTAGCTGCGATAACAAAAATCTAAATAAAATGTTAAAATTTCACTCAAAATAAAAAAAATATTTTTTTTTAAAATTGTCGTTAAAAGCAATATCAATGTGTGTAAAAACAAATTTAGAAAAAAATAATTTTGTGTTAAAATTTTTTGATTTAGCCTGGATAATTAACCAGTGTAAGCCAAATTTATGGTTACAGAGGCTAAGTCCAAAAAGTCAATACAAAATATATTTTTGAACATTTGTTTCGTACAAATATTTATATTGTAGTTAGCGACAATGTGAAAAAATAATTTTTTATTTTGAGCAAAAATTAAATTTTTATTAACGTTTTTGTTATCGCAGCTTGTTATCCCGGCTTAAAGAAAAGCAGCTCTAATGTTACGATCAAAATGTCATTAGGACTGCATTCATTGGGACTCACAAATTAAATTTAATGTGAATTTTTCCCTTTGTAATTACAATTGTGCAATTACATCACCCTTATCGCGAATAAAAGGGGAATTTGTTCACGTGGAATTTTCTATTTCCCTATCGGCGTAGGATGGTAATGTGAATATGAATCGGGAAAAGATTTCTCTTCTTCAAATCCAAGTAGGAAAGTGAATAAACATGAAAAAAATCACCATGAATCGCGATTGGAAATTTAAGGGAACAATTCATTCCCGCGGAAATTTTATTCGCAAATTTATAATAAATTTAAATTATGAAGTTGGATGATAGTCCAAATGAATCAAATGCACTACAGTGATGCGTTTCCGAAAAGGCCCTTATTTAGTGTGAAGAGAGCGTTCGATCGAGATTATTCAAGAGCTTGCGTAAACATGTAAGTGCTAAATAACAATTATTAAAAAATGGATCAAATATTTTTAGGTCAACCAGATTGAATAAGCAGCAACTGCAACACTTGTTGGACTTAATGGATGATAATCTGAAAATATTTTGCGCTTTTTTAAGGAGGAGAGAAGAACCTCCAATGATTCTAGCAGAGATCTGAAGATGAGTTGATTTCTTTGGGTTCACCAAATAAAAGCATTACTTAGTCGAAACAGGTTAATTTGCATGGACAATAAAAAATGAAAAATAACACAAGATACTTTAAAATTTCAGGTGTAATATGACCAAAAATTTGCAGTACTAAAAGGGTACATATGAAGGCCCCAACAGGAGACATCAGTTTTCGTCAGCAGAGTAATCTATAGATGGTGTGTATAGATCTATAGATTGCTTCTAATTGTGGTTTTACATGTAAATAATTTGTATTTATTTACATGTACAAATAAGCATAAAAGTTCTAGTTGATTAAACCAACTTATATTTAACGGGTGAATCATCGTGAGGTTTGATTTGTAATGTAAAGTAAATCACATCCAAATACGATAAGCCAAGCTACTGAGAACAACGACGAATCGATTAGTCACGGTCTTCTTTCTCATAGAACACCATTTTTCGTAATACAGCTGAACAATTAGAAGATGTTGTTGTGATGTGAGTCTTTCCATGATGACTTGACAAACGATACTGAATAAAAATGACAAAGTAGTTTGATAGGAGTCATGCGTGATCTGTCAGAAAAGCCTATTGAAAATCAAACCGCACGATGAATCACCCGGTACATACTCTGACCCACAGTGTCCTAATTCTCAACATGCTCAAGGCGCTGAAAATGCTCCTTGCTTTTATATTTATAAAACAATTGTGAAAACATTACCTAGTAGAAGTTATAAAGCACATTTGCGTGTTAGGTATCACAAGGGGTGTGGCAATCTGGTCCATGTAGACAAAAATCAAATTTAAAGTATTCCGATTCAACCTCGATTGGAGAAATTTATGTGGTACTAGTTTTTTGTTTTTTTTTTTGTTGTGAGTACAAAAACATTTTAAAATAAAAAATTCATTGTTTTCTTTTATTAACCTAGGATCTTGACCATTTGTGTGGGACGTACCAGAAGGGGTGCCTCAATATTAATACATATACCCTGACAAAAAAACTGACTGACAATTTTTTCGAAATCGCGTTTTTTACATAATCCGATAGAGATTATGGATTACATCGGATTATTTTGAAATTAAGAAAACGAAATTCTCTTACTTCCACGGAAATGGGCAATACTTCTACATTTATCAATAGATTATAGACATTGTTTTCTTCGTTAGGACGCTAGTTGTTCAAATAATAAAAATAGAATGATGATTTCTAAATAAAACGATTTAATAATCCATTTTTCAATAGTTTGGCGACTGATCCAACCTTTTCCCACAGAATTACCTTTATTTTAAGATGTAATATCCTAAATACTAAAAAAGGTATGTCGGCATAAATTGAAATTTCTAAAAAAAAATTAAAACAAAATCTATATTTTTCGAGTTTAGGACACCATAATACACAATAAAAATTGTATTTTCAGTACAATTAGTGTTGATAGAGGGTTATTAAGTACAAAATTATTACTAAATCGTTCTGCTCATATGACACCTTTCGTAGAAACATTTTTGGGTTGTTCTTTTGACAAATGTATTGATCTACCTTCTCTTTTAATGTTGAACAAGATATACAAAATCAATGGCCAATATTTCTAGTTAGAACATTTACTTTAACACGTTCCACTCGATCTAAACAGCTAATTATGATAGACCATTATCTACAAGTCATTCCAAGTTAGAGTAACCCGTGTGTTTAACAAACTACCTGTTAATTTAAGGACTATTAATATGTCATGTGTAAGATCCTTCAACTCTTACAATCTACCGATAGATTTTGAGTAGTAATATAAGTGTTATAATGGTATATACAATATATATAAAATATAGATTTTTAGGTGTTTTTTTGTTCCTTGTACTTAACAATATAATGATATAAAATCGAGTAGGCATTCTTATAACAATTATTGTTATGACTAATTGTTTATTATTTAGTTATTAATTTATGTTAATTTTCAGTTTAAAATGCATATTTATTTTTATTAACATGCTATTTGTTTGTCAAACCTTGCATACCGATCCTACTGGATGGGATCTCCAAACCTTATGGAAGTAGTTTGAATTATTATTAGCAGTAATTAGTTTAAATCATTTAATATATGTAATTTCCTGAAGAACATTGCAATTCAATTATAATCGGTCGCTTGGCATAGAATTACAAAGAAATAAATGAAATGAGATGAAATAAACATATTAAATTTATATATCGTAAATATATGAATTCATCTAATATTCAATAAAATGCTTTATCACAACAACATCGAGTTTAACTCGATTTCCAAAAACTTGCAATGCTGATCCCATTTGAAATCAAGTTCAGCTAGATTTCGCCGTCAGAACGGCTATATCGTTAAACGAAAACCAACATGACTTCCCTGGTTTTTAGGAGTCATTTATAGTTTGATTATGTTTCTTGATAATTTATATTTTTTCATATTCTCCTGAACGCATAAACGGCAATAGCTTTAGATTGGGAAACAAATTTAAAATATATCTCCAGTTACACAAAATCTAGTGCCACGTTAATCCCAACCTCACCTCTTTAATCACCAATCTAAATGCAATTGCAAACCGCAAAATGTCAATAGAAGAAAATCTCGTAGTCGTAGTAATAATAAGACTTCAATTTAACCTGAAGTTTATAACTCACCATATAAATAAATATTTGTTTTTATTTGAATTTATTTTACTTAACGGACAAAAGCATCAACTAGTTTGATTCATTCACAATCGTTGAATTGTGCCGATGTTGGGTATTTATAAATTGAATGAACAGAGAATTGAGAATTTATTTTTAGAATCCACTATACAAACAGTATCCAAAAAAAAAGAAAAATTGGAAATTCATTCTCATTCAATATTTCTGCTTTGGGGGTGGTAGACAAACACATCGTACATCTTTTTTGTGGTTATTTAATAAAGAACTATTCCAAAGTTGTAAAATAAAACTTAAGACATAGATAATACTATTGAAAATGGACAACTCGGATAATACGTATCAGCAAATTTGCAGTACCCGCACTGTACAATCGGACAAAAAGGGTTTCTTCAATGAATTCTATTTGGAGGTAAAACAATCATGTGGTGAAAAATGGCTAAAGAATTATTTCGGTGGTTTGAAATCGAACGAAGCACGTATTCTGTCAATATTCAGTGATCGCGAAATATGTGATCCCGTTCTGGGTGTATTGGAAAATGTGGTGCCGGTATTTAAGCTGAAAGACGCCCTATTCTCGTCGCAACGCCGGCTGCAGGCTGACAAATATCATTTATTGTGGACGTCGTCGAAAAACAAAGAGGAGTTGCAACAGGCCTTGGCATTGGCCAATTTGTCTGTTATGAGAGCCCCCGCCAAAGGTGAGAGAGACAAGAGTGCTTTGATGCACGTGTAACGAAAGAAATCAACAGGTTTGTTTATATTGCACAGTAGTGCAATTCATTTCCGGCACATTGCTTAGTTTTGACCTCAGCGAAAGCAATTGTAAAAGGAAAGAAAGTTCCTTTTACATTTATTTTATTGGACCTGAGGAAGAGAATATACATGTGTAACTAGAGATCGTATCTAGAAAAACGGTGTAGTCAATTTTTCATTTGGCGATCCTTTCTCCTTTTTACAGGACTTTTAATTTCCAAGAGATTTAGACGTTTAAATAATTTATTTTCAATGATCATGGAAGAGAATAACATCTGTAAAAAATACTTTAAATTTAATGATTCTATCTGTATTAGTTTAGTATCAACAACAAGTTCAAGGGGAAACCCCTTATTTATTTAATTTATTAATTTTTTACTATTTAAGGGAAAACTTAAAATGGTTGTTAGTGCTAAGCTAATGCATATAGAGGCAAGCAATTTTTAGTGTTTCTAAATAGACATTTTATCTTTCATTTGATATACATATCGTCTGTGTATGACTCTCAGATGTATGGAAATAAATTATTAAGAAAAATATATCCTTTGGAAATTAAAAGTCCCGTAAAAGGAGAAAAAAGATTACCAAATGAAAAACTGAGTACATAATTTTTCTACATATTATCTCTAGCTTCATTTGTATATGGTCTTGTTCAGGTAAGTTCTGTCGCACGGTGTAATCTGATATAAATAGATTTTAAAATTTTAATAATTCCCAGTTCCACAGCTCTCAAAGAACTCGAATTTCTGCGAAATTACTTTTTATTAAACTGGGATTAATTATATGAATATTGGACTAGGATCGAGTCTAAATCAGTGTAACATTACGGTCTTAATCTGTGATAATTTTTAAATAGTTTCAATGTTAACTTTTTCTGAGTATAAAAGTTCAATTTCGTCTGAGACGAAGGGTTCGTTTAAATTGAAGGCGTCATGAATTGAGTATTCTACATCGCAGGAATCAAAACACACTTAATAAACAATGATATCCTGTGTTCGTCTCACACGAATTAGTCTTTTTAGAAATCCACTGTATGTCTTGCTTCAGAGATCGGACAATATTTATGTGGTCATGACAACTAATCCTCTCTAACTTTATTCTAATTCCTAGGTGTTGATAAGCAAATCGATGAGGGCCTAACTTTGGCCTTAGCCTTAAGATCCCGAGCTGTCATTCTGATTGCTTTGGGAGAAGGAGAAGCGGCTCTGAGTGATTTGAAATTAGCAGCCACGGCTGGTTTGGATTGCAAAAAAAGTGTCGACTACTACATCAAAATGGCCAAGGCATATGCATGTAAGTTCAACTGCCATTTGGAACATAGCCGATATAAACGATTTCGATTATTTTGTGTATAGGCATGGGTGAAGTAGGACGAGCTGAGATCTCTTTAAAATTGGCCGAAAACTTTTCCGGCGGTGGCAGTGCCCTAATCGATGCCTGTCGCCAGGAACTGCCACAGGTTAAGGCGATCCAGAAGAAGGAAAAAGCAGCCGCCCCTTCCTTGACTCACGGCGAAAATGACGACTTGAAAGGAGCCTCCAGTATAGTGAAGTTAGTGGAAACCAAGGAAAAGGGTCGTTTTATAGTGGCCAATAATGAAGTGAAAACTGGCGATGTGGTATTGTGTGAAAACCCAGTAGCCGCATGTTTGTTGCCCGCATTTTATGGCAGCCATTGTCATCACTGTTTTACCAAGTAAGCTGGAGGAGCGTGCATTATTTTAAAAGCTCACTTCATTGATATTATTCACTTCTTTCTCAGATTATCTACCCCGGTTCCATGTTTAAATTGTTCAGGTGTAGCTTTTTGCTCAGCCCAGTGCATGGGAGAGGCCTGCAACACCTATCATCGATATGAATGTCAATTCATGGATTTGTTTATAGGTGAGACCTTTAAGCCGGATATTGGTGCAACATATCAGTTAATCTTCCAATTTTCAGGCTCCGGCATGTCAATTTTATGTTACATTGCTCTTCGTGTCTTCACACAAGCCAAAGATGTGGAAAGTGCTCTAAATACCGCCACCTTGCTCTATCAAAACCTCTGTACTCACGAAGACTCCCGACAGGCTGACGACTTGTTACAGCGTGCCCTAATGTCAGCCTTCCTGCTGAGATGTCTGCAAAAGGGTAACTACTTTGGACGACGTAAAACCGAGGGTGTTAACCCCACCGCGGCAGAACTGCAAGTAGGCACTGCTCTCTTGGGTCTATTGGAGGTGCTTCAATACAATGCCCATGAAATCTATCAAACGGTAAGCACGGACAAACATCTTTTCGAGGGCTCTAAAGTGGTTTATATTGGCGCCGGACTTTATGGCACCGCAGCGTATTTCAATCATGAGTGTTGGCCTTCAGTGGCAAGATACTTCGTGGGCAAGAAGCTGGTGTTGACCGCAACCAAATCACATCGAGCCAATGAAACGGTGGCCGAGAATTATGGACCAGTATTCATTAAGGCCAATTTGAAGGAACGCCAAAGGGCCTTGAGGGCTCGTTACCTGTTCAATTGTAATTGCATGGCTTGCCAGGAAAATTGGCCGACCTTGCAGAAATTGGACAAGCAAGTACGATTTTGGTGAGTATGAAAAAAATTGGCAAAGAGAGATACATAGTATGATGAACTATCTTTCCACTGACTAGGTGTCCCACGGCCAATTGTAATAACATTTTACAATTCCCCAAGGATCTAAGTAAAGATGTGCGTTGTTCTCGCTGCCGCAAAAATGTTTCCCTAAAGGAGAGTGTGGCCAAAATGATGAAAATCGAGGAGCTATACCGTGAAGCAGCTCAAAATATGCAAGACCAGAAACTCGAAGAGGCAATCGATATGTTCAAAGAAGGCATCGACATGTTTTTCCAAATTGCTGTCTTGCCACACAAGGACACTTTGATTGCCCAGAATTCGTTGACGAAGTGCTTGGCTGTTCAAGCAAAATAAACTGGAATTAATGTAGGATCTTCTTTTGTATACAATTTTCAATAAAACAATGTCATAGAAAAGTATTTTGGTTTAGAGTTATTGAAAACGCGAGATATGAGATTTCTGCCATAGTTCAAAGTATCAACTTTTTGAATATATTCAAAAGTGGCTATGAACCATTTTCTCGAATATGAGTTGTTGATGCCAAACTGTTCTCTGATTCTCAAAGTGGCTATGAACTTTATGTTCTTAAAATTATAAATAAAATAGTTAAAAAATGGAGCAGCATAAAACCAAAGGTTGTAATTCTCCACAACGATTTTGTTTAAAACCGTTTTCTAGAGTTATAGAGTCGTTTTGCATCCCAAGTTATCAGGCTAAAATAGGATAAATGGGCTATCAAATCGAACATTGTGGAAAGTATATTTAGAAAAACCCACGTAACGTTATATCATATTGATAATACCAAAATATTTTTTTTTGAATATGAATCTTGAATAGAATATAAGCAATTTTGTTCTTTTTTTCAACTTCGCAACAGACTTCATATAAATTACAAGCGACATTGGATCGTAATACAAAACAAAAAGTTCAGTCGGATCCGTTGGCTAGATCTTGAGAAAATCATAAAACAAAAATGTAATGATTGAAAATCATTTTAACCACATATCCCGCGAAAATGAAAAATTTCCAAAAATATCCAATTTGTATTTTTTGTTTACCGTTCCAGTTTTTGTAAAAAAATGGAAAAAGGGATAAATATGGCACCATTCTAACGAATGAAGCTGGAATCTTTAAATTCGGTGTGTACATTCCAGAAAATGTCAACATTTCATTAAAAACGTTACAGAGTTTACTAAATCTTATTTATATATTTGGGCATTAATGGCTATGTGTTTTTCAACATTCATAGTGCTCATTTTTTAAACATGCAAATGTGGCTATGAACCATAAAACCGCGAATAATAGGATGAAAATTTTGAAAAATGTTTAATCATAACAACTATTAATCATCTTTAGATGATACTGTATGATATGATTAATAATTACTCTTAAAATAAGGGAAAACTTGTTTTTTCGCTCTCCAACAATTTCCAGTCACCCCACGAAAATAAAGTTTGAATTGTTTAATGATGATTTGCAAAATATTTCGGTCAAGCCGTCTGTGAGCTAAACGATCCCGATAGCACTACTATTTTAAAATTATTAAAAATAAATAGCTGCAGTCAATACCTTTCGGATGATGCCTATATGATGAACATCGGAAGGAAATTGACGCCACAGCGTTCATTTTTGTAAAAAGAGTTTGAAAATATTAGCTCTGGAAAACCATCATTATAATTATTAAATTATTTCATAAAAATGAAGTCAGTGACGTCATTTATCGTCCGATATTCATCATTTAGGCATAATTTATTTTTTAATAACCCTAACTAAATAATGTATATAATCATAATAAATCAAAAAATATATGTGATAAATAAAAATCATTCAAAATTGAAGTTAAAAATCATATAATTTATTGCTAAAAAGAATGAAATTTTGGATTTATTTTGTATGTGTAAAGTCATTATTGACATACTGTATTTTCCAAAACACTTTTTACAAAATGTTTCCAAGAAATATGAGTTTTTAGCTGTCACTTTGAAAAACCAGAATAAATCAATATTAACGTCCGATAATACGACCAATCAGTTAATCTAAGACAAGAAAAAAAATATATATGAAGTGCTTCCTAATGTATATTGGCGTTAATTTCTACAGAAGATCAGATTGATTGATTCCCCGTAAAGTAACCGTATTAGATATACAATTAATAATTTAAATAAAAACATATTTTTTTAAATTATAAAAAATCGACGATTTTTTTTGTGAAAAACATTACGATTTTTTCTTCATAAAAAAATCTATAGAAAAAAAATTTGAATAAAAATTTAATTTTTTGCTCAAAATAAAAAATAATTTTTTCACATTGTCACCAACTACAATTTTCAAAAAAATATTTTGTGTTGAGTTTATTGGACCTAGCCTCGATAACCATAATTTTGACTTACACTGGATAATTATCCAGGCTAAGTCAAACATTTTTAACACAAAATTATTTTTTCAAAATTTGTTTTTACACACACATTGATATTGCTTTTGACGACAATTTTAAAAAAAGAATTTTTTATTTCGAGTGAAATTTTAACATTTTATTTAGATTTTTGTTATCGCAGCTTAGTTATCCAGTTTTAAAGAAAAACAGCACTAATATTTATCCAACAGTTTGATTTAATTATGGAACGAGATAAATAAATCGATAACAACAGCGTTGTCTTCATATGTAGAATATATAGTATTTCTAGATAATCTCTGTCTATCTAATCCGAGTAGAAACCCAAACCCTGCATAAATTCCTCCCATTGTGAATTCTTCGTGGGCTTACTGTGAATTATTGAAGCACCAGCTGGTCGTAGGGCTGCCAATATTTTTATATTCACCACAAGTCCAAGCAAGTAATTTTTCATCCTCAATCCCCATTTCTTATGTTAACGACATATTTTATGATAAATATAACAAATAACTGACCTTACCGTTTTCCTTGTTCGCTTCGGTTGGAGTAATAGAAAAATACTTTAAGTATGTTAGTAATAATGTAAGAATGACTAATGTTAGCTCTTAAGCGCATTTAAATATTGTATTAAGGACATCGAATTCAATAAAGCAAGCTTCGGTTGGAGGAAATGTGAAGCGTTTTAATCGTACTATATATATATATATCATTAGCCCAAACCCAAAAAACTATTCCACATTTCTACAACCACAAGAATATGTAATATTCCGCAGAATGGCAACAACGAATAACATTTGCCGGTTTGTTGTTAGTTTTGACAGTCACTCAATAGACGGCGGGCTTGGTGTTGTTAATTTCTGATAGTTATTGCAAATTAAATTTATTAAAAAGTCGTAAAGAATGATAAAAAGGCCGAAACCTGGTGAAACGGAGGAAGATATCCTGCGAATGCAGCAGGAATTTCTTTCGGAGAGGGCAAAGAATCCCAAAATGCAGCCATCAGCACAGATTGTGAAATTTGAAAAGCGTGAGTACACATTGGCAGACAAAGAAACAGAATGAATAAAACCATGCTCCTATTACTCCATTGTAGAGCCAAAACAATCCTTATTTGCCAAGTCTCGACAGCAACAATTGTTGGCCAGTGAGGCTGCAGTTAAGGCAACAGACACTGAAAGTTCCAAGTTAATCTACAAAGAAATACATGAGAAGATTGTGGGCGATGGTGGCTCCACTAAAACTATAACTGACATTGTAATGGGTGATATTGTGGAAAAGACAGTGGTTAAGCCCAAACCTCAAAGTACTATGGTCCAAGTAGAAACTGCTGCATTTCCCAAAATACAAAAGCTTTCAATCAGTGCCACCAACTTAAAACCAAAGGGCAAAAGTATTTTTGCTCAAGCTTTGGACAAGAAAAAAGAACAAACTGCAGACGAACCGGAACCTATGGAATTGGGAGAAAATGATATGGAGGATAAACGCAATAATTTGAATGATTTATATGGCAGAGCAAGTGTCATTGTCGAGGACACGCAGGCGGCTGGAGAAATTCACAAAGCAAATATGAATTTGCTTTGCAAAATGAAAGAGGAGGAGATCATGTCCGAACGGAAGAAACTAATGGAGTCTATAGGTAAACAGTGATGATTGTTATGATTAGATACTTAGACCTCCGTACATCTGTGGCCTTATTTAAGTTTTAAAATGAATAATAGCATATTAACGCCCAAAGTTTCTGGCACTATACAGGTGTGCTAATATGAGGACAGAGGGAGGACATTATATATACTGTTTCAGTGGCGGAAGAAACATTGCCATTCAGCCCGTTTAAGACATGCATTAGAGAGATTCCACATTTATTTCCCTTGAAATTTTTACTTCGAAACAAAATATTTAATAAACTATCAACATTTGTCTCTTAGATCCAGCAATTGTTGCTTTATTGGCAAAGAAACGACAAGAAAAGGCACAGCAGCTAAAATCACCACCACCAGCCTTGAAGGCAACATCCCAAACTTTGGAAATTCCGACGACTATCGCGTCACCTCCCACGTTAACGCCAAAAGAGGAAAACCTTAATACATTACCTCCGTCCAACGCAGCTGTAGAAATTCTACAACGCTCTACAGCCGAACAATGGATACACTTTGATGTCGTTGAAAAGGACAAATTAGAATGGATGCGCGATATACCTCTGCAGTCAGCAAAACTAAAACCTGGTCAAAAATTTGAAGCCCGCTTCGATTGGAAGGGTGTTTTATTGCCCTATACTATGGGTGACATTAAACAAGCTGACGCTGTTGAAAAAGACGATCGTGAACTGTATTTACATGGCGATGAACCTCATCGGCCGGGCTATACTTTGCAAGAACTTTTCCGGTTGGCCCGTTCTAATGTAATGCAACAACGGGTAACAGCATTTAGTGCAATCGCCGGAATGCTGAGCATATACCAGCAGGGTTTTTACGATCAAGTCTTGGAATTGCCCATAAGCAAAATATTCTTTTTGCTCAGATTCGGGTTTGATGATAACACCCCGGCCATGTTGGAGATTGTAGGCAAAGCTTTGGCCTATTTGTTTTACAATGAGACGGATGAGGTAGAATAATGAATTTTAATTCAATCATCGCCATAATTCATTTCTATCTTTCAGACCCTTTTGGATTTCTCTTATGAGAATCCTGGTTGCCAATGGCAGCCATGCATGGAAGTTCTAAGCTTAGATACAAATGCCGATGATGATATCACATCAATTGAACATTTACAGAAGCAAATGCAACAGCTGCAGATGTCTTTTAAAGGCGCGGCTGCAACCATTAAAGCCAATGTCGAAGAAAACGAAGAGGAAAGCAAAACATCCATGAGCGACTTTCAATTGGCGGAAACGGACCTAATTGATTGCCTTCTGCGGACAAATATTTTGCAAAGAATTTAGTACGTTTGAGCATTTTACATTTTTGATATAATTTGTGTATCTCTTATCCATTTTGGACGAAATTGTTTCTAAAACATTCATCGTTTTCTAATTTCAGTTTCATTTTACAATCTGTTCGTCCAGACAATAGCACAGTTTCTTCTTGTTTGAAATTACTCATACGTTTGGCGAGATCTGGTAAAGAAGCGGCCGTTCAAATTGTCAACAATGATGACTTAATGCATTGCATTTTTGACAACTTTTTACCTGGTCTGGAGAAAGTAGGTAAGTCATTGAATTATCTGTCCTATAAATGCCATTTTGTGGCTGCGACTGAAGATTCTCAAAGTGCTGTAGAAAAATAGTATTGTTGCCCATAGTTTTGACGTACGTTAAAGCACCTCTCGTATCTATATAGAGCTGTAAACATAGAATATTTAAGCAATTTTCTTTACTTTTTATAGACACTTCTCTTCAAACACCACCATTCTATAAATATCCGCAATATTTATGCCTGAAACTTATGAGAGTTCTGGTAGCCTGCAATCTAAGTATAGCTGTGAAATTAATCAATTTCAAATTAATTGATATCTTGGAAAATTACTTATTTAACAGAGAAGATATAAAGGTAATAAACAAAACAAGACTTCTAAATTACTTTTCTAAATTACAAACTTTATTTTATTTCTTTACAGGGTAATCTGATTAAAGTACAAATCGAAGCTTTACGCTGTCTAAGATGTTTATTATTTCTGCGCATGGAAAATAATACAATACACAAGTAAGTGCTGCTATTCTCTAATCGAAGAGAAAATCTAATTTATCTGTTAATAATATGGGATTGTTTTCCACGTAACATTGCATCGTATTGTAGGCGATTTTACATTTGTCATCTCCCGCTATAAAATTAACACACACACACATATAGTAATGATGATTTTGCAAATTAGGAGAAAAACACATGTTTACCTTTCGTGCCACAAGCCTCTACTAGTTTTGTTATCATTGGATGCAATTCTTCCGGTAGTACCTGTAACATATTCTCTAAACGCATGACATTGCCTTCATCTATCTGTATAAAGATTGGGGTGGGGTATATTAAAAAACCATTGTTTTAATAATTAATTGTAATTAAAAGTACTCACGATTCCCATTATATCGAATAGACAGTGCAAATAACATTCGAAATTAGCATCGTTCGGTAATTTACCTCCTAAACTCCCCCTGATAACCTCTGGAAGGGTTTAGAGAAAGAATTGTGATACGAAATTTTAGTTGTTTGATCAGTGAAGAAGGAGCGATGTGATCGGAGAGGATATACTATAGAGATCATGTTAGAATCGAAACGATATTAAGTGAAATTTTTAAATATTTAATTTTGTTTGCACGACTTTTAAATGTTGTAGAATTTATTTGTTAATTTAAATAAGAACTTATAACAAAATAACAAAAATTTATAACTCTTGGTAAGAGTAAATGTCTAAGTATCCCTAGTATATCCTCTCCCAATCACGACTTAGTGTATTTTACCAAATATACTTACCATCCGAGGTATTAGTTTGATTTTGACAGCGTTTATGCAACTTTTTAGCATGCTTTTTAAGATGTTCGGGAATTTCCAACTAGAAATACAAATTAAAGTATAAAGTCTTATTATAATACACCAAATGGTTTGTGACTAAATAGAAAAGGCAACTTTATTAGAGTTTTTGCAAATTTTAATTATTAACTGACTCCACTTTTTTTGCATTTGGCGGACTTGCGCCGGCTGAATAATTCTAATTTCTTCTGCAAATTTTCAAGAAAAAATTCCACACTGCGAAGGTGAAAAATTAATTTTGTCGTCCTTCTTGGCAATTAATGTAACACGTTTTAATTTCTTTAAGAAACATATTTAATTACATCGATGTTTTACACATATAAATAGTAAGAAATCAAGCAGTGATGGACATTTGTGTGGTGGTGAATATTCCTAAATGAACTATTTTTAGGTATCAACATGAATGAATTATGAAGAATAACAAATAATAAATAAAAGAGGTGGACTGAAAATGATAGTAACGATTTCCCTTCTGGTAATGCGAGTGAATCTAACCATGACAATACTACTAAAATTTGATTTAAAGAAGTTACGGCAGAAGATGGCACGTCTAAGCAACAGAGAGCGAAGACTACCTAATTTTAATTATATCACGGCATTCAAAATCGAGAATGTTATGATCGAAAAGGGTTTTTAATAATAAAAATTTCATAAATTTCTACCGAAATTAGTTCGAATATACAATATTCTATTTGTTTTCGTTGGCAACTAATACTTCTTTTGCAAAAAATAAATTGATATTGATCGTAACTTGTAGATATTGGCATTCTACCTTATACGCAAAACCTAATAAATAAATATTTCCCCATTTAGAAAGTGAAATTCTGCAAATGACCTTAATTGGAGGAGTGTAACGAGTAAATACAAATTGTTTCACCCACCGAAAAGTTAATGTATCTTATGATAGCATTCATGGGTCCAGAATCTTAATTTTTAGATAAGGAAGTGAATCAGCTGCTACGTCAGCACTTGAAGACGTTTTACCAACAGTCGGAAAATGTTCAGTTTCAGTTTGATGCCGAAATCCAAGAAAATAAAATATCATAATTAGTCGATATTAAAACCACTCAATATCGTTCCATGAATGATTCCTGAATGGTACAGCGATATTCTTGTTTTAGAACATGCTGACCTAACATATGGTTTAAAGCCAAGAAACGCAAAGCTTCTGAGTATTTCCTATAAAAGATACGGTAACGGAAACTGTTTTAACACTGTTAGAAATAATTTTTACTATGCATTTTGTAATTTATCGGCCAATAGGCTTACTACTAATAAGGTACCATCAATTAAACGACTTAAGAAAATTATTTCGAAATGTCAGACTTGGAAGAAAGTACAAATAATAGAATTAAATGGTGATTTCCCAGGAATCGAATATTTATTTTTGTAGAAAATTGGAATAGTAGAATGTAATATGATGAAGATAATATTATCAACCTTACCGCTTAACTGCTTAGAATTCTGATACATGTGATTAAGATATATATTATCCACTAGAATTCATGGAGTGATATCGTGATAAGAGATTTGTACTGGCAACAATTAAAAAGGATATATACAAACAAATTAATAAAACTATGCAACAAAAAAGAAACATTTTATTTCAAAGCATTCATGCATGTTGATTCATAAAATCAACAAAAAAAAATCATGGATATTTTTTTAAATTTGTGACTAAAATTAAAAAAATTCGTCGTAGGTATCTTTAATATTTGTACTCTCATTTTGGATATATTGGTCCCATCGCACCCGGTTATATGTTTTATGAAAGGTAATTATGATGTCTACAAATGTTGCCAATTGCACTTCCACTCAGAAATAGTGGTTTAGGAACAGTCTTCAAAAGTTTGGGGAAAAAAGTATTTTTCCAAAAAATTTTAATAGAAATTTTAAAATAGAAAAAAATTGGAAAAAGTATTTCGTTTTATTTTCTAATAGCAAAAAAACAAGGTTAATATGTAAACAAATTATGGATAAATGATTTTTTTTTGAAAAAAAACGTGATTTATTAATTTTTGTTTAAAAAGCGCGAAAATTCCATATACAAATTAGATGCAGAATATCTTATTTTAGTTTGTAAAAGCTGGCATCTAAATTTTGTTCTATTTTTTATAATTATTTCGTTACAGCAAAAATAGATTTTTTTTCGAAAAAATCACAATCCCAAGTTTTTGGGTCTGTTCGTCTAAACCACTGTTTCTATGTGAAAGTGTTATTTGCAACATTTGTATACATCAAAATTTCCTATAATTGAACATAAATATATGAACGATCGGATCAATAAAATCCAAAATGAGAGTACTAATATTGATGGTACCTACGACGAATTTTAATTTTAAAATTAAAAAAAATGTGTTGATTATATGAATCAGCATGCTTCAAAGCAAAAAAATATTTTTTTTTTCGGCTTGAGCATAAAATTCCATAGTATAATTGGATATGTCGTGGCCGACTGTGGTAACGAAAGATAAAGTGTTTGCCTGTACTGAACAATGGGGCAACACATCATCGAATGAAGCCGAACATGCTGCATTAAGCATAGTAACTTTTGAAACAATCTAGCTACAAGTTCTTATGCACGATCTTAAAGACCAGCCAGAGGTTTATTAGATTGCCATCTAACATGAGAGTAAATGAAAGTAAACGTTGTTTTTTAGTGAAAGAAAAAATAAGTGTGTAACAAATTAAAACTTAAAAGTCATCATCGTCTCATGGCCAGAAAAATCTGATATTTTACTAATTTGCATCTAAATGTTTGCGGTTCAGGAATTTCTTGCTATTAATTCGATTGGTGTGTTTTATAGACATATTTAGCATTGCAGAAGATTTAGAAAATTCTGATCAGCTTTTCTTCTGATTTAATATTGTGCATAGATAGTAAGCCTTTATTTGTATGATAAATTACAATGACCACAATTTTCACTATCTACGGTTGGAGGTCCACCAAACCGTACACACAAACTGACATTTTCGACAGACTTATTGGAAAGGGAGAGTAACAATTATGATAATATTCCAAAAACCTCTCTATTTAGTAGTAAGTCCTTTGTTTGCGGATTTCAACTCACAGCACTATTTGTGATAATACAAATGATTAGTATTAAACCGAGCACTGTACAATTAAACAATTTCATGTTGATCACTATTTGCCGTTTGTTTGCTATGGCTATACTTTCCAAATAAGTTACGATAGGTAGTCCGACTAAGTTTCGCGGATAAAATGAAAGGTACATGAATCTACCGGCAAGCTTTTATATAGCACTACTTACCATTATGACAAATGATTTAGCATTTTTTTCTTTCAACTATTTCAATTCTCTCACAGTTAATTAAATAAAATTTTGTTTTGTTTTTCCACCAAAAGGAAATTTTTACACGCCTTTCGTTACATGCTCGATTGGCATTACAACCATGTCGCTTACGAAGAGGGCGGGCCATTCTTGATACGCCAGCACGCAGCGGCTGTGCTAGCAACGATTGCCAGCATCAGCAGTCCAGTGGGTTCAGAAGTAACGGCATTATTAGGTGACATATTGCATGATTGCTGTTGCAATTGGTTTCATAAGGCCACGCGTTTTGGTGTGAAAGAGGTAAGTAAGTACATGGTGCGGCCAGTTGACTACGATTCTATGATTTGAATTTTTCTGGTGTCGCCCTGACAAGATGACATATTTATTATTAATGTGTCATTTTTAACATATTAATTGATATTTCTAAACCTATTCTATTTATTAATTACTTTCCAATTTCAGTTTTCGCAGGCGACTTTATTGAGTTCATGTTTAAATGCTGTGACATGGTATATACGCCATACGGATACAGCACGCTATCAGAATTTTATTAACAAATACTTGAGTGAATTTATCAAATCGGAAAGCTTTGTCAAATTCATTAATACCATAAGGTGAGTTGGTATAATGATATGATTGCGTTCTTATGTAAGCAGTAAGTCACTATTTCACCATGTCTTGTAAAATTAGAGTTAATCAGCCAGATTTATAAAGAGTGATTTTTTTGAGGTTAGGATTTTCATGCATTAGTATTTGACAGATCACGTGGGATTTCAGACATGGTGTCAAAGAGAAAGATGCTCAGTATGCTTTGACATTTCATCATGAATCGTCTTACAAACGAACAACGCTTGCAAATTATTGAATTTTATTATCAAAATGCGTGCTCTGTTAAGAAAGTTCATTGCGCGCTTCCATTTTATGGTCAGTTTAATCGACCCACTGAAGCGGCTATTCGGGCTATTGTGACTAAATTTCGCACCCAATTTACATTGTTGGACATTAAACCACCAACACGCTTACGTAGAGTGCGAACTGAAGAAAATATCGCAGCTGTATCGGCCAGTGTTAGTGATGACCACCAATTTTCGATTCGTCGCCGTTCGCACCAATTGGGTCTCTGTTACTCAAAAACGTGGAAATGCCAAAATTGGACTAAGCGGATGGACCACCTAAGACGCAGCCGCGGTCAACATTTAAATGAAATTATCTTCAAAAAGTAAATGTCATGGACCAATCTAACGTTTCAAATAAAGAACCGATGAGATTTTGCAAATTTTATGCGTTTTTTTTTTTAAAAAGTTATCAAGCTCTTAAAAAATCACCCTTTATGTATAACTATTGGTTATCTCTAACAAGATTTAAGTTAAAATATGTTAGGGTATTATCTTTTACTTTTAACTGCATAATTTGTAAAGAATCAAACATTTGTTTACATATTTTCGACCATAGTAAAAAATAATTAATTTATAGAATCCGCTCGCTCAAAGAATCCAACATTGACTGAAATCCGACCCAACAGCATATTTACTTAAGAAAAATGCAATCGAAAAACTTCCTTTGAATGTCAAAAATATTCGAATACTTTTCTAAGTAATTGGACTTAATATTATTTCTGTATTTTTCAGTTCATCTTCCATAGTTCTGCGTGAGTCTGTCGACCGACGCACGATCCACAATCCCTTGCCCAATGTCGGTTCGGTAATAATGAATGCATATGGGCCTCAGCTGGTAATAACACAGACTTATCCCATCTATGTAATCACTTCGATATGGCGTCTAATGGAATTACTTTTGGAAAGAAGAGAAAAACAGTTGTTTGATACGCTACTACGGCCCGAAATACTAGAACCATTAGTTAACTTTCTGCGCAGTTTAAGCTCAAAATGCAATGGATATTTAGCCACGAATTTCTTTGCTAAGATGGAAATGAAATTGATATTTAAACTTATTTGTTTCGAGGGATTCAATGAATATTTCAAGCCAGCCGAAATGCTGCAAATTGTTTATAATTATTTATGCTGTTTGACAGCTGAACATATACCCGAGGTAGAGGAACTCTTTGAAAGGGTTATTTTTAACAACAAATACATCAAAGTCGAGGCCGAGACTTTAAGCAAATGGCGTAAGATATGTTTGGAATTGGTCTACACACGATATATTGTAGTGGTAAGTGGGCAAACTTATCTAAGAAATAAAACTACAATAATTTAAATTTATAATCTCTAGCCACCATCTGAATTAACGCTGTTCCTGCCTTTTAGTCAGGTTCCGATTTTACCAGCCGACTGGCCCTATTTTCAGTTGAAAATCATTTTACAGAATTATGTGGAAAATGTTCAGCAGAAAACGGCAGCTGATTTTTCAGGTAACTTTGCTTTTTGACATACTCCATTAGACGCAAAACCTAATAAATAAATATTTTCCCATTTAGAACGTGAAATTCTGCAAATGACCTTAAATTTTGTTACACAACTGGAGGAGTGTAATGAGCAAATACAAATTGTTTCACCCACAGAAAAGTTAATGTATCTTATGATAGCATTCATGGGTCCAGAATCTCAATTTTTAGATAAGGAAGTGAACCAGCTGCTGCGTCAGCACTTGAAGAAGTTTTACCAGCAGTCCGAAAATATACAGTTTCAATTTGATGCAGAATTCCAAGGTAAATCATTATTATGTCATCATTATGTCTATAAAAATTGAAGATTTTCCTTCCTCTTTACAGGCAAATGCAAATTTGAAAATCTTTTTGTTTTGTTCGTGGATCATTTTCAAGCCGCCAGTTATGGCGATGAATTATTCAGCTCCTTGGTTATGGTGCCTTTAGCACAGAAATACGACAACAAGTGGCGACGACGTATTTGGTCGGATCATGCTCCAGCCTTGCGGTTTCTTGATTGCAAGGACGATTTGGTAGGTTACTATTACTCTTTTTTCATTTACCAATAAATTCATATTTTTATTTTTTTATGCTCCTAAATTTATAGCTAATTGGTGGTTTAACTGCTTATCTAGAGCCTTGCGAGGAAGAAGAGTCGCTGGTAAAGCTATACAATGAAGCTTTAAATATAAATTTGGTGCGTCCGAACACGTTGCCATATAATATCGCCCGTCATCATCTAGACAAATTTAAAGAACGTTTAAATAAATAAGATTTCGTATAACGAAGGAAGATTTTCGACGTAAGTAATTTTCAACGTTATTAAAATGCTTAAAATATCAATCAATTTTTAATCTCAATAAAAACAAAATCATTCATTTGTAAAAATGAAGTGAAGGGCGTGGTTCCTCCCATAGGAAGTTAAAACCTATTATCGAATATATTCACTTCTATGATGCCAAGAGTGCTGAAATTTTGTGTGAGTGCATTCAGCACTAATATGCGTAGTTGTGTCAAAACTGGATGGTATTCTAAAAGTGGGCGTGGCACGTCCCATACGGAGTAAAAAATATTTTAGAATATATTCAGTTCTATAACACCTTGCGTGCTGAAATTTAGTGTGGGTGCATCCAGCATCGATAAGGGCAGTTGTGCCAAAAAAGTGCGGTATTGAAAAAGTGAGCGTGACACTACCCATACGAAGTTAACACCTATTATCGAATATAGTCAGTTTTAAGACACCTAGAGTGCTGAAGTAGCTCTAGGAAATTTGAATATTGTAAAATTACACTTTTTCTTTGAAATTTCTTTTCATTCGTCAAAAGCCGATATAGGCCTCGAAAACGGCGATTATATTCAATTTGTTTTTGGTATTTCTTCCCCTAAAAAACTATGGCACATCGCAATTTTTTTAGTATCTCAGGGACGTACCTTGATTAAATTTGGTATATATATTACTGATCAAGATAAAAATCAATATGAAACCTGATTTTAATTTTATTCCGTTGATTTTTTTTTATGATTTTAATTTTATTCCGTTGTACGGCCCAAAATAGTTTTTTATCGTAACTTTATTGTTTGTAGCCACAAGCGATACATCTCTCTATAGGTCTCGACGAGTACTGCATTTGTCTCGTAGATGTCGATACTATAATGAAGATATCACGTGCAGTAGTTTCAAACCCAAAAAATTATAAAAAATCCATGGAATAAAACCATTTAAATACCACGTTCTTTTTGCTTTGGGTGAATACAGTTTTATTCAAAAACAAAAAAGTTACGTATGATAATATATATATATATATATATTTATATATAGGCTAGGAAAAATTTAGAAAATGTAATTGTGTCAAGGTAAGCGTTAATATTCCGTATCGGAATTGGAAACTTTTTTTATGGAGACCGACCCGTTCAAATGTATATCTTTCTAAATTTATTTCCTATCTTTTTGATACAAAGTTGGAAAAAATAGATTTTTTTGTAAATTTCAACTTAAAGCGGCTATAACATTTGACTGGATATTTTTTAGTGCCATGTCGGTTTCTATTTTATCCAGAATTGTCATAGAAATCGAACAATATATCGAAATCAGATAAAGACTCTCAGACAAGATGACAAAAAATTATAATCAGATAAACTCGAAAACACCTTGTCTATGTCTGTACCAAAATGCATGGACCTAGAAGGAACAGAAGTCACAGAATTGTTTCCAAGTAAATAAATGTCCAACCAGTTGAATCCAAGACACGCAATGGCAATCTAATGATAAAATCATGCATCATAATTCACCACAAATCGAATTAGATTGTTATCAGCTTTTACCGGCTTCTCACTACTACTCGTTTCATTCTCGATTTAATTCGTTATCAAATGTAGCTTTTATAGCAGCCTTAAAGTATGTAATACTTTTATAATAGAAAACGAAAACAGAAAATAACGTGTCTCAAAAAAATTTATTGGCATCAGAAAAATCAGCAACACTAAGCGAGTAATATTAAGCTAATAAGTAATATTAAGCTAATAAGGCCTAACACGTATTGGTCAGTGGGTTTTCTTTGAAATAGTTACCGATGAATTGAATGATTTCGTTGTGCTGTTTTATGCATTTCAAGTTATCAGTAAGATTATGGGTAGACAATAAATGGAAACAATTACTTTTTTCCTTTATGGCTTTATCTATGACAACTTGCCAACTAACTCAATGTCTTCAACTACAAATCACTTGAAATTGATTGATTTTATTTTTAAATCAACTTTAATTATAGCCATGTATGATAAAATAACTGAATGAAGAGGCATACATTCATATAGTCATACTATTCTTAGAATATTGGTATTGGCAAATAAAGGTTTTTCAAGTCACGCACTGATATCTACAGTCGTTTCGTTAAATATTATGACACGTATGGTGTGGAATTTTGCAAATGCAATTTAAAGACCTGATTTCCACCACGTTTGGTTAGAGTTAACCGATAGTTATTGTAACCCAGGAAAAAAGCGAACACCCGAAAAAGTCCAAAAAAACCTGATCTTGTGATTCGGATGTTGTGAAAAATTGGATCTTCATCAATGAATTTAACATGAAGTTGTCATAGAAAAGAATATAGTTTATAACTTTCTTCTTATTGGCAGATGCTAAATGCGGAATTCGAAAACGGTCAGTAATTAATCATTTCTTTATCTTTTGATTTTTTTTGATTCGATCGATTCTTTGGTCATAGAATGGGTCCCATATAAAACTCAGAACACCACTTTTACTTTTATCAAATTGTTAAACAATTTCAAAATTCTTTTCAAGAATTACACTTAGAAATGAAATAGTTAAAATTACATTTGAAGAGAAAATTGGAATGGAAATATAAGTTAACATTAATCTTTAAAACGTAATTACGCAAAAGAAGTGGTCAACATCACACTTTATAATCATAAAATAATGGGAAATGTTTTCTAGAGTATGTGGTTTTGCGAGATCTTCTGGGTATAAAGCGCTCGCCTTTCCTCTGTGACGTCATACGAACAATTCGTATTAGGGGTATTAGGATAGTATTGAAATATTCATAATGAAAGGGTCGGGGGAAATAATACAGTTAATTTGAATTCAGTGTGCGATACCGAGGTCCCCAACCCGATGAACTACATATTTCGTTGAAAGAATTCGATGTTCGCATCCTGATCAAAAAATTTTCACCATAACTTCTGATCCAAGATGTTGTGAATATTAGACAGAATCTTCAAAGAATTGTGGCCACTCTCACGGGAGCGTAAGGTAGCGCCTTAAGGCACCTTTTTGAATGGGCAATACCAATCGGAAAGCTCTTTTACATACAGCCAGAATGATATAGATATTTGATTTATTATATTTATTCGTTTTACTCCTGTGTGAAGCTTAGGGCCGTAATATATTGATAGATTAGATTTCCAATATCAATTTCCGACATATCATCCATTTTGTTATTGTTTCCCTAAAGCTGGGCAGTCCCATAAGAAGTGCTCGACGGTTTCATCTTCCTGCTCGTTGAATTGCAGCTTCATTCATCGAGCATTGTTTCCAATTGTCCCATGACCCGTCAGCTCTGCGATTACTCTTGATATGTTCTTTATATTTTGATTTAGTTACGTAATCGTACGTTTCTTGTTATACTGAGCCCAGCTTTGGTTTGGATATGGGTTACTTCAGACAAACTGGTCAATCTGGACACGAGACAAAAGAGCAACTTGAATTTCTGAAGAGGAAAATTTACTGCATGTTTCCTTAGTTACGAAGGCTTCCACCAGAAATACGCTGCATGGAGCCGTCTGTTTATACCTCAGTCTCATATCCCATTCCCTCTCCATTCTTGAAGGGAATTTGACATCGGATGACTTTGCAGGTGTCATCTTAGGAAGTATGCAATGCTCCAGTAGTACCTATACAAGCTGATCGTTGAACACTATGTTGTGCTGCCATAATCGGCCCTACCTCACTGATATGGTGGCCAATCACAGAGGTGATTATGACATATTATGAATGTGTACATCCCCAACATTATTTTTGGCTTAAGTTCCCAGCGGCTTCCAAAGATTTTGCGACAAGTGTAGTATGTCACAATAGCTTTCATCTCTCTTGGTTCAGCGTTTCGCTTCCAGGATAGCTTTGTGTCAAGGATCTCGTTAAGAATATTCCCGATAAATCACTTTACAATACATTTTCATTGCTTGTCAATATTATTATAAAAGATAACGCGGGAGCTTCGATTTGAACTTTGTTTCTTTGTAGTTGAAACACTAGGGATATATAGTTGATACACAATTTTAATAACCGTGTCACGATTCGAACCATATGTACATATATTTTATTGAAAAACGGAAATAGGACTTGTTTTCCTCGTTAGGATGCAAGCTATTAGAAAATAAAAAATATGTGTTCTACTATTATGGGGTTTTTCGTGCCAAAATAGTTGTTTAAACAAAAATGAAACATGAAATTAACTAACATGATTTCTATAATATGGAATATTTTTTCTTTTAAATAAAATATTGGCTTAGAAACCACATCTAAAACGATAACTTGTGATTGTGTTAATGGCTTCTAAATTAGGATTTTTTTGTTTTCGTCATAATTACTAAGGAAAGTACTGTATATACCAAACCTAGGGTACCATGTGGAATGGTGGGAGTTGGCAGGTTAATGATGACTATGTACGCTTGTTTGTTCGTTATAAAACGTTTAGTATGTTTACGACATGTACATAAGTCTATTATAGCATCTTAATTAGAACATAAACGTCCTTTGCCGGCCCAAACTAACTATGGACCATTAAGACGAGCGTTGCTCTGGCAAAAGTATGCCAAGGAAAAGCCAACTTTCAATAATTAATTAAGAATGCAGCAGCAGTGGTCCCGCCAGCTACTACAACAACAACTATTAACCACTGTCATCGTTTATTCCTACATTTTTTTGGATAGACTCTGTCGACCCGAACACCATCAAGCATGAAATTTAATTAATGAAATTTGTTTTTGTAACAATTTTGTGGCTGCCGCTTGGTGATGATGGCTACGTAATCATTGAACCCTGACTCATTTATTATGAGATTGCAATGCACATCATGGCGGCGTAATGTGTACCTACATATTTCTCAAAAAAAACTGAAATTGAAATAGAAATAAAAAAGATATTGTTTTGAAATTCAATATTAATTAACACCACTTGACTCCTCTATCGTGTACCGCACCACACAGCCTCTTACCCCTTTTCTAGGCATCCGCCATTGGAGACCACTAATTAAATTATTTTTATCTCGAATGCTGTCAACTGCCTCCGTTTGTGTGATGCTAGGCCGTCCGTCTATTGTCAAAGCATGAAGACGGTAGCTCGGAGGAGGTTGGTTGGTTGGGTGAACACCAAGCAATTGATAAATATCACCCTCACCCAATAATTATTGTATAGATACTCGCAGAGACCCTGTCGTTATATGTTTAATTGTTTGAGAACGAACTATTTGATGCATTTGTCGATATTTAGTTGCAGTCAAAGAAAAATCCCAGTAGAAGTGGATTAATGCGAAGTGCGAGAGTGTAATCCATGTGTACATTTTCTAGATCCCTCTAACATATTGTCTAGAAAGCCTCAAACTTTAAGTACAGTTTGTATGGGAGATTTTGGAAGGTATGATCTATGATATGATAGTGAAAAATGCGAATGTGATAGATTTCTAGTTTTTGTATGGAAAGTGCTAAAAGAAGTGGCCAATTACGCCCCCAAGAACAACCATTGTAATGAATAAATCTTAAATCTGCAGCAGCTAAAGTGTGACAGTGTGGCTAGACATAGTATAGAAAGTGGCCGATATATATCGTTTCTCGTCTTGTTTTGTTGTTGTTCTCAAAATCTATCTGGCTTTTTGTCAACGTCAAATCAAGTCAAGACATGCATTTTTTTCTGAGTGTATCATATGTCCTATATCATCTTTTATAAAACTCTAAACTATCTCAGAATTTTTATTTTCGTGTTTTTTTTTTATAGAGCAAGTACACATGCGAGAGTATGTTTTAATTAAAAGAAAGAATAAAATACAGCAGCAGCGTTAAATAAATTAACATTGATGTCGTATTGGTTTGGTTGGCATCATGTAAGATTTTAATTAAATTTGAAAATATAGAAATGTCAAATGTGACAATTTGTCTTACGAGCATGGCTTTGTCATGTGATATAAATGATGATAAATGATTTAATTCAAAAGCCAAGTGGAAGTTCGATTGGCTGAGTTGGATGAAATATCATTCATTTGAACTGGGACTGTAAAGTTGTCTAGAGGTCTAAAATTGTCTTTTTTAAAAATCTTTTTTATCTTTAATTTTTCATTTCTGTAAACAATATTTGATTTTAACAGATATGTGCAAATTAACTTACAAATGGCATGGTGGCCTTTACCTTTATCACGATTAATGGTCATTGACGACTGTCTGCACAAGGCTTCCCGGCTACAATCATATTACCATGGGAATAGAAAATTCCACGTGAATAAGTTCCCCTTTTATTCATGATTATTCGTGATTATCTACACGAATTCGTCTTTGCCCCGAAAATTGTTTTTTCTGGAAAACCCATCTTCATTTGTGAATTCAAAGCACGCTTCGCATCACCAGAAAACCAAAGTTACAAACAGGAGTACGAGTTAATGTTGGTGGATTCAAATCTATTCGAAACTTATTTAGTTTTAAGTATATGTCAACATCGATCAAAGGATACAGGGGATTATCCCAAATACATTTTTAAATTCGAAAATGTGCAATTTTTATATAATTGAGGAGTCAATTGCAAACACTGGTAGTGATTTGTTTTAATATAAATATTAGAGTTAAAAAAAAAACATTTTTTTATGTTATATGCACTCTGAAAATTTTAGTTCAGTTGACAACAAAATACTAAAATTTACTGAATTGTATACTTCAGTTTAAATGAAATTTCGCAGTCCATACAAATTGAAAAACAATTTCCGGTCACCCCACGAAAATAATGTTTGGATTGTTTAATGAAGATTTGCAAAATATTTCGTTTCTAGATCAAGCCATCTGTGAGCTAAACACTCCCGAAAATACCACTAAAAATCATGTTTTTCCCGTGTATTTTTTTGTGCTGCATTTTTGTCATTATTTTTTTATAATAGACCCTTGGAAGCACTTTAAATATAAATTTTGGTTCTTGTCTTAGAGTAACTTACCTTGTATTGTAATTCATAATAAATAAGTAGGAAAATCAACTGAGTAAAATTTTAAATAAAGTTTCAAAGTCACAGTTAATACTTCATTTATTAGAATTGGGTAGTAAATTTAAATTTAGGTAATAAAAATATTAACCAATTTTTTTAATACCCTAAATTAAGTTAAATTAAATTTTTGCAAAGTTCTTCGTGAAATCAATGTATTTAGAAAATACTTGAATAAAAAGCTAATCAATTAGCGTCCACCCAATCTTCGTTGCAATCATGCAACAATAGACAATAGATACTTTATGGCGGAAGTATCATGAAACGTTTTAGAATTATTTCATGTTGTATTTTTTATATGAGTTTTGCATACTCTGAAGCAAAATCATTTATTTGAAATATTGGTAAGCATTTCTCAGTGTTAATTGAATTGAACTTATTTTGAGTTCTCTTTTTCCTAATATCAAGTACATTTTTCATCAGTTTGAGTAAACATTATTTGGTTTGAGGAAAAATTCAGTTCAATTTACTAAAATTTCATTCAGATTTAGTAAAGATTTTGAATTTACTTGATTTGAGGAAAAATAGAAATACACTCAAGTTCAAAACATGGTTTCTTTCAGGGAAAAAGTTTGAAATATATGAAGTTAAATTTTCATTAATTTTAGTTCATTTTAACCCATTGCAATGATCACTTTTTTCTGTGTGTGGGTTGTAGGCACGGCTATGGGTGGATTTTTGATTAGGAAAGGAAAATTAATAGTGTATTGATGCAATTTGTATGATATTTAATTTGGCTCGTTTATCAAAAACTGTCTATAGTTCAGTGAACATTTTAAATAATTATTTAGATGGTTCCAGAATTCTTCATTTTGGCCATCAGAGAATTTAGATCATTTCCGCCTTGTTCAGTATAACTTTTCCGAATAGAGAGAATGCATTCTTTCTGGTGATCTTCTACACCAAATTGTCTTGAAAACTCTGGCTTCTGCTATAGTCAAGGTATTTGTACATTGTTCCGCTATTTAGGTTCTGTAAATTTTCTGGTGAAAATGTTCCATTGAATGCCACCTGCATTCCTATTCGGCCAATGAATATTCATACCAGGAGTATGAATTATTTGTCAAATCCTTTACCTATTTTCATATATCGGTTCATTATTTCGCAGATGCAGTTGCATGCTCAAAATGTATTTGTGGCTCCGCAGCAGTCTTTCGCTTTTCGGCCTTATAGCTAAGATCAAAGTGTATCTGTTTTATGGGTGTACTGTGGGACATACTTATTTATCTGAAAGAATTTTCCTTCATAATATTTATGAAGCTATTTCATAAAATGTTTTTCATAAATTTAGTGAATTTTTCCTTAATATGTATGAAAAAATTCATAAATAAAATTAAATGTTCTATAAAATTAGTGAAACTTAGTTTCATAAGATCTAAGAAAGATTGCATAGTATTAAAGAAACAATTCTAAAATATTATGGAATATGTCACAACCAATAAAATATTTGTGTTATGAAATGTCTTCATAAATATTATGAAGGATTTCATAGTTTTTTATGAAATGTTTCATAACATTATAAAAAGTAGTTGTAATTTTTAGTGTGTCGACTTTATACGGTTGAATGCTAGCAGTTCTCATTTGTCCTCTGTTAACCCTGACATAAGTATGTACACTGATTTAGGTCAAATACATACTCATTGCAAGGACTCTCGCAATGATGGTGTATGTGATTGGTTAGTCAACAAGTCAAACTTATTTTTGTATTTTTTTCAGTATAAATTATTAATATTTATGAAACTTTTTCATAAAATTAATGAAGTTTCTTTATAAAATCTATGAAAATTTTTATAAATCATATTATGAAAAATAATGATCTGGTTCATCGAAAGAAGAACTGCATTTAATAGTTTCTAAGAAATGTTTTAAAAATTCTATTACACTTTTCATTGATTTGTGCTTTATGAAACATGTTTCATATATTTTTTGAAGTGTTTCTATGGCGACTTTTTAATGAACAATTTTACTGAGATTAAGACAAAATCATAAAACAATACTTTCCGTGTAGTTAGACCTATTATAATTATAATACAATATTTTAAAGGTCAACATTATTTCCACATAGGTATGAATCTTGTTTCTTTTGTTGGGAATAGTATAAAATATCATAATTTATATAAAGAAAATTGTAATTTTCCTTATATGGCAATGGACATTTACATAGAAATTACTTTAAATAATAAGATGTCCGGTTTTTTCAGTTCCTCTTTTTGCATTTTTAACGACATAATATTAAATTTAATATTACAACGAAAAATCAATGACATTATTTTTTAAATCAGCGAGCCAGACAGACAGTGTTAATGAATGTTATTTACACAGTGTAAATTACATTCGTCATTTACAAATCACAAATCTCTGATGTGGTATTTAACCACTAATTAACGCTTGTCTATAATTAATTAATTTTATTGTTAATTGTTGTTATACGGCAGAAACAATTGAAAAGACAACCCTACTCGTTAATGGTCATTTGAAAATAATTAACACATTTCAAACTGCAGGCGGGGTTTGGGACAGTGATAAGACATGTGTGTCCATAGTAGGTGCTATCTATCTATGTATCTAATGCTGTAATTATTTATGGGTTATTCGCACCTTTCATCGATCATATTATGCTAAGGAGAGGGGGTATTTAAATAGTTATTGATGGTGAATGAGCCCTGTCATGCCGGCCGTATTGCGCAAAACCAATCAATTCCAACAAAATTTATTTCCAACAACATTTTTGCTCCACAGTAGATATTTCGGTTGCTATTATCAGTCTGCGCTATGATTTGCTTTAACTATTTAGTTCAACATGAAATTCCCGCGAAAGTTGTGGTGGTGGGGTACTTTACCCCGATAATAGCTGCTGAATTTAGTTTAGTTTCATTGTTTACTTTGAAGAGGAAACTTTTGGAATTTCGTTGAAGTGCTTTCTTAAAATAGACGCTGTGTTCATTTTCGATTTTATTAAACTGGCCATTAAATATTAATTGGTTCCTCATTAGCCAAGTGATAGCGGGTTAAAAGTGCTAAAAGTTGTTGGCATTATTTTTGCACGAGTGTTTCCGCTCGTGCGTGAATCAGCTGATCAGCTTTTTAGTATTAATTAATCAAACTTTTGGGGCGTGCTTTATAAAATCTATAAATTTGTTTCAACATACTCCAGACGTATGTATAGCCAATATTGGAGATAAAGTCAAGTAGGCATTGCTCAGGTACAAGTTGTCCTAAATATTACATAATTATATGAAAACATGCACAATATGTACCCCAGATATAAAAGAGACTCAACACAAACTTTTCGAAATCAGTTTTATTACTGATTCTTGTTGAGTACGTCCAGATACAAATTATATTAAAATCTATTGTAGATTGTATGAAAAATTGGCAAGTTATACAGTGATATATGTTTTTATACCCTCCATTAGGGTATTATGTCTTTGTGCATTTGTTTGTAACACCCAAAAGGAAACGCGATAGACCGCTTATTATACTGATCTATTCTTGTAATCAAAGTACAGGTCGCATTTTTGTCAGAACCAAATGAAACTTTGCACAATGAAGTTTTTCGGGATAAGGACGAACACTATTTAATTTGAAAATCGCTTCAGATTTAGATATAGCCCCCATACGAATTTTACTTCCGATTCGACTCTTTTCACTCTATATACCACATATTTAAGCAGATATTCTTCAAATTTGCCAAAATATATTATATTTCGGAGCGCCCCGGTAGTCGAGTTGGTAGCGTGCTCGGCTATCAGCGTGGGGGTTGTGTGTTCGATAAAAAAATAAAATAAAAAATATTATATTTCGTCTAGAAACACCTATGGTGCAAATGAACCAGATCGGTTCAGTTTTATATATAGCTCTCACACAATTTTCTCTCACGACTTGACTTTTTTCGTCCTGGAAACCACGTATTTCCACCGAATATCTTTAAATTTAACAAAACATTTCAGAATTCAACTAGAAACATCTGTGGTGAAAGTGGGTCAGATTGGTTCAGATTTTGCTCCCGGTTTGACTTTTTCTGCTCCAGAAACCACCTATTTTAACAGATCCTCTTAAGATTTTTAATTTTATTATACCCTACACCACTTCGTGGACTAGGGTATTATAAGTTGGGTTTCCGACAAATGTTTGTAACACCAATAAATAATCCAGCTAGACCCAGTATACGGATCACCAGCTGAATCGATTTAACGATGTCTGTCTGTCCGTCCGTCCGTCTGCTCTCCATCTAAGCAGGTCGCAATTGCTGTCCGATTATAATGAAATTTGGCAGAAGTTACTTTTTTGGCCAAGGACGATCGGTATTGAATTTGGAGGAAATCGGTTCAGATTTAGATATAGCCCCCATACAAATGTAGCTTCCGATTTGACTTTTTACGCCCTATAAATCACATACAGCACCCGATTTTCTTCAAATTTTGCATAACACCTTATAATCTACCTAAAAATACCGGTGACGAAAGCGGGTTAGATCGGTTTAGATTTAGATGTAGCCCCCATACAAATGTCGCTCCCGATTTGACTTTTTCCGCTCTAGAAACCACTTATTGAACCCGATTTTCTTTAAAATTGGCACAACATCTTATAGTCCAACTAAAAACACCTTTAGTGAAAGTGGGTAAGATCGGTTCAGATTTAGATATAGCTCCAATACAAATGTTACATGTTATAATTCACCAATAAACATACATGGTGAAAGCGGGCCACATCATTACAGGTTTCAATATACCCCCATACAAATGTCCTTTCCGATTTCACTTTTTTACCGAATTGAATTGTAATGAGATAGAAAGTGGGGTGTATCATATAGTCGGCTCCGTCCGACTTTAGCCTTTCCTTACTTGTTTGGGAAATGCCCATATGTTTATACTTTGGTATTACCCGTATTGGGCCCATTCTGCTCTATTACAGCTCTAGAAACTACATCTTACATCGGATGTTCATCAAATTTTGCAGATCATTCCTTGTTTCAACTAGGAATGCGTACCGTGAATGAGAAATATATTGGCACATGTTATGGCACAGGCCTCAAGTGTTATTATAGGCCCACTTCAAATGTTCGTCCGATTCATCCTGTTATCGCTGTATAATCTGTATTTGTCTTTGGATCTTGATCAATTTTTCCAGATCATCTTATATTTACTTTACTCGAAATATCTGCTGGAAGATTGGATCAATTACTTTACTATTTACCATATTCATTTGACTTCAAATTTGACTAAAGATGAATTTATAGTATAATTTATATGAACTACATAAAATTGCTCCCACGAAATACCTGGGTTTAGTAATCAAAGCGAGGTATATACGCAGGGAGTGGTGTAGGGTATTATATAGTCGGCACCGCCCGACTTAATCCTTTCCTTACTTGTTTTATTTTATTTTAACAGATCTTCAAATTTGGCAAAAGATTTGGTGAAAATGAGTCAGATCATATATATAGCTCCCATACAAATTTCACTCCCGGCTTGACTTTTCCACTCTAGAAACCACGTATTTTCAACAATTTTTTTAATATTTATATTTTCAAATCGAATTTGTGTTATATATTCTTTGTTATTAGTCATCTAGATTAGTAATAAAACTTTGTAATAGGATTGAGAGTGGATGGCATCATATAGTCGGCTCCGTCCGACTTTAGCCTTTCCTTACTTGTTGTTTTATAAAATTGTCAAGAGAGTGGTGGGGGAAATTCCACAGCAACATTCTTTTCATTGTCCTCGATAACTTCAGATACTTCAGATTATACACTTTTCTACTAGGGATAAACTGAGATTTTGTGTTTGACTATCATAGAAGCATTGCAAATGTAAAGTTCTTTGTGGCCTTTTTTTGTCTTGTGTTTGAATTCAGAGAAAATCGTTTGCTAAAAAAGTAGCTATAGGGAGATTATATAATGTGAGCAATTCTACTTGGGTCGTTAACCCCTTCATGCCCGAATTTTCTTCTTAATATATATATATAAAATATATATATATATATGCTTTTTGATGATGTATGGTTCTAAATATGATTTAAATAGAGTTTTGAGGTTCTAATTCATATAGGACATGAGTAGCAGGATTTTTAAAAATCATATTTTGAATTGTTTCTTCATTTTAAAAATCTTTATTATATATCACTTCTTGTACTCGTTTTCGCCTTCTCAAGACCCAAGTTACCGAATTTGTTGGCTCTCTTTTGAATAATCTTTGTTACCTATGTACACAAAAATAAAAGGCTTCCTTACAGAGAAAACTTCGGTATATAGAAGTTAGTTATACAGATATCAAAATTTATGAAAAGAATTGTAAAAATTTTGTGTTCATAACTTTGTTCGTTATAGGGAAGTTCGACTGTAATTATATTATATTATTTCTAATTTTTCGCCGATTTTTCAATATGATTTTGGTCGATATTAATCATGTTAAAACTAATGATCTGCGCGCGGAGTCCTTTTAATTGATTTTATCACATTTTTATGACTGAATTGCTATATTGTTTGGGGAGTTTAATTAAAAAGACGAATTTATGCACCATTTTAGTCTGATAATAATAGGAAGCAAAAATCACTTTGGATCTTTCGAATCCACTTATCAAAAAAACTAACAATTATTTTTCGTAAACACCTAATTTAGTTTATATTTGTTCAGACTTCATAGTGAAAAAAGTTTTCAAAGCCATAGATGGAATAATGATGTCTATATCCGTGAACTATTTTATGTCCATTGTCCGCTAGATCAACACTACAGAAAGCTTAATATAGGGTGGGCCATTTAAAATGTTAAATTAGAATCGGCTATAAAAAAGTACTGATTATTTTTTTCCAAATTTCTGCTTTTATTTGGAAGGTTGAACTACTTTGTCATTTAATAATGGAACACAATATCATTCATATGACTACCACGACTGGCTCGGCAGTACCTCATCCGAGCAACCCAATTTTCACAATTCACAGCCCAAAATCCACACCAAACAGTGACTCGCTGTGGATGCATTGGCTTCTCAATAGTCACGTGTGGGTTCTCTGAACCCCATATGCGGCAATATTGTTTATTGACATAGCCACCGAGATGAAAATGAAGGCTGAACAGAAGGCCGATCTCTTCTTGTAATTTTCCCACGTACATTTCTTACAGTTTGCGTTAAAGACTCACTACTTTGGAAGTAAGTTCTAAATATTTCCCAATTTTGTTCGAGGTTTATATTTGCAAATGTCAAACATAAACCTGGCTAAATAAAAATGAATGTTATTCTACCTTTCAAAGTCAAAGTAATCGGTATTTAAAATTTAAATGGCCACCCTGTATAAAATAATGTAAATATGAATATTTTTCTAAATTTGTGTTGAAATTGAGATTTTTTGGTATTTATTAATAAAAATATATCTCAAACAAAACTGCGTCATATATCGTTTCGATTAATTCATCGTTGTGACCCCGTAATGGGATAATTGTGAACATGTTCGCCGCAAACTTGTTTGATACAACCTCCACAATGTGTATTGTTTGGCGCGTTTAATTTATTTGTTTGTTTATTTGCTCAACACTCTCTCTCTCTATCTATCTTCTTCGGTATCAAATGTAATTCTCTTTAGCAACAGTTGTTTGTTTGTCAACTCTCCTTGAAAGTCACGAAAAGAAAAGAGGAAGAAAGAAGAACCAAAAAACAACGAACAGACCAAAACAAGACTTTTGAGCAAGTTTGGTTTTGTTTTACTTTTTGGTGTTTGTTGTATGTATGTTGACAGAATAAACAACAACATGTGTTACTTCCACACCAAGAGTTAATGCTCCCGCCACCCTTCCAGAGAATTGTTGTTTTCATGAGAGCGATAGCGATACCCTTGTGAGTGTTTGTTGTTAACACTGCACACACACACGCATCCACTCCGAATCAAGAGCTCAAAAGCACCCATATTTAAGTAACACGCCCGGGTGTCGCAGATACTTTAATTGCAGAGACTGAGGCACATTTTGGTAAATGTTTGTTCTGTGCCTTTTTACTTTTTTCTCTCTTCTTCTTCATCATCATCATTCATGTGTATTTGTTGTATGGCGTCTTTAAGAAAAAGTTCTTAAAGAAACCGACTGAAAGATAGATTGAACATTAAATTCATACAAACGACATGTATCGGGTGTATTTTAGAGGTTCCGTTTTCCGATATCGATAAAACGGTCACAAGTTGGTTAGAATCTGGCAATGCTAGTAACAATTGTATATAGTTTGGATTAGCATTTCATCAAATGGTGGAAATTTATTTCGAAAATCATGGTTCAGTTCGGCAATGTTACCAACACTTCAGTGATGGGGTTAATTTTTGGCTCAATGGGCATGTCGATAAGCAAAAGCTCAATCGCCCGATATAAGGAATCGTTGGTTCTTGCCTCTCGAAAAATGAGAACGGCGAGAACGTACCATCAACAGCGAGCGCTATAGAGCCATGCCTGCCGATTACTCCATGCCCCGATTAAACGGAGTGTTGACAAGACACCAAACGTCTTAAAGTGCGTCAAACATCAGACTTATTGAAGGCAAAAATTGTTAAGAATAAGATATCCGAGGCTCCAAGATCCAATAAGAATATTGGTCTACATTTTATCGATAACTCGCTTAGTTATCAAGTTATCGGAGGATAAAGTTTGGAAAAATCTATTTATTCTGTTCCAATGGAACGAAATCGAAAGTTAGAAGAAAAAAATCAATACTTTTAGTTACCGATAACTGCCTTAGTAATCGATATGGCCCCAAAATCTGACCAAATCTTGGATCTCTCTCTACAAAATATGATGAACTTGTTTTACCTACTTCTAGATTACTTTCTCAGAAGTCATTTATGCGAACAAATCGGACACTTTAGTTGCCTTGGAGTAAATACGTCCTCCATTTGACACTTCCAAGTCAGCCTAGCCTCAGCATCCACTTGTCCCAAATTATATACAAACACTAATGACACAAAATTATCTTTCCCATAAGGCCAATTTTCAGTTTGAAATTAATCTCAGTATTTTATTTAAATTTGAAGTTCTACACCTCTAAATAAACACCCTTTACATACATAAGTTGTGTGTTTGTATGTTCATAAGAGAGGTACATATAAATATAATCTTCTAAGTTTCAATGGAACAGAGTGAGTCACTCCATGTTGTTGTCACCACCACAACTTGACTTGTGGGAGTATCTGTGGGAATATTTTGGAACAGTTTTGTCATATGAAAGTGTGAATGAAAGAGCATGGCAGTACGAAGAGCAGAATTTTCTCTCACTTCCCATTACATCCCAACAAGCAAACTAATACGAAGAAATCGAATTCAAAATCGTATTGTCTAGAATATCGTTTTGCGGAAGTATCCTCAATGGGAGGGCAAAGCAATGCACGTCTGAATTTAAATCGGCGTTATTATCATTATCATTCAGAAGAAATCTACATGATATCGCCAAAATATCACCTGGAAGATAAAAATGGGATATCATCTTCTAGAATAAAAATATAATAGATGTAAATAGATTAAAATCAGATGAAATGAATTATAAAATCGAATTTTTAGGGAAGGCCAAAGTATGTACCTGAAAATAAAACAAATAAAATGTATATAATATTAGGGTTGTTTTTCTTTAAGCCGCGATAACAAGCTGCTATAACAAAAACGTTAATACAAATTTACTTTTTTGCTCAAAATAAAAAAATCTTTCTTCACATTGTCGCAACTACAATATAAATATATGTGTAAGAACTTGGTGAATTTGTCGACCAGCTATGGTACATATCTGGACAGAGTAACGAGTGGAGGAGATTAATAAATAGACAACGTTCCTGTTCGATTGGGCTTACTAGCTTAATTTTGGAATATGGAATTTCACTTAACAAGAAAATAGCTTGCTACTCTCATAGTTGTCTGACAGATTTTTCTTCTTGATCCATTTAAGTACAATGAATGGGTAACAATGTGAAGTCTCTTAATTGTAAGCCCAATTAAACTGACCTAATATGTAAATTTAATGACTCTATTCAGAAGCAGTGGAACGTGATAGTTCTATTTTAATTGTTCATAGAGTGACAAAAATTTAAAATTTTGCCATCCACACGATTACTTTTACTAATAAATTATTATAAAGTAGTCAAAACAGCTGTATGTTTAAAAATGTAGTGTATGTAAAAGGTGATTTTTTAGCTATTATCTTTTTGGCAACACTGGTTTAAACAGCTGACGCACGTTTCGTGTTTTGTTTCACTGTCAAACATCTTCAGTTTGGTCTATAATTTAATCATGAATCGTCTTACAACCGAACAACGCTTGCAAATTATTGAATTTACTATCAAAATGCGTGCTCTGTTAAGAAAGTTCATCGCGCGCTTCCATTTTATGGTCAGTTTACTCGACCCACTGAATCGGCTATTCGGGCTATTGTGACTAAATTTCGCACCAAATTTACATTGTTGGACATTAAACCACCAACACGCTTACGTAGAGTGCGAACTGAAGAAAATATCGCAGCTGTATAGGCCAGAGTTAATGATGACCATCAATTATCGATTCGTCGCCGTTCGCAGCAATTGGGCCCCTGTTACTCAAAAACGTGGAAATGCCAAAATTGGACTAAGCGAATGGACCATTTGAGGCGCAGTCAAGGTCAACATTTGCATGAAATATTCTTCAAACATTAAATTATATGGACCATACTATCGATTTCATGCATTTTTTGGAATTAGGTTTTTTTTTGAAAATCTTTCCTATAGCTTTTAAAAAATCATCCTTTAGTACTAATCTGTCAGAAAAGAAAGAGTGTAACATTTTGAAGGAGTGACTTAAGACCTGAAGTGTGTTTGTGCCAATTCAGTTTTACGACTTTTTAATTTTTTTGAGACATGTCTGTCCATCTGGGTGGCTGGTGTATTCGAGAACTCTCGAAAGGGGTTAAGGAATCAATTCAAACTTTTCAAATATATTTCCATCTTTCCATATTTCAATGTTAAATTAAAACCAATGTGTCATCCACATGCATATTCGGAATTAACTATTTTTGTTACGTTTATTTTGCGACGCCCCTTCTATTACCTTCCACACAGTTGTCCCTATCCTAAGTAACATACTATGCTTTATAATTTCTATACAGGTACCTGGAGTCCACAATAACTTGATATTTGATTATGTTTTTACAATTAATTTATAAATTAAACAAATTATCCTGTCCTAAGTAAAATTTAAGTGTTCTCTGATATTGAATGTATATATAAGTCGGATTAGCCGACTGATGCTTACTTACTTGATTTTTAAAGTGGTTGAGAGAAATTTCAGCTCTTGATAGTACATGTTCTTTGGTGTTAATGTAGTTGATGGGTACGTGCGCATGTACTGTGGCTCAACGTACCAAAGACAAATAAAAAATAAAATGTTTGCTGGCAATCCAGCATTCCTCTAGAAAAAATAGAAACCGGGAATGGCTTCCATTACAAATTAGTTAACATAATTAAAAATTAAATACAGTTAAACCCGTAAAGATGCAAGATTAATATAGTAATTAATTCAATTGATCTTTCAATAATACTGAAATAATTTTTTTCATTGAATTTAACATAAAACTTTATTATTATTTCTTTTCAACTCTTTCAACTCTTTTCAACAACTTGTCATTTCTATTCAATATTCCATGATTTGTTGGACCCACTGTATTTGCTGAAGTGCTAAATACTTCATATTACGAAAAAAGAAAAGAACAAAAGCAAAGTCATACATAAAAAAATATTGTTGTGGGTGAACGACTAGAAAACTTCGGTGAAAGTTTTGTTAGATTATTTTTTTTTTGTGGGACATACAGCATGTTGCTTTGACATGTCGATTATGATGAGTATTTTCAAAATTAGTAAATCAAACTGGGAATACAAATAAAACCGGAACAAAATTTCCTCGGAAAATTGTCTGAAGTTTTGAAACAATTCATAATTTTATGATGTGTTTGATTCTTATGTATTTCGTTATTGTCTGACTTACCTCCATTTTCACCAGCTCTGGTTGAAGATAACCACACAAAAATTACAGCTACAACTGTTGGTTAGCTCTAACTGTAGTTTAACTAGCTAACCATAGCTAGAATAAAAACAAGATGTCGTCTCTTTATTATTTTATTTTTCAATTTTTATTCCCAATAGTCGTTCCATTTTTTAAGTCCCTGAGAATGATCGACGAAATCAATATGGCTGTTTTCTTTAAGACTGGATAACTAAGCTGTGATAACAAAAATCTTAATAAAATGTCAAAATTTCACTCAAAATAAAAAAACTTTTTTAAAATTGTCGCCAAAAGTAATATCAATGTGTGTGTGAAAACAAAATTTGAAAAAATAATTTTGTGTTAACAATTTTTGACTTAGCCTGGATAATTATCCAGTCAAAATGATGGATATCGAGGCTAAGTCCAATAAAGTCGACACAAAATATTTTTTTGAAAATTTCTTTTGATACATATTGTAGTTGGCGACAATGTGAAAAAATATTTTTTTATTTTGAGCAAAAAATTAAATATTTATTAACGTTTTTGTTATCGCAGCTTGTTATCCTGTCTTAAAGAAAAACAGCCCTAATATTAAAATTCAAATAAAATTGTTATTTATTTATTTTTCAATTTTTTATTATTTTATTTTTCAATATTTATTCCCGATATTCGTTTATTTTTTAATTTTAACGCCCCTGAGGAAGATCGACGAAATCAATATTAAAATGCAAATAAAATTGTTATATTTATTTGTATATTCAATTGAGAAAATCAAGCTTAGAAATGTTTTAATGTCCCCCCACTCTGTCCCCGAGATGTAAAAACGAAATTGTCAGTGAGCAGAATATGCTGACACAGTTGCCTGCTTTCATTTCCACCAAACCAAACTCATCACAGTCGTTTGGAATAGAATTTTCATTTTCATTCTCATTTCCATTTATTCGAAACCATAAACCACAAATTACAACCGCAATACAGATTTAAATACGAACGTGTAACGTAGCTTGGCTGGTTGGCTGGAAGTGCGCGCGCCCGCCAATACCTTCCGCATTCGACTACGAGTACGATTACTTTTGATAACTAGGGTAGCACTGGCATTACGAGCGACCCACATTCGTCTGTAATGAGACGTAAATCCAAATACTCGAAATATGACACCATCACACATTTAACCGCAAACACGGCGAAAAACTCCTCCCATCCGAGTTTTTCTTGGGAAATTTTCTAAATGTGTCACACGGAATACTAGAGCAAACCCCAAACAAATGTGGATTATGGTCTTGTAAGACGACGAAGAAGAAGATGTCGGAGATTATCACTTGTTTTCTCCTGCTTTCTTTGGTGTATGTCTGTCGCTGTATATCTACTCTAATGTCTTGCTCCTCTGCAAATGTTTCTTTGAGCTTATGCTACTGATTTCATTTCGAAATGTAATGTATAAATAAACATAATAGTTTGAGAAAAATTCGCAATAAAAATAAATATCAGTTGTAGCAGTTACAGTGTCGAGCAGAATAATATGAATATACAATTCTTTTCTCATTTACATTTTTTCCCACTGCGGAAAAACTACTCCTGGAAATTTAAATAACTGCCTTCCTTCTTCCACCAATCAAAGAATCTAACACATCATTGATAACTTCTTTCAACACACAAAAATGCCAAAGAATAAATTGTGCTTCCTTTTGTTTTGCTTGCTACTGTATCTTCACCACCACTTCAATTCTAATAAAAGAATCAACGCACTTGTTATGTTGTATCATATCTGAAAGTATTTATTACCTTTTCTTTGTTTAAATAAACGGAAAAGACAATAAACAGCGTATAGAGTAGTAGATAGAGCACGTGCCTTTGCCACTCCTTTAACTGACTTTATTGGGTTTGCCATTGGTTTATATGAGTTTTAAAGTGGAACACCGGGAAGATTTTCCTTAAGCTGGATTCTCAGGATAAGGTTATGAGCGGCAGACCACATTTAAAAGAAGAAGAAATATTCAAATACAGAATTCTTCATTGAGTTCTAAATTAATTTTGTACATAAATATTCACTTGCTTGAGCTGATAGTTAAATTGAGCAAGAAATAAACAAATTAAACCCTATTAAACTGTTCGAATCATTTGATTGGAATGCATGTTTTGGTGTCGAAAAATGTGGACTTTAGTGATTGAGCCGCAGAAATGTGATGTGGCTTTCGCACATTCAAAATATTTCGTTTCGCTATTTTGAATGCGTATTCATTATTCAATGAACAGAAGTCTTATCTTTGTTTTCATTTTGCCACATTTTCCATTTAAAACATATTTTAAAACAAATTTCATTAATTTTTTTATAATTTCTCGTTTATTTTTGCTGTTTTTGGGAATAATACTTTAAACGTAGATTGGGCTATTTAAAACTTTAAATTAGAATAAAAAAGTACTGATTATTTTATCAAATTTATGGTTTTATTGGAATTTAATAATGGAAGACAATAACATTCATATGATATTGTACCTCATCCGATCAACCCAATTTTTTTCAGTCCGGCCAAAAATCCACACCAAACAGTGACTCATTGTGGATGCATTGGATTCTCAATAATCACGTGTGGGTTCTCTGAACCTCAGATGCGACAATTTTGCTTATTGACATAGCCAAAATGAGCTTCATGAAGACGAAAAATGTCCACTTAAATTTCTTACAGTTTACTCACTACTTTGGAAGTAAGTTTTTAATATATCCCAATTTTGTTCGAGCGTATTGCGTCCCATTCTACAAATGTCAAACATAAATTTGAAAATAAAAAATAATGTTATTCTACCTTGCAAAGTCAAATTAGTTCAAATTTAAAATAAAATATACCAGATTTGTTCCAAAATCTATTCTCAAGTTTATTTAAAATTTCACTAAAAGTAGGGAAATTAATGGGGAAAAATCATTATTTAAAAAAGAAAACCCAATCCTATATAAGATTTTTCACCCCAATTCCGTTTGTTCCGTTGTCGAGGTCGCATTTTTGCTACCGACTTCAAAATTTTCAAAATGTTCAAAAGTATCCCTGAACGCCTCTAGCTTTGGCTCTTTTAGTGGGGCAAGAGACAAATTACACAGCCAGGTTCGGCTGTGCATATTTTGTATAAAGTATATACATAAATAAATTATGAAAATATAGTTTGCTAAGTCGACTCAGCATGATTTCAAGTTCTTTCAAGGTATTTTTAGATTTAGATTCTATGGTATTTAACATAAATTCTCTCAAATTTTAGTAATTATCGACCATTCCAATCGAAAGTTGTGATCAAAAATTTATAACAAACTTAGTTATAAAAAAATAAACTTTGAACCTCCCTCTTGTAGAACTCAGTTTTCAGACTTAGCGTCAAAATATAAAATAAAAACTGCATACTAGAGATGGGCGCGACTCGCGTGAATTACGCGTGATCGTGAGCAAAATTTATTTTACTCACGTGAGCGTGCGTGAACAACGAAAAAATGTTCGTGCGTGAGTCTAATTCCGTGATTTACGTGATTTTTTCGTGAGTGACACATATTTATTTATTTATTTTCATCTTATTTCGTTTAAAAATCCGAAAATTTCCATTCAAAATAAAATGCATGTATATACATATATTTATTTCTAAAACAAAGTGCTTCAATGCAGTTTCTAAGTTTTCTATTATTTAAGCAAGTATTTTTTGTGCCAACACAATGCACTGCATTTGTATGGGAGACCCCCTTAGTGTTAGTTAACTTAAAAAATCACATAAGTGATATCGGGGTATATGCTTTATTTTCTACATGGATTTTATGTCAGTCCTATTTTTTAACTCTGCAAGTGAAATATGAGAATTATCTCTTAAATTGTTTTAATTAGGTACAGCAGAAAACGGATGGGACAAAAATTTCCACTCGTAGTAAACAATTTAGTAATTTTCGTTTTAACACTACAACTTTTAATAAAAATGAAAGAGAACAAGTTAACTTCAAGTTTCATAATAAAAAATTTTGTCGAAATAAGGGAAAAATAAAGTTAAAAGTACTTAGTGTGGTCTGATTTAATTTTTTTGTAGACCTTTTTTGGGTGATGCCCATTTGGATTTGAGTATGTTATCCGAGGCTCCAAGATCTGACCATATTTTTGGAAAGAGGATCTCAAATAAGGAAAAAATTGGTCTGTATGTTATTGATAACTCGCTTGGTTATAGAGTTATCGGACGTTAAGCTTTGGATAAATAGATTTTGTTCTGTAAAATAAGGTCAAAATAAGGTCGAAATTGAAAATTAAAAAATTTATAGCTCATTTGGAAAAACACGAAAAATGATTAAAATTCCTTATAATTTAGGGTTATCGAAACCAAACGTTTCAAATAAAAACTTTTAAAGGAAACTCAAAATTAGTCTTTTTGACTTTTATATTTTTTAATAATTTTAAACTTTTAGTCGCGCGATTAAAAATAAAAATACACATAATTTTTTATCGAATTTCCGCAATCGATAACTATGGAAGACAGTTATCAATAACTAAAAAAGTTATAGCTTTTTTTCTTCTTCTAATTTTCATTGAATCCATAGATTTTTCAAACTTTAATGTTTGATAACTCGATAAATAAGCGACAACCCATATAACACTGTGCAACATTTTTGAAGTCATTTCAAAATAACCATATACGGACACCGCTACATGATAAAAGACCAAAAAAAAAAAGACCCGTGTTTTTTTTCCCCCCAAAGTCATGCACTTTTTTTTATGGGCCCCCAGAGATTTGAGGCCTCGGTGTAATTTTTGGAAAAAAGTGATTATATTCTCAGGTAGTAGTAGTTGATTGTTTCCCTGAATTTTCAACGGTTTGCTACCTATGGACCTGAACAGGGGAAAAAAGGTTAAAAAAAATCGAATTTTTTTAAGTTTTTTGCGATTTTGACCTTGAAGATGAAGTTTTTTTGATTTTATATGTTCACAATTCTTGTTCTTTATGACAAGAGCTAGAACTTTGCCTCAGAGAGTAAATCAAAATTCCGAACGGTTTGCAAGATATGAGTCTGAGAATATGATCACTTTTTTCCAAAAATTACACCGAGGCCTCAAATCTCTGGGGGCCCATAAAAAAAAAGTGCATGACTTTGGGGGGAAAAAACACGGGTCTTTTTTTTTGGTCTTTTATCATGTAGCGGTGTCCGTATATGGTTATTTTTTTCGTGTTGCACTGTGTAATCGTCCCAGCAGACTCGGAAGTGTGGACATTTGCAGTGATATTTACATGAATTGATCCCTTCGATTGCAAATCTCGTTTGAGTTTTCTATGATAATCAAAGTTTTTGTGATTTTTTTATTATTTAGTTTTTATTCATAAATAATATTTACAATAAGTTATTTTGCCCCAGCGTCTCAAAGACATTTTTGGTGCGAGTTGGCTTTAAACATAAAACTTAAGTATGTGTATAAAACGTATTATTTATAAAAAAGTCGAAAAATAAAATTATTTGTAAATGAGATCAATTTATTTTCAACACAAGCATTCTTATATCTCGTTTTAAGTGTGCCTTCAAGTGTATTTTAAATAAGGATATTCTAGGTATATCTCTCAAGTTTTGGGGAAGATGGTTGAACTCCGAATAGCCGTTATGCTGAAAAATTTGTAAGATGAGTTATGAAATATAATAGATTATAAATAAATAGAAGGAATCAATACCTTTCGAATGATGTCTAAATGATGGATATCGAACAAAAAATGACGTCACTGACACCATGTTTGTAAAAAAATGGATTTGCAGTGCCAGAACTTTCAAACTTTTTAATTTCTATCCGATGTTCACCATTTAGGCATCATTCGAAAGGTCTTGACTGCAGCTATTTATTTTTTATAAAATATTAACACCAAATACGAAAAATTGTTCAGTTGTCATTATGGAAAAACAGAAAAAATTACTACAAAGGTCCAATTATTCGACCAATAAGTAACTCTAAGACGAATCAACATTTATATTTAAAGTGCTTCCGAGGGTATATTAATTCAAAAATGTCAATTGAAATTCAAAACTCGTCATTTGTAATTCAAAAGACAACATTTGAAAATCTAAAGTCGTCATTTGAAATTCAAAAGTCGTCATTTGTAATATTTGATATGTGATATTTTTTGAATTTCAAATGGAATTTTTGAATTTCAATTGATATTTTTTTAATTTCAAATGGTGTCTTTTGAATTACACTTGAAAATGGTGTAGAAACGAAATATTTTGCAAAACATCTTTAAACAATCCAAACTTTATTTTCATGGGGTGACTGGAAATTATTTTTCCATTTGTATGGATGACGACCCAGCCTACTGTATAGCCTTTTTAGAATGCATGTGAAATTTAGATGAAATGGCATAAGGTCGATTTACAAATGTCATACAAATTTGACATTTCGAAATCGACTTTATGGCATTTCAAGCTAAAATCGATTGATTTCACATGCAGTCTGAAAAAGTTATTTCTTACACCCCATTCACACTAAACTAAAAACTTCCAGTTTTGATGAAGCGAAAACCTTTTTCTCAAAATCTCGAAATTTAGTAATTTCGACTTCAATTCAAACATATCTCATTTGACTATTGATTTTTGTTTAGTGTGCAGGGGTCTAATGAGACGATAAAGTGTGCTGTGTAAACAAACCCATGTACCAAGCATCAAAGGCAAACGATTATTAGACGCAACGTTTTTGCAACATTTCGACGAAAAATAATATTGGCTGTGTTTTGTTTGAGGAATTCATGACACATAGCATTGTCATGGAAGGGAGGCTATTTTTTTTTTTTTAAAGGAAATTGTTACTATGTCTGTACATTTCAACTTAAATACTTACATACATAAATGTGTATTCTGTAAAGTTCTGCGAAATCAACTGTCAATTTGCTTGAATGTGATCAGTCAGTCGATGGTTTACGGTGACATCAGCGAACTGGTGCGTTGAATGTAATGCCAACTACAGCCCAGACACTTGTGATGGGTATGCAGCAGTTATTTTGTTCTTTTTTAATTTTCATTCCAAATTTCGAAAAAAAAAAAAAAACAAATCAATGACTTCTCCAATCGATTTAAAATATTTATCAATTTCGCGACACGACATTTACAAAGTGCGCTGTCCAAACATACATCCATGTGTATGCCATGCAATTACATACCGACACGCAGAACGCAGAGGAATGAATGGCCAAGTTATGGTCCTCAGCCCCCAGTTGATTTTAATGAATTATAATTGCCTGTTTCTTAACGAACCCAGCACAACAGGCTGAATATTGCCACAAATAATAATGAAATGCTCGTAACCAACAACAGCTTGTGTAGCTAGTCCTTGGGTGGGACTCCAAAAAAAAAAAACAAGAAAACGAATCTTTAAAATTGCTCCTGCGTAGACAAATAACGAGACCAGTTGGATAACCACACGTCTACAGTCTGGTCTGTTGTTAATGAAAATGATCGTAGATTACACTACTTCGGTAGAGAGAGAGAGCAACAGACAGGGAGAGTGCCAAGACGCTTGATATGCTCTGCTGATGCCTGTGTACATTCGAACATACATCCATACATACACACATCTGCACCAACACTTGCGATGCTGATAGTGATGATGCTGCTTTTTTACACATATTCGCACAATATTTACATTTAATATTCGCTGTTGTTGTTGTTCTTATTTTTATTGTCTTCCTAAATCAGTTCTCGTGCTAGACTCAAGCAAATCCACATTCAAAGACACACACACATATATATATATATACATGTTTGTATGTATGTTTGTGTAACATTCGTACTTAACATTGAATATGAAAATCTCAACTAATAAAAACTAAACGAATATTTTCTAAACGTGTGTATGTTGTACATTAGGGGAGCTCACGAGGATTCACAAAAAATAAACTTGATCGAGAAATATATATGTATAGACAAAGTTTAGTTCGATCCTCCAGCATGTAGGACGAAGGGGTTTCGTCGTTTAAAACGAAACAATCTCCTCTCTGGACACGATCAAGTAACTTCAAGGATGAAAATAGTCCCAATGAAAATGGCCCAATTCATGGGGTAATTATTCATAAAGAATTAATACCCCACCATAACACTCCTAAAGAAAGAAAAACAACTCCAAACCGACAATGAAAAATATCTCCAATAATTTCGACATACCACGGAGGATAATATGATTAAGTCCAGGAAACCTTCAGTCTTCCTATTCGGCTTTTGAGACGCACAAATCTTTATTCTACGTGGCCGGCTTGGGACATATCCCAGAGAGATGACCAGCAACGCAATAAACCTTTATTATGCGTAGCCGGTTTTGAACAAAAGTTTCCAATAATTTCTATATGGTTTAGCCCGGCCGACAACTCAGGAAACCTTTAGTCTGCCTAGCCGGCTTTTAACATACCACAGAGGAGAAGACGTGGGAGACACTAAATCTTTATTCTAAGTGGCTGGCTTGGGACATACCCCGGAGGAGAAAATTATTAAGCCCAGCCGAAGACTAACTCTGCGTAGCTGGATTCGGACATACACCAGAGGAGAACATCTTTAAGCCCGGCCAAACGCGGGCAACGTTGTAATCCTTTACTCTGCGAAGCCGGTTTTGGACACATCCCAGAGCAGAAAATCTTTAACCCCGACCGAAGACCTGCAACTCATGAAATCTCTAATCCGCGTAGATGGCTTTGGACGTATTACAGGGGAGAAACAAATTAAGCCTAAGCCAAGGCCGGTAGTGCACACATTTTTTTGGGACCATTTTTCATTTTTCGAAATTAGCCATTTTTCATTTTTGTGTTGGCATCATTTTTCATAGGACTCACTGTTCGCAGAGTCGTTGGATCATTGAATCGCCTGTGAGACAACAAAGAGCACTGGGTCTTACATGCATTAGAATCTATTATATACACTCGACCCCATTCGGTAATGGCCAGTAGATCCAGAGAAAGTGTCTTATCCATAAGTGGATAAGACTTCGAAGTGGATCGTCAATGAAAATAAGAAAGAGAGAGGTAGAAAGAACCCCTAGAGCCCTTTTGTACGAGTGCTCAACCTATGTTCGTTGGATGGGTTCTCATCCGACAACAGGTATAGTACGATCTCCGAGAAAGCTCAATATAAATCGATAGAAGTCAACTGAAGCCAACTACAAAAGCGTTGAGCTTCGACATGAGTGATACCAGACTCTACTGAAGGCCCTGCAGATTTCCAGAGCAACGACCTTACTGTAATTAAACTGGTGGATGGATCGACTCGATCTATAGATTACAACGGAATTCATCATTACAAATATCATTGATCTCCAGATATCTCACAAGAACAAATCCCAATAGGGCGGTAGCTCGCACGATAATTAGCCTTTACGAATTGACTGCACGTTCCCCACCATCCTTCCAAAGATCGCTGCACGGTTTACAAGTTTAAACAAAGTGAATATACACCCATCCTGGAGGTGGAGGGTATAAAAAGGTCACAGAATGGACGGGCTAGCGTCGAAGATTATTTAAATAGTAGAAGTGCAGAAATACCATCCGGGCATTCGATATGAGGCGCTGTGCCAGACTCCACCAAAGTACAGGGCCTTTGGTGTCTATTTGTCTATTTAAATCGGTGGACCTGACCATACTCTAATTAAACTGGTGGATGAATCGACTCGAACATTCTGACATCAGTTCCTTATACATCGATTCATGCAGAAGCCGGAGGTATCGTCGAAGACCAAATAGGACAATTGCATAAATGCTACGCGGGGATTTGATATGAGTGCACTGTGCCGGATTCTAACAAAGACCCTGCATATTTCCAAACTGATGGATGGATGGATCGACTCGAAAGTTTTAACAGGAACGCCATTTCGTCTTACCTAGATTAGAAACCATACTGTCGTTAATTAGAAATGGCATTGGTCTCCAGGATGGTTAACCATACTCGACATAAACTTGGAGAGCGCGGTATGAAAGGTTATAGAGTGGACGGGCTTGTGTCGAACATCATTTAAATATGACAGAAGTCGAGTCAGTTTAACGTGATTCTCGCCGTGAAGGCCCTAACCACGGTGTGCCATCACACCAGGGGCCAGTTATAAACGACGGCCAGCGCCCATCGGGATTTCTCTGACATGTCCAGCAGAGAGCATCAGCACCCTAAAGGACACACCTAATCCACCCCTCCAGTACCAATTTGAAGGTCTGCTATATGGGCATAACTTCCCTCTTGGTCGGAGGTCGAGGTCTATCTTACACCTCAGCTGTTCTATGGGTCACAGCACCCGGTTGAATATGCAACTCCACATTGGGCAAGCGCCCTGCCCGCGATTTGGGTATCAACCACAGCCACCACGTTGCACCCAACAGGGTCCTCACCGTCAGTCAGGCTAGGACAAGGCCATAGGGGCCCTGACTCCCGTGGTACCAGAATTAAGTCTCCGGTCAGACCTCGTAGCCAAAAACTACTCCCAGTTTTTGTTCCATACAACACGGGACTGGTCACCCACCATTTAAATATGACAATAGTAGAAATGCCACCCTTTCATTCCAAAACAATCACCTTTCTCTAATCAAGCTGTAAGATAGATCAAACATTCTGACAATATCGCCATCAGCTCGATTCTTCCGCAAGCCATACTGTCGATCGGCTTTGCCGATACATCACATCACCATTCTCTCCATGACCTTTTAAGGGTTATGTTCGCTGCAATATTAGCCTTTTGCATTGGCTGAACGTTCCCAACATTTCAACGCCTTCGGAATATTCCTACTCGGTACTCAAGGTTGTAAACGATTGCAATGTAGACGTGCTACATTGCAATCGTGTCTCCCAGAGCATTTAAATAGAAATGTCATCCTGAATGGTCCTTTTAACACCCGTGTTCGAAGCAAGGCATGCAAGTAGATACGTTTTCGATCACGGGGAGTGGTTGCTTGTCAGGCTTTATCAACCGATTAGGTTAATATCTGGCCATCTTTAACTGGTATTGAGCTAGTTGAAGAGCTATAATTTACTCCTCTTACAAATTGCAATAAGCTCTTAATTCCCCTGGGTGAAGATAGAACCTTGGCACGTTGATATGAATCGTACAGAAACTTTGCTTTTGTCTGCTTACGTAGCAGATCAGTTTTGGCCTTTGATTAGACTGCGTGGGAAATCGACCTTAACTCGATTTTTAGTGTCACATATGTAGTCTGAAAAGGAGTTTAACGTCATGTCCTTAAAATATTTCGTTTTATGATGAGAAAACGCTGAGGCGGTTTAATGGACGTATGCATCCACATACCGACACAAATGTCTACATAGATCTCTTGGTAATGTATGTATATTTATTCATACATAGAGAAATCATAGTAACTGTAGGAATCACTTTGCGAATACAGTAGTACGTATATATGTACGTATGTATGTATTGTATATATTTATGTATGTAGGGATGATTTTTGTTTTTCCGACAATGAACTTGAATTTGTTTTTGTTGATGGAAGCGTCGAACAGGGACAAGGGAACGCCAAGAAAATCAATGCGTTCAAAAGGAATGTGTATGAGCGAAGGAACGTACGAACGAACGAAGGTCACATATAGAACGAGTCACAAGGATGTTAAGCTCACCCGAGCCAAATGTTATACCTTCCAGAGGGGATTGTTTTAAAGAGATTTTTTAAAAATAATTTTCCTTATTTTTTATTTTACCATGTTATTTCAACATTTCAATCAGTATTAGGAACATTGAGCCTCGATGAACTCATTCCAATTCCACTAGTCCACTTCTTCGATGCACCATATATGACTCGGGTTCCAATCCTTCGAATTTATTGTGATTTAGCCTGTGGGCTGATCAACGCCACTTTTGTTCTCTTATTTCGGTGCCGATCAGCCTGTCGGCTCTGAAATATTTAGAATTCCGTTTATAAAGAATTGCAAGAATGAGACATAGAGGCGATCGACATTCGCTACTGTTGAATATTTAGAATTTGTTCGTTTGAAGATTTGTCGAGATTTTCAACCAGAATTCAATTTCTCAGTTTGTTTTTTAGTCGGTTCGCCACCAGATGTTTAAATTGTGCTGAAGAATATGTCGACATTTATGTTAGTTTAGGTTGAAAAAGAGGAACTCGCTAACCATAGTGGTTCAGGGTGACTCCTGGGGTATACACCTGGTCCCGAAGGTCGACCTGTTGTGCGCTCTCAATACAAAACCGAAAGGGGGAAAGTGGAAAAATCAATCATTTTCCCTGTTGTAGGAATTCCGTGTCAACCAAGAACTTACTTAATTTCGACCATCCTGCACTGAATGAATTTTCCTTCAAAGCGCCATAGCGCGGTAGTCGAGTTGGTAGCATGCTCGGCTATCAGCGTGTGGGTTTTGGGTTCGATTCCCACCAGAGGCTCTGGTCTGTCGCTGCAATAACTAGCTACAATGGTCTTAGTCACCCCGGCTCAATCCCTGGACCCAAAATTAGAATATAAATTTACTTTGTATTGTAATTCATAATAAATAAATAAGAATTTTCCTTCATAATATTTATGAAGCGAAAAGGTTTTTCATAAATGTAGTGATTTTTTTCTTAATATGTATGAAAAATTTATAAATAAAATGAAATGCTTCATACAATTTTTTCATAAACATTCGTATTTCATAAAACAAAATTGTTAAATTAGTGAAACTTTGTTTCATAATATCAAAGAAAGATTTCATTGTATTAAAGCAACAATTCTTAAAGATTATGAAATATGTCTTAACTAATAAATGAAATGTCGTCATAAGTATAATGAAGGATTTCACAGGTTTTGTGAAATATTTCATAAATTACAACTACATTTTTAGTGTGTCGACTTTATTCGGTTGAACGCTAGCAATTCTCATTTGTCCTCTGTTAACTCTGACATAATTATTTACCCAAAGACATACTCACTGCACAGACTCTCGCATTGATGGTGTGTGTTGATTGGTTAGTCAACAAGTCAGACCATTTTTTGCCTTTTTGTTTATATTTGAAAATTATTAATATTTATGAAACTTTTTCATAAAATTAATGAAGTTTATTTATAAAATCTATAAAAATGCTTATAAATCATATTAAGACAAATAATGAATTTGTATGAAAAAAGTTCATCGAATGAAGAACTGCATTTCATAGTTTCTAAGAAATGTTTCATAAATTCTATGATACTTTTCATTGATTTGTGCTTTATGAAACATGTTTCATACATTTTATGAAGTGTTTCTTTGGCGACTTTTTAATGAAAATGTTCACTGAGGTTAAGACAAATCATAAATAATATGAAGATAATTCTGTCAGTGTAGGTAGCAGATCATTTCGATATTTTCAAGGTTTTTTAGATTTAGACCACATTTGGCTACTACGGTCTCAATATCACTGATTGATATCGTTGGAGCTCGGTAATAATAAGCACATATAGTGATGACCCTAGGTGCTACGGAGTGCTTTATAGACAGCAGTCGGAGCGTGTCGAAGGCTTGTTCATCATCTATGAATATTAAATATAATGATGATCGCCGTTCAATCATTAGTTCGATTCTTATACGGATTTTGTTGATGTTTTCTTACTTAATTGAGTATACATACCTCTGCGACAGATTTACTTTTTTTTTGAAATATTGTTCAACAATTATACGGATGCTGTTGATATAGTCTATGCAAGCCTTCATGTTATGGAGTAGAGCCTCAGATAATCGCTTGTTTAGTGTTGTTGCCATTAATTTGTCCACCATACTTACCAGATTTATATCTTGTCATATCTCCTTCATATTTCCATTTTTTGGAATATTAATCATCAAGCCTTTCTTAAGTTCCTTGTTCATTGCATACCGGTGTTCCAGAAATTGGCAATTAGCTGTTGGATAACCAAATAACTTATGTTGGGGGAAAATGTTGTCAAGCTTCTGTCTGTCTTCTTGTGCGTCCCTTAAATTCTGCACAGTTTTTCTATTTGATGGGGACGGACGGACGCAAGATGATTGAACGAATTAACTATGTATCAACACACAGTAAAAGGCATTGCGCGGAATTATTTTATTTTTGAAGAAGAATAAGCGAAAAGAAATTTCGCTTGACAAATATTACTTAGTCTGGTATTTGCATATGTTTGAACGGATGTTCACTTTCATCTATGCTTGAGAATGTGTGTGTGCAACACCGTGCTACAGGAATTTGGTAATAATAACAAATATCATAATGTGAACGGTAACATAGACAGCAAAAACTCCAGGTTAGTAAGGGAGGAATGCAGTATCTCCCGCTGGACGTTCTAATTTTACAATAATACATATAATCGTTGTAGATGTGTTGCGATTGAAAGTGGGCGAAATCGGTCCAGAGGGAAAAAATTATCCCCAACAAGGTCCGGAAATACTCCCAATAACCGCTAATATTTTGAGTATTTAAGAAAATTTTTTGAAGATTTCTAGCTTGAACGCACACCATAAAGTGATCCTTCACACTTTCAGGGGAGAATTGGAACAAAAAGGGATATACAGGGTGGCTGATGAATTTTGCTACATTAAGAAACTCAAATAATTTTTTTTCAGTGTATGGAATAATTTTTTCTTTTATTCATGTTAAAGCTCATTCAATTTTATTAAATATAGCTTAATTAGTTTTAAAAATAATGGAATTTAAATGCTCCCCCAGCTCGTTGTTGCATATGCGGCATCTTACCAAAAAGTTGTTCATTACTGCTTGGAGAGTTGAGACAGGAATAGCCGCAATTGTTTCTCGAATGGATTGCCTTAGTTCATTCAAATTTGTTGGTTTTGCTTTGTAGACTTCCTGTTTACAATAACCCCACAAGAAAAAGTCAGGTGCAGTAAGGTCAGGCGACCTGGGTGGCCAACGGAATGTGGAGTTTCTGGATATCAGCTTATTGGAAAATTTTCGTCGCAATTCTGTCATAACAGGTTGGGCTATGTGAAGAGCTGCACCATCTTGCTGAAACCACGCAGAGTTGAAAGAAATTCTCATTCGGCGTAATTCTGGATAGAAAAACTCTCTGAACATGCTCAAGTAACGGTCTCCAGTAACCGTAACGGTGTGACCGTTTTCTTCGAAGAAGTAGGGCCCGACAATGCAGCGTGATGAAACTGCACACCACACTGTGACAAGAAGTGGATGCAATTCCGTCTCATGGAGTATCTGTGTTTTGGAAGCACTCCATATTCGACAATTTTGTTTGTTTATGTTGCCGTTTAAATCGAAATGGGCCTCGTCAGACATGAAAAGACAGTTCAACATGTTTCCATCCTCTTCCACCATTTGTAGCATCTTCTGGCAAATTTCCAAGCGAATCGGCAAGTCTGCAGCGTTCAGTTTGTTGGCCATTTGAATTTTATATGGGAATAACTCCAAATCTTTGTGCATAATTGACTGTAATGACTGTCTGCTTATACCCATTTGAGCAGATAAGCTTCTTGTCGAAACACGTGGATTGTTTTGTATGGCAGCAGCTACAGCAGCGATTGTTTCCTCCGTTCGAACTGAAGGGTTTCGATGGTAAGGTCTTCTGTTGACTGTCCCATGCTCGGCAAAATTGTTTACAAGTCTCATTATGGTCCATCTGCTCGGAGGATTGCCGCCAAACGTGCGCCTATACTCTCTTTGAACCGAAACTAAGGACTCCAGTGCGTGATAGCGGCGGACAATCCAAATTCTTGTTTCAGTGTCCCAGTTATCCATATTTGTTAAACGTAAAAGTCAATCCGAAAAATAAAAAAAAAATTAACCAGATTCATTAAATAGAAAAAAAGTTATTCAATTTTTTTTTGGTAGCGGCTTTCATCAGCCACCCTGTACATGGTACGAATCAAACTACAATAGCTAATAGCGCGAAATTTATTGTGGACATCCCTCCCTCCCTATACACGTAAAATAAAGAGATTTTTTAGGGGGTAAAATATGAAAAATGGTACCGACCAAAGGGCTGCAGCTGGAGTCGGTGTGTACTATCCCCTGACTGTATAGGCGCGCAAAAAATTTACTATTCGGGTGAATGGGGATAAAAAAGGGACCAATAAAACGGCTGAAGCTAGAATAATGAAAATCGGTGTATACATCACTCTAGCTTCGTACATTCGAACAGTACAGCGATCTTTCCATATTCGTACTTTTAGGGTCAAAATGGACAAAAAGGGATAAAATTGGTACCGAGCAAATGGCTGCAGCGGGAATCATAAATTCCAGCGTGTACATTCCTCGGACCGTTTATACGCACAATGTCAAAGATTTTCTTAAATTTGTACTTCTAAAGAAAATTGGGCGATCTAAAGGGAAGAATTTCTTCCTTAAAAAGGAATGCCATTTTTAATGCACCGGAAGTCTCATTTTGATAGTCATCGACTATCACGCTATAAAAACATTTTTTAATGGCCAGGATGACTTTGTCTTTCCGTTTGTAACACCTTGAAATATCGACCTGAGACCCTATAAAGTATATATATTCTTGATCGTTATAAAATTCTAAGGAGTTCTAGCCATGTCTGTCCGTCTGTTGAAAGCAAGCTAGTAACTAAACGAATTCAAAATTTTCCATAAATGCGTCTTATAGTCGTAGATTAGGTGGGATTGCAACTGGGCTAAATAGGTCGAAAGGGAAAAATGTTTCCTCACAAAGACTGAAAATCCCCATCTAATAACCCCTACCATAAAATGATGCTTATTCGTAGGGGGTGAAATGGGGCAAGAAGCGATAAAAATGGTACCTATCAAACGACAAAGGCTAGAAACACGATATTCGGTGTGCACATTCCTCTAATTGAGTGAATACTTAACATAAAAGTATTTTTTCCAAAATAAATAGGAAAAATAAAAAGGATTTTCCAAATTCGTTCTTTCAAGGGACATAATGGAAAAAGAAGGATAAAAATGGTACCAACCAAACGGCTACAGCTAGAATGATGAAATTCTGTGTGCACATCCCTTCAATTGCGTAGACACGTAAAATAAAAACATTTTAGAAAGCCGTACTCTTAAGGGGGCAAAATGGGAAAAGAGGGATAAAAATGGCACCAACCAAATTGCCGCAACTAGAATAATGGTATTCGGTGTATAAATTCCTCCGACCGCACAGGCACGTGAAATAAGATTATTTTTCCCAATTCGTACTTTTTTACTTTTACGAAAAAAATTGGGTGTATCTGTTCTTTTGGAATCAAAATACGATGGAAATACAACCAACTGTAGCAACTCCTATCTACCAATATTTATGGCATTTAAGCTGTGTTGAAGATTGCTGTCTTATATTTACTTTTTGAATTGACTTGAAGTATTATTTCGATATAAATATACTATATTTATATCGAAAAGGTAATAATTTATATCGATAAAGGTATTGACAGTCTTGCCTTATAAGCACGGTTTGAAATAATAAAAATTTTGTATTTATTTATAATTTTGTTTTTTTTTTTTTTTTCAATATTTCTATTTGTTTTGGTGTGGCTATATTAAAAAAATTGCATTTTCCTGTAAGTAGTATATAAAGTTCGGTCCGGCCGAACTTAACGATTTTTTACATGTTTTTAATTAATTTTATTTCAAAATTATGAAACATCACAATTTATATAACAAATATGGTTATTATCAAAAGGTATCTAATATTTTACTGCACTTATACGTGAAGTCGACAGCTTCCAATATGCCGGAAATACTGCCGAATTCAATCCATGGTGGATGGTATATAAGCTTCGGCCCGGCCGAACTTAAAGCCTTTATACTTGATGTAACTAGATCTGTTTTAAATTTATTTTCAATTTTTGGCCCTCACTTGTTAAAACACATATATATAGGGTGGGATATTTAAAACTTTAAATTAGAATCGGCTATAACATTTTTAATATTTCCCAATTTCGTTCGAGGGTATAGCGTCCCATTTTGCAAATGTCAAACGTAGACCTGAAAATAAAAACAAAAATAAATGTTATTTCTAACTTTCAAAGCCAAACTAATTGGTAGTTCAAATTTAAAAATTTAAAATACATCGTAATTTGTGATAAATCCAAATTTTGGAGATTTTGGACTTTAAGTTTTCGTCACTGAATCCTGGCCATATAAACTTTCACCCGGTTTTTTACATTCCAAACCTGGTTCCTCGCAAACAGGAAGATTTAAGTTCAGCGATTAAAACATAGCATTTCATAAATACATTTCCCCTGAAGCCGTTTCCACACGGTTAATTTTAACGGGCCACAATCTTTTTCGAGTCATCAGTGTACATGCCAGCAATTTCGGGATTGTCCTACCAAAAACACACAATAGTTTTTAATTTATTTTTATTCATTAAATAATTTTTGAATTACATTTATTACATTTTATTTTTTTTAATAAAACCATATTACGAAAATGAAATTTGAAATAGGGGTGACAATAGGCCTGTTCGTTTGGGCTTACTAGCTTAACTTTTGTATGGAATTTACTCGCTTAACATGAAAGTAGCTTACTACTCTCTTAGCATTGCTGCCAGATTTTTCTTGTTAATTCATTTAAGTAAAACCAATGGGTAACATTGTTGCCACCTTATCAGGTATCTTAATCATAAGCTAGTAAGCCCAATCGAACAGGCCTAATGTTTTGTTGATGATCAATTTATTACGGAAGGCAGCGACCCCTAGAGAAATAAAAGGTCTGATTTTCTTTAAGCCGGGATAACAAGCTGCGATAACAAAAACGTTAATAAAAATTAATCTTTTTGTTCAAAATAAAAAATTATATTTTCACATTGTCGACAACTACAATATAAATAAAGGGTGATTTTTTTCCAACAATGTAAATTTGGTGCGAAATTTAGTCACAATAGCCCGAGTAGCCGCTTCAGTGGGTCGATTAAAGTGACCATAAAATGGAAGCGCGCGATGAACTTTCTTAACAGAGCACGCATTTTGATAATAAAATTCAATAATTTGCAAGCGTTGTTCGTTTGTAAGACGATTCATGGTTAAATTATAGCCAAACTGAAGATGTTTGACAGTGAAACAAAACACCAAAAGTGCGTCAGCTGTTTAAGCCAGTGTTGCCAAAAAGATAATAGCTAAAAATCACCCTTTATATGTATCAAAAGAAAAATATTCTGTTTTGACTTTATTGGACTTAGCCTCTATAACCATCATTTTGACTTACACTGGATAATTATCCAGGCTAAGTAAACAATTTTTAACAGCAATTTTTTTTTTTTTAATTTGTTGTCACATTGATTTTGCTTTTGGCGACAATTTTAAAAACGAATTTTTTTATTTTCAATGAAATTTTAACATTTCATTTAGATTTTTGTTATCCCAGCTTAGTTATCCAGTCTTAAAGAAAAACAGCCATAAAATCCGAGTACCCAGAATTGACTATTCCAAACATTTTTTTGTCACACGGTGTAATAGACAAATACAAAACGTTCTTATAAGATTCCTACACTATGCTTGTGTCGTTCTTGCTGTTGTTGTTGTTTTTGTAGTTATTAGTTGAGCACCACTTGAATAATTTGTGAAATATTCGTACTTATAAATACCACTATAGAATAGTACTCTCTCATACGATTATGTACATGAGTGTACGTACATACATACATACATCCATCCATGCATATGTATGGCTGTGTTCATGAATGTTTGTATGTATGCCCATTTGAATATGAGGTAAAGTAAACGAACCTGAGAAAACATTATAACTTTTGGAAATAGAAAAATATTCATGAAAATATGCTAAAAATAAATTGGAATGTATGTACGTACGTTTGTATGTACTCAAGTAATATTATTAAATAGTTTGTGGCACTACTGAATCATACATACTTACTCCAACATATGTATGTATTCTTATCCATTCCCCCCCATACACCTTACAATCAAACACACATATTTACATATTGCATTAACGAGTTAATGGAACCGGAGGACGGGCTGTGTGAAAGGAGAGAGAGTGAAAATTAATAAATTTACATATGTATGTACATGAGTACAACACACACACACATGTACAAAGGATGAGTTGAATATCCGCCAGAACGTGATTTCCTTTGATTAAATTACATATTTACAGCTTGTGTTGACTCAACAATAAACAGATATGCATTTCAATAGAAGAAATACTACTGCTGCCACTGTGCAACAGCTGAAATATTTAGATATAGATAAAATATAGATAAAGATCAATAATATACATATTAGTATTTATAAATACTTCCACATTCTCTTTATATTAAAATTATTGGATTTTACTACCAAAAATTCCATCTTGCACTGGTGTGCTTAGTATAGGGTGGGCCAATTATCATTTGAACTACCGATTACTTAGAATAACATTCATTTTTTATACACTCCACGAGAGTATTATGTCTTTGTGCATTTGTTCGTAACACCCAAAAAGAAGCAAGATATACCCATTGTTAATTATACCGATCGACTTAGAATCACTTTTCGAATCGATTTAGCCATGTCCGTCTGTCCATCTATTTTTGTAATCACTAACAGGTCGCAATTATTGTCCGATACTAACGAAACTTTGCACAACGAAGTTTTTCGGGATAAGGACGAATGCTATTTAATTTGAAGAAAATCGGTTCAGATTTAACAGATTTTCTTCAAATTTGGCGAAACATCTTATATTTCAACTAAAATGTGTTAGATCGGTTCAGATTTAAATATTTCTCCCATAAAAATTTTGCTCTTAATTTGAGTTTCTCCGCTCTAGAAACTACATATTTTATCAGATTGTTTTCAAAATTGGCAAAACAGCTTATGTTCCCACTACAAAGAGATTTATATATAGCTCCCATGCAAATTTCTCTCCCAGCTTGACTTTTTCCGCCCCAGAAACCACGTATTTTCAGAGAATTTGTTCAAATTGAGCATAACCAGTTATACATGAACTGGAAGAACCTATTGTGTAAGTGGGTCACATCATCCAATGTTTAGATATAGCCCCGATACAAATATTTTTCTCGATTTGACAAATTGGGCCATGTCATTTTTGCCTATGATTAGGAAACATACAAAAATTCTTCTCGTTTTCACTTTTTTACCGAATTTTACCCATACGAAGTTAAAACCTATTATCGAATATTGTCAGTTCTATGACACCTAGAGTGCTGTAATTTTGTGTAAGTGCATCTACCATCAATGTGCGTAGTTCTGCCAAAAATGGGCGGTATTGGAAAAGTGGGCGTGGAACCTCCCATACGAAGTTAAAACCTATTATTGAATATTGTCAGTTCTATGACACCTAGAGTGCTGAAATTTTGTGTAAGTGCATCTAGCATCAATTCGCATAGTTGTGCCAAAAATGGGCGGTATTGGCAAAGTGGGCGTGGCATCTCCCATACGAAGTTAAAACCTATTATTGAATATTGTCAGTTCTATGACACCTAGAGTGCTGAAATTTTGTGTAAGTGCATCTAGCATCAATTCGCATAGTTGTGCCAAAAAGGGGCGGTATTGGAAAAGTGGGCGTGGCACCTCCCATACGAAGTTAAAACCTATTATTGAATATTGTCAGTTCTATGACACCTAGAGTGCTGAAATTTTGTGTAAGTGCATCTACCATCAATGTGCGTAGTTCTGCCAAAAATGGGCGGTATTGGAATAGTGGGCGTACCACCTCCCATACGAAGTTAAAACATATTATCGAATAGTGTCAGTTCTATGACACGTATAGTGCTCAAATTTTGTGTAAGTGCATCTAGCATCAATGTGCGTAGTTGCGCCTAAAATGGGCGGTAATGCAAAAGTGGGCGTGGCACCTCCCATATGAAGTTAAAACCAAAATTACACCTACTGTAATTTTGTGTAGGTGCATCTAGCATTAATGTGCGTAGTTGTGACAAAAATGGGCGGTAATGGAAATGTGGGCGTGGCACCTCCCATACGAAGTTAAAACCCATTTTCGAATATATGCCGTTCTATGGCAGATAAAAAACTGAAATTTTGCAGTAATTTTTCCTTCTACAAAAGATAACTAAAAAAGAATTTCTAGGCCCAATAGAATTCTGCTTGCATAAAGTATGGATTTGAAAAATTTTTTTTTTTTGATTTACTAGTTATTTGCACAAGTCGATTTCTCAAAAGTCGAAACATCGATTTTTCAAAAGTCGAAAAATCGACTTTTTGCTCCAACTATACATCCCTACAGCAATATATTCCGCACACAATGTCAGGGTTGACCAAATGAGATGTGATGATTTGATGTGATACACAAATAAAATTTTTATTTTCTGATATAATTTAGTATTAATCAACAACGTAATACTAAATAATTACCGACAAAAAAGGAAGGAAACAATGTTACGAGCAAACGGGTTAATCGCTAACCCACTTTTGTCTGCAGCCAAACATTAGATCTCCCAATGCAAAACTATGAAAGTGATTAACCCTCATCATGTACTTTGGTCAAATTTGACCCAAACGTGTTTTTAACTCAACGTATCTGGCGTCTATTTCGTAATACCGGCATATGCGCCGATATACCAGCTCAATGCGGGTGGAGGGGAGTTTGGTGTGAGCTATAGAGGCGTAGTTAAAATATTTTGACGCGTTTGAGGTATTTTATAAAAATGAATTTAATTCAAAAAAATAAGTTTTCTTGACAATAAAAACCAACAAATATAATATATTTAATTGTTTATGAATGAATGTTCTTTCGATTTTAATTACTTTTTCTCTAGGAGTAGCCCACTGTGTTTACTTTTAATTGCACAAATCTAATACATGGAATCTCACAAAAATAAACATGAATTTTGAATTTATTAGATATAAATTAGAACAATATTTTGCCGATTTGCCTCAATAATGCCACTATGGCGCTGAGGCCAGGAAAGTTATTTATATGGAAACTGTACAAATAAAATAGAAAATATAGTTTAACTATGACCTGTTTTTTGAGGCAAAAAGGAATTGGAGGCAGCTACATCTTAGAAACAAGGTAATTGTATAGGAAAATAGGAATAATGAAAATAGGAAAGAAGAATAATACCTTAAGAAACAGATACAGATAGAAATAATACTGCCACGCCCACTTACAGGCACACCTTTGAAAAGTATTGCAGTTATCCCGATGTTGTTAATTCTCTCAAAAACTTTCTCCCTTCTTTACATTCAGTTCTAGTAACAGGATAATTATGACATGGGGTTAAAAATGGTCAAAACTAGCGCGAGTTTAATATTTCTTATAGATGAAATCTTTATATTCAAAATTTTAAATTTTTCTTTTCTTATTTTTGTTTGTTTTCTTCAGTGTTAAAAAAATAACTAACTACACGTGTCAGTTTAGTAATAAGGGGTTAGAACACTCTAAAGAGGGCCAGAAATAGGACTTATGCACTTTTTCGTGAAACTATTAAATATATTTTTCTTTCATATGTATCGCTAACTTTATACAATATTTTTTAGAACAAATTAATTACGTATTCTCTGTTTTTTCGGGATCTTCGCCCGGACACACAGTTAATGTATTTTTATACCCTCCATCTCCAAGATGGGGGTATACTAAGTTTGTCACTCCGTTTGTAACACCTAGAAATATCGACCCTAAAACAACAACACGGTGTGCACATTCCTCTAATTGAGGAAACGGAAAAACTGCTCTGTTTATATATCACTCTAATAGCGAAGACACATAAAACAAAGGGATTTTTAGAAATTCGTACTTTTAGTAGGTAAAATGGAAAAAGGGGATACAAATTGTACCACCCAATTCTAGCCGCAGCTAGAATTGTGAAATTCAGTGTATACATTCCTCTGACTGCGTAGACACGAAAAATTAAAAGGTTTATCCAAATTAGTATTTTCAAGGGATTCAATGAGAACAGAGGGATAAAATACAACAAACCCATAGGATAGCTGACAATGCACCCACTATACTCCAATATTTAGGCTTTTTTAGCGTTTTAAACTTTTTGAACTGACTGACTTGGTTTAAAATAATTAAAATTTTATATCTATTTATAAAATTATTTTTATAATATTTTTATTTGTTTTGTTTTGGCTATAACAAAAAATAGCACTTTAATACTTACTGAAAATCGTCGTTTTCACTTGTTTTAAATATGTATGACGAGCTTTTCAACAGTTTTCCCTTATAAATAATAGTAGTTACAGAAGTAAGTAGGATTTTTTGATATATTTCTGAAGATATATCCAAAATTTCATGCGAATCGGTTGTAAATTGTTAGGTTGTGTTTCGGCGAATTAAAAAAAACAGTTTTGAGAAAAACTCATTTAAATTTTTGAGTAGTAACTAAAAACCGAAAATATGACATTTAGATTTTTTTCCTGTCATAATCTTCTGAGATATAATTGTTGAGACCCTAATGAGCCATTTGCAAGAAAAAAAGATTGAAATAAATCTCCAATGCAATTACTCATTCACCATATGACAACACTGCTGCTAAGTTCAGGTGATTACTTATAAATATTAAAAAAATCTTCACTTTATGAGACCATGTGCAATGCACATTAGAGCGTACCAGGTTACAAGTAAAAAAAAAAAAGTTCGCCGTACACCTTCGAATATGAAGTATTATTGAAAGGTAGTTTCAAAAAAATTTTTTTTATTTTTTTATGCCGAACGTAGGGGTCGCGCTTTTACATTTTTCTATATAACTTCTGCATTTATAAACGGATTTTAAAGTGTGATACATCGATGTTTTTGTCCGATTTTTTTGTCTTTGAAGTCATTGAGCTCAAACATGATTCATGATTTTATGCGAGCTTTAATTTTCGATTATTAGAGTGGTACATTAGGGTAGTAGCAACTGAGAAATGATGGGTAAGTACCAGAAGGGGGTGCTTGAGCTCAATGACTTCAAAGACAAAAAAATCGGCCTCGTCGAGACAAAAACATCGATGTATCACACTTTAAAATCCGTTTATAAATACAAGTTATATAGAAAAATGTAAAAGCGCGACCCCTACGTTCGGCATAAAAAAATAAAAATTTTTTTTTTGAAACTACCTTTCAATAATACTTCATATTCGAAGGTGTACGGCGAACTTTTTTTTTGAGGTACGCCCTAATGTGCATACTTCATTTGCAGTACCTTTTTGTGATTAGTGCCCAATTCCGGATACGATAGATAGTGGATAGATAAAGTAAATTATCGTTGGGTGAGGACGCACACATTTTTGTTTTTCACTTTCAGTATTCACAGGCTACCCTAAATTCGGCTGTGATATGCTCAATGTTTTGTTGTTATCATTGACACATATTTTTTGCCAATACGGTAGCGAGTGGAAAGATAAACCAACGTCATTTTTCGGTGGAGGCTACACAAATTGCTAGTACACATTTGCATGGTATGTATTATGGGCACAGTTGAGCTGCAAAGAGCGGGAAGAGAAAATTGAACTCGACTTAGTTTAAGGATTGTTGCCCACAGCCAGATTGAGAAAGAGATCTTTTTCGCTAAACGTGTGAAAACTTGTTATGGTGGTAGGAGTGATGGTAATGATCGAACGAACCCAGTCTCTTTTCTCACAGAAGAAGAAGAAGGACTGTGATAATGGTGTGTGTTGCTACTCTTTAAAAATTACTTTGCCTCCAGGCATTATGGAGAAGAGACAAAGCCAGACAAAGAGTAGCAGAGAGTATGTGTGCATGTGTGATATTTATCGCAAAGAGAAAGAACGAGTTTCTTCGAGACTGTGCCTGGTTATGGGTGTATTAGTAATTAAAAGTGCCTGCCACTCTGCCGCTACTCATATTGTCATATTGTTTGTTGTTTACTGTATTGATGAGAGAGCACATTGTATGTTAGGCGGGCTCTTTATTTTTTCTATTTTTCTTTTGCACGATCAGCAGTGGTAGCGGCATTTGTGTATTGCCTTACCATATGTGTGCGGTGTATGTATGTAAATGCCTATGTATGGCGCTCTGTGCACAACGATCTTTACTTTTTCACAAACGATCCGTGCCCGTCAGTCTAATGTGGACTCTTACTGAGTACGGTTCGGTTTTCTGAAGAAGTGCGTCGCGTTGCGAAAACCAAGTGTTTCAAACGATATTCATCTTCATCGAGATTTAACACAAATTTCATTCAAGTGGTAATAAATCAAACATAGAAAGTTTTATAAAAAATACAAAACAGTGAAAACAAATTTTATGGGAAATTTATAAATAATAATAACAACAATTAAGAAGAAGCAGAGACAGCATAGAATTATTGAAAGAAGGAGAAGAAGAAGAGAAATAAAGATTGTTGTTTTGTTTGTTTGTTGTTGTGCTGACTTCTCCATTTGCGAATTCACGTGTTTACGAATGCCAAGAAGTGCGCGATTTTTGTTTTCGATGGATTTTTGTAATTAACCAACCCCCCACCAAAAAGATAAAAATAAAAGCGCTACTTTGTGTATTTGTTTTTTTTTTTGTTTTGTTTATATTTTTTTAAATTTCGGTGATACGACCGGAGTTTGTTCGGTGTTTCTTGAAGCGTGGATAATGTAATTCATACGATTCGATTTTAGTTTTGGAATGCCATGGCATTATACCAACCAACCAACCATCCAACCAAACAAAAGAGTTCTGTTGTGTGTTTTTTGTTTTCTGAGCTCACTTCGTTCGGTCTTTCGTTATAAAATAAACATTTTTTTCGGTTAACTATTAAAGTTTATTCTCCTCTGGGTTTGTTACCCCCCTCAATTGAATTAAACAAACATTTGTGTGTTTTCAGTTTTTGAGAATAAAATTTTGTGTACGTGTTGAATTTCAAGAAATACCTTTTTTTTGTTTTATTTCTCGTTTCTCCAATTTTATACATAATTTCATCTTGCCGTGCTCGTGGTGGACTGTGTTCTTTTTGTGTTTTTTGTTGTCGCTGCTGTTTTTCGAATCTTATTATGCTGTTCAGGAATCCAGTGGATACTTGTTCTTCTACCACACACCACACAACTACTCTGCAAAACCCCAACAACCCAAGGCAACATTGAGCGGGGTAAGTACTCACTCGACTCTTGGCATGCCCAAGAAGCACATCTTTTCTTTTCTGGTATACATACCGACCGTCGTGCCGACCAGTTTTTTTTGTGAGCAACAACATAGTTCAGATACTGATCTTCAGGACAACAAATTAAGCAAGAGCGAAGAGACAGAAGAAAAAACAAAATGTTACTTAACAAAACGCTTAACTTATTGGGAAAAAAGAATTTTATAAAAAAATCATTGAATACTACAAAATAAAAAAGAGCGGCCGGATCGACCCCCAACATGTAGTGAATACAACAGTAGCCCTGTTCAATTGGGCTTACTAGCTTAAAGCTAAGAGACTTGATAAGGTGGCAACATTTTTATCAATTGGTGGCTTTATTTAAATAAATCAGAGATACAAAATCTGGCACCACCTTATTCGGTAACTAAGAGAGTAGTAAGCTACTTTCTTGTTATAAGCGAGTAAATTCCATACAAATATTAAGCTAGTAAGCCCAATCGAACAGGCCTAATATTAACGTCTTGTCCAATAGTTTTTTATTTGTTAGGATATAAGAACGTCTAGTAGACTAGTTTAGTACTACCAAGAAGCACGTACTGCTCGTATCCCAAGCAAAGTTATACCAAATCTTATTGCCTACAGGAAAAATGATATTACGGCAAAAATCATATACGTTTTGCGGAAGTAAACTCAATGGGAGAGGTCTATGCTATACCCCAAGGCAATAGGAATGTAATACTTTTGAATGATAAACCATCCATATAGCCAGATTATCATCCAAAACGACTTCTAGATACAAATATGAATATTACAATTTTGTAATATTCCTATTTAAGTCTATAAACTTTATGTGACATGACAATGTGCACTAGGGCGTACCTCAAAAAAAAAAGTTCGCCGTACACCTTCGAATATGAAGTATTATTGAAAGGTAGTTTCAAAAAAAAAATTTTTATTTTTTTATGCCGAACGTAGGGGTCGCGCTTTTACATTTTTCTATATAACTTGTATTTATAAACGGATTTTAAAGTGTGATACATCGATGTTTTTGTCTCGACGAGGCCGATTTTTTTGTCTTTGAAGTCATTGAGCTCAAGCACCCCCTTCTGGTACTTACCCATCATTTCTCAGTTGCTACTACCCTAATGTACCACTCTAATAATCGAAAATTAAAGCTCGCATAAAATCATGAATCATGTTTGAGCTCAATGACTTCAAAGACAAAAAAATCGGACAAAAACATCGATGTATCACACTTTAAAATCCGTTTATAAATGCAGAAGTTATATAGAAAAATGTAAAAGCGCGACCCCTACGTTCGGCATAAAAAAATAAAAAAAAATTTTTTGAAACTACCTTTCAATAATACTTCATATTCGAAGGTGTACGGCGAACTTTTTTTTTTTACTTGTAACCTGGTACGCTCTAATGTGCACTCCTACTGAAAGCTATGGCCATTAGGATGGCTCGCAGCCCATTCAAATAAAAAATAATTTCCAATCACCCCCAGAAATGAAGATTGGGGTTTTTAATGATTATCTGCAAAATATTTCGTCACTGGGTCAAACCGTCTCCTGAAAACACCTCTAAAAATCATGTTTTTCCATGGTGTCGCATTTTTGTCCAAAATTTCTTCCTGTATTAATGGAAAGCACTATAAATGTAAATTTTATTTCTTGTCTTAGAACAACTTATTAGTCGAATTATTGGACGTTTATAGAAAATTTTTGTGCTTCATTTCATAGACAACTTAAAACTTTTTCATATTTGGTGGTAGTATTTTGTAAAAAATAAATAGCTGCAGTCAGTACATGAACATTGATTGAAAATTTACTCCGCAGTGTTAATTTTTGTAAATTTTGTATAAAAACTATTTTCACAAAAATCAGTGACGTCGTTATTCGACCGCTATTCATACATCATTCGAAAGATATTATTCCCCTCTATTTATTTTTCATAATATCTTTTACAAAATATTTTCAAGAAATATCAGTTTCGCAAAACCACAAAAAATACTATTAACGTCCAATTTTTCGACCAATAAGTTACACAATGACAAGAGTAACAATTAATATTTAAAGTGCTTTCAAGGGTCTATTAATTAATTTTGAGTGGCAACGATAACAAAAAACTTATGTTATCACTCAAAATAAGAAATTATTTAACATTGTCACCAACAACAATAACAATGTATGTTAAAACCAAAATTGAAAGAGAAATAGTTTTATGTTAACATTCTTGGTCTAAGCCCGAATAAATATACAGTTTAAGTGAAATTTATTTTTATGAGATCTAAGTCCAAAATGCCCACATAAAATATTTTTTGAAAATTTGTTTCTCGGCAGAAGTCATGCTGAAATAGCTCAATTCTTCAGATTCAGATTCAGATTTTATTTATTCCAAAAACTTAAATAATTGAGTATGATCTTACGATAAATTTCTAGCTTATATACTAATACATTTCAAGAACTTTGCAGCTAATACTGCAAAATTTCCATCACACATTTTTATCGCTATACATTTATATTCTCACAAAAAAGGAACAAGAAAAATGGAGTTACTTAACATTTTTGTTTTTAACTTACGAACTAATACTTCTAAAAATACTATTTATAATAACAACACTTTATGGTAGAAGTAACCTGAAACGTTCGAGAACTATTCCATGTGTAATTTTTGATATGAGTGTTGCATGCTCTGAATCGAAATAATTTATTTAAATTATCAATTAAATTTATAGTCAGGCTGAATACAAATTTTCTTGGTTTAAGCAATATTTTAGTCAGGCTGAGTACAAATTTACTTGGTTTAAGGAAAATTTTCCTCAGTTTGAGTAAATTTTACTGGCTTTGAGGAAAAGTTGAACTGGGATCAAGTTCAAAGCAAGTTCATGAAATTCAATTTTCCTCATTTTTAGTATATATTTACTTAATCTGTGGCTTACTTTTTTCTGAGTGTACGGTGGGCCTCTAAAATTTTAAATTATAATCGTCCATAAAAAAATACTGATTATTACATTGGAACTTGGTTGAACTTTGTCATTTAATAATGGAACACAATATCATTCATATGACTACCACGACTGGCTCGGCAGTATCTCATCCGATCATCCCAATTTTTCAGTACAGCACAAAATCTACACCAAACAGTGACTCGACGTGGATGCATTGGCTTCTCAATAGTCTCGTCCTCTGAACGGCAATTTTGCTTATTCACAATTTTGCGGCAATTTAGCTTATTGACATAGCCACCGAGATGAAAATGAGGTTCATGAAGGGCTGTTTTTTACATATCGATACCTTAATAAATACAAAAAAGAATCAATTCATGAAAATCTAATTATACACGAAGATGAAGAAACATGTAAAAAGTGGAAATAATATAAGAATAATTGTTTTATATGTAATTTTAATGGAGTATGTTTGATTTATATATCATGGAAGAATAGGTTAGGTTGAAAGGGTTGCCCGCTAGTAGCGAGTTTCACTCGGAGGCCTATGGGGGCCCATTGTGGTACACATATAGTTAATATAAAGAAATAGAGAGAGAAGATAGTCTGGTAGAGTAGTATGGTTGGTATAAGAGTGAGAAAAATAGTAAGTAAGAGAAACGAGGTATGGGAAGATGTTAAAAAGTATAATCATAAAGTATCGATCGCTTCCTTCTGAAAGCATTTTGTCTTGTTGATGAAGTTGAGCAGATTCCGTAGAGGTACATTTGCTAAGTCCGTCAGATCGGCGAAGAACATACTTCCTATGGAGGATAGTCTGAGTTCAGTGCAGTCCAGCACAATTTCAAAGCAAGTGATCCACTGATTCTGGAAGAATAAATAGGATTTTTTTTTATTATTTTAATTTTAATTTTAATTTAATTTAAACAAATATTAAAAGCACAGTCGGCGAAAATGTGAGTTTAATAAATATTTTAAAAAATGTAGTCATTAAAAATCTTGGATTGATCTGAATTCAAATTATCTCCAATTGTTATTAACGTATTACCTATAAAGTTATTTAAAAAGTTATGACGAAAATTATTTTTCAAAGTCAAAATTTGAAAAATTTAGTCATTAAAAATCTTGGATTGATCCGAAATCAAATTACCTCCAATTGTTACTAACGTATTTTTTATAAAGTTATTTACAAAGTTATGACAAAAATTATTTTTCAAAGTCAAAGTTTGAAAAATATAATTAGAGAAAAAATAAAAAATCAAAAAACGACGAAATTGTTTCTATTTTACCACCGCCATCGCGAAGTCAGATTTGTTAAGAATGAAACGAGCCAATTTCCTAACAATATCGATGGATATTAATTTTGATATTAATCATAATTAAGTAAAGGCGCCTCATGTTGACATTTGTGTAGTTAATGTTTGTTATTGTTATTAGATGACTTTCAAAAAATATTTCTCCTAGCATCGCGCTCATTTGTCACAGACTCATTTAAAAGTGTCCGACTCAACTAAAACTAATCCGGACTGGTTCTAATGTTGATATTTCTAAATTTTCGTTTCGTCGTCTGTGTTTGCGCATTTAATAATTTCAGCCTCAGCAGCAGCAGATCATGTTCGAAACAAAACTGAAATGATCTGAGTTTTAAAACTTGTCTCTATCCCTTATAAATGCAAATATTTTCCCCATAAACTAGATACAAAAATAATGAATTTTTTATTTAAGAATGAAGTATTCTATTCTATTCATATTTAAATATGTGTAGTTTCGTGGTAATGGTCGTCATGTTGGATTTGACACGTTTCCAGCTTCAAAGCGGGCATAACTAGATCTGCTAGTCTTGGGCTAAGTGTCAATGTGTTGTGGTTGGCCTTTTTTATTGTCTATAAAATTTTTAAGACATATTAATGATTATTTTTTTTCTTTCGTAAATTAATGGTTTATCCATTTTGTAGGAAACAAAAAAAAAACAAAGACTAGGTGTATGTGGCAGTCGACGGTGTTTGCGAGACAAACTAGTGATATTTCGAAGGAGAAACAGAATTTGTCATTAAAGGCAAAAGAAACTAAAGAAAAGGCACAGATATACACTTGGGAGAAGGTGTGCTTATAATGAAATTAAGAGAAACTGTTGATAATTCATATTTCTTTAAATATGTTTTATATTTGCTATGGAAATTAACATATAATTTGAACTTGATTATTATTCAAAATTATTGCAACAATTGTAGGATATGTATAGGGTTTTTAAATTTTCAATTTATGGGCATAACATCGACAAATAGACTGATAGGTTTTAAATATACATTCAAGAAAAAGACAATTTCCTCTTCCTTTGAGCAATATTTTGACTAACAAGATTGTACGATTTCTTATTGAAATTAAGGGGGTAGGCTAATGGTGGTGATGCTCTGATGAATATTTGAATATACTTTTCGCACATTATGGCCTATAGATCTATTGAAAAAGATTCAATAAATGATTTAGTTACTAAAATTGTGCTATTTACTGTTTGCATTTTGCTTCAGTGTATGAGAAATGTACCCCCAAAGAGAACAACAGAATATAATTCTCATTCGTTTCATTCACTTCTGCCATAAAGGGGTAGAAGTGAAGTAACTTCAAACTAATGCAGCTGAAGGCTGCATTAATATATTTATCAACGGAGTTTCATAAAAATAATAGTTTCGTTAGATTTGTACAAAAAATAAACAGTAAGCTACTCGATTTTAAATATATACAATATATTTTTAATTTCAGATAATGAATTTATAATTTCAGTACATAAAATATATTTAAATTACACAACAAATTCTTTTTTTATTAATTTGAACTGTATGGACTTAAAATCACAGTTGGTAATGTCTTCAAGACATATTAAACAACGGGTAGAATACCGAAGTATCGGTGTCATTTTCGTACAAGTGTCGCAAAAAAAATTCACATGGGCGACACGCCCCTTGTCATGTTCTTGATAATCCCAGGAGTCATATTGTCTTCGAGATCAGATTAACGACAATGCCGTCTCAATATCTTCGACGATCATTATCGTCAATTTGTCGTTGACGACCGTATAACGACAGTGTCGTCAGTTTTAGCGAGAATATTGCCACATTGCCTTCGACGATAAGATTAACGACAATATCGTTAGATTGTCTTCGACGTTCAGATTAAGGACAATATAGTCACACTGTCTTCCACTATCAGATGAACGACAATGTCTTCACAATATCTTCCACGATCAGATTAACGACGATAATATCTTCAATGATCAGATTACCGACTATGTCGTCACATTATCTTCGACGACCTAATTCAAACGACAATTAAATTGACATCACCGACATAGTAACGACAATGTCGTATTCGATGATCAGATTAACGACAATGTCGTCACATTGTATTCGACGATCAGACAAACCACAATATCATGACCTTATAATCAACGACATACTAACGACAATGTCGTCACATTGTCTTCAACGATCACATTATAGATAATGTCACATTGTCTTCGACGATCAGATTATCGATAATGTCGTCACATTGTCTTCGGCGATCAGATTAACGATAACGTCGTTAAATTGTCTTCGGTAGTCGAGTTGGTAGCGTGCTCGGCTATCAGTGTGGTGGTTGTGGTTTCGATTCCCACCAGAGGCTCTAGTCTGTCGCTGCAGCAACTAGCTACAATGGTCTTTTTCACCCCGGCTCAATCCCTGGACCTAAATTATACTATAAATTTACTTTGTATTGTAATTCATAATAAAATAAACTAAAAAAATAAATTGTCTTCGACGATCAGGTTAACGACAATGTCGTTACCTTGTATTGGACGATCAGATTAACGACAATGTCGTTACATTGTCTTTGACGTTCAGATTAACGACAATGTCGTTACATTGTCTTTGACGTTCAGATTAACGACAATGTCGTTACCTTGTATTGTATTGTTACCTTGTATATATGACGACACATTGTCGTCGATGATGGGATTAACGAAATGTCGTTACATTGTCTTTGACGTTCAGATTAACGACAATGTCGTGACACGTGACAAATTAACTACATTGTCTTTGACGATCAGATTAACGACAATGTCGTCGATGATGAGATTAACGAAATGTCGTTACATTGTCTTTGTTGATCAGATTAACGATAATATCGTTACATTTTCTGCGACGATCATATTAATAATATCGTAACTTTGCGACGATCAGATTTAAGACAGTGTCATCACATTGCTTGCAACGATCATATTAACAATATCGTAGCATCTGCGCGGATCAGATTAATGAAAATATCGTCACATTGTCTGCAACGATCATATTAAAGACAGTGTCGTTACAAAAAGTCTCTAAAAAATGAATGTAGTCAAAGATCATGGGATTTTTTTGAGATATTTAGATTGAAAATCGGGTATATTTTATAAATTAGCCTTTTATTATTTTTTGATTATAAAGAAAATTAAAATTTGCATTTTTTAACGTTTTTTTTGTATATTTTTACGTATTCAAAATGAACAGAAAAATACTATTTTTTTGCAATAAAGATTTTCAGCTTTTTAAGATCTTACAAATTTGAAAAAAAAAAATTAATTTATTTTTTTGACTTGTTGAAAAAATGCATGACTTTGGACTAACATAATTTTTTTCCTTTAAAGAATAAAATGCATGTTTAGAAAAGTTGAAGGTTAAGTAAAAGATCAAAATTTATTGAATTTTGGCCGAATTTGAATTTGTTTGTCAAACGTCGGTTACTATCGCGATGTCGTTAACTACTATATCGTGGGTCATATATTCCAAAAGTTCGTCGAGGAATCGTTGAAGATCATTTCATATAAGATTATTTTACCGACTGAAAAACAGATTCGTTGTATTAACGAAAACATTTCGTTGGATCAAAATCATTTTATCGGCGAAAAAAAAATCCAGAGCTGGTCTCCAAGTTCATGCGAAATGAAAGTGGACTCCACAAAGTTTAAACTCCCTCCCATGTTGATCCAACACAAATTCAGTTGTATTGGTCATAGTTAACTCCATATACTTACTTGGTGGGAGTACATTGCCCTTATCTATGATCCACTGCTGTTTATCCATAGATGAATGTCCGTTCTTCCGTTGGTTGAATGTGTTAATTGCATGATTCACACAATATATAGCGATTATTTTCCTATATGTGGCCATAATAAAAGTGATACATTCAATTTCTAGCGCCAAATTATTTATAAAGAAAATACGAATAAGACGAATTTGTTGTTCTTTTCACACAACAACAAATGAGACACTCTAACGAGGCGGAGGAGATAAATAATTTCTTGGAATCTTGACTATAACTATGGTTTATAGTTTGAGTGTTGTTTGTTTTTCTTCTTATTTAACCATGATTCATAGATAATTTCTGGGTTTTGAGAAAGTAATTAACAAAATATCAAACGTTAATTGCTTACTAAATACGACTAAGTAAATACAGACAATTGTCTAATTGTTAGTTAGTGATAGAATGATTAGGGTTATTCGAACGAGTATTTCGACATATTTCAATAGCCGACCCCCGCCACGCTTCCCAAACGAAAATTGTTTGTATTTCAAAAAAAAAAAAAAACAAATAAAAAATAAACAATTAATGATGAAGGTCTTTGGCGACACGTTATTTCCCCTCCCCGTCCTCCATTGAATGGAAAAACAAAAATCTTTTCAAGTAAATAAACAATAACAATAACTTTACTATGGTCCACAGAGAGAGGGAGCGAGGAGGTGGGGAGATATAGATAGTAGTTAACAAAATACGCTTAGAAATAAAAAAGTTAATTAATTATACAAAACAAAAATTACTTGATGTTGGAGCTGCTGCCGTGGCCGCAGCCGCGGCCTCCTATTGATAAACAGCGACGAGAAATAAACAAATATTGGTTTAAAAATAGTTAAATTTACAGAAAAAAAGCGTCTATGGAAAAACGAACACTCTTATCTAAGGCGTTGAAGAACAAAAAAAAAACCTGATTTAGTCGACAGACAGTCCCCCCAATACTCGTTACTATCAATAAACAAATACATCCAAATTGAAAAAGAAAAACAATGGAAATATTCCATAATGGTCCGCGCTCTTGATTTATGGCCGCCCAAACCAAAAAAAAATGATGTGTCAACGAGGTAAGGCCGATGTGAACTTAGAATCTCAGTTTTGATTTTTTTAAATATTTTAGGTAAATATTGCCAAAATTAATTAATGGTGATAGCCGAAATTCTGAATCCTTTTGAAAATATGTAGAAAATTTTTATTGAAAGTTCAAGAGAAAAAAGTATTGAACTATTTGTCAAACAATAAAAGAAAAAGTGGGTGAGACATTTAAAAATTTAAATTAGAATCGGCTATAAACAAGTACTTATTATTTTTTCATATTTCTGGTTTTAACACAATATTAATCATATGACTACCACTACTGCCTCAGCAGTACGTCATCCGAGCAACCCAATTTTTCAGTACATGGTCCAATGATGCCGCCAGCCCAATATCCACACCAAACAGTGACTCGCTGTGGATGCATTGGCTTCTCAATAGTCACGTGTGGGTTCTCTGAACCCCATATGCGGCAATTTTGTTTATCGACATAGCCACCGAGATGAAAATGAGTTTCATGAAGGCTGATCTCTTCTCGAAATTTTTCCACGTAAATTTCATACAGTTTACATTGAAGACTCACTACTTTGGAAATAAATTTTTAATATTTCCCAATTTTGTTCGAGTGTATAGCGTCCCATTTTGCAAATCGTCAAACATAAACCTGAAAATAAAAATGAATGTTATGCAACCCTTCAAAGTAATCGGTAGTTCAAATTTAAAATTTGAAATGGTGAAAATTTTAAGAGTGAAAATGTTGATCCCCGCAAAGTACTTCCACTTTTGCGAAGGGCTGGCTGATATAAAACACATTTTTCTCATTCGCCTTAACTGAGACGTCTTCCGCATAATAACTGTCATAGGATGTCTTATGCTTCAGCGTAAAAGTTTCTGACATTTGACATTATCCGTCTGGGATAACGTCTCACATTGGAATCTGATATGTATATTATTTTATAACAAAAGACAATGTCTTTCAGATTCTGAGATGTCTGTTTGTCTGTCTGTCTGACCACAGCAAAATATCTCAGTTTTAATGCACTGGAAGAAAATACACACCTATTGCGAATTGTCAACATCAACATCTTTGGCATTTATCTTTTTACCTGTGTTTCCAGTCCATTTAATTCTTGACGTTGGATATGTCGTGCCTACATATGTGTGCATTAGGGTGGGGCCGAAAATCATGAAGTACAAACAACTTTAAAAAATACATCGAATTTCATAAATAAAATAAAAAAAATTGTATCGGAGACCTAAAAATTTGCATTCATAAATTAAACACAAAAACCAATTATGGATATTTTTTAACCAAAACAAATAATAAAGGGTGATTTTTTAAAGATATAGGAAAGTTTTTCAAAAACAAACAAAATTCAGAAAAAAACATGAAATATTTATTTGAATCGATAGTACGGTCCATATAATTTAATGTTTGAAGATTATTTCATACAAATGTTGACCTTGACTGTGTCTCAAATGGTCCGTCCGCTTAGTCCAATTTTGGCATTTCCACGTTTTTGAGTAACAGAGGCCCAAATGCTGCGAACGGCGACGAATCGATAATTGATGGTCATCATTAACACTGGCCGATACAGCTGCGACATTTTCTTCAGTTCGCACTCTACGTTGGTGATTTTATGTCCAACAATGTTAATTTGGTGCGAAATTTAGTCACAATAGCCCGAATAGCCGCTTCAGTGGGTTGATTAAACTGACCATAATATGGAAGAAGCGCGCGATGAACTTTCTTAACAGAGCACGCATTTTGATAATAAAATTCAATAATTTCCAAGCGTTTTTCGTTTGTAAGACGATTCATGGTTAAATTATAGACCAAACTGAAGATGTTTGACAGTGAAACAAAACACGAAACGTGCGTCAGCTGTTTAAACCAGTGTTGCCAAAAAGATAATAGCTAAAAAATCACCCTTTAGAATTTTCGAAAATTTCCTTTATTTGCGCATCTATGAAATGAGAGAAATGTATAAATCGAATTTGAAGATTCTTGCTGTAGTCATTTGATTGGTACCTTTTAGGTAGGTACAAAGTACAAATTACAAATTTTATGATTCTAGCTGCAGCCATTTTTATCCCTTTTTGGACATTTTGACTCTAAAAGTGCGAATATCGAAAAAATAGTTTTATTTTTTGAATCTTCGCAGCTAGATCGAAGCATACGCATCATTCTAACTGCAGCGGTTTGATTGGTACCGTTTCTATCCCCTTTTTCTCTGTTTTATCTAAAAGTACAAATTACCAAAAATTGTGTGTCTGCAGATTGCATTAAGTTAGAGGAATGTACACACCGAATTTTATGATTCTAGCTGCAGCCATTTGGTCGGTACCCATTTTACCCCTTTTCCACATTTCTCCACTGAAAAGTACTAATCTCATACAAATTTTCAATAAATAATTTTTGTTGCGCGTACATTTGGTCGTTAGCAATTGTATCCCTCATTGCCCAGTTTGACACCAAAAATGCAAATATTGCTTTATTTTTCGAGTCTACATAGCCAGATCGAAGTAAACACCGATTTTCAGCAAGTGCATCACGTATGTGCAATCAAAGGAATGTACACAAAGAATTTTATTATTCAAACTGCAGTTATTTGATTGGAACCATTTGTATCCCTTTTCCACATTTTCTCCCTCAAAATTACGAATTTCATACAAATTCCTCTACACACCGAAGTCAGCTAGAATCATAATCATGGTCGGTATCAACTTTATTATTTTTGGCCATATGACTTTAAAAGTATGAAAATCGAAATATCGCTTTATTTTTCGAGTCTACACCAATTTTCATTATTCAGTGGTCTTGTTGGTACTATCTTTATCCCCGTTTTCCCCCTAAAAGTACAAATTTCAAAAATTCCTTTAATTTTACCTTTATTTTACAAATTTCCTTTATTTTACATGTCTAAACAGTCAGGGGAATACATACAAAATTGTATTATTATTTTTCCACATTTCCTGCTTAAAAGTAAGTAAAAATTTTGTAAAAATTTCCAAAAAACTTTTTGTTTCTCGTTTACACACCGAATTTTATGATTCTATCTGCATTGGTACCATTTTTATCTCTTCCCTCCCGTTTCCCCCTAAACGTACAACTTTCAAAATGTTCCTTCATTTTGCATGTCTCAACAGACCAAATTTTATTAATCTAATCTGCAATCACTTGAATAGTACAATTTTTATCCCTCTTCCCACACGTCCGATATTGTCATTGATCTGGTACGATTTGTAACCCCTATTTCGCCCCTGTATGAACCACTTTACGGTGCGTGTTCACATTAACCCATTACCGCCCTCTGTCCCCTTATGAGGTCCCGAAAGATACTTTCAGCAGACGGACTGACATGGATAGGTCATCTTAGAAATACTGATCGTCAGAATGACATTCTTACTATAATTCCATCCTATGGTGAAGGGTATAAAAAATATGGTTTTCCAATTTTATTTTTTGGATGTTTCATGTCTGCAAGAAAATATTTTTTTAAAAAAAAAATTTTTTTTTCTCATTTTTGGTTACTAAACATCAGATGTGATCGGGCTTATTATCAGCGAAATACTAAAGTCGCTCTCAAGGAAATTTGAAATTTTATGCATAAAATATTTTTAGAGTTGATTTTATAGAACATTAATTTTTAGGTCTCACATAAAAATTTTTGTTTAAGGTATATGCTCTCCTTTGTATATGAATATCAAAAATCGCTAACGACTACAGCTAGGCTACACTCAAAGAAAAACGTCTCGTTTTATTAATGAGACGGTTTTGTGTGGACACTTTTATTGACAAGAGTCGTTAATATCTCGAATGATTTGCTATCAGTTTACTTTAACAATTTCTTCACCCACATCTATGACCGAGTCTAACATGAATGTAGTCTGCTGAAATTTGGGATGATAACTACGATGGCGGAATTTCCGCTGTTCTCTTTAAAAAAAGTCGCTTATCTTGCGTTTTTTCCCCATACATACACTTTTGGGCCACACTAGTGTCCATATTTATATGTGCAATTTGTTTTGTTTGACTCGCAAGAGGGAATTGTGAATTAGCTCGAGACAGAGAAAGACGGACTCGCTGATTTTTTTCAATGTGAAGAACACATACAATTTAAGTGTTTAAATTACCTTTGTTTTGAGTTTCATTTTTCTGTTCATTTCTTTCGTTTTTGATGCGTTGTTGTTGTTGTCGTCGGTTTTCGCGTTTATTTTCTTGTTATTGTCGCACCTCCACTCCACCACCGCCCCTACCACCCACGAATCGTATTCAAATCGACAAGAATAAGAGACGAAAAATAAAGGTTTAGGTTACAAATAATACAAAACCGTCCGACCCGACCGACCGACAGATTAAATAACAACATTTTTGCGCTACGAATAGAAGACGACGACGACGGCGAAGAAGCAGCAGCAGCAGACGCAGACGAGGAAATTTAATAGGTGTGGCGTGTTGTGTTGTTGTGGCTACACTCAGAAAATGAAGGCGTTTAATTTTCGGCGGGGGACAATGACAATGTCATGGCAATGGCATTAGCAATAGCCTTCCAGTCGGTGGCGTTTCTTTCAGTGTCGCCACCCTTGGGCCCTGCTTCCCGCTCGTTCGGTTATGGTGCAGAACTAATTGGCGTTTTTTCGCGTTTGCGGTTTTCAGTTTATTTAGTTTTATTTGCGAGACAGACTCGCGTACTGAAATCCTTATGTTTGCATTTAATAAAGTCACGTTTCGAATGGGTCCACAGAGCCATAGTAATTATTTGTGACAACCAACACCAACACCAACCAGCCAAATCAAACAAAGGAAAAACTAAATACTCGTGTATTTATAGAAAATTCTCATAAATTAGGAAAGGTACGTGAAACTATTCCACTTTGTTAAGAATGTCGAAAAACAACAACAACAATAACAAAACTTCCAAAGAAAGTGAGGAAAAATGCCAAACAACAATAACAACAGTTAGAAATTCTCCTTTGAATTCAGCTGAGAATGGAACAATGAACCCTCAAGATGGAGTGGATGTCAGGCTTTAACGTTTGACCACCACTTACTTTTATATTGTCTTACCGGCCCTAAAAGGATTGAAATGGGATTCTTTGGTTCAATGACATGTCTAACAACAACAGCACATTTTATTAACTTTGTTTATCAACAATGTACTGGTATCTGAAAAAAAAATCGACACTTCATAAAAAATGCGAACTGAAATAAGGTCTACGCACACCGAAGCTTTTTATTGAGGATGATGCGGTGTCACAATAAACTGGAACGAAAAGGCAGCGCAGACAATTTTATGCTTTGGTGTGCGCCAGCCTTTATGTGGGTGAAATCAATGTAAACTATTAACCTTTTCAGCCCCGTGATAAATACGGAAAGTTGGATATACTTGTTGACGAAGTATGGGTCCAAATATGATTTCTAATGAATTTTGGGGTTTCTTATTTATACAGGACATGAGTAACAAGATGTTTATTAAAATCAAAAGAAATATTTTGAAATGTTTCTACATTTTTATAATCTTAAATATTTATTGCTTCGAATAACAAATACAGTTTTTTGCCCTCGATGAAATGTCAGAAGATATACCAAAAAAAATTAATTAAAAAAATCAAATAATTGATATTTTAGACTTAACTTTGATTTTCGCCTTCCTACGTAGATCCAAATTACTGAATTTCTTGTTTCTCTTTTGAATAATATTTGTTACATATGTATATACACAAAAATAAAAATTAATAACTCTGAAAAATACTTGGTTTAAAAGATTGTATATGATGTTGTTTATAAGCAACTTTGGGGGCGAAAAGGGGTTTCGATTGGATTGCATATTGAAATTATCGCCAAGTTTTTAACTCATTGAACTATTCGATGGACCACCAAAAAGGTGTATAATCAGGGTTGTAACGAAATTCTAAAATGTCGAAGGCCGATGCACACTAACGCGTTTTATTGAGGAAGTTGCGATTTTTCTTATACAGCTTATTATTCGAGTAGCGATAAGAACACATTGTCGAAAATTTTAAGCTTTTTATTGGCGATCCTTCGATTTAAACTTCCGCCTTGTTGTGAGCGTGCTGTGCTCATGGATTGTGGGATAAACTGCTCAAGAAACACACAATGCCAAATAATGAAAAGCTTTGGTGTGTCTGAGGACCATAGTTTTTTGGTCGAAGCGATTTTGGTTTTGTTTTGATATTCGTGATCTGCGACCAAATAATTGTTACGTCTTGAAATTTTGACGCCCCTTCTTGCCATTTTGTTGGGCAAATATAAATGCTTGTGGTTTCGAGATTAGAAACATTTAATTCGCGCTCACATCACGTCTTGTATTGAGGACTCAGTGTTTTTTACTTGCCCTTTGTTGTGAGTGTGCTATACACATGGGTTGTCGAATCAGTTGTTTAAGAAAATCGCAACGTCAAAAGCTTTGGCGTGCGCGAGCCTCTACGATGAAATTAGTGAAATTCAGGTAGTATGAGGTGCTGGACTAGCTGATTTTATTCGGCAACCGGAAATCGTGAGTCCTAACTAGGGTTTGCATTTTCCCGTACTTTTTATTTCCCGGGACTCGGGAGTTATTTTTTCGATTTCCCGGGATTTCGGAACAAGACGGGAAATCGTCAACATATTGTTTTCTATATAAAAACTTATTTTTTTTCCGAATAAAACATTCGAACTTTAATAAAGTAAATTATTATATATCTGTATTACAAATATTTGGCGTGAAACAAACTTATAATGTCTTATTCCACGAAGTGATGTAGTGTGTGAAATGTAGGCATATTTTTTAAATAAAGAGGTTTATTGAAATATAAAAAATTTTAAAGCAGACAACCCATTTAAAGACTAGACTACAGTCTATTTCTAATATTATTGGAGAAAGTGAGCGCGATAGATAGTTAGTAAATCGTTAATTATCAGTTCCCTTTCCTGTAGATTCGAAACCCTAAATTTATATTTTGAGGCAGTAATATAGCCATTTTTAATACATAGTTTTTACTTTAGATTGTATATATTTTAAATTTTTTATCTATTATATTATTATATATATGTTTTTAATTTAAATTGTGTATTGTCGTATCAAGACTTTTTTCATAAAGAAATCAAAAATTTTGAAATTGAATTATCTCAAAATATTAATAACGTTATTGGAGCCTCCTATTCTGTTATATTCAGTTTATATTAATTATATTGAATTACCATATTTAAGTTAACAAATTTATATCGTCTAAATTATTTAAATTATTTTGTACATTTTACATTTTTATTGTGTAAAAATGGTTAAAAAACGTGTGAGAAATATGTAAAACTTGCTGTTGAATTCCCGCGTGAAACAAATTTCCCAGGATACGGGAAACTGAAAATATTTAAATTCCTGGGATTTTTCCCGCGGGAACAACACATCAGAATCTTACAATTTTCGCAGTTGTAAATTCAACCATTGTGGCCAAACTAAAATATACAGTTGGGTCGATGAACATTCCAGAACAATTTCATAGACTCGCAATTTTGCATATTTTTTTAGAAAAGTGAAATCCACTGTAACCAAATGAAAACCTTTGTGTTCGTAAAACTTATAGCAGACAATTCATTACGATTTTTTTACCCAACATTTCAAGTTAAAAAAATATTTTATTTTTTCTTCTTCCACATTTAGGTGGAGTGTATATTTAATTTGTCATTCCGTTTGCAACAACTTGATTTGATATTTTAAAAATAATTAAAAGGTATAGTACATTAAAATCGGTACAGTATTTCAGTAGTTACAGGCGATTGAATGACACACCTTTTTGAAAAAAAATATTTTTCCTGGTAAACTGGTCATAATTCCTGAAAAAAACTATTTTTTCCAAATATACAATATTACAATATTTTTATGAGAAGAATACATACACAAACTATCGAGATCAGAAATCGTACCGCTTGACATGGAATCTGGGTCGTGGTAAAATTCTAAGACGATCTAGCAATATTGAAAGCACCATAACTTCCGAACGAACTTCCATAGCATTTTATAAACTAATAATTTTTTGGTTAAAAAAAAATAAAATAATAAATTAATATTGCCAACATATATTTTTTAGCTAATATAGTGTTTAGCTTTTAAGCTTCTTTAGTGTTTTTGTTTTTTTATGTTTTACTAAAAATTTATATAAAATATTTTATTTTTTAAATATAATGAATTTAACATAACTATATAAATTGAAAAATATTTTTTTTAATTTAGTAGTATTAAAAATGATGCCATGTGTTCCTCATTTGAACCGAAGGATTATATATACATACGTATTTTAATTTTTTGATATTTTATTAATTTGAAAATAAAAAATCGGCTTAAATTAGGCTGAAAAATAAATAATTTTTAATTATATAAATAAGATAATACAAACAAATTTTTAATTAAAATCGCCAGTTTTACAACTTTTTATTTTTTAAACATATATTTATTGTTTTTCGAATTTTTCTAACGACTTATAATATAGATTTTAATTGAAAAATAAAACTTATCTCTTCTAAATAATTAAAAAATATAAAATATTTTTTAAATACAAATTTTATATAATATTTATTTATATATTATATAAAATTATTATATAAAAATATATTATTTTTTAATTCGAATGAATATAACTATTTTTTAATTAATGTTTTAAAAAATAGTAAGGGTTTTAATTTAAAAAAATATGAAATTGGAATAAATATATATATTTATTTTTTTTTAATTTACAAATATTTTATTAATTTTAGAACTAAAAATCAGTTAATTCTTACTTTTAAAAATGCGATAATATATATTTTTTAATTAACATCGCTATTTTACCATATATTTAAACATATTATTTTTCGTATTTCGAATATGTAAAACATTTTTTAAATAAAAATTTTATATAATATTTATTTATATATTATATAAAAATGTATATTTAATTTTAATGATTATAAAATAACTACTTTTAATTAGTGTTTGAAAAAATGATAATGGTTTTAATTAAAAAAAAATCAGAAATCGGAATATATATATATATATATATATATATATATATATATATATATATATTTAAATTTTTAATTCAAAAATATTTTATTATTCTTAGAACTAAAAATCAATTAATTCCGACTTTTAAAAATACGATATTAAAAAAATATTATTTTTTTAAAGAATTACTGATTGGCAAAAAGGTAGAGTTTTTAAAATAAATATTTTTATTTTGTAACAGTTTAAAGTAAACAGAATAATTAATTTCAAAATAATGAAATCTATATATATATATATATATATATATATATATATATATATATATGTATATATATATATATATGTGTCTGTATGTTCCGTATAGGACGCCAAACTGGTGGACCGATTCGCCTGAAAGGATGGCTTCTGGCTATACTATATGATTGTACAAAGGGGCGTGGTACTGCCCACACAAACTATACTTTAAAACTCAATTTATTTTCAAAAACATACGAATAGAGAAGAATGAGCACGTACAACGTCGGGTAAAAAAGCTAATACTTAATAAAACTAATTATTATCACTTAAAAATCTTCCATTATTATTAGTTAAAATTATATATTTTTTTTGTAAGTAATTGACGGAAAACCTGAAGCAGGAAATATTTATATTTCAAAATTATTACCTCCATTTGAAAAATTCATTAGAAGCACTTAGCACCTCTTGTGCTACCTTAAGAATTTCAAATGTTTGTCCCCGATTAATTTACGAACTGTGATCGAATATACGGCAGTTGTTTTTGTTATTGTTGATCCTACCATTTCACACATTTCTTCGATAATTTGTTTGTAATGTATTTATTATTGTTTAGGAAATAAATAACACATTATTAGCTGATGATTATTTATTACCCCTTCATTCATGGGGCTTTCTTTAATCACAATGACTAATAAAATTTAAGTGGTCTGTGTCCGACTGTGCAATTGTTAACGGGCAGCTATAAAATAAAACAATAAGACTTGAAATATATGTACTTGTAGAGGAGGAAGAAAAGAAAACGTCACGGAATTTATGGCTTTAGAATTTGGGAATTTGTTAACAGAAAAATGCATTTATTTTTTATATGTTAAGTATATGAGTGTGTCCCAATGAATGTGAAGAAGAAATGTATCACGTGACAGTTGTTGTTCTAAATATCTTGTGGTCATTACTCTGCGTATTTGTATTATTTATTGCACAATCATCGGAATAAATGATTTTATTTTAAATATATTTTTTTTGCTGTGGGTCACCCTAATGCATGTAGACAGATGTTTATTTTAAGATAATCATAAAGTCTGTTCCATTATCTTTTGGTGGTGCTATATTTTGACACCTCATAAAGACGCCTACGACACATTTCTAAAGGTCAATGACTCTATAGCAGAGATGCTCATTGTTCGTTGTTTTTTTTGGCAGTTCAATTTAAAGATGAACTGCAATATTTACAGGTGGCTGGGAATTATATAGGCGTAAATAAAATTTCGTAATGATAAAATCATTATGAAATATGTAAATATAAATTGTACACTCAGAAAGGATGAACAATGAATTCAAATTACACTAGCAACAAAAAAGTTGTCGAAGGGCTGTGTACAACATTTTCTGATGTATTTCGTCTTTCTAAACTCGAAAACGATATTAAAAAAAATTATGGATAATTTTCTTAATTTGTTTTTACTAAAATGGGAGGTATCTTAAATAGTTATACTCTCTTTTTGGAAATATAGGACCGATCATAACCGCTTATGAGTTCAATAAAATATAAGTATTATGCATACAAATGTTGCGAATTTCACTTTCATATAGAAACAGTGTTTTAGAAACAGTGTCAAAAATTTGAAAAAAAAAATTCAAAAAATAGAATAATAAGAAAATTTAACACACAAAAAGGTCAACGATACATAAACTAATCAAAAAAAATTTGCTGACAGGAAACAATAAAAAATTGAAAAAAATATTCTGCTTTATTTTTAAATAGCCAACGATCTACCGAAGAAATCAATGTATATATGTAAAATATTTATGGATAATGGCCGCAAAATATTTTTTTATACCCTACACCACTTCGTGGTCTAGGGTATTATAAGTTAGTTTCGCGCCAAATGTTTGTAACACCAAGAAATATTTGAGCTAGATCCACCTTTAAGTATACCGATCGGCTTAGAATCACCAGCTGAGTCGATTTAACGATGTCTGTCTGTCCGTCTGTCCGTCTGTCCGTCCGTCCGTCCGTCCGTCTGCTGTCCATCTAAGCTTGTTCGCACTCTACAGGTCGCAATTGTTGTCCGATTGTCATGAAACTTGGCAGAAGTTATTTTTTCTGGTCAAGGACCATCGGTATTGAATTTGGAGGAAATCGGTTCAGATTTAGATATAGCCCCCATACAAATGTCGGTCCCGATTTGACATTTTCCGCTCTAGAAACCACATATTGTACCCGATTTTCTTTAAAATTGGCACAACATCTTATAATCCAACTAGAAATACCTATGCAAAAATTGGGTAAAATCGGTTCAGATTTAGATATAGCCCCCTTACAAATGTCGCTCCCGATTTGACATTTTCCGCTCTAGAAACGACATATTGTACTCGGTTTTCTTTAAATTTTGCAGAACATCTTATAATCCAACTAGAAACACGTATGCAAAAATTGGGTAAGATCGGTTCAGATTTAGATATAGCCCTCATACAAATGTTTTACCGATTTTGGCCAAATTTTACATATTATATTTCACCAATAAACAGACATGGTGAAAGCGCGTCACATCGTTCCTGGTTTCAATATACCCACATACAAATGTCCTTTCCGATTTAACTTTTTTTGTCAAACACATACATTTACAGGATGCAAAAATCCTTCCCGATTTCAATTTTTAACCGAATTGAATTGCAATGAGAATTGTTTGGGTGATGCCCATATGTCCATACTTTGGAATGACTTTGGTATACTACTGTATAATTTGTATTGGATCAATTACCATATTATTTACCATATTCGTTAAATTTGACCAAATATGAATTTATAGAATATAAATTATATTCATATAATTTATATAATTTGTATGAACTACATAAAATTGCTCCCATGAAATACCTGGGTTTAGTAATCAAAGCGAGGTACATACGCAGGGAGTGGTGTAGGGTATTATATAGTCGGCCCCGCCCGACTTTAGCCTTTCCTTACTTGTTTAAATCATAATTTTTAAAATTTTTGGCTAAATAGAACCGAAACCCACTTTCAAGTTAAATTACTGAATATTTTTATTCTATATTTTTCTATTTGTGATATCTGGTGTCTTAACGAAGTATACAAGGCCTATTTGAAGCAAATCTATGGATAAATGTAGAAGTTATAACCCTTCTTGCAGAAGTAAAGGAATTTGAATTTTTGCTTAAATTGATTTATTCATGTGTAAAGGCGACATGAACATCTACAAGAAGGTCTTTAACTTCTACATTTATCCATAGATTTTCTTCAAATACGTTTTGTTTTCTTCGATTAGATGTCAGTTTAAAAAAAAATAAAACAAATAAAACATTTTATCTTTTCTGTTATATTCTATTTTCACGCTATTTAAATAAAAAAATTAAAAATCGTGATTTGATCATTTGGGACAGAAAAAAGTGTAACGCATTAAAGGAGTGACTTAAGACCCTAAGTATGTTTGGACCAAATCCGTTTCACAACATTTTAAGATGTTTGAGCCATGTCCGTACTTCCGTCCGTCCCTCTTGTGATTTTTTAAAAGCTATAGGAAAGTTTTTCAAAAAGAAAAAAACACATAAAATTCAGAAAATGCATGAAATCTTTAGTTGAATCGATAGTACGGTCCATATAATTTAATGTTTGAATATTATTTCATGCAAATGTTGACCTTGACTGCGCCTCAAATGGTCCATCCGCTTAGTCCAATTTTGGCATTTCCACGTTTTTGAGTAACAGAGGCCCCATTGCTGCGAACGGCGACGAATCGATAATTGATGGTCATCATTAACACTGGCCGATACAGCTGCGATATTTTCTTCAGTTCGCACTCTGACCATAAAATGGAAGCGCGCGATGAACTTTCTTAACAGAGCACGCATTTTGATAATAAAATTCAATAATTTGCAATTCATGGTTAAATTATAGACCAAACTGAAGATGTTTGACCAGTTTTGTTTAAACCAGTGTTACCAAAAAGATAATAGCTAAAAAATCGCCCTTTATAAGTATCAAATTATAGAGGAGAATATGTGTTAAAAATACATCAAATTACATACTTATATCTATAGGATGGCTCATTTAAAACTTTAAACTAGAATCGGCTATAAAAAATACTGATTATTTTTTTCAAATTTCTGGCTTTATTGGAAAGATTGAACTTTGTCATTTAATATCATTTATCATTCATATGACTACCACGACTGTCTCGGCAGTACCTCATCCGATCAACCCAATTTTTCAGAACATGACCCAATGGTGACGCCAGCCCAAAATCCACACCAAACAGTGACTCGTTGTGGATGCATTGGTCTCGTGTGGATTCTCTGAACCCCATATGCGGCAATTTTGCATATTGACATAGCCACCGAGATGAAAATTAGCTTCATGAAGGCTAAATTGAAGGTCGATTGTGTGTGGGTACTCTGAGCCCCATATGCGGCAATTTTGCTTATTGACATAGCCACCGATATGAAAATGAGCTTCATGAAGGCTGAACTGAAGCCGACCTCTTCTCGAACATTTTCCACGTAAATTTCTTACAATTTGCGTTAAAGACTCACTTCTTTGGTAATAAGTTTTTAATATTTCCCAATTTTGTTGGAGCGTATAGCGTTCCATTTTGCAAAGGTCAAACATAAACCTGAAAATAAAAATGAATGTTATTCTATCTTTCAAAGTCAAAGTAATCGGTTGTTCAAATATAAAATTTTAAATGGCCCACCCTATATATTAGTTTAATATAAACTACTAGTTCAAGTTTCATCTTCAGTTTATTTAGTTTATTCGTATTTTACTTTTTTAAGAGGGAAAACTAAAAATGGTTGTTTACGCAATGCAATTTTATGTATTTTTAGCAGATATTTTCCTCTTTAATTTGATACATATACTGGTATTATGGGGTGCGAATAAGTATTTAAAATAATTAGCACTTCTGTTCTAAGCCTGTAAAATTTCTTTTCACGTTCAAAAGTTACAGCATTAGTTCCAAATACAAATAAACGATTTTGCTCTCGTTATTTAATCGATTGATTCTGTGGTTAGATATTCCTATATGGGCTCAACTGACTTAAACTTTTCCATATTTTTCTGTAGAAAATATATGTCCGAAGGTACAAGTGAAAACCAAATAAATCGTTTTTTTTTCTGTGAAATGTTCAATATTGTGGAATATTTTATTTAGACACTCCGGAAAGATTATCTGTGCTAAAGGTGAAGCTGGTTCAAAACTTAAATAAAGGTTTTCGTAGTGCGGAAGTAACTCCACACTGAGCCATGTGTTGCAATTTCGGAGCTAAATAAATTTCCATAAATTTCAGCATATTCATTTCATTGCTTCCTCTTCCAAATATTCAACGAATACAATTATCCTTCAACAGTTTGAATATTCGATAACATCTCCATGACGTCTTTGGCCATTTCTTCGCATCCTTTTTTCGCCCCTTTTCCCCAACCATTCCCATTTGGACGATCAATCTCTGGAATAAGAAATTCATTTATAAGCAATCATCTCGCTCTTCCTCCTCTACCTGTGTCATGAAATGTGGAGGGGAGTGGGAGTGGGAGCAAATGTGTTGGCAATGGAACATAATGCCATTAAAACCGACTATAAATTCAATTCATGTTGCCGGGTTATGGAAACGGTCGTGGCCACCATAAAGGTATGGTTGAATATTTGAATTATTGATTAAAAGCGACACTTAACAAATGTTTCCTACTCCACGCTTTTGGGATCGGCACTGGCGGGGAGGACGGGTGGTCTGTGGAGCCGAAGAAGCCACAACTCTTGAAAGGTTCCGGTCGGCCTTAAATGGAAATGAAAACCTCTAATTTCTCATTTTATAGCATTTTTGTTGTTGTTCACAGTCTTTTTGTTCATTTCATTTTGCCAAAGACACGAACGTACGTTTCTGTGGATATACAAATAAAAATCTACACGTTGCGCTGTTGCTGTTGCTCTTTTATGATTTACATTCATAAATATGCCACAAAGTGGTGGATGGGGATTGACGTGCAGAAGGAGCATAAGTGGAGGAGTAGGTATTTATGATGGTTCCGTTTGTCGTTTGAACTTTATGACAGTTTCGTATGCGAATGCATCGCTCGCTTGGAATACAAAGTCCGTGGGCATGAGTTCATCGCCAAGCTCCTTCCCAGGGCACATGCTGTTGCTTGAGCACGCTGACGATGCCATGGCAGCCGTCTTTTTTGTTCTCGCTGCCTGTTCTCTGCTCTTTGTTCTCTTGTTATTATCTTAACATGCAGTGCGGCAGTAAATTTTTAAGTTAAAAACGTTATGGGTTTCAAAACAATGGTGATATTTTTGGGAATTACTTGGAGGTGGGAAGAGGAAGTATAAGTGTGTTTGGTATGATGGGCGCGGTGAAATTTTAGAGGATAAACAGCTAATCTTTGGAAAAAAATTTCATGGGTAAATTTCTAATAATATTACACCGTGCGACAATTTGAAATTTCTTTCATTGGTGCTGAACAGTTTTCCATTTGGTGATTTTTCAACTTTTTACAGGAGGATATGTAAAAGGTTTATTAATTTATTTTCATACTTCAACAAGTCACACAAAGGCGATGTGGGTATCAAATAAAAGAGAAGAATATCTGTTAAAAATACTTAAAATTTCATACATATGTCTCTATTAGTTTAGCATTAACAAAAATGTCAAGTTTTCCCTTAAAAAAGTTAATGTTTATTTATTTTTATTTTTAAGGTAGAATTTGGGGGGTTATTGAATGAAATTTAAAGTATTTTTAACAGTTATTCCTATCTTGCATTTGATATCCATATCGACTTTGTATGACTAGCAAAAGTATGCAAATAAATTATTAAAATATCTATATCCATTGGAAATTGAAAGTCCTGTAAAAAGGTGAAAAAAAAATCACCAAATGGTACAGAGAATTCTCCTATGTACGATGTCTGATGTCTCGTGCATAAGGTCTTCTTCAGCTCCAAAAAGTACTACCACACGGTGTTATCAAGGAAGCTATTGAAAATTGCTCAAATGTTTTAATAGTTTGGGAGTTTTTTCATTCTGAGAAACAATACAAAAGCTCTATACTTTCACATCTGCCAGTTCCAATACAAATAAGGTGGAATTTTTAGTATTTTCGTGACATTGCTAATCGTTTTTACTGCTTTGTGTACCGAAAATTGTACAGTTTATATCCCATTTACACTCTAAAATTATTTTTTGGAAATGGAATTGAGTTGGTGGAAGGAAGATCAGGTATTGGAAGGAGGAAAGAGGGAGTAGTGTCTGTTGACATCTGTTTTGAATCTCTGAATGTCGTAATTGGAGGGAAAGATATTTGCCGGAAGTCGATTCCACATACGGATAGTACGGGCGAAGAACGAATTTATTCTGTAATGTGTAGTGCGGCCGGTTGTCCAATCGACAACAAATGGGTGAGCGTTCCTGGAGAGTCGCGTATCTCTACCGAACGTTCAAGTAGCTCCAGTGATGAAGCTGGAGCACCCGACCATATATGGGAGTTGTATTCCATCTTTGGTCTGATGTAGGTAGTGTAGATATTGAGAAGATAGTTGGTACCATTTGTATCCCTTTTTGTTCCCCCATCGCCCTTAAAAGTACAAATTTCGAAAACTGCATTCTTGTTACGCCTCTACGTGGTCAGAGTCAGGGGAGGGGAGGAATTGTACTAACTTTTGTTGGAACAATTTTTATCACTTTTAGTCCCAATTCCATCTTAAAAGTACAGATTTCGAACAATGCATTCTTGATGCGCCTCAACACAGTTGGAGGGTTTCACACACTGAATTTCGACAAGTCCATTGTTATAGCCAGAGGATTTCACACACTTAATTTCACTATTCACCTTTTTTTTGGTACTATTTATATCCCTTTTAGTCCCACAAATTTCGAAAAATGCATTCTTGTTTCGCCTCTACACAGTAAGGTGATTTCACACACTGAATTTCACTATTTCAACTTTGGTACTATTTTTATCCCTTTTTGTCCCGCTTCCACTTAAATCTATAAATTTAGAAAAAAACATTGTTGTAGACAGAGGATTTCACTGACTTCACATAATTTCATTATTCTAACTTTTGTTGGTACAATTTTTATCCCTTTTAGTCCCACTTCCACCTTAAAAGTTCAAATTTCGAAAAATGCATTTTTGTTGGGCCTCTACACAGTAAGAGGATTTCATACACTGAATTTCACTATTTCAACTTTGGTACACTTTTTATCCCTTTTTCCCGTTTCCCTCTTAAATCTATAAATTTCGAAAAAATCCATTCTTGTTGATCCTCTACGTAGTCTGAGCTCGGGGATGTGCACACTGTGTTTCACGATTCCAACTTTCTTTGGTACTATTTTTATCCCTTTTGTCCCGCTTTCACCTCTAAAAGTACAAATTTCGAAAAATGTATTCTTGTGACGCCTCTACGTAGCCAGAAGATTTCACACACTGAATTTCACTGTTTCAACTTTGGTACTATTTTTATCCCTTTTCGTCCCATTTCCTCCATAATAGTACAAATTTCAAAAAATACATTATTTTAGTCAGAGGATTTCACAGTCTTCACTTAATTTCATTATTTCAACTTTTTTTGGTACTATTTTTGTCACTATTTGTCCCGCTTCCGCTTAAATATTTCACACTAAATTTTATATCGCTTTTGCGCCCTTCCCCTTAAATCTATAAATTTCGAAAAAAATAATTTATCCTCTACGTAGTCAGAGTCAGGGGACTGCGCACACTGTATTTCATTATTCCAAATTTCTTTGGTACTATTTTTATCCCTTTTCGTTCCACTTCTACCACAAAAGTACAATTTTCTAAAAATCAAACTTTTTTGCGCCTCTACGTGGTCAGAGGATTTCACACACTGAATGTCACTATTCCAGTATTGGTTGGCACTATTTTTATCCCTCTTTGATTCTCTACATAGTTAGAGTACAAATTTCGAAAAAATGAATTTACTATTACAGCTGCAACACATCGGTTGACACCTTTTTAATCCCTTTTTGTCCCGCTTCGCCCCAATTTCATGTTTCTAGCTACTATCATTTGGTCTGGACGATGCTTCCCTGTTTCTCCCTTTTTGCTCCATATTACCCTCTACAAAATCTTACTAAGTACATGTCTCCGTCATGTTAGAGAATTATCTTCCAAATTTCCTAGACCGAGGTAATTTCAAGTGGAAAAACATAGAAATTTGTGAAATATCCAGACAAGTCTGGTCGCGATATAACATACCCTACAGGTATCAGAGACCTTCTAAACCAAAATAGAAGGCCGTTTTACGAGTTACTATTTTCCCGGACTTTTGGAATTCCCGGAAAGCAGGGAAATATATCACCATTTTCCTAAAGAAATATTATAATTTTCCTCGTTTGATACTGGGTTCTAATCTGCCAGTAAAACAATGGAATTTACTCTGTAGTGGAAGGTATCTAACGTTAGCCCTGGTCGAACTCGACATATTTTCTTATTTCTTTGCTTTTCAACCCGGTTTCTTCAAAGTTAAAACTGATGAAAAATCTGTTATGTTTCGGTTCACAAAAAACATTTCCTATATCCTCCAGCCAATGTATTTTTCAATTGTCCACTTACATATTCTGGTCAGGTAAGTTAGGTGTTCTTCATACCTATTCTGAGAAAGTCATAAAGTTCATTTAACTCGATAACCATGTTCCTAGGTTCCTGTTTTGAAAACTTAAAAAAAAGCGGGGCAACACTTTATCACGAACTAGTGTTGGTGGGTGTGTTGTGTTCATTGAACTTATTATACCGTCCCCCGCAATCATGACACGTTTTTCTTTGGCCCGGTCTGGCCTATAGGCCATAAAACACGTTATAGCCAAATGCTTGGGGAAATACTTATTACCAATAACAGTTTGCACACTCTGTGGTTAATAAACAATTTTTAGTACTCATATTGAGAAAAAATACAACAACAAAAGATATATATATATATGTATGTGTGGAAGAGAAAGTTCCAAAGGAAGGAGGAAGAAAAAATTTCAACTTTTGTCTGAATGAAGAGGGCCACACATACTCCTACCTTCGAGGAATTAATTCCACAGAACAAGGGAATGTATCACGACGGCGACAACAACGTGGAGCATAGCATAGACATAACTTTTCAATTATTGGCAATATATATACATCAATTTTTGATTTATGTGAAATTACTGAATAAACATTATTTATTATTATTTTCACACACAGCTGTACAGGAGAAAAAAATCATATTCACGTTTTTTCACAATTTATATCTGACGATTCTCCTCATCAAGTATGCTCAGATAAGCATAATCTCCTACTCTACCCTATGTTATGTGGGGTTTATTTTTGGATTGCATTGTCGTTGTGTGCCCAACTAACAGCTGCGGCTAATTGAATTAGTGGGGTTGTAATTATAATAAAAAACATTACAAGTCAATGATTTAATTTAATAACAACCTGACCACAGAACAATCGTGTTGCGTTGTGTGTGTATACTCTTTCCTGTTCGACCTGCCGACCGACCGACTTTTCGTCCATTTGTCTGTTGCACATGGAACTAATTTAATAATTTATCGCATAATTAACTTCAGCTCAAACTTATCCATAAGTAGCGTTACACACACACACATACAGTGCGGCACAAAAGAATGCATGCTTTTGGAAATTGATTTAAGAAGAAAAAAAATCGACCGTAGAATAAAATTATAGACAACACTATGCAACAACAATTTTTCCGAAGAGCCATAAAATATTAAAAAAATATATGGATTCTGTTAGTGGTATGTATGGTTGAACATTGTCCTACAAATTAGGCAGTAGTTGACAACAGCTTGCAGAGAGTTGTTGGAAAATTTTCTATTGTGAAAATTTATTGTTGTTATTGCTTGTAAATTGTACACTAAGCTAAGGCATAATTTATCACATCAAGTACAAACTTTTCCTTGAAAATAGGACATGCTTTGAACTTGATTCCAGTTCAACTTTTCCTCAAAGCAAGTAAAATTTACTCAAACTGAGGAAAATTTTTCCTCAACTCAAGTTAATCTTTGCTTAATCTGAGGAATTAGAATTTAGTCAAGTCAAGTAAATTTATACTTAAATTGAGGAAAATATTCCGATTTTTTCCTCAATCCAAGTAAATTATTACTCAAACTAAGTAAATTTGTAGTCTTACCAAGTAAATTTATACTCAATCTGAGGAAATTTTTCCGAAAAATTTTCCTTAATCCAACTAAATTTGTACTCAGCCTGACTAAAATTTTCCTTAAACCAAGTAAATGTGTATTCAGCCAGACTATGACTTTACTTAATAATTGAAATAAATTATTTCGCTTCAGAGTATCTAACACTCATATGAAAAATGACAATATGGAATAGTTCTCAAACGATTCGTCTTACTTATACCATTATGAATTATGAACAAGTTAGATAACAGAATATATTGTTTTTTACATTAGACGGGATCTTTACGAAGGAAGAAAACAAGGTATATTTGATGAAGTTATGACCATTAATGAAAAAGTATATATTTTTTTTAATTGATTTAGTAATACATTCTACATATATCCATAAATTTTCTTCAAATAGGCAGTAAATTTTCAGCCGAATCGGTCCACCGGAACATACAGTCTAAAAGACACACATTGATGTATATATATAGATTTAATGCCCCTTCGGTTTTAATATTTTTCTCCTAGAGGTAGCCAAATGTGTTTACTTTCAATTGAAAAAATCTAATTCATGGGATCTCACAAGAATCGAAAGTTATAGAAGAAACGATGTATTTCCCAAAGAAATATTATTTTCACTTAGTTTATTTTTTTTTTTTTGCTTTTATAATTTGGTACGTATTTGTTGGTAAGAAAGTGAGTGAATTCATAAATTCTTCAGAAATTACATTTAAAGGTGATATCAAAACTTACAGAAAACAGTCTTATTACCATTTCTGCTATAATTTCTCAATAAAACCACAAATTAGAATTACCAAAAGTAGGCTTTTTTGAAAATTAGTTTTACTCCAAAAATTATTTATATTGCTGCAGGCCACAATGATATTAACTCGTTATTAGCATTTTCTTAGCGCCGCGTTTTATACCGGCTTAAAGAAGAATAGTGCTAATGTCTGTAATTTAGTTGAGAGATATTTTCGAGTTACATGAAAAAAATGTTGGAGCAGTTCATTTCGTAATTTTACCGTAATCTGGAAAACAAAATATCATTTTCAGTTCAAATTTACAGAATTAACTAAAAAATAGATTTGAAACCACTGTTCGCCAATTGTTATATACTATTGTTATGGATGGAGGTATACTAACTTTGTCATTCCGTTTGTAACACCTTGAAATATCGACCTGAAACCCTATAAAGTATATATATTATTGATCGTCATAAAATTCTAAGACGGTCTAGCCATGTCCGTCCGTCTGTTGAAAGTACGCTAGCATCAAAACGAAAGGAGCTAGGACGTCCAAATTTTCCATAAATACGTCTTATAGTCGTAGATCGCTTCGAAAGTGGGCGAAATCGGCCCAAAGGGAAAAATTTTTCCCTCACAAGGACTAAAAATACCCATAATAATCCGTAATATTTTAGAGTATTTCAGCATATTTTTTCAATATGTCTGCTTGTACTTACTTGATATTGCGTATACGCTACAAAAAAACATGCACCCCTACAAAAAAACATGCATTCCTCTGATTGCTTAGACATGTAAAATAAAGGGTTTTTTCGAAATTCGTATTTTGTGGGGATAAAATGAAAAAAGGGGATAAAAATAGTACCAACCAAATGATCGCAGCTAGAGTCATGAAATTCGAAGTATACATTCCTCAGACTGTGTAGACACGAAAAATAAAAGATTTTTTTTCCAAATTTTTATTTTCTAGGGATACAATGAATGGGTACAGAGGGATAAAAATAGTACTAACTAAACGACTACAGATAGAATGGTGACATTCGGTGTGCACATCCATCTAATTGCGAGATTTTACAAAGTCGCACTCTTAAGGGGGTAAAATAGAAAAAAGGGGATAAAAATGGTACCAACCAAATGGCCGCAGCTAGAATCATGGAATTCCGTGTACAAATTCCTCTGACTACATAGACACGCTAAATAATTTTTTTTCCAAATTCGTACTTTTTTACTTTTACGACAAAAAATGGTTGAATCTGAAGATAGGTTATTTTGTACTATGTACGTGAGATAATGGATTTTCAATTTTATTCTTTTGAAATTCAAATAGAATGGAAATACAACCCACTATCTACTATGTTTATGGTATTTAGGCTTTTTGAAAATATAAATATACGATTATTTATTTTTTTAATTGACTTGAAGTATTATTTGGATATGTAAACGTATTGGTAGCCTTGTCTTATAAGCGTGGTTTGAAATAATAAAAATATTATATTTATTTATAAAATTATTTTGTCTATATTTGTATTTGTTTTGGTTTGGCTATATTAAAAAAATTATATTTTCCTGTAATATTACTACACTTCTACGAAAATCGACAGTCTCTGTGGAATGCACTCCATGGTGGAGGGTATATAAAGTTCGGCCCGTCCAAACTTAACGCCGGTTTTACTTATTTTTTCGCTATTCCATCCATCTTATTGACAAATGCAGAATGTTGGATTTTATCCATTATTTAAAAACTCTGAATCCTAATAAATTCTTTGCAACATACAATCTTAAATTGAACACCCTGTGGTGCACAGCAGAATGACCATAAAATTATTATTCTAAAATTTTAGCACCTCATATCCAAACAAGCAATTTCAATTACCCATATAATAAATAATGTATACTCAATGTGCAAAGATAGTACTTATTATTTATTATTTTGAAAAAATCTGAACTTTTTGTCAATTCCAAACTTTTTTTGGAGCCTACAATCATCACTTGGGCCTCATAATAATCGTACAATTATTATGCTGAAATTTTAGCACCTCCCGATGATTGTTTATGTTAATTTTCAATAAAATAACAAATGTTTAGCACCTACTCAAGAAAACATAAACATAAATATTATAAATAAAGTGATTAGTATATGTGTGTACAGTATGTGCGAAGATCGCTTTATCCATTATTATGAAAAATATCTAAAGTTGTTCGTGTTTACTTCTAAATACCCAAGCTTTTTCGCAGCTACAGCATTAAATTATTATTCTCGGAGTTTAGTATATTATTGTCTTTAAAAATTAAAATTTAAAACAATTTCCCTCATTAAATTTTTAAATTAAATGTTCCCCCATTTATAACCACTGTACTTGGCGTTGTGTGTCTCTAATCAAATAAATTTATCTCTTCACTATTATGTTTACACCTTAATCAATTAATATTTGCACAGCTTGGGACTACCCTAAAATAAAAAACAACAGTCGTTGTATAACAATATATGTCGGCAAGTTATAAAGAAAAAAGAGTAGATTTCACTGGTGATCGGCCATAAAGAAAGTTGTTCGACGCCACACCTTTTTCAAAATATATAATTAAGAGACAAACAGACTTGCATTTCTAAGTGGGTCAAGTGAGTTCAAATATTCAGCACACTCCACCGGCGCACACGCCTCAGGCATTTAGGGTATGTTGAGCCAACATTATTTAACTTGATTGTCTTGGCTGTGGTCATTGGAATGGATGTCCGACGCCGTCTTCCTCTGCAATGCACTGTCAGTGGCTATGTTTAATTTAATTTCATGATTGTTTAGTTGTAGGGTGATCTGTGTATGCTTGCAATTCCAAAACAAACAAAAAATAATATCAACAAACCTGTGCCCGGCTTAAGCTAAAAATAACCACTCGTAAAAATAATCACTAATTTGTACGAATCAGCCAGGCGTGGTGGTTTTTAAAATCATGACTTGCGGCAAACAATTTTGAACGTTTTTGATAAAAATGCCCCGCCAGCATATGTTGTGTGGACGACAACCACAAGCGATGAGTGTAACTACCAAGCACAGGGTAGGGTTTTAATTTGTTTTGCTTGTCTGAGACTCTGCAAAAAAAAAAGAGGGGGAGTGGAATGAAACCCATCTTTTAGTTTTTCATATAACATTGTAAAATGCAACTCTGTTTAAGAAATTCAATCCTGTTTTTAATGTTAACAATGATAAAATAAAATTTATTATTTGTTTTTGAAAAAATCGTTATTTTTTTATATTATCTCAGCTAACAGCTACAACTGTGCTGCAAATATGCTCTAAATTTCGGAGAGGTACTTTCAGTTGTTTCTGAGATATCAGCAAAAATGTAGAAATAATCATGTGGATGTACAATATTCAAAACTCTGTAGCCCTTTCTAAATATGAGAAAAAATGGTTATTTTTGTTTCTCATGAGGCTTAATAAAATTTCGCGTGGGGGCACCAAAAAATATGAACCATCCTAATACACATATTTAAAGAAAAAATAATTTTCTATATTTGTTTGTATGTTATGTTAGTATGTATGGTTGACCTTTTTGGTGTGTTGCGTTTTGTCTTTTGTTCGGCTTGAGGTCAGCTTTTTTTTTTCAAATAATAAAGCAAAAATTAATATTTTATTATTTTCTTGTTTTTTATTTGCCAATATTTCGACCAACTCCGTTGGTCATCTTCAGGGATCTAATACAAAAAACACAAATCATTCAATTATAAGTTACAAGCATTAACAATCAAAAGATATCACAATATTTATATTTACATTTTTAAAAAAGTTTTCCACAATAGAAAATTCTCCTGCCACTCTCTGCGAGCTTTTGTCAACTACTGTCTAATTTGTCGTCTATGTTTTTCCACCGTGTTCCTATATATTTGAGCACAACCGTCTGTGTCTCTCTTATAATTAAGCCTTTTTCCAGGGGAGACGTCAATTATATTTAGCATTTCCAATGTGTATCTCCTTGAATAATTGTTCTCTTCCGCTAATATTTCGACGTCATAAAAGTTTGGTTTGTGTCCCGTCGAGGTACAGTGGGCTGCAAGGGCAGTTTTTTGCTCAATGGGTTTGTCAAGAGATTTGTGTTCGGTTTTATGTGATGAAAGTCTGGGTTTCAATTTATTTTTCGTAGTGCCGACATATACCTTCGGGCATATGTCGGACTTGTCACCATTGCATTGCATTTTATCTTGTACACGACGTTTGGTTTCTCCTCTTTATTGATTTTGTCCTACTAAATAGTTGGTTGACGGTCCTGTGTGTTTTATATGCCAACTAAAATTTTTCCTTGTCGTTAATATTAGAATGTTTTAGTCTTTCGGATAGTCCTGGAATGTATGTTGTGGATTTATAAATTTTGCTTGGTCCTTCGTCATTTTTGTTAAGTTTTTCTTCCGTCGTTCGCTTGATTAGATTATTTATTAATTTTTCGGAAAAGTCGTTCATTCGCAGTATATTTCTAATTTTGGACTTGTTTGTTTCGTGAAATTCCTTATCACTGGTTTGTAGGACCCTGTTTAAAAAATTCATCGCGGTATTTATGATTGTTCGTCTTGGGTGCTTAGAATAAAAATTAATTAGACGTCCGGAAGCCGATTGCTTTTGGTACCAGTCAACTTTCAGCAGATTCCCTTGTCTAATTATCACCGAATCCAAATAGGGTAGTTTATTGTCCAATTCTTTTTCCATCGTAAATTGTATTTGTCGGTTGAAAGAGTTTAATGGTTTAAGTATGGCTTCTACTTCACTACGCTTTACAATTGCGAATAAGTCGTCTACATATTTGGTCAGTACTCTTGGTTTTTCTTTTATCTTGTCCATCGTGGCGTCCAGCAGTTCTTCCATAATGATGTCAGCAATTACAGGTGAGGCTGGTGACCCCATTTTCTATATTTATTAAAATGTTGTTCCGCATTTCCTTCTAAAAATATTAGTTTGCAGTCCTGTTAGATGGTCTGTAAACTCAGGCCTCCAAAAATGACTTCTTTGAGAAGGAAGATATTCGGGCCTTAGCTACGTACGACAGCACATGCTAATTTGGAATGAGACAAAATGAAATGAAGGGTGAAGAATACCTTTGCAGGCCTGTTAGTGGGCTCCAGTACTGCCTCTTCCGCTATTGTTTTTTTATGTTCTGGTACAAAACCGCAACGTTTCATAAAACGTGTTGCCGTTTGCAAAGCCTTGAAATATTCATTGGATATGCTCTGAATCATCAGATTTAAATATTCAATATAAATTCTTAATCATCACATGGATTTATTGTATGAATTTTGTCCAATAATCTGAAAGCTGCAACGTTGCAAAAAAGAACAGTTTCTATATCAGATCTCTTCATTAATATGGTTAAAAAATAATTACATTAGAATATTTAAAAATATATGTATAACAGTTTCTTGTGTACATATTTTGGATTTATATACTCATAATGAATATTAACAATTTTGTTAGATTTATTTGTATACCCTCTTAACTATGCCATTCCGTTTGTAACACATTGAAATATCGACCTGAGACCCTATAAAGTATATATATTCTTGATCGTCACAAAATTCTAAGACGATCTAGCCATGTGCGTCCGTGCGCCTAGCATCTAAACGAAAGGAGCTAGGATATCCAAAATTTCCATAAATGCGTATTATAGTCGTAGATCGGTTGGGATTGCAACTGGGCGAAATTGGTCCAAAGGGAAACATTTTTTCCACACAAGAACTGAAAATACCCATAAAATCCCTAATATTTTAGAGTTTTTAAACATGTTTCTTCAATATGTCTGCTAGTACTTCCCTGATATAGGGTGTGCGCTAGGGTTTGGGGTTTCCCGGACTTTTTTCATTTCTCGGGAAAACGGGAATGAAAAGTTTCATTCCCGGGAATCCCGGGAATTCCCGGGAAAAAAGTAGTTTATTTTAGGTATGTCCATTATGGTTTAAAATAACAATATTTAATAACGGATGTGCTTTTTAAAAATAATGTCATATTACAAATTAAAAGCGAATGTGTTTGTCAATATATTTTACATTTTACAAATATTTTATTCTAGACTAATTGTCGTCATAAAATTGAACATTTAAATCATAGGCACAAGTGCTTGACAACAATAACTCGTATAACTGAAAACGTCTTTAATTTAGAAGATTCATTCGTCTAGAGACGAAAATATTTAACAGCAACGGAGGGAAATATTCTAAACTGTAAAAGCCATAGAAACATTATCAAAAATTAATATTAATTAAATAAATTCATAAAAAATTAAAACATTTAAATAGTCCAGTCATTAGTTCTTACAGAAGGTCATTTAAATATACCGTAGGATATACATATTTCTATTCCTATTAGATTTCTCTCGAAAGTTTCCAGGTGAACAATTTTAATGTTTTCGCTATTTTTATATCATTTCTTACTGTCTTCATATGTAAAATAAATTCTTCATTAAGAATATTTTCACCTTTTATCTCGTAGATTCTTCTGGTAAAATAAGAAAATTAAAGTTAAAGCAGATAGCACGAGGGGTTAAGCATTGACACCATGTCAGCCATAGTATAGTCAGTATGATATTTTCGATTTATAAAGGTTGATTTTTTAGCTATTATCTTTTTGGCAACACTGGTTTAAACAGCTGACGCACGTTTCGTTTCTTGTTTCACTGTTAAACATCTTCAGTTTGGTCTATAATTTAACCATGAATCGTCTTACAAACGAACAACGCTTGCAAACTATTGAATTTTATTATCAAAATGCGTGCTCTGTTAAGAAAGTTCATCGCGCGCTTCCATTTTATGGTCAGTTTAATCGACCCACTGAAGCGGCTATTCGGACTATTGTGACAAAATTTCGCACCAAATTTACATTGTTGGACATTAAACCACCAACACACTTACGTAGAGTGCGAACTGAATAAAATATCGCAGCTGTATCGGCCAGTGTTAATGATGACCATCAATTATCGATTCGTCGCCGTTCGCAGCAATTGGGCCTCTGTTACTCAAAAACGTGGAAATGCCAAAATTGGACTAAGCGGATGGACCATTTGAGGCGGAGTCAAGGTCAACATTTGCATGAAATAATCTTCAAACATTAAATTATATGGACCGTACTATCGATTCAAATAAAGATTTCATGCATTTTTCTGATTTTTATGTGTTTTTTTGAAAAACTTTCTTATAGCTTTTAAAAATCACCCATTATTAAAAATCCTGCAAATATCCTAATAAAAAGTGTGTATTCCCCTAGCTAGCAAAAAATAGCGACATAGCGAATTTAAAAAGTTTTTTTGCAGTAATATGATGTAAAGAAATGTTCATTACTATTGTCAATAATGTAAATATATGCATTTAAAATATAATTAAATATATAAAATATAATAAACTAAATTAGTGCTCAAAATAATCAATAAAATATTTTTTAATATTTCCCGTATTCCCGGGAAATTTAAAATTTTTTCCCGGGAATTCCCGTCCAAATTTTTCCGGGAATTCCCGGGAAAAACGATTCGGGAATTCCCGGACCCCAAACCCTAGTGTGCGCATTCCCCCTTTAACAAAAACGTGCACCATACACTGATTCTTATTCGTAGGGGGTGAAATGGGAAAAAAGGGATAAAAATGGTACCTATTAAGCGACAACCGCTAGAAACACGAAATTCGGTGTGTACATTCCTTTAATTGTGTAGATACATAATATGAAAGTATTTTTTTCCAAATTCGTATTTTTAATGGGTAAAATGGGAATAGAGGGATAAAAATGGTACCAAGCAAACGGCTGCACCTAAAATAATGAAATTCCCTCACAAGGTCTACAAATACCCATAAAAATCCCTAATATTTTAGCGTATTTAAGCATGTTTTTTGAATATGTCTGATCATATTTGCTTGATATTTGGTATGCGCATTCCCCTTATAGTAAAAACGTGCACCATAAATTGATTCTTATTGGCAGGGGGTGAAATGGGACAAAAAAGGGGTAAAAATGGTACATATTAAACGACAACAGCTAGAAACACGAAATTCGGTGTGTACATTCCTCTTTAATACTATAACAGTATTTTTTCCAAATTCGTAATTTTAAGGGGTCAAATGGGAATAGAGGGATAAATATGGTACCAACCAAACGTCTGTACCTAGAATAATGAAATTCGGTGTATACATTCCTCTGATTGCATAGACAAGTAAAATACACGGATTTTCAACATTCGTACTTTTTGGGGTTAAAATGAAAAAAAGGGATAAAAATAGTGCCAATCAAATGACCGCAGCTAGAGTCATGAAATTCGGAGTATACATTCCTCTGACTGTGTAGACACGGAAAATAAACTGATTTTTCGAAATTCGTACTTTTTGGGATTAAAATGGAAAAAGGGGATAAAAATAGTACCAACTAAACGACTAAAGCTAGAATGATTGGTTGCACTATGTACGTCTGATATGGATTTTCAAAATTTGTACTTTTGGAATTAAAATGGAATGGAAATACAACTAACTGTAGCACCAGCTATCTACCAATATTTATGGTATTTAAGCTTTTTGAAAATACAAATATAAGAACATTTATTTTTTGAATTGACGTATTGGTAGCCTTGCCTTATAAGCGTGGTTTGAAATAATTAAAATATTATATTTATTTATAAAATTACTTTTTCAATATTTGTATTTGTTTTGGTTTGGCTATATTTAAAAATTTTTATTTTCCGTAATATTACTGCACTTCTACGAAAATCGACATCCTCTGTGGAATGCAATCCATGGTGGAGGGCCGTTAAGATCGGCCGGGCCAAACTTAACGCCGTTTTTACTTGTTTCTTTTTGGTGCTTTCACTCCTGTGATTGCATAGGTAGACAAGTAAAATAAATGGATTTTTTCGAAATTCGTACTTTTTGGGGTAAAAATGGAAAAATGGGATAAAAATTGTACCAACTAAATTACTGCAGCTAGAGTCATGGAATTCGGAGTATACTTTCATATGACTGCGTAGACATGAAAAATAAACGATTTTTCCAAATTCGCACTTTCAAGGGATACAATGGGATCAGAGGGATAAAAATGATACCAACTAAACGGCTACAGGTATAACGATGAAATTCGGAGCGTAGAGTTTTTAGAAAGCCGTACTCTTAAAGGGGTAAAATGGGGAAAAGGGGATAAAAATGGTACCAACCAAATGGAAAGTAGAAATAATTTTCAAAATAAAGGATATCCCCCCAATAACAACCCCATGTTAAAATCATTGTTGAAGAGCCGAATTTTCACAACTTCCGAATTAAAGCTTTAAAATCTTGTTCCCTTCTTTGAATGCTCTCTTTTAGCTGGGTAATGTAATATTAACATAAAAGTGTTCATACTGTTAACGTTACATAGTCTAATTAATGTTCTAATATATTACTAATTGTCCAAACCAGTTTTAGATACGTTCAGACGGACCTTAACAACTGTCTTGTTGCGTTGGCAAACCTTGCGGTTGGGGTGCTAATCGCGACCTCCTGTGTTAATTTGGGTTGTCATTGTTGATATGCGGCTGCGGCTGCGACTGGCTTCCCCCCATTTAGTCGTTGTGCGGCAGAAGCGTGTGCGCTAAATGTTTGAATAATTGCGATAATTAATGAAATAATGGTGGGAATATTGTCGTTTTCTCCTGTTGTGTGTGTGTATTAGCTGTGTTCTCTTCCGTTCCGTCCATGCCATGGTGACGGATGACCAGCAGTAATCATCAGCGTCATCATCATCATCAGTAGGTAGTTCACAAATTGCACGTTTCTTTGGACTTTTTCATTTTTTTAGTTTCGTCTTTCCTGCATCTGACTGACTGACTGTGCTGCGTCGTCTTGTGCTTTTATTATTGTCATTACTTGTTTTCCATTTGTATGCACGAATTAGCAAAACGAACGCAAATCCATTCGGAATGAGTTAAAAGCTCAGGCGTAGGCAGCAATTATGATTTGACAAAGACTCGACGGCGACAACGGCAACGGCGATGAATGCGCCGCACAGCGCAGCTGAATGGATAATAAAAAAGAAGAAAATAAATTTGCATTAAAATTGAAAAGAAGGCATTTCAATCAAAAGTTTTTTTTCCACATCAACTTGCCAAGACATTCTTCGAATTGTCTCTGAAAAAATTGAATGGGATGGCTTGGATGATGGCATGAATTCAAGCAGATGATTTCATAAAAGTTGTATGTATGTAGATTTGGAAGAGATTCTTTAATATTCTATTGTTGATTGTTGTTGAAAGTTTGTCATGGTCAATGATCTGTTCATAATTTAATTTCAAAAACAAAAGTTGATGGAACAGTTTAACAATTGAGCTGGAATGATATGGGCTTTCAGGAAAACCAATTACTAACCAGCTACTATTTCTAATCAAATGCAAATATCCTTCGTTATTGAAACTTTTCATCACGTAAGCCGTTTTATCAAAAAATAATAATTGCTATTAAGTAATTATATAATGGATTAATTATTGATGTGTACTTTAACATTGGTCTTGTATCTGCCTTTCGATGTCTCGTTACACTCTCCCTCTCTTGGCATAGTATGATATTCTTTTTTTCTACTTGGAGTTATATAAATTGGAGTTAAATAAAAATAAATAAATTATTGCTATATTTGATAATTCTTACCCGTAATGGGCCATATGTGTCTTCCATTGTATGCAGTGTTTACACTGGGGGAAGAAAATTTTAAATTATGACAATTTTTTCTGAAAAATTACTAATAACATTATGAAACAAAAAAAATGTGTCCGAGACTGAAATAAAGCCCACATTTTTAGTAAAATGCAATTACACTAAATTCTGTGATTTACACTTTCAAAAGTTTTCAAAAAATTGATAAAAAATGATTTTTTTTTCAAAAAAAAATAGAAAAAAAAGGAAAAATATAAAGAGAATAAAATATTTTAAATAACCAACATTATAACAAAAAAAAATTATGTATACGTGTAAAATATCTATGGATAGATGAAGTTATGGCCCTCTTTGTAGAAGCAAAATAATTAAAAAAATATTTTCTAAATTTCTTACTAAATAGCGGTCGGCCGGGCCGAATCTAATATACCTTCCACCACGGAGGATATATACGAAGATAGATGGGTGTAAACATAGAATTTCACGATTTTAGCTACAGTCGTTTGCTTGATACCAATCCGATTTGATCCCTAAGGTGCGAATATTGAAATATATCTTTATTTTTCGCATATACACAGTCAGAGCAATGTGCACACCGAATTTCTCTATTCTAACTACAGCCGTTTGGTTGATACCACTTTTATCCCCTATCGCACCAATTCCCGTCCAAAAGTACAAATTTCGAAAAAATCCTTTATGTTTCACGTCTATACAGTCAGATGAATGTATACACCGAATTTCATTATTTCAACTCCAGCGGTTTGGTTGGTACCATTTTATCCCACATTTTCCATTGTATCCCCTAAAAGTACGAATTTGGAAAAATCCCTCTATTTTACGTAGTCACGAAATTATAGGGATGTACAGTGTACATCCCTATAATTTCGTGACTACGTAAAATACACACACACATTGTACACACCGAATTTCATGATTCTAGCTGCTGTCGTTTCATTGGTATCATTTTTATCCCTTTTTGTCCCATTTCACCCGCTAATTTTTTTGTACTTTGTGGTGTTTTCACGTTGGTAGATGAATGTGCACAACAAATATCAAGTGTATAAAAACAAAAAAATCATAATATTAATATTAGGGGCCGATTTCGCCCACTTTCAATCCCAAGCGATCTGGGATTGGGACCACAAGATACATTTACGGAAATTGTCAACCTCCTAGCTCATTTCGTTTGGCAGTATATATATATAATTTATGCGATCTCCGACGAATATTTCAAGGTGTTACAAACGGAATGACAAAGTGAATATATCCTGGAGGTGGAGGGTATAAAAATTGAACCACCGTGCGATGATTTGTATGCATTGTCACTTGGCGGTCAACTATAAGTGCCAAATCCGGCAATTTTTTTTGACATACCCACATTTATCTAGAAATGGGCCTTTATCCAAAATTGGGCCTTCTGGGAACGCAGAAATTTGGATAAACTTCCAAACTTTTCTTTTTTGGAGTTTTACCATTTGTTTGTTGTTTGACTATGTAGCCCGCTTAAAAAACAAATTACTGAAAAATAAAACAAGATAACCACATTTGAACTGTTAAAACCTATCCGACCCTATTGGAAACCACTTAAATTGTCTCAAATGTCGAAATTGAATAGTAAATGCAGTCTGTTTCCTAATAGACTCTTTGAGACATTTGTCCTATTCAAATAAAAACTATCTTCGCATGGTTGGAAATTCTATCCCCACATGTAGTCTACAACTCCCTCTCTCACTCTCTATCACACCATTCGTGTTTCCATCACTCGTTCACTACTTTGAATGTTGCATTTGAAAATTTTCAATTTAATTAAAATAATACATTTATTTTAATTCCCATGTAAAGCCATTCGTATCTACTCCGCCTCCTCATCCTTCTCATCTCACTTGAAAATATTGAACACCCGCCAAAAAACTTAATTTATTAATGGCGTGCCGCCTAAAGCTGGCCAAAAAAAAATAATGAACTGCGTGTTGCAGCAATTGAACAAATGATTATTTTTATTGTAGTTTTTCTGCGGCTTTTATTAAATAGTGGATTAAATTAAAAAACCATAACGAGCGTTAAAATTGAATTTATATAGACAGAAAAAGAGGAATATAAATGCTAATGACGACTCTATGAGGTTATAATTTGAACTTCTGTCTGTCCCGCCTGTAACGGACTATGACTGGTCTCAAATCATCTTTATGAATGATGACCGCAGTAATATCAACAGCCTATACAAATCATACACTCAGAAAAAAATGTAATAAAATTAAATGAAAATATTCCTAACAAATTGTTGATTTCCCAACTTCCTAACTAATACGAAAATGTTTCGAAATCGTTTTGCCTAGAAGAAAAATAATATTGCGGCAACAATCATATTCGTATTGCGGAAGTAACTTCAATTGAAGAAAACAATACTTCGGGATGATAAATCGGCGATATTGCCACATTATGATATCGCCAAACCATACGAAAACCATACTTCTGTCAGATTATATTATCGCCAAAATAGCAAATGGAAGACAATAAGGGGATATCGCTAGATAACCACCTAGAAGACAAAAAATACAGTTGAATAATTAAAAGAAGTGGAGAATGAAGAACTACAATAAAAACATAAATGTTCTAAAAATTATATTTTTCTATCCAAGATGATATTTTTAATTTTAAACGAGAATGACAATATAATTTTTAACTTATTAATAAATTTAAATTTACAATAACAACATAATTGTTCGAAAACTTATATTTTACTACCCAAGATGATATTGTTTTATTTTAAAGGACTTTTTAAATTTAATATTTGTTTTCGCTCATTTTTTATCGTTTTTTTCCTGAGTGTATGCATACTTGTTTTGAAAATTTATGACCCGATGACGCTGTCAATAGCCATCAATTGGAAATTGAAATTGAAAAAGTAAAAAATCGTTGATTACACTGCGCCACAATTGGCGTGAACACATTTGGAACACGTGCTGCCTGCGTTCGTGCCTGAAAGGAGGAGATGACGGAGTAGGAGAAGAAAGAGGAGGAAGAGGAAGTGGGTGGCTGAGTGATGGAGCGGAGTACAAGCAATTGCGGCGTTATTTTGTTGACGCCTTTCTACAAACCATGTCTTGTAGTCAAAAGTACATACAAATCTATGTACACGGGTGTGAATGTAATGACAAACTGTCGCTTTAGAGACCATTAGCAAACGCAAAATCATTTAACTTTAAACGCCTACAATTCAATTGAACATGCTATCGTCAACGCCATAGCCATCGCCATCACCATTCAAATCAGCTGCGGAATCAACTGAACATTATGAGCATCATCATCCTCACCGGGAAATGATAGCCAAGAGGCGGCAAGAGGTCCAGCGGTCCAACAAATTCAACTCGCGTGCATGGCTGCTGGAATGAATGGTAGCTGTAGATTAGTTTTGTGAAAGCTCTTTAAGATGAGGGTCAGCATTTTCGTTTACGGTAGTTTAAATGTTTCTTAAGTGCCTGTATACATTTCGGCATTTCGATGTCGTTGTCGTAGTCCTCACTTCCCTGCCGCATAGTCATGTCACTGCATCCATCCATCCCAAACCAGCCAACCAGGCCATCCCATCTAGCCATCGTCAGTCAGGCAGGCAAACAGTCATAAATCTTGATTTAGTGCATGGTGATATGATGGCACAGCCAAGAAAAAATGCTGGAACTACTACGAAAAAGTGGATAAATGAAGAGGAACGACAACGAAAGCGAGCATATATACAGGCCATTTATAAGACGACGACGATGATCACGATGATGGCGATGTGCCTGCCTGACTGTGGAAATGGAAATTACTGTGAATGAAGACGACGACGGCAACGTAACGTAACGAATACAAAAATAAATATTTGCTAAAGATAATTACACAAAGCGAGCAAAAAAAAACCAAAAAAGGAAGAGGAACAACGAACATTGTGAACTTGAAAGATAAGTAAGTGTATGCATGTGTGTGTTTGCGTATGTATTTGCACATATTTAAGATGTTTGCAAAAAAGTGAAAGAAAAAAACATCCGAAAAAGGAAAACTTAAGTCGGTCAAGATCGTTCGATGAATGGGGGATGCTCTAAAATCAAGCAGCCGGAAATACTTTGTAACCGTCTTGCGTTTAAACATGTTTGGAAGGTACACGCTGAGAAATAAGTAAAAATGTAACAGAAAACGAGAACAAAATCGCTGAAACTCGAGAATGAAAATGACCGAGAATCTCAGGAAATCGTTGCCGGGAACTCCCGGGAGAGCAACTTTGATCGCAGTGCGAGTCTTTTGTGGTTCACGTACTAAGTGATGATGAATGTACTATACACCGAATTTCACGATTCCAACTTCAGCCGTGTACCCTATTTATCCGTCTTTTTGTCCAACTTATCCTTTAAAAGTACAAATTTCAAAAAATTTGGATAATGCTCCCATATATACCCAGCAAAAAGAGAGCACCCAAAGAAGTGAAAAAGATGTTCATCTTGTAATTCGGAAGTAGTGAAAATTGGGATCTTCACCAATGAATTTAACATGGAGTTGTCATAGGAGGGATGTCCTTTATTTTGAAAGACTTAAAAGTTATTTTAAAGTAATTGCAAAGGAACCACTTTTTCACTTGTTTCCATTTCTGTTTTAAAAAATCCGCCGCTACCGGGGATCTTCTGGTTGCTACTACGGCACTCTAACCATCTCAGCTATCCTCTGTTGTGAGTGGTGAATAACTAAAACCTATCATTTAGTTCGGTAGAACTGGCAATAGGAGACTTAACAAAATTTGTATTTAATACGAACTAATAAAGGGTGATTTTTTAAGAGCTTGATAACTTTTTTTTAAAAAAACGCATAAAATTTGCAAAATCTCATCGGTTCTTTATTTGAAACGTTAGATTGGTCCATGACATTTACTTTTTGAAGATAATTTCATTTAAATGTTGACCGCGGCTGCGTCTTAGGTGGTCCATCCGCTTAGTCCAATTTTGGCATTTCCACGTTTTTGAGTAACAGAGACCCAATTGGTGCGAACGGCGACGAATCGAAAATTGGTGGTCATCATTAACACTGGCCGATACAGCTGCGATATTTTCTTCAGTTCGCACTCTACGTAATCGTGTTGGTGGTTTAATGTCCAACAATGTAAATTTGGTGCGAAATTTAGTCACAATAGCCCGAATAGCCGCTTCAGTGGGTCGATTAAACTGACCATAAAATGGAAGCGCGCAATGAACTTTCTTAACAGAGCACGCATTTTGATAATAAAATTCAATAATTTGCAAGCGTTGTTCGTTTGTAAGACGATTCATGATGAAATGTCAAAGCATACTGATCATCTTTCTCTTTGACACCATGTCTGAAATCCCACGTGATCTGTCAAATACTAATGCATGAAAATCCTAACCTCAAAAAAATCACTCTTTATATAACGCAAATGAATTTAATAAATACTAATTAAAATATTATTAAAAAATTGACACTACTTAATTTTACTGATATTATTTAGTATTAGTAATTAAATAAATAAAAAATATGAAATATTTTAAGTACATTAAAAAGGCAATAAATTTGTATTTATTAAGCAAATATTTTTAAATTGTTAAAATTATACAAAATTAAACATTGCTTATCTATAAAAAGAATAAAAAATATATAAAAAAGTTTTTTCCCGAGCCACGATTCGAACCCGAGACCTTCTGGGTGCAAAGCGGACACATTACCTTTGTGACCACATACTAAAAAGTCGTTCCCATTTAGGTGTGAAAATGCTATTTATAAAATGTTACGGAATATAACCATATTATAAACTTTTTTGGAAGTAGTTTAAAAGAACTTCCTCAAAAGCGGAAAAATGTACATTTGGATTTTGAGATGCGATTAAAATGTGCTTCCTTCGGAAGTACTTCCAATTTTGTTTGCTGGGTATGTATGTTACTTCAGATTTTGATTTCTAAACATTTGAACACAAGAAAAATAATATCACTTTGAAATAAGTTCTGGGTAAACCACATATTTTTATTTCTGTCTTTGTGATATTTGCGGTATTGCTTTAGTATGAAATAGTCACCCAATTTAATATTTAATGTGATCTTAAATTTGAAGTCGATTTCCGCGGCCTAGGAATTCCTATTAGAATTTTCTGTATATTTCGCTTTTGTCTGACGCTTTGTGAGAAAAAAAATCGAATTTCATGTTTCTAGTTGTTGTCCTTTAATTCAATACTATCTTTGTCCCTTTTGCCCTATTTCACCCCTAAAAGAATGGACATCGAATGTACTAAATTTACAGTGAAATTTTATATATATATATATATATATTTATTTTTTTTAATTTCAAGTCTATGGAAAAAAAACTAGTCCAATTTCGCCCATTGTACAAAATTTGGTCGGTCATAAAGATTTTCTCCTCTAGGGCATGTCTTATATAAGGTTATCCAGAGTTGTCTGCTTTCGATTTTTCCATTGGGGTATGTCTTCTTCTTCTTCTTTTGTAAATTTGGAAAGCCGATTACGCCCTATACTCTGCAGAGAAAATTGAAACAGTTTCTGAAACGAACTGGTTCTGAACTAGTCCAAAACGACTAGATCAAAGGTAGTATAGCAAGAAATTGTTGAGTGCAAATTAAGCAAGAAACAAGTAAAAACGGCGTTAAGTTCGGCCGGGCCGAACTGTATATACCCTCCACCATGGATTGCATTCCACAGAGGCTGTCGATTTTCGTAGAAGTGCAGTAATATTACAGGAAAATATCATTTTTTTTAATATAGCCAAACCAAAACAAATACAATAATAGGGAACATCCCCTGAGTGTTGGTTCAGTGAAAATACAAATTTTGAAAAAATAATTTTATAAATAAATATAATATTTTTATTATTTCAAGGCAAGGCTACCAATACGTTTACAATATATATATCGAAATAATACTTCAAGTCAATTCAAAACATAATATTCTTATATTTATATTTTCAAAAAAGCGTAATTACCATAAATATTGGTAGATAGTGGGTGCTACAGTGGGTTATATTTCCGTTCCATTTTAATTCCAAAAGTACAAATTTTTGAAAATCCATTATTTCACGTACATAGTGTAAAATAACCGAACCCACGATTCAACCAATTTTTACAGTAAAAGTAAAAAGTACGAAAAATCTTTTTATTTTGCTTGTCTATGGAAGTCAGAGGAATGTATACACCGAATTCTATGATTCTAGCTGCGGTCATTCGGTTGGTACCATTTTTATCCCCTTTTTCCTAATTTACCCCCTTAAGAGTACGACTTTCTAAAATCTCTTTATTTTACGTGTCTACGTAATAAGAGAGATGTACACACCGAATTTCATCATTCGTAAGTCGTTTAGTTGGTACTATTTTTATCCCTCTGTACCCATTGTATCCCCAGAAAGTACGAATTTGGAAGAAACCTTTTATTTTTCGTGTCTACGCAGTCAGGGGAATGTATAGTCCGAATTTCATGACTATAGATGCGGTCATTTGGTTGGTACTATTTTTATCCCCTTTTTCCATTTTAATCCCCAAAAAGTACGAATTTCGAAAAATTCCTTTATTTTATGTGTCTACGCAATCAGAGGAATGTATACACCTGATTTCATTATTCTAGGTGCAGCCGTTTGGTTGGTACCATTTTTATCCCTCTATACTATACTTCTATATTATATATCTACTCAATTAGAGGAATGTACATACCGAATTTCGTGTTTCTAGCTGTTGTCGTTTGATATGTACCATATTTATCCCTTTTTGCCCTATTTCACCCCTACGAGTAAAAATCACTTTATGGTGCACGTTTTTGTTATAGGGGGAATGCGCATACCCAATATCAAGTAAGTACAAGCAGAAATATTGAAAAAATATGCTTAAATACTGTAAAATATTAGGGGTTATTATGGGTATTTTTAGTCCTTGTGAGGCAAAAATTTTTCCCTTTGGGCCGATTTCGTTCAGTTTCAATCCCAACCGACCTACGACTATAGTACGCATTTATAGAAAATTTGGATGTCCTCCTTTCGTTTCGTGCTTTAAACAGACGGACATGGCTAGATCGTCTTATCATTTTATGACGATCAAGAATATATATACTTTATAGGGTCTCAGGTCGATATTTTAAGGTGTTACAAACGGAATGACAAAGTTAGTATACCCCCATCCTGGAGGTGGAGGGTATAAAAACGCCAAATTTTGTATGCGATTTTTTTTGGAGATTCTTCATTTGTTTTTAAAGGGGTTTTCTTTGGCACGTTTTTTCTTAGTCCCGTTTTTTCGTAGACCCATAACAATTTATCTGAATGATTTTAATATGCTTGGAGAGTCCGGGTATCTTGTTGAAAACTCGCTGCGAAACCTCCTTAAGAAGGTCGCCACGGACTGAAAATCATGATAGAGGTAGTGTGCAGCCAAATAATAAATATCATTAAGAAATCTCACTCTACTGTATTTGCTTCAGGGTGTAGTGGAACCAAGTGAGGGGTATTCCCATTCTCTATACGGCAAATTTCACAATGTCACTAATTAATTATAATTGTCATTATTGTTAAATATAGACAAAGATCCTCTAATAGTTTTTGAAATTCGATTTTCTAAATAAAAATTAACATGATATGCAATTTGTGCCATCACATTTATTTATCAGATTCCGTTTAAGTTGTACAAAAAAGCGATATTTTTAATTGTCTAGACATGGGGCACAATCAATCATTAACCACACTGAACGATACTAATATTTTATATTTATAGAGGATGAAATGCATTGTTGAAAATAAAGGGTGTTTTCAAAACGTTTAGAACTTAAAATTTAAATATGCCAAATATAATTTGGGGCATGAGTATACCGAGGCTGCAAGATCAGTTTTTAGCAAACCGATAATAACACCACCATTATTATATTTGCCAAAAACCCACTGTGTCGCCTTAGAATTTTTTATGTCTGCTCTTGTCCTATCCCATGCCTGTTATTTATTTGCCGGCGTTAAATTTCATTATGCTTTTCACTTCAAGCTGTATCTTAACTAAGACCAGGATTAAGGATTTATTGCCGCCTCGTAAATAACTTCCGTGTGTAAGTAACTCCAAATGGCACCAAATGATGCTACCACCCCACAAAGGGAGGGAGGGAGCGCGAGGAATCGTGCGAATGAACGCGAAGTGGATGATTAATGCAGCATATGTGACACTTAAATGTGGCAAATGACACCAAGTCCTTTAAAACGCTGGAGGAGCTGCGAATGATAGAGCGGCGAACACACCTAGTTTGAGTGTGTGTGTGAGCTGCTAAACGGCTCGTCGTTATGCCACTGATGTCAGGAACGTAGCATCATCATCACAAATGGCAACGAACTTTGTATAAGTGATGTTCTTGTATTGTTGTGCAGCAGCCAACAATTCGAACAGGACATCTGTATGGCGTATGTCTTAAGGATGTCATTTCGAACACGAGTCATTTGTAATGGTGGCTACACGCTTGTGGAGGACCTTGGTCGTTACAAATGTGGCTGCTGTTGACACTGTGCCGTGCCTGCCACATATTTATACTGGAGACTGAGTGACTTGTGTTTTAAATTGCCAATAAATAGTTGGCATTTAATATCGTCTATCCATTACATACATACATACCTTCAAACATATATTTCATGTTTGTTTAAAATTCACTTGAAATTTCATCGGACAGCCTGTTTCATGTCTGCATCTCAGAGAAAGAAAACAATTTCCAAAAAGGGTTTGCTTCATTGAGTGGGATTGAAACATTTTGCTCGGATGGTCTGAAAGGTCAAAGGGATAATGTGGTCTGTTTAAATAACTTTATCCTTTTGAGACGAATGCGTGGCGTTGAAATGTGGCACGTTGGCGTAAATCAAGCCCTTCAAAAGGTCAAATGAGTTGATGTTCTTGGAATCTACAGAATATGGGAGGGGGTGGGGGAAGATGTGTTTTTATACACTCCAAATTAAGTGAAAATACTTGTGTGTACCTCTGCTACATGATGTGTGGAGACTTCTCGAAAGTCCTATGCTTTGAACTCACAACCGTCATATGTACAACAAGAAGGCGGTTCTCGCACGCTGGCAAATGTAAAGTGAGTCTCATTAATATCAGAGTTACAAGTCGACCCATAATTATCCGCGGCGGCGACTCTGTTCAAAATGGGTCGGCGGCGGCGGCTTTCGGCTGTTTTGCCGGCTCGTTCTGTCATATATTTCACAATTTTGGGAAAATTTAAGGAACAATTTGTATAGGTTTTTAACACCTTTTCTTTTATTTTTTTAGCAAGTAGTTCAATATTCGTTAATATTAGCCAATGTTCCCATAATTTAATATTGTTATCCCATACTTAATTATTTTTCGGGAGTGGGAATCCATTCCCAAAATTTATAATATGGATTTAAATTCATCCATATTTTTACAATTATAGCTTTTCATGTGAGGCATATTTGACGAGACATCTTGAATATCGTAATCCTTCCAAAGAATGATAATACTCTACCTACTTTGACACACTAAAGAAGCACAATAAAGGAGCTGTTGTTTATTGTTATTTATAGGAACACGTGGCCACGCGTACTGGAATTTATTTATATACATTTATATAAATGCGACTTTCAAATCAAAATACAATCATCATATAGTGGGATACCAAATTCAAAGAAAGATCAATATATTTCACAGTAGTAGGTTGTCTAAGTCGACAGTTATATTTTCTTTTGTAATTTAAAGTGGTTTGTCTATTTTGGTTGTAAGATTTGACTGAGTTAGAACTCCGTCAAATCTCGGCGGTTGAAGTCGATATAAGTCGATGAAATCGGCGGAGGCGCGTGCATAAATATGCGGCGGCGCCGGATTAAAATCGGTCGGCTTGTATCTCTGATTAATATTCGACATTCGCATTGGAGAAAGATCAAACACCCATTACTCTATGTCCAGTATTTAAATATTTATTTTGGTTTAAGACCAAAGGTTGTGCTGAAGTCTTCAGCAGAACCCAAAATTAGCAAAAAAGCAAAGTGAGACAATTATTGGTGCAGCTAGATTAATAAGAGTCTCACTTTGCCTTTTTGCTAATTTTGGGTTCTGCTGAAGACTTCAGCACAACCTTTGGTCTTAAACCATACAACATAATAGACCAACTATACATACAAACAACAACAATACACACGAGACGGAACATACCAACAACAACATTTGCATTGTTGCGAGCGATGCGAGCACATGCATAACATAGAATTGGCCAAGTGAGACTTTTAGTGTGTCGACTTAGTTCGGTGGAATATTTTGTTTATCAGCGCTTCTCATTTGTCATATGTGAGCGCTGGTACTAATAATAATGGACTGATTTAAGTCATAGACGTATATTCGTTGCGAAAGTTCTGACGAGATGGGGTAGCGCCCATCGAAACTGCGCAGTCAACTTTTAGCTACAACATTAAAGGTCTCACTTTGCCTTTTTGCTAATTTTGGGTTCTGCTGAAGACTTCAGCACAACCTTTGGTCTTAAACCATATGACAACACATACAACATAACAGACCAACTATGCATACAAGCAACATAAAACTTTATTTTATAATTTTAATTCACCATTAGATAAGTTTCAAAATCCGCGAAACATAATCATTAACTGATTACAAACAATAAAAAAACCAACGCATTACTTCATTTACATCAAAAATAATAGCGTTATTAATATTCAGTTTTTCTTAAAAAAGGATAATTAAGAAGGCAAAACCATATTTTTGTGAACTTTTAGTATTTATTAGGCGTAGAGATACGCCTTTTACACGATTCGTACAGGAATCTCGTATTCTCCCCCATTTTCCATGATATCGTTTCTTCAATTCGTTTGTGGAGGTTATTGAATGACGGCGAATACGGCTGTCCAATTCATCTCACAAATTTTCGTGGGTTTCATGTCTGAGGATTGGGGAGGAGGATGGAGCACTTTTGAACAGTTATAAAGAAGCTAATACTAGATTAAATGTGATTTGTGTTTCGGATCATTGCCCTGATAAAAATTTGAAGCTGCCCTGAACAACAAGTTTTTCCGATTTCTTCTTCTTCTTTATTTATAATTCCGTCAAAAAATACCAATTTGTCGAGTCTATTTGTCCCCCTAAGCCAAGACGTGGCCATTATCAAACTTAATATTCGGTTTCAGATTTTGTAGGTATGGAGAAAATCTAACGAAGAATTAGCGCGACTTATGGTCTCAATTATCGAAACTTCTATTCAAAAGTTGTAAATGTTTTCTATTTTCGGAATAGATGAAGGTAGTTTGAATTTAACCAAGGGCGACGCTGAATTAGAAGTACCGCACATTTGCAGCGATATTTACCAGAATTGATCCCATCGATTGCCAATCTCGTTTGGGGTTTCTTGGATAATCAAAGTTTTCGTGAAATCAAAATCCCAAAGTTGATATCCAACCCTGGAATTTATAGTATGTCAGGTAATGTGATTGCAAAATCCAATAGAGGCGCTATTTCACGAGATATCGAAAGAAATATTGAAAAGAGAGAGATATCCTAACTATCTTCAAAAAATCGCCGACTCCCCAAATCTAGAGGGGAGTCGTTGGCTTGTCAGCGTATATTCAAATCCTTGTATTTCACAATTAGTTAAACCGATTTTTAACTTCTATACTTTGTTTGAAAGGAGTGATTTAATCCTACCGAATAACTTATAATCCCTTACGGTTACGTTATAAAAACTTTTAATGATTTGTAATAAATTTTTTTCTCAAAATCCAAATGAGTCCGGCCGAAGGCCGTCAGAAATAGAAAACATTTACTCGGCGTAGCCGGAGTAAAATTAAAACAAGTAAGGAAAGGCTAAAGTCGGGCGGGGAGTTTCAGTAGCATAGCCGCAATGGTTCGGCTGAACCTATGTAGCACCTATTTTATATATTAATATATTTATTAAAAAAAAACCTAAATATTAATATTTTTTTTTTTCTTTTTCTCTCTTTTCAGGATATCCCTCTTTAAAGTATGTATATTAATAACAGTTTTCCCACTTCATAAGCGATTTAATAAATAAAACAATGCTAATAGTTAAAGCAATCAATTTAACTCTGAAAATAATTTAATTCCCATCAATATTTAAATTGCATTCAAGTAAGCCGACATTGTTTAACCCACAAATAATACCAACGGCAGACAATGTCAATATGACGCGCTAGACGACCACGTTAACATTGTCAGCATCAGCATCAACCATCCAACGCTCAACAGCCATTTGTCATTTGCCATTATTCATCATTGGCAGTAATCACCATTGTCATCGCCATAGACAGCATCATTATCAGCACTCGTCGTCGTATTCATTATTAAATAATGCAAACAGTTAATACGGGAAAAATGACATTATTTATTTGTCAACCGCAAATATTGGCTTTAGCAATCATCAAGCACTTGAGGGGAAAATTTCGTTGAGATCAACACACTCACCGAAAATTCCCTTTAAATTGTGCTTTTAAACCAAAAAAATGGAATGGATATTTTGTTGTGTCAATACAACACAAAGCACTAATGATGCCAAAATGAGTTTTGGAAATAAACCCCCTGCCTTTTCACACCCAACAAAAACGAATAAGATATTTGACTTTACTTCCGAGCAGATGTTTTATGCTCTAAACCCTTTGAGGGACAGAGTAAAATTATTTCGAAAATCATGAATTTTAAAAATTTTGAAAATGAGAAGATATTTCTGGAATTACATCCATTTATTCAGTGTAAACAGGTTTGATTTATATTTCGATACAATTATTATAATGTTTGTACCAATTAAATAATTTTTGCATGTAGACATATACACTGAAAGAATTTTCCTTCATAATATTTATGAAGCGATTTCATAAAAAGTTTTTCATAAATTTAGCGAATTTTTTCTTAATATGTATGAAAAATTCATAAATAAAATGAAATGTTTCATACAATTTTTTCATAAACATTTCATATTTCAGAAAACAAAATTGTTAAATTAGTGAAACTTAGTTTCATAAGATCAAAGAAAGATTTCATTGTATTAAAGAAACAATTCTTAAAGATTAGGTAATATTTCATACACAATAAAAAATTTGTGTCATGAAATGTCTTCATAAATATAATGAAGGAGTTCATAGTTTCTATGAAATGTTTCATAACTTACAACTGCACGTTTAGGTTTGTCGACTTTATTCGTTGAATGATAGCAATTCTCATTTGTATTCTGTTAACTCTGACATAAGTATGAACCCTGATTTAGGTCAAATACATATTTATTGCAAAGACTCTCGCAATTGTAGTGTCTGTTGATTGATTAGTCAACAATAAATGTATACTATTTATGAAACTCTTTCATAAAATTAATGAAGTTTCTTCATAAAATTTATGAAAATTGTTGTTTGTATGTATAGTTGGTCTGTTTTGTTGTATGTCTTGTCATTTATTTTGGTTTAAGACCATAGGTTGTGCTGAAGTCTTCAGCAGAACCCAAAAATTAGCAAAAAAGGCAAAGCACATGCACAACATTGAATTGGCAAAGTGAGATTTTTAGTGTGTCGACTTAGTTCGGTGGAATATTTTGTTTATCAGCGTTTCTCATTTGAAATATGTGACCGCTGGTACTAATATGAACCCTGATTTAAGTCAAAGACATACATTCGTTGCGAAAGTTCTGATGAGATGAGGTAGCGCCCATCGAAACTGCGCAGTCAACTTTTAGCTGCAACAATAAAGGTCTCACTTTGCCTTTTTTGCTAATTTTTGGGTTCTGCTGAAGACTTCAGCACAACCTATGGTCTTAAACCAAAATAAATGACAAGACATTTATGAAAATTTTCATAAATCATAATTTCAAAAATAATGAATTTTTATGACAAAAGTTCATCGAATGAAGAACTGCATTTCATAGTTTCTATGAAAATAAATAAATTCATAAATTCTATGACACTTTTCATTGATTTGTACTTTATGAAGTATGTTTCATACATTTTATGAAATGTTTCTTTGGCGACTTTTTAATGAAAAGTTTCATTGAGGTTAAGACAAAATCATAAATATTATAAAGATAATTCTTTCAGTGTAGATACAATTTTTCTCCGTGTATCAATCGATAAGCCAGCTGCATTTGCGACCAAAAACATCCGTCAAATGCTACAATTTTGACTATTGGCGAAGCCAACAAGCTAAAAATGGGTCTCATCGCCAATGAGTTCTCCCTTTTTCAATTTGAATAGCTATGGATGCTGTCTTTTTCCAAATATCGATACTTTACTGCAAGAGCTAATTCAAAAATGTTATGAGATCGCCTTTGAAGTAGATGTCAATCACATTGAATTAAGACATTTTCTCGCTGAAATCTGGGATTAATCTCATACAAATTTTTTTGGTCCCTGCCAATGCTGTGAGTCTGTTATTGATTAATTATTACTCATATGCAGGCAATTTGCCAACTAGAGAGCCCCCGAATAATTATTTCAATTCGTTACGCATAAAATTTCAATTGAATTCAATCGTATTCATTACAACACAACGAGAAACCAGTTAACAAACTTGACCCAATAACAAGCAAACACATGCAATCAGTTTAGACATATCCATGTACATATGGACATTTTTGATGAACCGAACCAAGTGCGTTCTCCTGCCAAGATATATATATATATATATATTTGAAGTATCTATTGAGACGTTGCCATTACGTATTAACGACAAGCCATGCGATCATCAATTACACTCGTCTGTCCGTCCGTCCGTCCGACCGACCGTTTGACTATAATATACTCGTATGCAGTCACAAAACACTTGTTAGCCAAAAGCGATTGCGATTTCCAAGTACGTTGCTGTGCAAAAGCACAAATGTGGGCATTTCCAAGAGCAGACATATTTGCTGCGAACAACATTTCATTAACTCTTCAAAGGCTTAAATATTTAATGAATAAAAAAATCGTGGTTTCCAACTCGAGGCATTGCGTGACGCTTAAAAACAAACATCATTATTATTTAATGCGTTAATGCTGAAGAACGCATAGACGAAGGCTTTAAAATAACGCCCGCCCCCCTGCATGGTTTATTCGTTAAGGAGACTTTAGAATAAATAAAAGACTTGTAATAAATTTGAAATTTACCCTGAGCCCGAAGTTTAACGGAAAGGTTGGTGGAATACTATGTGTAGTCGCAAGTAATCAAAATGCTAGGCCTACACGGAGGTTCTTCAAAAAGGCTGAAAGTCGATATTTGCATGATTTCATTGAAAAAAGAAATAAAAATTATTCTCTTAAAGGAAGAAGTAAAATAATACGAAAATTATTCTAAATCGTATTGCCCAGAAGAAAAATAGTATTGCGCCGACTATCATCTTCGTATTACGGAAGTAACCTCAATTGTAGAAGCTTGTGCGACCTGGCCGATACCCCAAAGCAATACAAAAACATTAGATCTGGAGTTAAAAAGTGGCGATATTGTCAGACTTTCATGCGAAAGAACTTTATATCGCCACAATATCACCTGGAAGATAAAAAGGGCATAACACCCCAAGACAAAAATGCCATATTTTTCTTTTTTTAATTCAATCAAAATTAATATTTGCATGAATTGGTAAATGAAGAACTACAATAACAAAAAAAAAATGAAACACAAAGCAATTAAGAGTTGTAAGATAAATATATGAATATCAAAAAACAAGTAAAAACGGCGTTAAGTTCGGCCGGGCCGAACTTTATATACCCTCCACCATGGATTGCATTCCACAGAGGTTGTCGGTTTTCGTAGAAGTGCAGTAATATTACAGGAAAATATAATTTTTTTAATATAGCCCAACCAAACAAATACAAATATTGAAAAGTTAATTTTATAAATAAATATAATATTTTAATTATTTCAAACCACGCTTATAAGGTAATGCTACCAATACGTCTATTCAAAAAAAAAAAAAAAATATTCTTATATTTATATTTTCAAAGCCATAAATATTGGTAGATAGTGGGTGCTACAGTTAGTTGTATTTCCATTCTATTTGAATTCCAAAAGTACAAATTTTGAAAATCCATTATCAGACGTACATAGTGCAAAATAGCCTAACTTCATGATTCAACCAATTTTTGCCGTAAAAGAAAGAGTACGAATTTGGAAAAAAACTTTTTATTTTTCGTGTCTATGCAGTCAGAGGAATGTATACACCGAATTCCATGATTCCAGCTGCGCCCATTTGGTTGGTACCATTTTTACCACCTTGACGTTTCTACGCAATTAGAATTTTATCATTCTAGCTGTGGTCGTTTAGTTGGTACTATTTTTATCCCTCTGTACCATTGTATCCCTTGAAAGTACTAATTTCGAAAAATTCGTCTATTTTCCGTGTCTACGCAGTCAGAGGAATGTATACTCAGAATTTCATGACTCTAGCTGCGGTCATTTGATTGGTACTATTTTTATCCCCTTTTTTCATTTTAACCCCAAAAAGTACGAATTTCGAAAAATCAGTTTATTTTCCGTGTCTACACACTCAGTGGAACGTATACTCCGAATTTCATGACTCTAGCTGCGGTCATTAGATTGGTACTATTTTTATCCCCTTTTTTCATTTTAACCCCAAAAAGTACGAATTTTGAAAAATCGGTGTATTTTACTTATCTATGCAATCAGAGGAATGTATACACCGAATTTCATTATTCTAGGTACAGCCGTTTGGTTGGTACCATTTTTATCCCTCTATTCCTATTTTACCCCTTAAAAGTACGAATTTGGAAAAAATACTTTTATATTATGTATCTATTCAATTATAGGAATGTACACACCGAATTTCGTGTTTCTAGTTGTTGTCGTTTAATATGTACCATTTTTATCCCTTTTTTGCCCCCATTTCACCCCCTACAAATAATAATCACTTTATGGTGCACGTTTTTGCTATAAGGGGAATGCGCATACCAAATATCAAGCAAATATAAACAGACATATTCAAAAAACATGCCTAAATACGCTAAAATATTAGGGATTATTTTGGGTTTTTTTAGTCCTTGTGAGGGAAAAATTTTTCCCTTTGGGCCGATTTCGCCCCATTTCAATCTCAACCGCTCTACGACTATAAGACACATTTATGGAAAATTTGAACGTTCTAGCTCCTTTCGTTTAGATGCTAGCGTGCTTTCAACAGACGGACAGACGGACGGACATGGCTAGATCGTCTTAGAATTTTATGACGATCAAGAATATATATACTTTATAGGGTCTCAGGTCGATATTTCAAGGTGTTACAAACGGAATGACAAAGTTAGTATACCCCCATCCTGGAGGTGGAGGGTATAAAAATAATAATACAAATAGATGCTACTTTCGCCTTTAATTCATATCAATTCAAATCCATATTTGTCTGTACCGGAAAATTACATTCAATGAATTGCAGAAATGAATTTATAATTTTAAATCGATGGCTTCTTCTTGGTTCCCATTTAAGTAAATTTTGGAGGACATTCAGTCAGCCCTCTTAGAAAATGTCTAATAATTATAATCGTAACATTCATAGGAAATATATCAACAAAATCAATTTTTGGGTCAATATCGCCAATAAATCTCCAAGACGAAAAAAGGAAGATATGACAAAATATTATTTTGATTAATTTCTTCAAAATGATGGAAGACATTGCCGCAATATCTTCTTAGAGATATAGCTTCCGAATGTTGGGGCTGGTTTAATTACACTGTCAAACAGCATTTTTGGAACAGAGACCCTATAATTCTGAAAGGGCATATGGAGTAGATCATTTTTGTAAACAAAACTTATAGTTCAGCTGGGTCAATTTGACCCTTTTTTCCAGAAAATTAAAAAACAAGTCAGAAAGGTTAAAGTCGACCATACACCTGGTCAAATTTCATACTTCTTTTTGTATTTGTAAGAAAATTTGAACACAAACTTTGAATGGGAGCTATATATCTAGGTGAAGTATAATACGCTTTTCCAAATTTGATGGAAATCTGTTAAATATGTGGTTTCTAGAGCGACAAGAATGAAATCGTGGGAGTCACTTATATGGGAGCTATATGTAAAGCTTATCCAATATAGTCCACTTTCGAAGGAAATCTGTTCAAATATGCTATTTCCAGAGCGAAAATATTCAATTCGGTGGTGACATTTTTATTGGAGCTTTATATATATACACAGTTGCGGTCAAAATAATAGCAGCGCACCACAGCTTAGCATACATTTTCATGTATTTATTTGTGTGATAATTTTTTTGTTGCTACTACTACATTAACTGCTATGTTATGAGGTTACAAACACAAAATAATTTTTTTATTTGGTGATATGATTTTAATTGTTTACGAAATTTCACATTATTTGGATTAGTCGATATTTTGTACCGGTAAAATAATAGCAGCATTCAAAAAATCTCAAGAAAAAGGAATTTTATCTCATTTGCTCAATTCAATTTGATGTTATAAATAAGATAATATGAAATGTACACTATTTCTGAAATGTTATTGTTTTATTATTCTTCATAAGAAGGGCGAGGAGAGCATTGTGGAGAGTTCATATAGAAAGGTTGAAATCTGAGGGAAAATCATATAGTGAAGTTCGATTTTTTTCCAGTATTCCAGTAAAACGATCAAAAATTCAATATTATAAGAAGAATAAACAAAAACACGTCAAAAATATGAGTTTATATCACCTGCAACCATTCGCCGACTAGTAATGTCTAGTACAAAAAACCCACTTACGCCCGCCACCGAAATAAAAAACAATATCTCTCCATCTTTGAGAGTTTAAAATGTTCATAGAATACTAAGAAAACATAATCTGTAAGCCAGAAGTCCGAGAAAAGTCCAACTTAAAAATAAAAGACATGTCACAAAAAAATTGCAATTCGCAAAAATACCACTACAGTAGCCAACCAAAAAGTGGGTGCACTTTTATTATCAATTGAATAAAAAATTGTTTTATATGGTGGGACAGTCCCTCAACAGTTTGTAAGACGTCCATAGAACACGGAATACATCTCCAGGTATAGTACCAAAACTGTCAATTAGGGATGATCAAGCGTAATGGCTTGGGCGTGTTTTTCATATTATGGAGTTAGGTCAATACATTGGCCTAGAAATATCATGGACTCTGCCCAGTATATCAAAATACTGCATAATATTATGCTTACGTATGCAGAATATAGAATGCCCTTTAAATGAGTCTTCGTTATGTAGCAATATTAAGCAATAAAGTCAGTACAATTAAGAGTTAAATTCAAGAAATATCATTATTTAAATAATTATTCAAAAAAGTTTTCAATTAAAGGGAATTGAAACAAAGTATTTTTAGTTTTTATTAGCGCTGCTATTTTTTTGACTGGTCCCATTTTTGACATAAATGGTTCTAAAGGCCTAATCTCAAAATTACAAAAACTAATTTTTCTATTTAAATCCAGATTAAGAATGGCACAATACCACCTTTCAATCACCGTAAAAACTTTTAGGATTTTCGAAGACTGATATTTTTCTTTGTCGAAATTTTTTTATCTCGTCGCTGCTATTTTTTTGACAGCAGCTGTATATGTTAAATCGACTCAAAAATCGATCCGTATAATAAACGATGGGTCTATCTCGTTTTGTTTTGGGTGTTACAAACAAATGCACAAAGTCATTATACCCTGTGGTGTAGGGTATAAAAACGTTATCGGAAAATTTCAGAGAGGGTCACCAAAGACACTAAATTTGTAAATAACGATATCCAACAGCAAGTAAGTAACTTTCAGTCGGCTAAACCGACTTATATACCATATATATACTCAGAGAACAAGTCTATGATCAAATTTGAAGGCATATGGTATTTCCAGCATTATAGAAGTTAAAAAGGATTTAATTTTACCTAGGATTGTGACAATTGTGCTGCGAGCTAAAGCCTAAATATTTTTTATGTTTAACGTGATTATAAAATCATTTTCAAATATCAAATTGCAGCTGATTTTCATTATCCGTATGGAAGTTATATCAATGATATTTTAACGAAAGTCTACAAAAGCATTACCAAAGGCCAACCTTCAGAGTATTCCGTTCATTCGTATATAAGTTATAGCAGCTTTAATTTTAGGTAGGTTTCGGTGATTTGTGTGACAGGTAGTAGAAGGGGCGTGGCAAAATTCGCCATATCTTGCACGCTTAAAGTGCTTATAAAAACTTTTTCTCTCATACCAAAATATAGATAATTCCGAATATCCGTGTGGAAGTTTAACTTTTTATTTGTCATAGAAATATGGACCATTAGTGTGTGAGGTATCAGAAGGGGCATGCCAATTTCGCCCACCTTCGAAGTTTGGGGAAAATATTACCATGTGGAAAGTCTCCTTTCGTGAGTTATAGTGTATAGCAGGCAGCCACACCGGCGGACGGACGGACATTGCTCAAACAGCTTAAAACTTCATGAAACTGATTTGGTCCAAACATACCTAGGGTCTTACGTCACTCCATCAATGCGTTACACTTTTTGTTTGTCCCAAATGATATATACTCTAGGGCGTACCTCAAAAAAAAAGTTCGCCGTACACCTTCGAATATGAAGTATTATTGAAAGGTAGTTTCAAAAAAAAAATTTTTATTTTTTTATGCCGAACGTAGGGGTCGCGCTTTTACATTTTTCTATATAACTTGTATTTATAAACGGATTTTAAAGTGTGATACATCGATGTTTTTGTCTCGACGAGGCCGATTTTTTTGTCTTTGAAGTCATTGAGCTCAAGCACCCCCTTCTGGTACTTACCCATCATTTCTCAGTTGCTACTACCCTAATGTACCACTCTAATAATCGAAAATTAAAGCTCGCATAAAATCATGAATCATGTTTGAGCTCAATGACTTCAAAGACAAAAAAATCGGACAAAAACATCGATGTATCACACTTTAAAATCCGTTTATAAATGCAGAAGTTATATAGAAAAATGTAAAAGCGCGACCCCTACGTTCGGCATAAAAAAATAAAAAAAATTTTTTTGAAACTACCTTTCAATAATACTTCATATTCGAAGGTGTACGGCGAACTTTTTTTTTTTACTTGTAACCTGGTACGCTCTAATATACTCTCCTACTCGGTAGAGTGAGGGTATAATAAGAAGTGAATTAACACTTAATTCACACTTTGGGGCAATTTCTGTGATATGTCTTTATCGACATATTCCAGGATAGGTACGTCTATAGCAATTTCCCGTAGGTCAGTATTATTTTTGCTGCATATATCTTTCAACTACATCCATCCAACTACAATCATACTTGTATTACAAAACATTTTCGAAAATTTTAGCTTATCAAATAAACAAGCGTAAAGCAAGCTGGAATTAAAATTTTATTATTTTTTAATCCATTTAAGGGCAACTTTTTATTTTCATAAAACAAAATCGAAAAAATTTTCATATTTAAATTTCTCATATTACTTTGGAAAAACATACTATTTGCATCACTTTCAGTTTCCTCAAATAGGAATAATCATTTAAACGAAATCGATTTTTTTCGTTAAACTTTTCGATGTTAATATATCAACAGAATTTAAGTTTCACAGCCAATTGCTGTAGAAATTTAAACTTTAAACTATTGTATCTGCATAAACTCTTCATAAATATTATCATAATTGTGTTGAATTCTGTATAAACACACAAGGTTAAATTGTAATTCCACGAAGCGATTCATAAAATGTCGAAAAAACCCGCAAAAAGGAAGGCTGTTGAAAACAAATAAAACAAATGTTAAAATGTAAACAAGGCTTCTTTAAACGTTGCTCAACAACATATTAAAAATTAAAAAAAAAGAAAATAAAATATGTATAGCACATGAAAGCCCGCATACAAAACCCAATCGATTTAAAGCGAAAACTTGGCCACGAGCAGGCAGATTCGCAATAACGTGTTCCAACAGCATTTACCAAAGAAATCACAGGCATCAACAATCTTTGCAACGACGACAAATCGTATTACAAACATGTTGTTATTTTTTCACGAATAATATATAAATATTACTACTTAAAAGATAATAATAATAAAAAACGACGGAGGACAATATCATCAATCTTAGATTACACACACCCAGACGAGATTGTCTAAAAAATAGACGAAACGTGCCGTAATATGACGGTTTGTCTCGTCGTCGGTTTTTATTCGATGTTGGGGATACTCGTTCTACCAAGTCGAGTTTTTTGTGATTGGGCTTTGTTGTACTACAACAACACTATGCTTAGACAGGTTTAAAGCAAAAGCAAATCTAATACGGTTTATGTTTTTTGTTGTTGTAGTTATTGCTATTGTTAGCATTACACTTTTATGAAAAAAAAAAAAATAACAAGGCAACACAAAATCCTCTTAGCCTCACCTAAACGTATACGGCACGGCGCACAGTGGTTCTAGATAGATTTTACAGCAAGATAAGAGAACTCCTCCATGTAACATTTTAAATTTGAACTACCGATTACTTTGCCATTGAAAGGTAGAATAACATTCATTTTTATTTTTTATTTTTAGGTTTATGTTTGAAATTTGCAAAATGGGACGCTATACGCTCGAACAGAATTGGGAAATATTAAAAACTTACTTCCAAAGTAGTGGGGAATTTTCGTGTTTTCAGCTGAAGCTCATTTTCATCTCGGTGGCTATGTCAATAAGCAAAATTGCCGCAGAGAACCCACACGTGACTATTGTGAAGCCAATGCATCCACAACGTGTCACTGTTTGGTGTGTAATTTGGGCTGGCAGCATCATTGGGCCATGAACTAAAAATTGGGTTGATCACATGGGGTATTGCCGAGCCAGTCGTCGTAGTCATATGAATGACATTGTGTTGCATTATTAAATGACAAAGTTCAACGTTTCCAATAAAACCAGAAATTTAAAAAAATAACACTGTCCGACAGTCCATATTACACTTAAACCAGATGATATACATCTCATTCTGCTGCCCCTTAAAAGGAGTGCAAAGTTTCAAAGGATACAATTTTTCAAATATTATTATTAATACTTATACGCACCCCATAAATGCCAAATTAAATAAGATAATATGTGTTAAAGATACTTTAAATTTTAAGCTACTATCTGTGTTCATTTAGTATTAACAGCCATTTTGTCTCTTAAAAAGCAGGATAAATAAACTAGAAAAACTAAGGGGTAAATTTGAAATAGATGCTTTTGTTGAACTAATACACATAGAAGCATGATATTTGAATTATTTTTAATATATATTCTCCTCTTTAGTTTGACACTAAAAAAAATAATAAAAAAATAATAAAATAATATTTTGAAAAATTTTATTCTTTGGAACTTTGCAGTCCTGTGAAGGTGCAACAGGGTGAGGAAATGAAAAACTAAAAACGCAAAATTACTCCATTTTGCCTATAGTTTCATGCGTATATCATCCGGTTCAATTGTCGTACGTTGGAATCAGTACTTTTTATAGCCGATTCTAATTTAAAAGGAGTGGGTCTTTATACCAAAAAGGTCGTAACTTCTACATTTATTCATAGATATTCTTTAAATTGGCCTTGTTTTCTTCGTTAGGATCATAGCTATTATAAAATAGAGCAGAAATATATTGTTTTTTAATTTGTTAAGAGGGTTTTAGCGCTATTTATTCAGCAAATTAAAAAAATCATGATATAAAAAATCATTCACTTACTTATACATTTATCCATAGATCTTTTACATATATACATTGTTTTCTTCTTTGCAATGTTAGAAATTAAAGATAAAAAATATTTTTTCCGATTTTTTTTCTATTTTTAATGGTCAATTCCGTGCCAATAAAAATGATATTTTTCCAAAAAGAAAATATTTTTTTCTACAATTTGTTGGAGAGTGTTACAAAACCACTGTTTAACTAAACATATAAGTGGGATTGATTGAAATCGTAAAGGGACACCTTCAACGAAAATTGTTGCAGTTTATTTTATGAATCAGTATGTCTCAATGCACACAAAATACGTTTTTAGGTGTTGTACACATTTTTTTTTTGCTTCATTCGCTTTCGCATTAAAAAAACGAAAATAAAATAAATAATATGAAAAAATAAAATAAACAAAATAAATAAAACGAAAAATAGGACAATAAGCAAAAATAAATAAAATAATTGAAATAAATAATAAAATAAGTGAAATAAGTCAAATAACCAAAAAATAAAATTTAAATAAAACAAATAAAGAGTGATTTTTTTGAGGTTAGGATTTTCATGCATTAGTATTTGACAGATCACGTGGGATTTCAGACATGGTGTCAAAGAGAAAGATGCTCAGTATGCTTTGACATTTCATCATGAATCGTCTTACAAACGAACAACGCTTGCAAATTATTGAATTTTATTATCAAAATGCGTGCTCTGTTAAGAAAGTTCATTGCGCGCTTCCATTTTATGGTCAGTTTAATCGACCCACTGAAGCGGCTATTCGGGCTATTGTGACTAAATTTCGCACCAAATTTACATTGTTGGACATTAAACCACCAACACGCTTACGTAGAGTGCGAACTGAAGAAAATATCGCAGCTGTATCGGCCAGTGTTAATGATGACCACCAATTTTCGATTCGTCGCCGTTCGCACCAATTGGGTCTCTGTTACTCAAAAACGTGGAAATGCCAAAATTGGACTAAGCGGATGGACCACCTAAGACGCAGCCGCGGTCAACATTTAAATGAAATTATCTTCAAAAAGTAAATGTCATGGACCAATCTAACGTTTCAAATAAAGAACCGATGAGATTTTGCAAATTTTATGCGTTTTTTTAAAAAAAAGTTATCAAGCTCTTAAAAAATCACCCTTTACATTGAATAAAATAATTAAAAAATAAAATAAAATAAGTACAATAAAGAAAATAAATACAATGAAAATGAAACAAATAAAATAAACAAAAAATAAATGAAGCAATTAAAATAAAAGCGATCCCCACCATCCTTTGACTTTTCATTCGCATGAGCTGCGAATTACTAACGTTTACAACCATATTCTAAAAGGTTATAGCGATATTGCGGCAAAATATTGCTGTTGATGCATTTAAATTTCATAAATATTAAAATAGTTGAAAAGCTTATGATTTTTATAGATTATAATTTATTGACATATATCTACGGAACTATGTATCCTACTGGAATTTCATTTAGTTTATGGAAAAGATTTAGTTTTAGATAAAGTGTAATTTTGTTTTCATTTTCTTTTTCAAACAATGGTTTACGTACAAGTTCAAAAAATTCAGCATGTTTTTTTCTCCAGTACAAAAGTATAATCGTGAGGCCGACCGATGTCTTGGCATTTACAAATATTGACACACTAGCTTCTTGGTTAATCATTGTAAAGAGAATAATATGATTATAGCTGTAAAAATCGATTTAATTAGAGAATTAGAGAGATAGAGATTTACTGTATTTTGGAAAATTCATTCAAAGCATACTTTAGGGCTGTAAGGGCTTACGGCGTGCGAAGGTAAAAGGGTCTTCTTAAAAATGTACTTCTTAAAATATACTGAAGATTAGCTGTATTTAACCTTAGTTATTTACTTAGTTAGTTAGAGCTGGTTACCTCGTTTAAAAGATTTCGATCGATTTCAAAAATCTTTAAAAAAATAATTTGCATATGGACGTTAGGCGTGTTACAGGCAATTTTCATATATTGTGGGCTTAAATGATTTGTTTTAACGTATTTATTAAAATAATAAATTGAAAAAACCAAAAAAACCAAAAATGAAGCTGAGAAAACATTAACGAAATTGAGAAACTCCAAATTGATATTGAGATAATGAGATTTTGTATATTTTATTTTTTTCGTTTGTTTTATTTTGGTCTGTAATCAATATTTGATTTGAGCTGAGATATTCTCCTTTCTCAAGACTATTTTCCATCCATATTTTATAGAATGCAAATTTATTTACAAATGACATGGTGACATTTATTACTTGGCTACAGACTACTACTATCATGATTTCCACCATGCGAAAGGTTTACTCAGATAGCTTCGCAGCGACTTTACAACAACATATCCGGCCTCTTTAAGTAAATGATTCTCACAAACGAATGAGAAGCACAACTCACTTGCCGAATATCCGTTTTTAAAAAATCGCATCAAGTAATAAAGCACACATGCCAGCTTACAAGCATCTCATTGAGTTGCATATGTAAGTATGTACAAATATATAAAATATATCAGAGCGCCCCGGTAGTCGAGTTGGTAGCGTGCTCGGCTATCCCGTCAGAGGCTCTGGTCTGTCGCTACAATAACTAGCTACAATGGTCTTAGTCACCCCGGCTCAATCCCTGGACCCAAAAATTAGAATAAAAATTTACTTTGTAGTGCAATTCATAATAAATAAAATAAATAAATAAATAAAATAAAATATAGATGCAAAATGGTCTTGAGCCAGGAAAATATCCCAGTTCAAATCAGAGATTTTTTAAATGTATATTAATTTTTCAATTTCAATTTGGCTATTATCAATTTTATTTTGGCTTTTCCCATTTTCAATTTGGTGATTCTCACAAATTAATATAGTTTTTCAATATCAATTTTCATTTACATTTATAATTTCCACTTCATATATACTCAATTTCCATTTCATAATTTTAATTTGTATTTTTCCAATTAAAATTTTAATTTATATTTTCTCAATTTCAATTCACATTTTTGAATATCAATATGAAATTAAAAAAGAAGAAAAACCCCACATAAAGTTTTGAAACAAAACAAGGCGATTTTTCAATACTAATTAAATATTTCCGTATGAAGAAAATTTGTGAGCTACTTGGCGCTTCCTCGGGGCAAGGAATAAAGTAGTAATAGTGGTTATTTGTAGAGTGTTTTTATTGAAGTCTCTAGGTCATTCATTTCGAACCACTGTCAGACGTCTGATTTCCAACGAATAAATTCTTGCACGTCTCAAATTGATATTTCTCAGAAATTACTTAAATACATATTTGTATTTCTTGCCAAAAAAAACCCCAATATTTCAAAAATGACGCCACGTGATTCGCCATAAGTAAGTGATGACTGAGCGTTGTTTTGAAAACATCACAACTTCAAAATGTCTTTTGTTGTCGTTTTCAACTTCAAACAAAACCAACCACCAATATCAGTCGCAGCACAAAAACCCTAAAGGTTGTTTGTGCTTCACTTTGGGGTTTATTTTTAATGATTATTTATTTAATTTTGTATGATTTTGTTTTATGCGTAAAAAACTCGTTTTAATTTAAAAGCTAAATTTCATAAGAAACATTATCTGCATATGTTTAGAATGTTTGGGATTATTAATTTATGTATTGGATATTCGTCTCGAACGATTAGCATACTTGATTATATGTTGATTATTCAAATGGCGAAAGTTCTGCTGTTATTCAAATTCAGCGAATTAGTTTGGATTTTAAGCAAGTGAAATAGGGGGGATTATTTACCTTTTAAATGTTTGGCACAAGTTGTGTACCAAACACCGTTATAGCTGAACACAATTCAAAAGTTCTCTAACGATTCCTAAGGTATTTTTCTCTTTGGACAAGTCGAGTTTGTTTTTTTTTCCACAAGTGAAATTTAATTTTTAATTTCGATTTGAAGGATAATATTGTTATAAGCAGTAGACCAACTCATATTATTAAGTAAATAAATGATATAAAAGAAGATGACATAAATAAGTAGCCACTTACAGCGTTAACAACACTGATTACTTCATTCTGTCTGTGAATTTTTAATTTCCGCCGACTTTTAATTAAAAATCATTGGATTGGAATTGGTTTCGATTGCCTGTAGTAAGTGGTTCATCATCATCACAACTTGAGCTGTGAAGAGTGAATGAACTGCAAATTTCCAAATGGAAATTGTCTATCCAAGTGTCTACTACTTCTGTCTTCGGGAAACTCAGCAATTTTTAATAATAATAATTCCACGCACTCGTGCACGTGCTTCAAATTGAACGTGACGTATCCCCACTTTGCATATTTCCAATTTAAGGCCTATTTTATCTGGCTGTTCACTGTTCTGCGTCTACGTTTACGATGTTTACGGTTGATAAACTAAGAAATTCAATATTAGCTACAAGCCATGAACATGAATATTGTTAAGGGAAAGCTGTGCGAAAACGTTTTGGGAATATTCATTCCCAGAAAAAGAGCAAAACAGAAGAAGACACAACAAATACATTCAATAGGAATGTGATAAGAAACAGGCTGTTTTTTATTATTTTGGTCACAGGTCCAATTTTACAGACTAACATTGTGGTAGGTTTCAATTAAACTATAGTTTAAAGGCGCAGTGGAGTTTTGTGATAGGAATTGAACTTGCTATGAACTTTTGCAATAACAAATAAATAAAAAATATGATGAATATAATATAAAATGTTATAAAATTAATTAAAATATTAAAATACACAAAATATATAAATTGAATAAAATGAAAATAAAGTAAACAAAAAATAAATACAACAAGTAATGTAAATAAAACAAATAAAATGAAAATAAAATAAACAAAATGTAAGCAATGTGAATAAAACAAATAAATAATAAATAATTTAAATAAATAAAATGTAAATAAAACATAAAATGAATAAAATACACAAAATAAATAAAAAATACCGAATAAAATAAAATAAATGAATAAAATTTAATTAAAATGAATAATTAAAATAAACTAAATAAATAAAATGAATAATATAAATAAAATAAAAAATAAATGCAATAAAGTTAAAAATAGATATAATCTAGCGCCCCGGTAGTCGAGTTGGTAGCGTGCCCGGTTATCAGCGTGGGGGTTGTGGGCTCGATTCCCACCAGAGGTTCTGGTCTGTCGCTGCAATAACTAGCTACAATGGTCTTAGTCACCCCGGCTCAGTCCCTGGACCTAAAATTAGAATATAAATTTACTTTGTATTGTAATTCATAATAAATAAATAAAAATAGTTATAATAAATAATATAAAATTAATAAACTATATAATAAATAAAAAATAAGTAAAATGAATAAAATAACAAAACAAATAAAATATATATATATATATATATATATAATAGAAATAAAATGAAGTTAATAAACTATACAAAATAAATAATACTATTGAAATAAATAATACAAATAAAACGAACAAAAAATGTATAAATAGATACGATTAATAAAATAAATAAATTAATAAAATGAAAATAAAAGAAATAAAATGAATTAGATAAAAATAAAATAAACAAATTAAAATAAAACAAATAAAATGAATAATATAAATAAAATATGAAAACAAATAAGTAAAATAATTCAAGTGATAAAAATAAATAAAATATGAAAACAAATAAGTAAAATAATTCAAGTGATAAAAATAAATAAAAACGCAAAAAATAAATAAAATTAAAAAAACTAAGAAAATAATTAAATAAACAAAAATAATAAAATAAACAAAAAATAAATGAAATGGTTAAAATATATAAAGTAAGTAAAATAGATTAAATAAAAAATTGAAAACTAAATAAAATGAAATTGAAATAAAATAAAATGAAATAAATTAAATTGAAATGAAAGCAAATAAAATAGATAAACTAATTAAAATAAACAATTCGTTTATTTTGTAAGCAAAAAATAAATATTTTATTAAACAAAAAATAAATGAAATAAAGATAAAACAAAAAAATTAATTAATTAAAATGAAATTAAACGAAAAAGAAATAAAGTTAAAACAAAATATATTTTATTTATTTTTATTTAACAAATAAATAATATAATTAAAATAAATAAATATAATAAACCAAATTAAAAAAAAAAACAAATAAAATAATTAAGTAATCAAAAATAATAAAATACACAAAATAAATAAAAAATAACCGAAGTAAATAAAAGAAATAAGCAAAAATTAAAATAATTAAAATGAAATTAAAGCAAATAAAATGTAAATAATACAAATAAAATTAATAAACCAAATAAAATAATTAAATAAACAAAATTAATAAATAATAAGTTAAATAATTAAAATAAATAACTAATTAAAAAATAAATTAATAAGATAAATAAAATAGAAAATGATAAAATTAAAAAATAATAAAATAAGCAAAACAATTAATGAAACTAAGTAAATAAAATAGATAAATTAATAAAATAAAATGAAAATAAAAAAAAAAAATTAAAAAAATAAAGACAATAAGTAAAATAAATAAAAAAATAAAGAAAATAAATAATATAAATAAAATTAAAATAAAACAAATAAAATGAATAATATAAATAAAACAAACAAAAATAATAAATAATTAAAATAAATAAATTAAAAAACAAACAGTAAATAAAAAGAAAAGCTAAATAAAATAATCAAATAAACAAAAATAATAAAATATACAAAAATATTACATTTACATTTTATATAAATAATAAAACAAATAAAATGAAAATAAAGGGAATAAAATATATAAAATAAATAAAAATATGTGTTTTATTTAAAATTAAAACAAATACTGTACTTTTTCCTGAGTGGATTTTTTAGTGTTTTCCAATTTTCGGGATGTACAAACAGCGATGTCGAATATGTTCTTTCTTTTAGAAAAAATTCAAAAACAAAAAAATATATTTAAATAAATCTTAAACATACCCCTTTTGAGCCAGCTCCGCTCTTACTACAATTTCTAACAAACTTTTACTTAACGGAAGTTTAAACTATCTTTTACAACTTGGCCCTAATGCGATTTGAAACATTTCCTGCGTTTTCCCAGAATCGATATTTTCACTCAGTGTTGGCACTTTGTGTGACATCGGTCGGTGCTGAGGTGTGCGCGGTGGCGCTTTATAAGCCGTTTTGATTGGCAGCGTTCTTTGAATGGAGGCGGCGGTGGGGCGGTTGAAATATTACAAGTAATTTTGTTGCTCTACTTCCACCGGAAACAGGAAACGAAGCCTTGTAGCACGTATAAATGAAATGAATGTAAAGGCACTTAAGATGTCTTTCTTAAGCGGCTGTGTGGGCCATCTTCCTGCCGGGGGGAGGCTTACAATTCCAGGTAGTGAGTGTTATCTGTCAGTTAGTCAGTCGTTTAGCATCCATCTCTCTCCGTTTCGTTATCAATGTAAAGTCTTTGTGTCGGTGTGTGTGTGCATTTTATTACGGAAAAAAGCTTGACAATTCATTTCGAATTAAATTCGTATGTCGTACGAATATTTATGAATGGGGCAAATACATGCATTTAGTGGATGGTACGAACAAAAGGCCAGTTGGAAACGCTCGTACGTTCTGAATGAAAATCGTTTTCTCTTTTTGTCCGTCTTTTGTGTTTTTTTATTTTATTATTATTTTCGTTGTGTGTGTGTGGAACAACGGAAACACATGAAATACTACGAAAAGAATAAAAACAAAGGGGAAATGAGAAAATGAACGCCTATAACTCAGTCATGTGTTGCTGTTATTCTGGCGAGAAAAAACAAATTAAATGAAGTTTTTGGTGGTATGTACAACGACGACAACAACGACAACGTCATGTTTCATTACAAAATGTCAAGTGCCCTAACCTCCACCCCCTTTCCTCAATCACTTTCTATGGCTGTCACTTTACATACAATGTATTTGGATGTATGTACATATGTATGTAAGTAGGTCTCTAACAACATCCACTCATAGAGACGGCTGTTCGTTGTACAGAATCAAGGACGGACCTATTTAAAATGATAAAAACGACGTTATTAACATACAATTGCAAATTTATTCATTCCATTGCTTATTTTCATTTTGATTTGCTGTTGTTTTTTCTTCATGTTGCGCTTTTTCTTTACAAAATGCCAACATTTTTTGCCAACAGAATGGATAAATGGCAATTTTGTGTCAATGGATGAGTGCTTCCGCTGTCCTTGAAATTTACATTGCACTTAAGCGAGGTAACATCATTTTAAGTGCTGTTCCAATTCCTTTGGGTTTGAATGTTAAGAGTGAGGTTATTACTAAACAGATGCTAATCTTGTGGTTCGGAAGTTGTGAAACTCGTGCTGGTCACTAATGAATTAACCATGGGGTTCGGTGTCCTTTATTTTGAAAGACTTCAAAGTTAATTTCAAAACAAACTAACAAAAAATGAAATAACCAGGATAAATATATAATATAAATAACTAAAATGAAAAAAAAAAAATAAATAAAATATATAAAACAAGTAAGGAAAGGCTAGAGTCGGGCGGGGCCGACTATATGATACACTCCAATTTCTATCCGAATACAATTCAACTCGGTAAAAAAGTGAAAACGGGAAGAATTTTTGTATGTTTCCTAATCATAGGCTAATATTACCTGTTCCAATTTGTCAAATGGGAAATATTTATATCGGTGCTATATCCAAACATGGAATATAGTGAATAACATCCACAATAAGTTCATCCAGTTCAAATAAAGGGTGATTTTTTAGCTATTATCTTTTTGGCAACACTGGTTTAAACAGCTGACGCACGTTTCGTGTTTTGTTTCACTGTCAAACATCTTCAGTTTGGTGTATAATTTAACCATGAATCGTCTTACAAACGAACAACGCTTGCAAATTATGGAATTTTATTATCAAAATGCGTGCTCTGTTAAGAAAGTTCAAGAAAGCCGAAGATCCACTTTTTTACCGAAAAATTGTGTTCAGCGACGAAGCTCATTTTTGGCTCAATGGGTACGTAAATAGGCAGAATTGTCGATTTTGGAGTGAATATCAGCCAGAAGCATTGCAAGAGCAACCAATGCATCCAGAAAAAGTTACAGTTTGGTGCGGTTTATGGGCTGGTGGCATCATTGGACCGTACTTCTTCAAAGATGATGCGAATCTTAACGTAACTGTGAATGGTGAGCGCTACCGTGAGATGATATCCAACTATTTTTTGCCCAAAATGCAAGAGCTTGACTTGCATGACATGCGGTTTCAACAAGACGGTGCCACATGCCACACAGCACGCGCAACAATGGACTTATTGAGAGGCGAGTTCGGTGAAAATTTTATTTCACGTTCGGGACCGGTCAATTGGCCGCCTAGATCGTGCGATATAACGCCTTTAGACTATTTTTTCTTTTATATTTTTTTCAACAAAACCTTATGAACAAAATATTTAATAGATATAATTTGAACAACATACTTTAAGCTAGCTTCAAAGGAATTTTTGGATGATTCCGGTAAAAATTAATCTTTGGTTTGTTTTAGGCATTGTCCCAAAATATTTCCGCTTTTGTCCGATTTGTGTTTTAAAGAGCCCTCTAAAGTTTTAGCATACAATTTTCAGTGAACAAAGAAACCACATCTAGTGTATTTTGGGATAATAACTGATTGTATCAATTGAAAGACAAAAACTTTAAGCTGATATTGACGACGAATTTCTTTTTTGTAGAAGAATGGTCATATAATGCATACAGTTCAAAATTCTCACCAATCATCGTGGGTTTTCTGAGCCCCAAGTGCAACAATTTTAACAAGTCTCGAATATGTCAAATGTGGCTCTCGTTCAGGATGATTTTGTTCAAAAAGAATTCATTATTTTTATTTCACAACAATAAAAACGCTTTACTCCACTGTCAGCTATCAAACAATATACTCTTTGTCAGCAAAAACAAAGTACTTCACAAATATCTCGAACTTTAAATCGCACATGAATTTTATAACAATCTTTATATAGTAAATATGTTAATTTATTATGACGTATCTGTGCCCATCGACCGCTCCGTAAAAGTAAAACTATATTGGAGCAGATGCCCACATTGTCTCCTCCAAAATGGGAAACATCACACAAATGTCCTTCACTACGAGCAAGGACGATAAGTGAAAAATCAATTTTGTTTAGACAAGTCAAACTACATTTCAGGTGTGACGCTTTCGGCCTTTTTAATGTTTATATTTTTGTAAAACTATCAATGTATTGATTCTTGTTGAATATCATCAGGAATATAAAACGGTTACCATCCTTCCTACATATCCCTCCGTTTGTCCATATCTGCTTTCCTACTTGTCGGCTTGAGTGTTGTCCATTTAATCTTCTTTTGTAGCTTAACTGACATAAATGGCTTACGGCATCAAAAAAGAAATAGAAAATAAACCTCAATTCCAAAAACATAATAAAACCCAAAAGAACGACAGCGGCATAACATTTTTGAGATTGTGTCACAATCCTGTGTCCGGGTGGTGCTCCGAGATGTATCAGTGTCTCCTCCTTGTCATGTAACAACCTTATAGGATAACCTTGATTGTTACAAAAACAGAAAGTGTTGAATACACTGAAAGAAATATGGGGATAGACAATTCCAATTGCAAGCGTTTCTTCTTCTTTTGAAATGCAAATAAAAGTAAAAATATTTATTACTTTAATTTTTGATTAAAATTTGCTAAATGTTACAAAAGAATGTGTGTACATGACTTTAATATGTATCTATGTCTGTATTTAGGCATTTATATTAAATATTTGTAATTTCGACAGCAATCATGTTTATAATTGTTTTAGAATAACACCATCCTGAAACTTGTGGGGCATTTTATTGACACTATTAACTATTAATAAAATTTATTTTACAAAAAATCGAAGGTATTTTTCGTTTAAAAAATAAATAAGAAATAATAAAAAATATATTTTTTAATTGAAAATTTTATAAAGATTTTTGTTTAAAAAATAAATTAGAAAAAATATATTTTTTTATTGAAAATTTTACAAAGAAAATACATTTGATTGAAGTTAGAAAAATATATATTTGTATATAATAATTTTTGAAAATTACCTTAAATTTTAATAAAGTATATTTTAAAACTTAATGGAAAAGTATTTTTTGTTTATAAAACAAATGTGAAAAAAATATTTTTTAAGATTTGAAAATTTTATTCAAAACTAGAAGAAATTGGCTTGAATTTAGAAAAATATATATTTGGATCATAGACCATTTTCGATCCACCCTAGTGTCTAATTTTTTTAATCGGGAAATGCAGCTTTATTCGCCATATAGCAAAGTACGTATTTAGAAAATTTCGGAGAGAAGAGACAAAATTTGTGAGATCGCTTTACATGAAATTCCCCAATGCAAATCAAGTAAGGAAGTGCTTAAGACAGGCGGACCCGACTATATGATACCCTCTACTATATACGTCAATACAATTCAATTCGGTGAGGATTTTGGCAGGTGTCCTACATCATGGACCTATGAGACCAATTTCGCCATGTATGTTTCCATATGAAATACTAGCAGTGCCCGCTACTTCGCACGCGGAAAAGCAAGTTATTTGTTATCAGTTTTATCCATTTCTGTTTTTGGATAGTATTTATTGATTTTTCTTTTGGTGGATATACATAAATCTAAAATAGTTATTTGGAAACCTCTTAATAGATAGAACTTATAAACAGTCAAAGAATGTGCTTGCACTATTTTAGCTGTACTCCTTTCGTGTGTATCATTTTCTTTTCAGTAACAAAAAAATGTATGCTCGATCTAATGTTTCTAGTTGCAGCCGGGCATTTTATAACTTTTTGCACCTCTTTCCCAAAAAGTAAACATTTTTAAACATCGTTGTGTTCTTGCTTCTCTCCCAATGGCATGTACTTTATTTAGTACCACGTTTATCATTTTTTGTAACGCGTTCTTCTTATAATTACAAAATATTGGAATTTTGGCCTGAACACTCTCCAAAAGTACAAATTTCGAAAATCAAATTTTACCACACTTCTACGTGGTCAGAGGAATTTACATACCAAATTTCACGATCCAATTAGCTGCAACACTTTACCATTTTTATCCCTTTTTGTCCCGCGCACCCCTTATAAGTACAAAATTCGACAAATCCATTTAGATTGCGTTTCTACGTTGTCAGAGGAATTTACACATTACATTTCACGACTATAGCTGCAATACTTAAATTGGTACCATTTTTATCTCGCGAAACCCTTAAGAGTACAAATTTAAAAAATCCAATTTTACTGCTCTTGGTCAGATGAATTTGCATACAAAATTTTACGATTCTAGCTGCAGTACTTTAGTTGGTACCGTTTTTATCCCTTTTTGTGCCGTTCCTCCTTAAAAGTGCAAATTCCAAAAAATTCATTTATGTTGCGCGCCTACGTGGCCGGAGGAATGTACACGCCGAATTTCACGATCCTAGCTACAATACTGGTACCATTTTTATCCCTTTTTGTTCCGCTATCCTCTTATAAAGAGTGATTTTTTTGAGGTTAGGATTTTCATGCATTAGTATTTGACAGATCACGTGGGATTTCAGACATGGTGTCAAAGAGAAAGATGCTCAGTATGCTTTGACATTTCATCATGAATCGTCTTACAAACGAACAACGCTTGCAAATTATTGAATTTTATTATCAAAATGCGTGCTCTGTTAAGAAAGTTCATTGCGCGCTTCCATTTTATGGTCAGTTTAATCGACCCACTGAAGCGGCTATTCGGGCTATTGTGACTAAATTTCGCACCAAATTTACATTGTTGGACATTAAACCACCAACACGCTTACGTAGAGTGCGAACTGAAGAAAATATCGCAGCTGTATCGGCCAGTGTTAATGATGACCACCAATTTTCGATTCGTCGCCGTTCGCACCAATTGGGTCTCTGTTACTCAAAAACGTGGAAATGCCAAAATTGGACTAAGCGGATGGACCACCTAAGACGCAGCCGCGGTCAACATTTAAATGAAATTATCTTCAAAAAGTAAATGTCATGGACCAATCTAACGTTTCAAATAAAGAACCGATGAGATTTTGCAAATTTTATGCGTTTTTAAAAAAAAAAAAGTTATCAAGCTCTTAAAAATCACCCTTTAAGTACAAATTTTGAAACATCCATTTAGATTGCGCTTCTACGTTGTCAGAGGAATTTGCATACCAAATTTCACGACTATAGCTGCAATACTTAACTTGGTACCATTTTTATCCCGCGAAACCCTTAAAAGTACAAATTTAAAAAAATCCAATTTTAGGTCGGAGGAATTTACATACCAAATTTCACGATTCTATCTGTAATAATTTAGTTGGTACCATTTTTGTCCCGCTCACTCCTTAAAAGTACAAATTAAAAAAACATTTATGTACATGCCGAATTTTACGACCCTAGCTACAATATCGGTACCATTTGTATCCCTTTTTGTGCCGTTCACCCCTTAAAAGTACAAGCAAGCATTTATATTGGGCTTCTATGCAGTGAAAGGAATTTTCATACCAAACTTCACGATTCTAGCTGTAAGACTTTAATTGGTACCATTTTTATCCCTTTTTGTCCTGCTTGCCCCTTAAATATACCAATTACGAAAAATGCATTTATGTTGCAAGTCTACGTTGTCAGAGAAATGTAAATATCAATTTTCACGAATATAGCTGCATTACTTAAATTAGTACCATTTTATCCCTTTTTGTCTCTTTCTTCCCTTAAAAGTGCAAATTTCGAAAAATCCATTTTTGGGTCGTCTGCATGGTAAGCGCAAGAAGGCACACACCGAATTTCATGTTTGCCCAGCATGAAGTTTCGATGTGTACCCTTTTTTGACCCATTTTACTCCAAAAAAGTACGAATTTCGTAAAACCCTTTCTTAGTCCGCATCTCCGTCATATTTGGGAATTACCCTAAAAACGTCATGACCCGTTTGGTGTGGGCGCTGATCAATGATAAGTCAGTCAGTATAGATAAGAAAAAAATATATAATTTTGAAGATTTGAAAATTTTTCTTTAAAATTAGCAGAAATTTGCTTGAAATTAGAAAAAAATTATATTTGTATCTCAGACTAAATTTTTTTATATATTTCTTTAAATTACCTTATGACAAAAATACTTTATTTTCTATCCATCCTAGTGTCTATAATTTCTCATTTTTGCATAATTTATAATTTCTCATTTATTCGACATATAGAAATATTTAGAAAATGTCATCATCACATGAAATTCCCCAATGGAAAAATAATGTTTAGGTTTCGGACGATTTTTTTAATATTTTTATTGCATTCGTATTTTTTCTTTTTATCAAGTGAAATCTGATATGTATAGTTTTTTCCTGTGCACAACTATAGTTGCCTCATATTTGGGTTATTTTGCAGCATCAACTTGTTTGATTACTTCGGAATACAAACAAATTTAGACCTCACTTCACTTTACTTCAAACTTAAAGATCTATTTGCATGGCAATGTTGTGATTTTTAATTAAGTAGAGGTTGAACAGCCTTTAGTTCGGTCATAGGCCAATAAAGAAGGGGACACTTGCAGTCCCAGACATCCTCCGCCATAACTCACATTAATGCCGGTGGGAAAATAAAAACATTTTGGCGCCGAAATAAATCTCAATTAAATTCAAAGAATGAGAATCATTCCATTTTTATTAAAGTCTAAATTGCCAAAAGTTGCCCCTTTTTGTGGCCACACATACACACGCGTATAGGGTGCAAATAGTGTTTCGCTTTGTTGCATAAATGTTTTGTGTGTTTTGGGTTTAGGATTGCCAGCCAGCCGGAGGGAAAACGTGTGGACAACGGCTTTAAACGTGTCCCGAACATGCTGTCGGTTTAAGAACCCATTTGCGTAGGTGTGAATTTGGGTTGGTTGTTTGGCCCCGTCCCTTCTTTTTCTCTCTCTCTCTTCATTCATGTGGTCCTTTTTCCATTTTTTTTCTAGGCATGGAGTTACTTAAACGGCTTTGTTGAAAATTTGAAAAGGGTTCTGCGGTGAGAGGTGATGCTCGTCGAGCATTAAATCATTTGCTCTTCCTTAATTGAATACTTTTTTGTGTTGAGTGTGTGTGTGTGTGTTCGAGCAAAGACATTCTCAGGCCACTTTTATGCCAAATAGAATTGAAAATGTGCCTTTAGTTTGAGTTGCTCTATCGACATTTTTCGCCCACCAGTGAACTCCTCCTTTTGGCTTAAGTACATGAGTCGTTTTTTTGGTACGAAAATGTACCGGAAGTTGTTGGATTTTCTCCGGAAATAAAATTCCATTTAGCTTTGAAAAGAAAACCAAACACAAACGTGATTTTCGGATTATGTAGTCGGATCTCTCTGTTGCAATGTAATGTAATCAACATATTTGGCCACGTGTCTAGGGTTGGGAAAAGAGGAATAATGGCTTTTAATTCCTTAAAGGGTGAAGAACAACCCAACATTCGGTGGAATGTTTCTTGTATTTCCTTTGAAATTATTAACCCGGGCTGTGCTAGTCACACACATAAAGATCTCCAAAAATTAAACCGAATAGTGTTGTTATTGTTTTTTGCCATTTGCTGAGTGTCTTATAAAATGGTCAAAAATTAATTACATCTCTTTGCGGGTTAAATTAATTTGATAGTTTGAATATATGGAGTAGGAAGAAGTTTGTCTGAACTAATTACACGATAATTAACTCTTTAGCTTTTCCAAATTTTTACTTTCATTGTGTGGTTTGAGTATTTTTAAAATTTAAAAATATGAAATTGTCACATTAACGCTTGAATGAAGAGGGTTGTAGGTTAGGGTGAAACTCCCATAATTAGCCATCCATTCAAGCATGCCATGGTTATTAGGGCACTTCTGGAGGAAGTCTTCTATAATTAGCCGTGATATTAGGTGAAAATATTTTGTGATGTTTTAGTATGCCTGTAATTAACGGAAATGTAGCTGTTCTCGGGAAACCCTAATGAAAAATTAATGAGCTGGCATATTAGCTGCATACCCTACACTGCATTGTTGTACTGCATAGTATGAATATGGAGTAATTTCATGTGAAGCTGTCACGCACAGTTATTTTGGCTCTTCTCTGCGATTTTAATGATATTTTCCAATTTTGTAATTTTCTATCAGGCGAATAAAACTGTATTTCTCGATTTTCGAAAACAAAAAATTTGTGTCATACACAGAAAAAAAAATTATTGAAATCAAATGGTTTTCAATAAATGTCTTAATTGAATCAATTAATTTTTTAATTGAATTTGTGATTAACAACTTTTTTAATAATATCAATAATTTTTTTAATTGAATTTTATATTATGGTAGAAGCAAATATCGCCGGCGATTCTCGTGTTTTTGTCCGTAGTAATGATGTCGTTCAACCAAACAAACAACAACGTGTGACTGTGTTTGCTGAGAGCGGAGAAAAAGTGTCGCTCTGCTTATGAGCGGCATGAAATAAAAACAAACTGCAGAAGTAGTAGTGCTGCTCACTGACCTTGATTGATTGAATATGGCAGTATGATGTTTTAAACATCGCCAAGAAATTAACCACAACTCAAAAAAAGTAGTAGTCTGTTCTTCATTATTTCATTACTTGTGGTTTGCATGAACAGAAAACGGTAAATAGCTACTTTGGGCCAATTAAACTATTAATTGGCCCAATTAAAACATTTAATTGACTTTTTTAAAATATTTTGATTAAATTTTAATTGATCCAATAAAAATATTTAATTGAAATTTTTTTAACATTTTGATTAAAGTATTAATTGATTCAATTAAAATATTTAATTGAAAATTAAAAAAACGTAAACAAACTATTAACAAATGCAATTAAATATTTCAATAAATGTTTTCATTGAATTTTCGAATTTTGTTTATAGGTCCGAAATCAATAAACTTTTTAATTGAATCAGCGAATTTTTTAATTGATTCTTATCTAATTTTAGTTTTTCCTTTGTAAGATGATTTAAAAAAATAAGTTTTTGTTGCACGAGGTACAAATATATTTTTTCTAATTTCAAGCAAGTTTCTTCTACAGAAAATCAAATCTTAAAATATATTTGTTTCGTTTTTATTTTATAAAATAAAAAATAATTTTTATTAATTTCGTATTTTTTTAAATCGTGAAATCCAGAAAATTGTGAGATTTATTTTTATTTTTTTTTCGGATTTATTTTATAAATATTTACAATATATCGAGGGCTTATATTCATTATTCATACGTGACTATGAACCATTTTCCCGAAAATGAGTTTTTAATTTCTCAGATTTGGATATCATCTGTCATATAAATTTGGAAAAGAATTTTTTTCTAAGCCATTTTTTTCAAATTTTTCTGATTTGGCTATCAACTCACACGTTATAAAAATAATAGAAATAAAATAGTTAATAAAATAATAGAAATTTAATAGTTAGGTTATAAAGGGTGATTTTTTAAGAGCTTGATAACTTTTTTTTTTTAAAAAACGCATAAAATTTGCAAAATCTCATCGGTTCTTTATTTGAAACGTTAGATTGGTCCATGACATTTACTTTTTGAAGATAATTTCATTTAAATGTTGACCGCGGCTGCGTCTTAGGTGGTCCATTCGGAAAGTCCAATTTTGGGCAACTTTTTCGAGCATTTCGGCCGGAATAGTCCGAATTTCTTCGGAAATGTTGTCTTCCAAAGCTGGAATAGTTGCTGGCTTATTTCTGTAGACTTTAGACTTGACGTAGCCCCACAAAAAATAGTCTAAAGGCGTCAAATCGCATGATCTTGGTGGCCAACTTACCGGTCCATTTCTTGAGATGAATTGTTCTCCGAAGTTTTCCCTCAAAATGGCCATAGAATCGCGAGCTGTGTGGCATGTAGCGCCATCTTGTTGAAACCACGTGTCAACCAAGTTCAGTTCTTCCATTTTGGGCAAAAAAAAGTTGGATATCATCTCACGGTAGCGCTCACCATTCACAGTTACGTTACGATTCGCATCATCTTTGAAGAAGTACGGTCCAATGATGCCACCAGCCCATAAACCGCACCAAACTGTGACTTTTTCTGGATGCATTGGTAGCTCTTGTAATGCTTCTGGCTGATATTCACTCCAAAATCGACAATTCTGCCTATTTACGTACCCATTGAGCCAAAAATGAGCTTCGTCGCTGAACACAATTTCTTTCTTTCTGAACTTTCTTAACAGAGCACGCATTTTGATAATAAAATTCAATGATTTGCAAGCGTTGCTCGTTAGTAAGTCTATTCATGATGAAATGTCAAAGCATACTGAGCATCTTTCTCTTTGACACCATGTCTGAAATCCCACGTGATCTGTCAAATACTAATGCATGAAAATCCTAACCTCAAAAAAATCACTCTTTATGTTGCTCCATATGTTAATAGCATTTTGCTTCCCAAGTTATCAGGCTAAAATAGGATAAATGGTGGCTGTAAAATCAAAAATTGTGAAATGTATATTTAGATAAACCCGCGTAACTTTTTAATATATTGAGAATACCAAAATATTTCTTTGGCATCTGATTGCTGACTTCATGAGGAATATTTGTGTCAGAAAAGTTGAAAAGAAAAGTGACAGAAAAGTGTCATGAATGAAGAAAGTTAAAATATAAGCAATTGTAACCGCGAATTTTGGATTTTTCAACAATTGCAGCGATTTTCGCGACATTCGTTCTTAATACACAAACAAAAACTCAGCTGGTTGCGTTGGCTAGATCGCGAGAAAAAAAAAAAAAAACAAAAATGTCATGCATGAAGAAAAATTTCCAAAAATATCCAATTTTTATTTTTTGTTTACCGTGCCCTACCGCAATATCTACTTTTTGTACAAAATTCGGAACAAGGGATAAAAGTGGTACCAATCTGACGGATGAAGCTGGAATCTTTAAATTCGCTGTGCACATCCCAGAAAATGTGTTTTCTACACAACATTCTCAACATTTCAATAAAAAAACGTTATCGAGTTTACAATTAGTCTTATTTATATATTTGAGCATTAATGGCTATGTGCTTATTTCAAAATTCATAGTGCTCAATTTTAAGCGTGCAAAAGTGGTTATAACCACAAAACCTCGAATTAGTAATCCTCTTTAGATTAAACTGTTGAAGAATGATTCATAATTACTATTTGTTCGCTCTCCTGAAAAGTTGTGTTTTTGTTCATAGCCACTTATGAATATAACCCTTCGATTTTTGTGAAATAATTTTTATTAATTTCTTATTTTTTGAATATCGAGTACTGATTTTTTCAACGTACAGCAAAGTACATATTTGGAAAGTTTCATTAAAATCGGAGCTTGCTGGTGGGTTTACGAGGCCGCTTACTATTTCACAGATGAGCGTCAAGTAATGCTTTAAGGTATCATTTTGAATGACGTCGCACAGTGGTTCAGAAAATCCATCGGCCAAAATTCAATAAATTTTGTTCTAGTAGACATTTTTGAGTTCTGTAAAAAACCAAAATTAGACAAGGACCCAATGATTATTTTGAGATAATAACATTAAAAATAGAGCAATCAGATATATTTTAGAAATCGGTCCAAATTTGACCACTTTTCGTATTTTTGAGAATTTCGCCAAAATATCGCCTGTATGATAAAAATGCGATCTTGCCAGATAAACACCTAGAATAAAAAAAGAATTTGCAATACTTCTCATATTTTAATTCAATCAAAATTCGTAATGAGTGGTGTTTGAAGAACTGTCGTCGATAGCCTCACGAATTCTATCTTGGAGTCTTGAATCGATGCTGGGCTGCTGGCGTTGACCTTATCTTTCACGTGGCCCCAAAGGAAGAAGTCGCAAGGTGTTAAATCACAAAATCTCGGTGACCAATTGTGATCACCTCTTCGAGAGAAAACACGGTCCCAAAACTTTTCCCGTAAAAGAGCAATGGTTCCGTTGCTGTGGCATCCAACTCCGACCATAACAAATCATTAATCATCTCTCGATAGCGCAATCCATTCAGAGTAACTGTTGATCCAACCTCATTTTCGAAAATGTAAGGTCCAATGACCCCGCCGGACCATAAACCGCACCAAATAGTCACACGATGAGGATGGAGAGGCTCTTGAGAGACTCTTGGGTTTGCCGAGCCCCAGATGCGACAATTTTGCTTGTTGACGTAGCCACCGAGGTGGGAATGTGGACCTCATCAGTCAAGATGATTTTTCGATGAAATTCCGGATCATTTTCATTCATGAATTTTAATAATTTCAATGCGTTGTTGAAGCGGTTATCGTTCCATTTTTAGTAATGGCGTAGTTTCTACTTGTCAAATGTCAAAGAATAAAAGCTTCAAAAGTGACAGCTACCGAAATACATCGGGTGATTCAAAATAATACCTCTCGTTTGAAGGAATCAATACCTTTCGAATGATGTCTAAATGATGAATATCGGGCGACTCCATTTTTGTGAAATAATGGTTTTCACAGCCAAAATGTTCAAACACTTTTTTACAAAAATGTTCGCAGCTGCGTCAATTTCTTTCCGATGTTCATCATTTAGGCATCATTCGAAAGGTATTGACTGCAGCAATTTTTTTTTGTAAAATACTACCACCAAATACGAAAAAAATTTTGGCAGTCACTGTGAAAATCCACAAAAAATACTACAAACGTCCAATAAACTACTCTAAGACAATAATACAATTTTTTTATTTAAAGTGCTTTCATGGGTCTATTATATCTGAAAAAGGAGAGAAAAAACACAAAAAATTACACCGGAAAAACACGATTTTTACGGCTATTTTCAGGAGCGTTTAGCTCACAGAAGGCTTGATCTAGGAACGAAATATTTTGCAAATCATCATTAAACAATCCAAACTTTATTTTCGTGGGGTGACGGGAACTTGTTTTTCCATTTGTATGGACGACGACCCAGCCTATTATATATATTTTTTAATTTAGCGACAGAAAAAAACGTCTGTCCGCGATCACTTACAGGACTTACCGCAATCCTGCACTGGCGGGCTATTGTTATTTTGAAAAAGTTTGATTTGGAAGTACTGTTTTTTCGTATAAAAATAATCGTATAAATAAAATTCCCCAAATGCTTTTATAGGGCGCACATTGATCTGTGCAATACTTTCTTCGCCTTAGTCCATTGTGCTACTGTTGGTTATCCGAGTGTCAAATTTAATTGACTATAAATGATTTTAAAATCATATCACATAACAATGCACATGACTAACGGATATGAAAAATTTTATAAATATTTGAAATAACTCCGGTTACATTCTGTGGTGTTTGGTAGCAGGTGTTTTTTGTTTGCAAATTCTACTAAAGTAATTTTATATTTTTATTCGATATTTTTGGAATGTTCGTTCACTGCTTCTCAATTATTCTTTGTCACATTTTTTTATTTGAAAACTAATTTTTGTTTTTCGTATTTGTCTCTTTTCATTTGCAGATTATAACAATTTTTGTTTTGTCCAACAATCTACCCCTCCCCAGCCCCACATCAGACAACAATAACAAGTAAAAACCACAACCACACAGGTCATGGTGCGTTCATGAAAAACTGAATGTTTATGTTTTGCCAAGAGAAAAAGAAGAAAAAACAAAAAAATAAAATCAATGCTGTCAAATAGAAGAAGAATTGCGATAACAATAACAAAACCGACGATATTGACATATTGCTCTGAGTCTGACTGAGTGACCCTCCGCCCTCTCCTCTTCCGGCTGACACTGACAGACGTGAACGGCAAAACTAACAAAAGTGAAATTCCCAGAGACCATTTTTACAACAAATGACAAGCAATTAAGCAACCGTCCCGTCCCATACAACGTAGTTGCCAAAAAAACAAACCAACTTTTTCTTAAGTTTAAAGCCCTGCATTATTCCCAAGGGTACGCGGCGGAAGGGAAGGAAGGAAGGTCACCACGCGTGGTTTTTTTCGTGTAAGACTTTTTGACATAGACTGCTGCCCACACACACAGCACCACCAGCCACCATCCAAGGAGAATGTCAGAGTTCTCATCGCTGGAGATGGGTTCGGTCGATAGGCCACCCAATCGTTTTCAAGTGAATCCCGTCAACCACAAGAACAACAATGATAAGGCAGCAGCAAATGCCGCCGATGATGTGCCGCATGAAGTATATCGTCGCTTGACAGGAAGTGACGGCGAGCCCATCGAGGACGACACATTCAACGAGGATGCCTCACAAATGGTCAAAGCCCAGCCCAAGCACCAGAGGTAAGTGTACAAATCTATCGCTTGTTCAATGTCCACTTAGCTTCAGGCCAGTCTTTGCTACTCACCAGTGGAAACCGTTGGGAATTTAAATGGAAATTCGATTAATTCCATTTCTGATTGACAGTGGATGCGATTGCTCCAAATGTAAAATAAGTTTAATCTATTCGATATGTCTGCCGGTATAACAAGAGACAAGATATTGAAAGCTGTTTATACCGTAACATGGGAGCATTTTGCTATTGATTAATTTGAATGATGCACAGTGGTGTCGAACGAAAAAAGTGTCGTTTTAACTTGAAATAAAATAATGAGATAACATAATCCTAAACTGAAAATTGTCTTTCTGAGAAAGATAAATTGTAGGCATTACAGTTTGGATATCATCTGGGTCAAGCGAGTGCCACCTCGGCTGGTTCGACACATTCTGAAAGTAAAATTTTCAACCACTTTCTCAAGCAATGGTTGGTATAATCCACGTTAAATCCCTAAAATCATTGTTTATGATTTTAGGGATTTAACGATGCTCATGTACTCTCTTCACTCCAAATGTGGCAAATTTGCTTATCGGTATGTCCATTGAGCCCAAAATGACCTAGAATCAAACTCCAAGTTGTAAATATTTAAGTGTAAAATCCCTTACTGGTCGTTACGTTAAGTCGATGCATTAATAAACACTTGTGTTTCTGCAGATTTAATTACAACTAGAAGAAAATCGAAATATTTATCTGTCAATGTCTACATTGCCCGTGCAAGCCGAGACACTATTTGTCCTATCGTTTGGTAAAGTACAACAAGATATTTAGTAAATACAATTTCTTTATAATTCCACATTTAGTAAAACAAAAATGTAATAGGGCTGTTTTTCTTTAAGCCGGGATAACAAGCTGCAATAACAACAAGTAAGAAAACGACTTATATATACCCACACTCTCAGAGAACATATCTATGGAAATTATAAGAACTTAAATATTACTTAGGGTCGAATGATTTGTGTGGAGGGTACTAGAAGGTTCATGGAATATGGTCACGATTAAATATCAGGTCATAGTGGATTCCATGCACCAGTATAGAATTTATGAAGGATTTAATTTTACCTCTGATATAGACAATTGTGTGGGAGGTACAAGAAGGGGCCTGGCTAAAGCGTAAATATTTTTTTTTGGTTTAAAGTGATTATAAAAAGCTCATCAAATGGCAAATGATGTTGACAACTATTTTATTTTAAACAAAGCTTATGCCACTTTGTGTGGAAGGTACCAGAATGGGTGTGGCAATACCGCCCATATTTCATGCGAATGAAACCACTAAAAAAGCATTGTCAAATATCAAATTTCATAGTATGTATTCCGATCATTATTATAGAAGTTATGACTGCTTTAAGTTTACGTAGTTTAGGGTGATTAGTATGGGAGGTACCAGAATGGGTGTGACAGTATCCGCCATATTTTGTACACTTAAAGAGATTATAAAAACTTTTTTCAAATACCAAAATATAGCTGATTTATAAAATCCGTGTGGAAGTTACAGCGGTTTTACTTTGACATAGGAATATGGGTCATTTGTGTGGGAGGTACCAGAAAGGGCGTGGCAATTTTTCCCATCTTCGAACTTAAACTAAGTTTGGGAAAATATTACCATGGGCAGACGGACGGTCGGACATGGCTCAAACAACTTAAAATGTCGTGAAATGTATTTAGTCCAAACATACTTAGGGCTTTAAGTCACCCCTTTACAATGCTTTACACTTTTTTCTGTCTCAAGTGATATATACCCTCCTACTCTGTAGAGTGAGGGTATAGAAACATTAATAAAAAGTTATTTTTTACACAAAATAAAAAATTATTGTTTTCACAACAATTTGTCACAAGCTACAATATAAATATTTGTATCAAAATAAATTTTCAAACAAAATATTTTGCGTTGACTTGTTCGGACTTAGTCACGCAATAACCATAAATATGACTTACATTAGAAAAATATTTTTTTTTTCAAAATTTGAGTGAAATTTTAACTTTTTTAGGGTTTTGTTGACTTTGTTATTCATCCATCAAAACATCAAAAATATTCGTTATTTGCTTTTATAAGTGCTCCTGAAAGTGTGCTCTAAAAACATTACGCGCTATCTTTATTATGATGTAAATATTCTGAGTATTTAATACATTAGTTTACAGCGAACAATTCACGATTAATGTTATAGAAATACCAAAAGCTAAACGAAAACTTAAAAAAATCTTGTTTAAATATCAAAATTGGTACTGATTTTTTTGTTCATATAAATTATAGTGCAATTTGAAGTAGAATATTTTTGCCATTCACACCACACCCATAAAATTCAGTTTTGTAGGACAGTCAATTCGGAAAGGGAACATACAATACAAACAAATTAAATTTGCCCGTTTATGACATTTTAAAGTTGTTTGGGACATACAATTTCATTAAGTTCGCCCCATCTGGTACCTCCAACTGAAACGGCTCAAACCCCAATTGAAATGCTAGCCAATATAACTTATTTGTGTGTTCGATATCATTTGCAATTTGATATTTCTATAATTTTTATTTTAGTTTTTTTTTTTTCGTTTGTATTTTTTTTTGTCTGTAATCAATATTTGATATTAACTGGGATATTGTGCTGGCTCAAGACCATTTTGCATCTATATCTAACATTTTGGTTCTCTCTGAACTACGAATATCCAAAGGATACAATTTTAGCAGACTCTTTGACACCTACGTATACCGGTAACATAGGGTGCAAATATGTATGTAAAATAATTGTTGTGCCAATAGGGTGAGGAAATGAAAAACTAAAAACGACAATAAATCCACTTTGGCTATAGTTTCAAACTTATATCGTATAGTTCACGTTTAATTAAAAATTGTCGTGTAATATGCATTACAATAGATGTGGAAGCATTTGTCACAGTACTTCTAGTCCCTCCCACACATTTATTAGCTCTTTACAAATGCTCGTAAACATATTCGATTTGGCAGTTGATAGTGAAGGTGCTACGACTTCAGTGTACCTCTGTCTTAATTGGAACCACTGTGCCTGCGAGATGAAATTGTTGCTGTGGGGACACTAGCGTTCAACAATAGAGTGATTGCGATTAGAGCGCATTTGGGAAAACTCCAACTATTTTTCTTTCTCTTTGAAGTGAAGAGATAATGGGATGATTGCGAGTGAATTGGAACTGGGATTTGATGGTAAAGTGGAATAGGCAGATGATTTGGGTTTCAACTAAAATAAATTTGGCAATGTTTTTACACATTATTTTGTAAGGTAGCCGCTCTATTTGTGTATTTATTTAAAAAAGGTAGCTTGGCAAGGAGTAAAACACCACTTGGTTTTAAAACAAATCCTTTGGTGCGACGCACAGCGGCAAAACCTCCAAATTTCATGAGCCCAAATCTCAACTTTACTGATAGGATTTTGCAAAGAACATTTGTATTAAGCATATTCTAAAATATTTAGCCAATATTAAAAATGCTATAAATAGCTGCAAGTTTCACCATAAGAGAGGTTATTTTATTGGGATGTTTCTTCGGTGTTCTGAGTTAATGTATTTAGTAAAATTTATTTAAAGCATACTTTAGGGATGTAAGGTTTTATGGCATGCGAGCGCATGTAAATATTGAGTCGATATTAATCTTAATATGAGTACAAAGCTGTAATAGCCGAGTGTCATCGATTAAAAATAAAATAATTTTTATAAGAAATTTCGAAAATCGTAAAAAAAAAAAAATTTTTTTGTGGGCGTGGCACTGACAATTTTCATTTAATTGTGGACTCGAATGAAATCACTAGTACTGAGTTGTATTCACATATATATTAAAATAAGAAATTTATGAAGTTTTTACATTTTAACTTACATGGGAGGTGGGCGAGGTTGTGGGCGGATTTAAACAAAAAATTGTTTTTGATCTAATTTGAGGATATAAGGGATGTATGCGAAATTTCAAGGTCCTAGCTCTATTCCTTCTAATTTTTGTCGTATCTGTATTTGAAATTTCTCAGATATCACCAAAACCTTGAGTTCCAGAGGTAAAAACTCGTTTTTTGTTCCTTTGCTCACTTGTATGTCTGTAAATTAGTTGTTTATCAACCGAATTTCACTTTATCATCGGATATGATACGATGAAACCTGGAACTTTCGATGGATATATAGCTTCCCAGCAAAAACTCTCATTACCAAGTAATGTGGGGAATAAGGCAAAACCAAAAACCTTCACTACTTATTTTTCGGATCCGTTTCTAATTATTTTTATAAAGGGTTTGTAAAAAAATAAGTACTTCCACGCACGCTTACAAAAAGTTGAGAAATAAGTACTTCTAAACGAGTTGTAAAATAAGTGGCCCAGGAAGATACAAAATACGTCATTATTGATAACTAGCCAAATAATGTATTATCAATAATGGGCTTGAAACAACATTTTTATTAATTATATATTTTGTAGCGACTTGTTAACAATCTGAATACAGAATTCAGGGCTTTTTTTCTTTCAGTCTGGATAACTAAATTGCGATAACAACAGCACTGCTATTATCTGACTCACCACAAAAATGTAGAAATTATTTTTGAATATGTGAAGTTCTATGAAATTTAACTTACCAATAACTACTTATTTAAGCCATTAATTCTTTCATACTTCAAAATAATGCAGGGCGTAACGAGCTGTAATGCTTAAAATAATGAGGTGCCATACCAAGTTTTTGCTGGGTTATTTAAGAAAACTTAGAAAACCCATGTCCATTTTGTCCAGCAAAAACATTTTTTTATTTTTTTAGCCAGTTTGCATCTTTGGCAATGTTTTTGCACAATATTTTGTTTGGTAACCGCAATATTTGTGTATATATTTTGAAAAGGTTTCTTTAAAACTAAATATTTACAAAAATACAAGTTTTGCTCATTCCACGTCCGTTATATCAAAATTTAACGAATTCCGCACCTATGAAAATATATATAGAAACGGTATATAAATGTCTGTCGACCCTTTTTGTACAAATCCCAAATTTTGGAACACATATTCTCCACTTTGGCAATTCGTCTGTAAAAAAATAATTCAAAATCTGCATATTCTTTGTCGAAAAAGATCGATCTTCCAAAAAACATTGACCAATTTTAACCCTAGTAATTTTGTTGTAACTTTGTTATTTAAACGTGAAGAGAATTACTCATAACATTGGTGCCTTCGGTGACCCCCTCTGAAAATTTCCGATATTTTTTTGTGGAACATTTTAATCCTTAAATGTCCTTTACTTTTTTGGTTTTCTCGAAATTGGCCAATAAAGAGAGGAGCTAGAGGATAAAGATCTTGCATAAAAATGATCCTCATAAAATTCCACAATACAATTCTGACAATACGAATTGCCTCAGATATTAACTTAGAACACGATTAGTATAATGCTCCCTTAGACCAAAAAATGAAAGCTTTGACCAGCTGTAAAAAGAAACTCAGACCAGACTGTAAATTTATTCTACAAAAGTGATCTACTCATGCCCTTTCAGAGTTATAGGATCGCTACTCTGTTCCAAAAATGCTGTTGGACAGTGTAATTAATTTGTCGTTTATCAATGCACTAGTTATATACATAAAAAAGAAAAAGGTTTTTTTCTTCTTCAATTTTTTTCGCATGACGATTTTAAAGCATTATCTTAATCTACAGAACCGAATGAAAAAAATAGTTTTGAATATTTGTAGATCCATTATTAGACTTCAATTTTTATTTCTGCCTCAAGGAGACTGTCGAATTAATGAAACTTAGAAAATTCATTTGAATTCTATAAAAATAAATGGAAAAAGGCTCAAACAAAAAATAGATTTATTCATGTTTCTAGTAGGTTTTGGAAGGCGAAAAAGAGACGAATTCGCCACGTGTCATGTGTCTTGAACTCTTGAGCAGCACTTGTAATTTATATTTATAAGAACTCTTTGAATTTATTCAGATTCACAGCAACACACACTCCACACATTCCATTGGCACGGGCAACGTTTATTCATACCACCCATGTGAAATGATGGAAAACTTAATTTTATTAAATTTCACCGGAATTCCCAAGTATTTCAGTGAACTTTCATATACATTTCTTTGCTTGCCGTGCTAGTGTCATCATAGTCACCATCATAGCATTCCCGCATCCCCTTTCAAATAACAAATTGAATTTTTCATGAAACTTGGCTGGCTTCTAGGTATAAGAAGTGATAGAGAAAGTTTCCATGGTTTCCCGACGTGAATTCAGAAGTGTTTTAAGCATAATTGAATCAGCCAACATCAGAGTGGACTGGTTGTCACAGTGTAACTAATTGAATTGAAATTCTGGCTGATTTTGTCCAAAAAATCGAAAAAATTCGTAAAAAGAAGAACAACAAAAACGCACCAAGTAATAAAGCACACAAGCCACCTTACCGAGTTTCAATTTCTCGCCGGATTTGAAGAGAAGAAACCTGGAGATTTTGATCGATATATAAATTATTTAAGAAAACATAGGAAATTGAAAGATATTGAAGTTTTTATTAATACATTTTTTTTGCAAAACTAGAAGTTTTGGTTTTTCCAGTTCACATCTCTCACAATTTTACGAACTGAGGCCCAATAAAAATAAAAATAAAAAAATTATAGATTTTCCATTTTCTCCCCGAATTTTCAAAATCAACGTGTTTTTATACCCTCCACCTCCAGGAAGGGGGTATACTAACTTTGTCATTCCGTTTGTAACACCTTGAAATATCGACCTGAGACCCTATAAAGTATATATATTCTTAATCGTTATAAAATTCTAAGACGATCTAGCCATGTCCGTCCGTCTGTTAAAAGCACGCTAGCATCTAAACGAAAGGAGCTAGGACGTCCAAATTTTCCATAAATGCCTCCTCTTGGGATTGAAACGGGGCGAAATCGGCCCAAAGGGAACAATTTTTCCCTCACAAGGACTAAAAATACCCATAATAATCCCTAATATTTTAGAGTATTTAAGCATATTTTTTCAATATGTTTGCTTGTACTTACATGATATTGGGTATGCGCATTCCCCCGATAGCAAAAACATGCACCATAAAGTGATTCTTATTTGTAGGGGGTGAAATGGGACAAAAAAGGGATAAAAATGGTACATATTAAACGACAACAGCTAGAAACACCAAATTCGGTGTGTACATTCCTCTAATAGAGTAGATACATAATATAAAAGTATTTTTTTCAAATTAGTACTTTTAAGAGGCAAAATGGGAATAGAGGGTTAAAAATGGTACCAACCAAACGGCTGCCCCTAGAATAATCAAATTTGGTGTATATATTCCTCTGATTGCATAGACACGGAAAATAAATGGATTTTTCGAAATTCGTACTTTTTGGTGTCAACATAGAAAAAGGGGATAAAAATAGTACCAACCAAATGACCGCAGCTAGAGTCATGAAATTCGGAGTATACATTTCTTTGACTACGTAGACATGGAAAATAAAAGGTTTTTTCCAAATTCGTACTTTCAAGGAATACAATGGGTACAGAGGGATACAAATGGTACCAACCAAACGGCTACACCTAGAATAATGCAATTCGGTGTATATATTCCTCTGATTGCGTAGACACGTAAAATAAACGGATTTTTCGAAATTCGTACTTTTGGGGGTTAAAATGAAAAGGTGGGTACAAGTAGTAACAACCAATTGACCGCAGCTAGAGTCATGAAATTCGGAGTATACACTCCTCTGACTGCGTTGACACGGAAAATAAACGGATTTTTCGAAATTCGTACTTTCAAGGGATACAATGGTACAGAGATAAAAATAGTACTAACTAAACGACTACAGCTAGAATGATGAAATTCTAATTGAGTAGAAACGTCAAATAAGGAGATTTTATAGATAGTCATACACTTAAGGGGGTAAAAATGGTACCAACCAAATGACCGTAGCTGGAATCGTGGAATTCGGTGTATACATTCCACTGACTGCATAGACACGAAAATAAAAAGTTTTTTCCAAATTCGTACTTTTTACTTTTACGACAAAAATTGGTTGAATCATGAAGTTAGCTTATTTTGCAATATGTACGTGAGGTAATGGATTTTCAAAATTTTTACTTTTGGAAATGAAATACAACCAACTGCAGAACCCACTGTCTACCAATATTTATGGTATAAAAGCTTTTTGAAATATTTTATTATTTTTTCAATATTTGTATTTGTGTTTGTTTGGCTATATTAAAAAATATATTTTTCTGTAATATTACTGCACTTCTACGAAAATCGACATCCTCTGTGGAATGTGGAATCAATGGTGGAGGGTATATAAAGTTCGGCTCGAACTTTTGTTTTTTTTTACATTTTTATCTATTTTGATAAATTTTATATTTTTTTATGGTGGACTTCTTAATAATTAGAGATGTGCAATGGAATATCCAAAACTTGTATTTTTGAAGTCTAATAAAAATACTTAAAATTCGTCAAAGTGATAAACGAGATGGAAAAAATTACTACATTTTACGTTTTTTTCCCAAAAAATAACCGTATGCCCAAAGTGGGGAAAATTTGTTCCAAAATTAGTGATTTTTATTAAAATATTCGACATTTTTATCTATTTTGATGAATTGTATGTTTCGTGAACTTCAATTCGTTTTGAGGCCCAATAAAAATACTTAAAATTCGTCAAAATGATAAACAAGATGGTAAAAATACTAGATTTTCCATTTTTTTTAATACCGAGTTCCCAAAGTGGGGAAAATGTGTTCCAAAATTGGGGATTTTTTTTATTAAAATGGTCGATATGTTTCTTTCCATTTTTATCTATTTTGATGAATTTTATGTTTTTTATATTGGACTTAAAAACAATTAGAGATGTGGCCCTATCAAAATACTTAAAATTCGTCGAAAAAGTTACTAGATTTTCCATTTTTTTCCAAAAAATACCAGAATTCCCAAAGTGGGAAAAATGTGTTCCAAAAGTGGGTATTTTTTATTAAAACGGTCGACATGTTTTTTTTACCATTTTTATCTATTTTGATGATTTTTTGATTTTAGAATAATGTAGGGAAAATGTGTTCCAAAATTGGTGATTTTTTATTAAAATGTTCGACATTTTTTTACAATTCTGATCTATTTTGATGAATTTTATATTTTTTTATCGGACTTCAATTCGTAAAACAATGAGCGATGTGAATTGAATGACCAAAACTTGTATTTTTGTAAAAAAATAGTATTTATGTAAGTAAACCCGGGGTTTTTACCCGTAACTCAAGATTTTGTAGGTGTACGGGAAATTTGAAATACAGATTCTTGTTCTACTCGAAAATACCTACCAGAAAAATAATATCTCCCAGAGTTTTTGGACTGTCGCACAGTGTTACGTATGTATGTATATCGAAACAAGTTTTTCCAAATATAAAAACTACTCGCATGAAAATCGAATACTGATTCATAAAATCAACACAAAACATTTTGTATGGATAAATTAAAAATATTAAAGTACCCATAAAAATATAATGCGATTCAAGCGAATATGTTGCTGGGTGTTGTACGCAACCATTGCTGTTTCATCCGAAATCACTTAAGCAAAGTGCACAGACCGAACATAATGTGAGGCTTCATATTAAATATCGTGAATAGGAAAGTGTTATAATAAATTCCCTATTATGACACATAAAGCCAACGACCTTGAACAAAATATATAATTAGATTGCAATATTCAAGTAGATGAGATTATATTAAATTTTTAAAATTCAAACGAAACCTTTAAATGGACCCATTCTGTGAAATACTTATAAACATTCTTCGGATGCCTTCAATTTTAAATTGTATTATTGAAAATTGATACATACTATTTTAATGAACAAAGAAATTCAGGCGTATTGTTCCCATGTTTTCAGCGTCTGTTGCTCAAATGTATTAGGTAATTTAAATTTGCCAATTAATGAATTTCATTAGGATTTGAATGCAGTTCGCATTTTCTTCACACCATTATCTAATAAAACACTTTGAATACATTTAACTTAACTTAACTTTTTTGAGTATCCTTTCTGTTTCTGTGCCCAAAACACTTAACATTCATTTCACACCTCTCGGCGCTTTATTGGTGAATTTCTGAATCCATGATGTTTTCTACGCCGCTGACTACATTCGGGGAATTTCATTATTCCGCTGGTATTTGTTGTTGTCGGTCATTTTGGTATTCAAATTACAAATATGCAGCCGAGACGTGTCTAGTTGCGACAACTCCGGTGACAGATGACTGATGACAAGGGTTCACCAATTTGTATCATGCTCCTTAATAGGATTGCGATGTCTACTTGGTTTATTTATGAAGTTTTGGAATCGTGAAGACAATCCCCACTATTGCCAAAAAAAAGAAATAAAAGTGTCCATGGAATTTTTTCATAAATTACGTTGTATTTTCTCATCGTTACGTTTGGGGGTCACCAAACTCAGAAAATACGTTTGAAAAAGAAGCAATTTCAAATGTAAATTTTAATAATTGTACAGAAGTTTTTGAAGAAGAATTTTTTGTACTTGGCTTTAAAGTTGATGGCTACAGCAAGCTGCGCTATTGTGGATGTTAAAGCTGAATCAAACTGATTTTAAATTATGTTACCATCTCTTGTATTACATAAAATGCATATTAGTATATTAGTGTGGCCAAAAATTATGTGGATTAATAAATGTTCAAATAGTTGAATTGTTTTATTTATTATTTTAGAGGTTATTATATTGGCCAATATCTCAGATGGTATGTATCGTATTAAATAAAATGTAAATTCCAACCCGAACTTATTCATCAACAATTTTTTGTAAAGCATATCTTTAGGAGCAATCTTTTTATTTATTTGTACCTGTAAGCCCAACAACATAACAACTCAATAGTAAATTTATTATAAACAAATACAATCAGTCAATAAGTTTATGGGAAAGAATAATTAATTAACAAAAACGGTGAGCTTATATATGAACAGTACACTTGAAACTAGACGTCGTATTTAGTGAAACTGTGTACTCAGTTTTCCATTTGGTGATCTTTTCTCCTTTTAATAATTCATTTTCCTACTTTTCGGAGATATAGAGGACTTTTAATTTTTAGAATTAAATTAGAGTTTTTAATAATTTATTTTCGTACTTTTGCTAGTCATTTAAGGGCAATATACTTCAAATTTTATGCTTCCATGTATTAAAGTTTAGTATTACCAACAATTTCAAATTTTCCCTTGAAAAATAAAAATAAAAATAAATAATAAAAAACAGCTGACGCACGTTTCGTGTTTTGTTTCACTGTCAAACATCTTCAGTTTGGTTTATAATTTAACCATGAATCGTTTACAAACGAACAACACTTGCAAATTATTGAATTTTATTATCAAAATACGTTCTATGTTAAGAAAGTTCATCGCGCGCTTCCATTTTATGGTCAGTTTAATCGACCCACTGAAGCGGCTATTCGGGCTATTGTGACTAAATTTCGCACCAAATTTACATTGTTGGACATTAAACCACCAACACGCTTACGTAGAGTGCGAACTGATGAAAATATTGCAGCTGTATCGGCCAGTGTTAATGATGACTATCAATTATCGATTCGTCGACGTTCGCAGCAATTGAGCCTCTGTTACTCAAAAACGTGGAAATGCCAAAATTGGACTAAGCGGATGGACCATTTGAGGCGCAGTCAAGGTCAACATTTGCATGAAATAATCTTCAAACATTAAATAATATGGACCGTACTATCGATTCAAATAAAGATTTAATGCATTTTTCTGAATTTTATGTTTTTTTTCTTTTTTGAAAAACTTTCCTATAGCTTTTAAAAAATCACCCTTTATATCCTGTGGAAATTAAAAGTCCTGTAAAAAGGAGAAAATATCACCAAACAAGCATTTCTACAAAGATTTCTACTTTCATCTACTTACGGTCTTGTTCAGCTCCAATGAAAAAATGTAAAATTGTCGCAAGATATATAGAATCACTTGAGAAATAAGGGCCATGATATATTAAGTCTTAATTATCTATAAGAGCTGGTAATAAACATCGATTAATTTATCTGAGATTTTAAGATCATAAAAGGTTTCCATATGGTCGTTAGGCGTGGCACCGACAATTTTCATTTAATTTTGTGTTAAACCTCCGGTAATGATTTGTATTAACGAATATCTATATTAAAATCAGAAATATATGATGATTTTTAATTTTATGTTACAAGGAGGTGGGCGTGGTTATGGACGGATTTAAACAATAACGGTATGTGTGGCGCTATGCTTACTAATTTTGGCCGAAGCTTGTATGAAAATAAGCATGTGTGCGTCATTACGTGCAACAATATAACAATATATATTTTTTATTACAATATATATTTTTTTAATTTTTCCAAATTTAAATGGTTGGCTACGACATCACCCTGCGAGAAACATTTTGTTATGGTAATGTCCATATAATTCGGAAAAATCAGTTTTTTCCTTTCTAAATGATTCTTTCCGAAAAAGTGTTTTTGCTGCCTCAAAAATACTCACAATAAATGGTGAGGAAAACAATGTCTATTCGTAAGATTTCTACGGTTGTAGAGACAATTTGCTTGTTTAAAAGCGCGAAAAAGTGTTTTATAACACTGTGGAACAAAATGAAAAGATTCAGACAACATGTGTGCCTATTGAATAACGATATAAAGGGTGATTTTTTAAGAGCTTGATAACTTTTTTTAAAAAAAAAACGCATAAAATTTGCAAAATCTCATCGGTTCTTTATTTGAAACGTTAGATTGGTCCATGACATTTACTTTTTGAAGATAATTTCATTTAAATGTTGACCGCGGCTGCGTCTTAGGTGGTCCATCCGCTTAGTCCAATTTTGGCATTTCCACGTTTTTGAGTAACAGAGACCCAATTGGTGCGAACGGCGACGAATCGAAAATTGGTGGTCATCATTAACACTGGCCGATACAGCTGCGATATTTTCTTCAGTTCGCACTCTACGTAAGCGTGTTGATGGTTTAATGTCCAACAATGTAAATTTGGTGCGAAATTTAGTCACAATAGCCCGAATAGCCGCTTCAGTGGGTCGATTAAACTGACCATAAAATGGAAGCGCGCAATGAACTTTCTTAACAGAGCACGCATTTTGATAATAAAATTCAATAATTTGCAAGCGTTGTTACGATTCATGATGAAATGTCAAAGCATACTGAGCATCTTTCTCTTTGACACTATGTCTGAAATCCCACGTGATCTGTCAAATACTAATGCATGAAAATCCTAACCTCAATAAAATCACTCTTTATTTATGAATATTCATATTCATTCTCTAAAGCTGACAGGCTGGACATTGTTTGATAGAGGTATAGAATTGCAAAGAATTAAATCAATATATATATATATATATATATATATATATATATATTACAAAAGGGCCCAAGAAGACCCCTATATTGTTTTAAGTAATATTGCTGAAGGATCTCAAGGTTTCCTATGATGATTTATCACAATAACGTACAGAAATATTGACTCCCCATTAAAATGACGTCGATAAACTTTACAAACGCCGATAAACGTATATATTTTTCCACCCCCTCTAGAAACTTGTTAATTATATAAGAGGGTAAGAGGGTATATATCATTTGGGACAGAAAAAATGTGTAACGCATTGAAGGAGTGACTTAAGACCCCACGTATGTTTGGACCGTTTCACGACTTTTTAAGTTAAGGAATCGATTCAAACTTTGCACATGGAAATATTTTCCCAAACTTTGTTTAAGTTGGAAGATGGGCGAAATTGCCACGCCCCTTCTTTTACTTCCCACACATATAGCCCATAATCCAATGTTAAATTAAAACCTGTATAATTTCCACACGGTTATTCAGAATCGCCTATGTTTTGGTGGTTGATAATATTTTTATAATCGCTTTAAGTGTACTAAATATGACGGGTTTTGCCACGCCCCTTCCAGTACCTCCCATACAAATTACGCAAAACTACGTAAAATTAATGCTGTTATAACTTCTATACTGATGATCGGAATACTGTTAAATTTGATATTTAGCAACGCTTTTATAGTGGTTACATTCGCATGGAATATGGGCGATATTGGCACACCCCCTCTGGTACCTCTCACACAAAATGGCATAAACTTTGGTTACAATAAAACCGACATAACATCCACAAGGGTAGACAAAATCATTTGCAATTTGATATTTGAAAATGTTTTTATACTCACTTTAAACATAAAAAATATTTATTTAAATAGTCTCAATCCTAGATAAAATTAAATCCTATATAGTACACTATGACTTGATATTTTATCATGTTTTTACAATTGTTTTATAACTGTGGAAGCTGGAACCGTGTGACACGAACATCCTAGTACCTTATCCTGTCCTACTTTAAATTTAATTCCTCATAACTTCCGTATATATGTTCTGAAAGTGAGGGTATATATAAGTCGGTTTAGCCGACTGAAGCTTACTTACTTGTTTTTGTATTTTTTTGTGTAATCTAACGTAGGAACTATGGTCTAGTTGAAGAAAATCTATGGGTAAATGTAGAAATAAGGAAATTTAAATTTCCAGCGATGGTTCTGAAACCACTGTTTTAAGTGAAATTCACAATATTTGAAGCCTTAATAATTTCCTTTAATTGAACATTAACTGGACGTTATCGGACTTACGTTTCCAAAATGAGAATACAAATATTAAGAAAAATTAAAAATACCCACAAACAAAATTTTAAATAACACTTTCGAACTTAGAAAACCGCAATACATCAGCTCTGCGACAAAATGTTTGTAAACTAGTGCAATTAGCCATGAAATACATTTTAATTTCAAAAAACATTTACCTGGATATCGAGTATATCGTTTTTTCGACTTCGATTTCTACAAATTTCTCCAAGTCCGAGTCCTGCATTGTATTAGGAATTCTACGACCAGGAAATGCAAATATTGACATTTTCAAGATTTTTTCACAATTTTTCCCCATTTTCATATAATTTAATATTTTTGTTCTCTCAGAATTCAACGTTTCCTACGGAGCAATATTCAAACTTTCAGCCTTATATCATAAACGCTTAGTTGTGTTTTTGGTCCACCTTAAAGTACGCTGTATATCGAGGATAACGAGCAACCAGGCTTCAGCGAATTGTAATTACAATCACACAACTCTAACAAAAGAGTGATTTATTTCTAGGAATACATAAGCCACTCCTTTGTATGGAAGTCGTTACTTGCTTTACTCATGGCATTTTTAAAAAAATTTCTGCGAAAAATTCGAAAGCAGCGATTTTCCTGATCCTGATGGTTTTTACTTTAAGAAGCTTTACTTTAGAGAAGCTTTTAAAGATACCACTATAACCGGACCACCTTGATTGCAGGTAATCTCTTGGCCACACGATTGGAGCAAAACACAAAATCTCCCTGCTTACATTTAAATTTAAAATCCTTATCTAAAAATAGCAAAACATGTCAAACCTCCTGCACGTCGGCAAATAAATCATTTCAGAGAAAATATAAATGTAACATTCTCATAAAAATAAAATTCGCCGATAGACATCATCTAACTGGTTTTGTCCTGCGAACACATGAACACATTTTGTGATGACCCTACGTTTTGGGTGTGGTGACACTTTTCTTAAAGACTCAATTTCGGCTTTCTTTCTCATCCGTGAATCAGACGAAATCCGTCAGAATATGAATTTGTTGTTGGCGGGTGGGCGGATGGCTAAGTGTATGTATGTATGCAAACAAGACCTCAGGAAAACAAAAACAACAACGCAATACAATAGGGCTCTAGGAAATAAAAGCGGTGAGAGAAAAAAAAACAAAATTAAATTGGCTTTCGTTCGTTGGTGATTTGATATTAATACGATGATATGATGCTTCATCCAATTTCGCTTTCCATTCACCGTCTCAGCAATAAATAATTTTACAAGCTAACTTTTTATTACAATGACAACAACAACAATAATAACAACCACAATCATAAAAGAAAAAAATTCCAAATGCAATAACATGGACATTCAAATAAAAACAAGAAGAAAAATTACCATTACCCAGGCAAACAAAGATGAGGGACGCTGACTCTATTTATAGGTCACGAAAGTTCTCTACTCCCCCCCCCCCCTCATAGAAGAAAAAGAAAACAAAAACAAGAAAAGCTGCAACAACACTAACAATATCTCGTAATAAAATTAAAATTATAACCAGAAAAAAGGAATGAATGTTAATAGCGCAAATGCTAAATACTTGACAAACAACATTCACGTTCCGGAGAAGTTTTGTTTTGTTTTGCAAAATAACTTCAACGCCCACGTCCGCCAGAGAATGCGAGAATGCGGTGGAAACGGACGCCAAGTTTCCACAACATTGCCATTCATATCCGTTTCCAGAACATTGACGCAACAAGAAGTGAATCGAAGCCAAACTTCAAAACAATGCCCCCGACTAGTCGACCATTACGTGGTCACAAAAAATAAACATCACATCTGTGTGGCATAGGAATGAGGAGTAGCTGGACTTCCATTAGCATAAACATTCTCGAGCATTAAGTTTACCCACCATAATTAGGCCAATTAACTCGTGCGTTAACATAACCACACCAGACACAGCTACTTTCTAAAGAAGTCCTGTATCCAGAAGTGTCACAATATATTCTGAGCTTTCAGCAACATTTAGTTTCTCGGAGTTTCATGTTAATATTAATGAACATAGAACAAACGAGGGTGTAATTATATACACCAAATTCTATTTCAATTAAAATATAAACATATTTCATAAAACGAAGTAAGTAAGCTTCAGTCGGCTAAACCGATTTATATATACCTCACTCTCAGGGAACATATATCGGGAAGTTATATTTTACTTAGGACAGGATAATTAGTGTGTAAGATACTAGCAAGTTTGTGGCTGATTGTTCTAGCTTCCACATTTGTAAAATACTTGTTAAAATATGATCAAATATCAAGACATAGTGTATTCGATGCACCAGTATAGAAATTATGAAGTATTTAATAATTCCTGGGATAGAGACAATTGTGTGGGAGGATATCTTTTAGGTTTCAAGTGATTATAAAAACATTTTCAAATATCAAATTGCAAATGATTTTGACTACCCGTATGGATGTTATATCGTTTTTATTATAACCAAAGTTTGTGCCACTTTGTGTGGGAGGTACCAGAAGGAATATGGTGGCAATATCGCCCATATTCCATGCGAATGTAACTTCTACAAAACCATTCCCAAATACCAAATTTCCCAATATTCCATCATCCATCCGTATATAAGTTATAACAGCTTTAATTTTAGGTAGATTGGGGTGATTTGTGTGGTAGGTACCAGAAGGGGCGTGGCAAAACCCGCCGTATCTTGTACGCTAAAAGTGCTTATAAAAGCTTTATCATATACCAAAATATAGCGAATTCCGACTATCCGTGTGGAAGTTTAATTGATTTTTGTTTAAAATATGGACCATTTGTGTGGGGGGTGCCATAAGGGGCGTGTCAATTTCGCCCATCTTCGAACATACAATAGGTTTGGGAAAAATATTACCATGTACAAAGTTTGATTGATTCTTTCGGGAGTTGTCGTGTACACCAGCCAGCCAGACGGGCGGACGGACATGGCTCAAACATATTAAAATGTTGTGAAACTGACTTAGTCCAAACATACTTAGGGTCTTAAGTTACTCCTTCAATGCGCTACAATTTTCTTCTGTCCCAAATGATATACTCTCCTACTCTGTAGAGTGAGGGTACATGACTGGGATTATTCTGAAAACCTCGTGAAATATTCTTCTTTAAGAAATATTCTATACGAAGTTAGAAAAAAAATCGCAAAATTTTATTTGCAGAATTATGTAGAACTTACACGAAAATTGAATATCGTCCTGGTAATTTCACCGATTTCAAAGTCCTATACCTTGTTTGAATATTCTTCAGAACTAAATTTTAAATTTTAAGGGCCGATGTTGATTTTGAATAAAACACAAATTATTTGGAAAATTATTGTTATTTCTTTTTATTATGATAATATTGTAACAAAATATCTGCCAAACGGCCGCCGCGACCTCGGCGACACACCTTCATCCGATGGTCCAAATTTTCGATGACGCTGAGGCATAATTGAGGTTCTATGCCGTTAATGTGCCGAATTATCTCATCCTTTAGCTCTTGAATTGTTGGTGGCTTGTCGACGGCTTATTTTCTTTCAAATAACCCCAAAGAAAGAAGCCCAACGGTGTCAAATCAAAACGGCCAATTGACATCGCCACCACGTGAGATAACACGACCATTGAATTTGTCGCGCAAAAGAGCCATTGTTTCGTTAGCTGTGTGGCAAGTGGCACAGTCCTGTTGAAACCACATATCGTCCACATCCATATCTTTCAATTGAAAATATGTTGTTTTCCAAAATACACTGAAATCATTCTAGATATATTTTCTATGTTCTCTAAAATCTTTATGACTAATGGGTTCCATTAAAAAAAATTAACATAACTTTTTAAAACACCTGTCCGACAGCATTTTATTAATAGAGAGAGAAATAAGAGTGAAATAGGATAAACGTTGGCTATAAAGTCAAAAGTGTTCGGAAAACATAGAGAACACCAAAATATTTGTTTGGCATAGAGAAAGGGACCTAAGGGTAAAAAATAAATCAATTTTCACTTTTTTTTTGATGTGGACAACATCTGAGCATCGAATGAGACCGATCCCATGCCCCAAAAGTGTTCCCTCCCAGGGATATGCGCGTTTTATGAAAGTGAAATCAACGATTCTAAGCGCATTATTTTTTTCCGTATGAACAAAATAGAAAAATCATTTTAATCGACGGTTCTTGCGAATTGGTTCCTTAGAACTTGGCGGTACCGGTCTTTTATTTTTTTTGATTTCTTCCAATCTTGAGGATTGTCCACCTCCTCCGAATCTCTCTCTTCGTTTCCATTTCCAGAGACCAAAGGAAGATGAGCAACCGAATCTGTTTTTGAATCGTCAAAGCATAAACCCCGGATCTCTTTATACAAGTACCATTGACGCTTCATCGATAACCCTGGTAACGGAATTATAATTGGTTTGTCATCGAAACTGGTATTGTTACTCAGATGTATGTTTTCATTTATGCTGGCTGAATTCGCAAACAGTTTACATTGCACTGCTGACTGAGCAATAAATAAAAAGTGAAGATACTTCGATATTCCAATTAAAGTTTTATATTTAGTGGAGAAGTATTCGTCCCATTTTCTCCACTCAACAACAGGCTCACTTGAGTTTGGAAGTCGAATAGGTACAGGAACATTAAATCCATTACGAGATGATTTTCTAACACAATCAACTACATCCATGAAGCAGTCGACATTAGTTTGGGCATATTTTGATTTGAAAACTCCGAACAAACGATCAGGTGAAAACTTTGTATGTCCGGTTAACAAAAAGTTCAATTGAACTGACTCACATCTGGAAGTATCGACAAGGTGTTGTAAATATCGTATCATCGCATTGTTTTTTTATTTTGTGAAACACAGTTATGAGCGAATATCACTAATTTTTAAGTTGAATGCACTTCTCGTAGGTAGTAATCAAGCAATGATATTACTGAAGTCGGTCCTTTTCCAATGGAATCGGACACGTCAATACAGAAGATGTGTTGAACATTTTGACGTTCTTTTGTAATTCCGAAAATTGCTGTTTTGCGACCTGATTTAAAGTATGCAGTTCCTGTGGACCCGACGGAAAGCTAAAATTTTTAGCATAATCCATAGATATTACTAGATAATCCTCCTCTGGAATACCTGGATACATGACATTTGGATCAGACGTGACTAATGTTCTCAAGTCGTTATAGTACTCTCGCTGAGTGCCGGCAGATTGCAAATGATCAGAATACACCTTCAATGCTGCTTCTTTTTCAACTTCAGTAACGTTTACTGTATTAACAGCAGTGATTAAACACCATTTTTGGCGTAATGTTCGATTAGATTTTTGTAGCGTTTAATTCCCATTGTATACAGGAAGAAGTACATATCACGGCATATCTGCAAACTTCGAAAATAATTTATCTGATTGTACCGTTTCTTCATAGCTCGCGATCGATCACCAACTTTTGACCTGAGCATTGCATCGTCACGGTGAGCTGCCATATGTCCGAGAATAATTAAATCTTGGGATTCCTTATCTAAATACATGAAAGACGTACGAAAATCCACAGCCATATTCTTAGGGATCACTTCGTTGCATTGATTTGAACAACACGGAGGTATTTTTGAACCATACAGTGGAGCAACTAGCTTTTCTTCGCGTAAATCAAGATCAGTTTTATCAAGGTACATATTATCGGTATCATCTTCAGAGTCACTATCCGATAATTCTGAGAAGTGATCGTCATCATCCTCGTCATCAGGGAAGCGAAGTAAATCTACTTCTTCGAATTCGTCCACCATTTCATCCTAAAACAGTCAGTAAGAATGTTATTAGTTTTAAATTATTTTCGCGAATAAAATAATAAGTTTATGTGAAAAAATTTTCGAACTAACAGATTTAAAAGAATTATAAATGAGTATTTATTATAATTCACAATTATAATAAACCTGGATTCGAAAAAACGCGAGCAAATTGATATCAAACTCATGGAAACAGCGCGCTAGGTAGAAAACATTAAAAACCAACTACGACCTACGCGCGTTTTCAAGGTTGACCAACATGTTACTGACGTCATGAGATGTGTCGCTTTCAAATGAGACCAATACCAACACGCTCAGTGATGGTACACCAAAGATACACATATTTAAATCTTTAAAAGGGCTCTCCTGAACAAAACTGGTTTTTACCCTTAGGTCCCTTTCTATTTTGCGCGTCACATATGATTGCTGTCTAAATAGGGAATATTTGTGGCAGAACTGTGTCTGAAACCCAGATAGAGAAAGTTTAAATAAATGCAATTGCAACCGCGAATTTTCTATTTTTGCAACAATTGCAGCATTTTTTGGTTCTTAATACGCATGTAAAGTCAGGTGGATCCGTTTGATATATCGCGAGAAAAGCAAAATGTGATGCATACAAATTATTTAAGCCATATCTTCCGCAAAAAAATATACAATTTGTATTTTTGCTTACGGAAATACCCCCACATTTCTTGACGAAAAAGGTCGATCGTACAAAAAACATGCCCCATTTTAACCTTAATAATTTTGTTGTATACGCCGGAATGTAATATTGCCATTTTAGCGGGAAGAGCATTATTTAGAACTTCGGTCTACCCCCACTGAAATTTCCCGAAAATTTTTTGAATCCTTTAAGGTCCTTTTTGAAATGACTTTTTTATTTTTAAAGGGATAAAATCTTCCACAAAAATGATCCTCATACAATTCCACAATATAGTTCTGCCAATAAGAAATCGAAAGCGATCCGATATCATTACAATTTTAAATTTTGTATTAACCCGAATAGTGCTGTAATTATTGTTTTCGATTTTTGAGATAAAACTTTCATGTTATTAGTGGTCCACACCAGAAGCATTGGAGATCGTCTTTTGTGTGTGACCATATGGTCACGCTAGCACCATTCGGGTTAATACAATAATTGGCCATCTTTTCTCACACAGCAGACTATATGGGTAAAATTTCCTTCCCCAAAAATTGTGAGCAAAGACATATTTCCAAGAATATCTCCCAATTAATTTTAAATCATTTGAATAAACACTATTACAGCAATACAAACTTAAACATCTCCCTCAATGAATATTCTGTGACCATGACCTATTGTTCCATTACAATGGGTCACAATATAATGCAGTTGTATGTCAGCAATATAAAGTAGTAGTTGTAGTTGTACTTGCTCTTGTGCGTTGTGTGTTTATTTCAATTGAAAACTTTATTGAAGAGGGATAAGTAGATGCCACTTGAAGTTTATGATTGTAAGCTCAACAATAATTTTAACAGCAGCAGCGCCTGTAGCATCAACAAACAGGCACTTTCTTTTGCTCCTTAAGCTCCACTTGACATTTTATTGGAGAATTAATATGCCATCCGCCGTCCTCCGCCCTCTGCAGCCAGCCATAAACGGAAGTTCAAGTATCTTGCCAACATAAATCTGCCATATGTGAGAGTATTTGTACGTGCCTCTGTGTGTGTGTGCGAGTGTTTTTATACCTTATTTGGCAAAATATATTTAAGCCACTTCAAGTGAATTGACATCGTTATCAATTACGTTGATTAGACACGACATTCCAATTCATCCTAATGTCGTATCTTGGTAATGATGGTGATGATGAGGATGCTGATGACAGTCCTCAATTTTTATGTTACATCAAGAACAGCTTCTTTCTGTCTGTCATCTGTGGCCGTTTAATTACCATTTGCCATTTTCGGTTTTATTTATGTGACATTAATGCAAAATTAAGTATGGAAATTTTCCATTGACTGGCATTCGACAATCTTAAGTTTACGATTAAAATTAATGTTCGAAATACTGTGCGATGTGGGTGGGGGGAGGGTGGTGGTTGGATTGACTTCCCAACCATTTGACGTTGCCGTTGTTGTGGGTTGGTCACAACAACCTTTGGTTGTCCTTGTTGTTGAAATGGAAATAATGGAGAGAGCCTCCCCTCAATATCGCTTAACAAACCAACAAAAGTTTAATTTTAAATTCCATTCAGTCCAGTAATCGTGCTATGGGCTGTGCCGAGATCTATGAATGCGTGTCAGTGGGCCGCAAAAAGGAGAATTATGTTTTCAACTGTGCTCTGTTCATGCTCGGATGATGTTGTTATCCTTGGTTGCTGCACACTGGGTCAAAACGAAGAGAAGAAAGGTCGGAGCTGGAGTCTTGGCACATTTTTATGAAATTTTCAGACCAATTCCTGTGAAACGGAACAGAAATTTTCCGATTTTAATGGAAAATTTAAATTTTGAATAAGACAAAAATTGCATTTCCCAATTTTCAAAAATCTAAAACTCTTGAAACTAGGTTGGATCAAAAATTAGGAATGTGGTCATAAGGTAATTTTAAAAAATCCGTAACTTTTATCTAGTAGGACATAGAAACATATTTTTTGGCGAATTTAAAGCAAATTACTCCCAGTTTAATATAAAATCACCATATTTTAAAATATATCATTTTTAAATTTATACAGCCATGGACAGTAAATTAGCACAAAACCAATCATATTTTGTTTCGAAAGATGTGGCTTCTTTCGGCTTGAGCGTCCAAACAGCGCAGCATCATTCAGACGTCTTCCGATGAGCAAGCCGAAAGAAGCCACTTCTTTCAAAAGAAAATATGATTGGTTTTATAACAGAGTTTTGTGCTAATTTACTGTCCATGGCTGTATATATTTTTTATAATCGAAAAAGTATCTCTACGATATTTCAAAGTATTTTTTTAGTAACAGATCATATTGTCGGCAAGTTTCATGAGTTAAGTTTCAAAAATAAGAAATTTTTTGACATTAGGGTGGATCGAAAATCAGGAATGTTGTCATAAGGTAATTTCAAAAAATTCTTAACTTTTATCTGGTTAGACATAGAAACATATTTTGATGGCGAATTTCAAGCAAATTACTTTTAGTTTAATATAAAATTACCAAATTTCAAAATATATAATTTTTAAATATATATATTTTTAATAATCAGAAAAGTATCTCTTCGATTTAAAAAAATATTGACAGATAATATTGTCGGCAAGTTTCATGAGTTAAGTTTCAAAAATAGGAAATTTTAGACACTAGGGTGGATCGAAAACTAGGTGGATCAGGAATTTTGTCATAAGGTAATTAAAAAAAAACTTAGTTTTTTTGTGGTAGGAGATACAAATATATTGTTACACCGAATTTCAAGCAAATTAAATTGCTTTTAGTTTAATATAAAATTATCAACAAAATACTTTTTTAACTCTTTTCTTAATTCCCTGTATTTTCCCTTTAAAATTATCAACTCGATTATTTAAAATACATTTCTATTAACAGATAATAGTGTCGGTAAGATGATCCATGGGTTTCATGATGGAGTTCCTATTGCGGTCGAAAGATATTTAATAAAAATAATTAAAACATGTTAATTTAAGTTGACTTCAAAAAATTTTTGAATGTTCCCGACTAAAATTAATCTTTGATTTGTTTAATGCGTTGTCCCAAAATATTTATTTATCACTGTTCAGCTAAGTTTTATTAATTATTTCTGTTAAATGTTTTTAAAATCGATTGCAGTCACGTTTATAATTTTTGTAGAGTAAGTACTAGGAACTACGCCATGAATCTTATGCAGCATCTTACTGACACTATTAACTGTTAATGAAAAATATTTTTAATAATCGAAAAGGTACTTTCTTTAATTAAAAAATTACAGGAAATAAAGAAAAAAATTAAAAAAAAAGTTTTTAAGATTCGCCAAAATCACTATAATCGTATATCATGCCACAAAATGTCACGATTTTTTAAAATTTCTTATGATAAATTTACAGATTTTCGATCCACTCTAGTGTCCTATTTTTCGTAAATCAGTATTAAATATAGCCAAACTTTCATTAAAATCGGAGAAGCCAAGGATTATTTTTGTTGTTGTTGCAATATTTTCCCCAACCAATGTTTAGAATCTAAGATGGGCAAAATTGCCACGCCCCTTTGCTACCTCCCACAAAAATGATCCATATTCATATGTCAAATTAAAACTAATGTAAATTCCACGCTGATTTTCGGAATCAGCTCTCTTTTAGAATTTGATAACGTTTTTATAATCACTTAAGGTGAACTAAATATGGCGCGTATTGCCACGCCCCTTGCAGTACCTACCACACAAATCACCCTAAACTGCGTAAAATTTAAGCTGTTATAGCTTCTATCCGGAAGATCGGAATATTGTGAAATCTGATAATTGGCAATGCTTTTAAAGAGGTTACATTCGCATGGAATATGGGCGATATTGCCACACCCCTTCTGGTACCTCCTGCACAAAGTGGCATTTACTTTGGTTACAATAAAACCGATATAACATCAATATGGGTAATCGAAATCATTTTCAATTTGATATTTTTAAATGTTTTTTATAAACGCTTTAGCCACGCCCTTCCTGTACCTCCAAAGCAATTGCCTCTATCCTAGGTAAAAATAAATGCTTTATAACTCAATTAATGGTGCCTAAAATCCATTATGTCGTCATGTTTGATCATGTTGGCTGGGTCCAATTGGCACAAACTTCTAGTACCTCCCACCTACATACTCCGACGCTAAGCCAAATTTAAGTCCTTCCATGTACATTTTCTCTTAGAGCGAGGATATTTATAAGTCGGTTTAGCCGACTGACGTGTTCTTACTTGCTTCAATCTTTTTTGCGACTGTGTGAGTTTGGAAGTGGTGAAGTAATGGGTTCTAAGTTTTACGATTTTATTTTCAATAGTTTTTGCAAAATCAACCACCACTTTAAGTGACAAATTATCAGAATGATAATTTCTTATTTTTTTATTAACAGAAGGAATAATTAATGAACAAATATATTTTTAATTTCTCTGATGGTACAATCATACTACAAAAAATTGAATTTTGTATTGTTTTGAGTTACATATAAAACGTTTTCACAATTTTATGGTTTTCACACACTGTGCACCGCATACTCATACAATGCCAATTACAAATGAATTTGTCATAAAAGTTGGCTATTAAAAATGATGTTGTTATTCTCCACTGATGGTTGGTTATTTAAATCCGGACGTGCAACAAACAACAACAGTTACCAGAGCATGGCAATTTGATGAATATCATTTAAAATGGACTTGGGTGGGAGATATGCGTAGGCTAAAGCCAAAACCTCTCAACCAGCCCCATAAAATGCAATACATATTTATTTGTAGAATGTAATCAAAAAAGGTATGCATCAAAAATAAATGTAAAACATTTATAATTGAAGTATTAGCAATAACCCGGGATGAGGTTTCATGTCAAAGCATTAGTGCTGGAAAATAATAAAATAACGAAATAAATTAAATTCAACAGTAGGCACAAATAGAGTGATGTATACATTTTGTTCCTATTGTTGTTTAAATCAAATTCAACAATAGGGTGATGTATAAATTCCACAATATTCAGGAAATATTTTGTTTTAAATCTCAACTTTAGCAATCTGTTGGGAAGGGTAGGAAAGTATTTGTAGGTAAGTTCTAAAACCACACAAAACTTTTGAACTTAAACAATTCAATTTATTTTAATTTTCATATTTATTCTGCTCCAGCACTCGAAAAGTTTTTGATCTAAACCTTTCGGCCTTCAAAATTATTCTTTATCATTCATTTAATTACACAAATTTTTCCATTTGCCACCATAACGTGTAAGTGTTCGTAGAACTCAGTGGAGCAGTAATCATAAGCTTTGCAAAATATTTAACCTCACCATAGGACAGAGTATATATTTGGCATTATTGTCGTATTTCGACAACTCCTGCCGTCGTTGTCATCCTACCATCATCACTTTATTTATTCTGCATGTAAACATGATGTCGTTTTGTCAATTCCGACTCGACAACGACAGCCTGATAAGCTCGATTATGTACAAGCGTCTTTTTATACCCTGCGCCATAGAATGGAGCGTATACTTGGTTTGTCATTCCAATTGCAACACCTTGAAATATAAGCATGTATTTACATGTCCTTTTGCCAATATTCTAACTTTTTATATTGATATATACCTGCTAGAGGACTTGATATTTATGTAATAATTAATAATATATTAAATTTAATAATCATTCCATTCACTTCAAATCCAGTCTGTTTGTGGTGTAGAGTATAACAAAGTCTACCGCGTCCTTAAGTTTTTTATTATAATTGATAATGTCGACATTCTCGCATTATAACTTTTGATGAATTCATAAATATTCATTCATTTATTCAGTGAGTGGGATGGCGCTGCGCCGCGCTGTTTCCTTTTTATTAACAGCATTAAAATAAACAGCCATCGGTGCGTATACGTGTTGGCGAATGAACAGCACGTAAATATAAATAACTCATACCACCCATGGTCCGCACACAGCCACTTCGAGTGTATTCTTCGTACGTATGTAGGTAGCAGGCTGGTTGGCTGTGTATGTAGGTGCAATGAAAGACTTTTTAATTCCATTCCATTGGCATTAATAAAAAAACAACAATATTGTATTTTTTCCATTTGTTAACAAAAATCCGATATATGATTAATTCCATGCTAATTAATCACGGGTATTTTTTTAATATTCTGACATTTTCACTGATAAAAGGAAAAATGTTTTTCAAATAAAACGGCAACCGTGGAAGATATTCAACTTTGCAATTTATAGATGTTTATTTTCTTAAATAACAGCTTCAATTCGTTTTGATATTGGGAATATAATATTTAAAATAAGTTAATAGTTATAAGAATATTTATATATATATTATTGTTTTGTTAAAAATGAATATTGGTTTGATTTTGTATCCTCCGAAATAAATATTTTTTTCTGCTAATACCCCACCTCTTCTTTCTTTTTTATTTTTATAATCAAATATTATAAGAAATGGCAAAACAAGTTTAAACGACTTTTCATTTATGTGTCATGTTTATGTAAATTTGTATTATTGTTCCTCTATACAATCTATTTTCCCGGTGAGAAAAACTGTTTTCAAAAGTCATGACCAAATTAACTTTGACGGAGTTGCGATTTTTCACAAAGGTGTGCTCATTCAATCGCTTGCAACTTTTGAAATATTTCAAATATTTTAATTTATTATATCATGTTTTATAGGCAGTTTTAATTAATATTAATGCAGGTTGCAAGTCCCAATTAATATTTTAGTTTAATATTCAATAGGATAGTATCGCTTTTAACCACAATCGTTTATAACGACCAAGCAACGACGGTCCTTTGAATGTCCTTATAAGCGATTACGATTGTATTTTGAATTATTATTTGTCTAGTTTTTATCATTTTAATCTTTTTATTTTTATTTAGTTTTTTAAATGGATAAATTCTTTTTTTTATTTTAAAGTCGTGTTCTTAGACGTCCTTTTTTATCGACCGTTTGAGTTTGGAAGTGGTAAAATAATGTGTGCTATTTTACGATTTTGTTTCATAATACCTTGTGCAAAACCAACCAACACTTCTGTGAATGTACCTATAAAACTGAATGGAATGTTTAGTTCTTCATTATTTTACTAACACAAGATAGAAAATATTCGATAAGTACTCGATAATTTTTTAATTAATGCATTTGTTTTGTTTAGTAACTATTCCGTTTTTGTTGCTTTTTTATTAATGTTTAGTGACGAAAGTATGCACATTTAAATTGTATAACAAATACAAAAATGTAATGAATTGTTCATTAATTTTCCCCGTTTTTACATACCCTACACCACAGGGTATAATGTATTTGTACATTTGTTTGTAACACCCAAAAGGAAACGAGATAGACCCATCGTTTATACCGAGATAGACCCATCGTGATACCGATCGACTTAGAATCACTTTTTGAGTCGATTTAGCGATGTCCGTCCGTCCGTCCGTCTGTCCATCTATTCTTGTAATCAAAGTCCAGGTCGCAATTGTGGTTAGAACTAAATGAAACTTTCCACAACGAAGTTTTATGGGATAAGGACGAACGCTAATTAATTTGAAGAAAATCGGTTCAGATTTAGATATAGCTCCCATACACATTTAGCTGCCGATTTTACTTTTTCCGCTCTAGAAGCCACATATATCAACAGATTTGCTTCAAATTTAGAAAAACGTCATATATTTTAACTATAAATAGCTCTGGTAAAAAAAGGCCAGATCGGTCCAGATATATATATATATATAGCTCTCACACAAATGTCTCCTCCGATTTGATTATTTCCGCTCTATAAACCACATAATTTAACAGATTTTCTTAAAATTTGGCAAACCAGCTCATATTTCAACCACAAACATCGATGGCGAAAATGGGTTACATCGGTTCAGATTTATATATAGCTCCCATATAAATGACTCACCCGAACTAATTCTTTCCGCTCTAGAAACCACATATTTAACAAATTTCCAACAAATTCAGTAAACCTATTCTAAAAATGTGTCATATCGGTTCAGATTTATATATAGCTCCCATTCAAAGTTTGTGTTCAATTTTTTTTTAAAACACAGATAGAAGTATGAAATTTGTAGTATATATACTCGGTTCAAATGTAACTACCTTTTTATACCCTACACCACAGGGTATATTTACTAGGTGTCATATAGTCATATAGTCGGCCACGCCCGACTTTAAGCTTAATTACTTGTTTTTTTTTGTGATTTAAATTGTATAGCATAATATACAAATATGAATAGTGCATTTTTCACTCTTATTAAAAAATATCTAGACAAAATTATTTTTTGTAATTATGTACGAATATTTCCAATCAATGTTGTCAATTTGTTTCATTTTATGGCAAAAGTTTCGTCAATTAATCATCTAACAAGTGATTGTCGTATTCTTTGACAACTTGATGGATTTGTTTCATGGGAAACGACAAGTAGTCAGCGTCGGAAAATAATAAGGAAGAGGAATACTGTTTTTAAGTCAAACTTATTTATTTTACATATACCTTCTCCGCGTCGGCCCGGCTATAGCTATGAAACTTTGCATACACTGGGTGCAGTATTAACGTCGACATTAATGGCCGTCGACACCGTCTTTATTAATGACTGTGGTATCCCTATGAATTTATTCCGTAAGGATGCATCAGTTCTGTAATACACAATAGCCCCTTGCAGTTAAATACATTTGTGTATTTCACAATTTTCTATTCGTAGATGGACAATTTTCTAAAATTTCCTTTTTGAAAGGACTTTTTCCGATTTTCTCGAAAAAATGGTCAAATTGACCCATAAAGAGAGGAGCTAGTGGGTTAAGATCTTCCACCAAAATGATCCTCATACAATTCCACAATATTGTTCTGACAATAAGAATTCTCTCAAACATTAACTTACAACACTTTTTTCACTTTGTATAGTGCTCCCTTTGACCAACAAATGAAAACATTGATCCACTGTAAAATATATCTCAGACCAGCTGAATTATAATTTTATGCTGCAAAAATGGTCTACTCAACATTCCCTTTCAGAATTATAGGGTCGCTATTCTGTTCCATTCAAAAAAGTCTTAATTGGTTGGACAGAGTAATTTATTTGCGTACTTTTCCGAGTCATACAAAGCCGATATGATAGAGAAGAATATCCGTCAAATTAATGAATAAAATTTCATGTTTCTAGCTAACTTTAGCATTATGAACCATTTAAATTTCCCATAAAAAAAATAAATAAACTATAACTTTTTAAGGGGAAAACTTGAAATAGTTTTTGATGCTAAACTAATACAAATAGATTTATGAAATTTGAAGTATTTCTTCTCTCTTATTTGGCGCCCACGTCACCTTTGTATGACTTGAAAAAGTGCGAAAATAATTTTATATATCCTATGGATTTTTTATTATTTATTTATTACAATTAAAATTTTAATATACTTATAGAATAAGGGCACTAGCAACTAAGGCTATAGGCCCGCCTTTGGAAAATAAAAATCCTGTAAAGGAAGAAGGGGAAATATTCAAACTGGCTGACTACCCAGCTTCTCTACATACGATCTCTAGTTTCATATGTATATGATCTTGATCAATTCCAATAAAAAATGCAAAATTGTTTGAGTAATATGTTTATTGAAAAACGCAAATAAAAATAGATATCAGATACATCGTGTAAATTCTTTATAAATAAAACAGCCTATGTGGTATTTTCAAGGTCATAATTACGTTCTTAAAGGATGCGTTGGAAATAAAAACCTGATCAGTTTACAGAATACACAATAAAACAATTACAATTGAGGTTGGCATAGACACCCGACATAGCAAAAAACACATTCAAAAATTATAGGCTATTCTTATTGATAAAAATCAATGAACAAACTCTAATTTCTCAAATTGAAATTTTAACATGGAATATTTCACAAAATTAGTGTTCATTTCATCAATTATTATTTTTTCGGAGACATTTTCTCCTCCAGATCCGACTCCACAGCATAAATATGTTTTAAGGCTTTGCACAAAAATCATTGGGAAAATTTATTAAACTTTGGTATACTAATTACCAAAGTTTTTGCTAGAAGATATTAAATATGGAGAGGATTCTGATTTTTTTAAATCCCTTCACACTGTTTATCGCATTACACTCGTCGCTATGAATATACATACGTATGTACTATCCCATATATCAAATAATCTGCTACGTTCAACTCATGCAGGAGTTAAACCAATTAACGTTAAAACATTAAAATAAACATTTAATGAATTGTGAAAGGATCAATCGTTAAAAGCTCATAAAATTAACAGCAATTATTTGAAATTGCATTGAACACAGATGTCGTCGCATACTAACTGACAGATGTGCTTATTAATAAGAGGCTTTTTCCAAATCGAGACCACTTGACAAAGTAACAACGACAAATATAAGTGTCTCAGGCAACGTCCTACCTACAAGGTCTTAACAAAAAACCCAGACAGACAGACGGAGAAAGATGTCCTTCTATATAAGAAAGGAAACAGAAGCCCAGCCCACATATGCTCATATGAATGATAAGCCCGTTAACAAGCTCCAGAGCTTAATGCTCTGACGACTTATAAGTTCATTACAGGTGATTTACTTTTTGTAAGAACCTTAAATCGATGTGTGTTCGATTTGATGATTTCACATCATAATAACCTGGTTGGTTTAGGTTGGGTTCCTTGGTTGTGTATGTGACATTCATTCTTCTAGCCTTCTTTCGGTGATTTTGGGAAAATATTAATTTGTTGTTTCTTTGTTTGTGAATAACAACCAAAAAAATATGATACTTTTGGGCCAAGTCACTCAACTCCATGATGCCCGGCTTGACGACTGACTGATGTTGTTTGTGCTTGCCTGGGACAGACAGACGGACGCACACATGTGTATGTTGTCTTAGACAGAGCGTACGAGTGTTTGCAAAGGTTGCAGCCAAATCAAATGTTTTCGATGAAGAATGCCTCCCTCTATTTCATAAATCTATAATATCTTTTGTGCGCTTTCGAAGACAAAACATTCTACGTCACCGACGACAACAGCCATAAACTGTCTGTTCCTTTGCTTTAACATTTATTTGGCTTTTATGGCCACTGACCTGGTGTAAAGCGTTCGCAAAGAAAGGAATAGCAAAAGCTGTGTGTTTTATGTAATTTATGTGTTTTCCAAACCAAAAGTCAAAATAACAAAGATATAAATCGATTTGAATTTATGTAGCAACGATTCATTTAAATGTTAATTTGTATATACGCAGTGTGTCTGGTATCTTCCAGGATAACGTTCTTAAAGTTTTTGAAGATTTTTTTCTTAAATATGTGCACTAAGATTATACTTTTCAACAGATAAAAAAAGAAACTTAGACTTTTCGAACGGTGCACTTATCAACAAACTCTTTTTGTTTAAAATTTTCGCCATTTTCCAATCGTACTAGATGCGAATTTATTTGAAAAGGATGTTTAGTACAGAGAAAAGGCCAATTTTTTTTAAAAGACCGTCGTTAATTGACCGAGTCAAATTTTTTTGCAAATTTGAGGTCCAACTAAAATGCCTAAAAATCATTAAAACTGTTAAGAATGATGAAACATTTACTAGATTTTGAATTAGGAAAACTAAATTACCAAAAATTTGTGATTATTTTACTAAAATGGCCGTCATGACTTTATTTCCCTTTTTTCTTTCTTGATGAATTATAAGTATTTTTCGTTTAATTCCGTTGTAAGGTTTGGGGTCCGGGAATTTCCGAATCGTTTTCCCGGGAATTCCCGAAAATAATTGGACGGAAATACCCGGGAAATGATTTTATATTTCCCGGGAATACGGGAAATATTAAATTATTATTTAATTATTAATTTAGATTTACTATATAAATGGGAACTTGTGGATATATTTCAACTTTATATAATTACATTACTGACAATAATAATGACCATTTCAGCAAGGGAATACAAACTTTTGTGAGGATATTTGCAGGATTTTTATTGTGAAACAAATATGACAATACTCTACTTATAATGCTATGGTTTGCTCGTGCTATCAGCTTTAACATTAAATTTCTTGTTTTCTCAGAAAAATCAACAAAATAAAAGGTAGAAATCTTCTTAAAGGAGAATTTACTGAAAAGGTCTAAAAATGGGGATAAAATTAAAATTGTTCACCTGAAAACTTTCAAGAGAAATCTAATATGAATAAAATTAGAATATGTCCCCCTTATATCTGTAAAATATTCTCATCTCTAGACGAATGAATCTTTTAAATTAAAGACGTCATAACATTTTGAATCTCGTGTTAGTCACTGTGCTTGTGATTTAAATGCCCAATATTATGGCTCCTTCAATTCTGACGATTTTTCTAGAGTAAACTATTTATAAAATGAAAAATAATCTCTAAAATATTTTGTAGAAACATTCATTTTTAGTTTGTAATATAATGTTGTAATGTTAATTTCATTTATTTTCGTTATATTAAAATAAAAAAAGATAATAAAATATTTGTTTTTAGATTATTATTATTTTGTTTGTTCTTCTCGATCACTTATAGTTTAATAATCAGAAATGACATTCATATTGAAAAGTACGGAAACCTTAAAATAGTGTACATGGACATTTACGGTGGGCAACAGGTACTAAATTTTGATATTTTGAAGTATATTTAACATACCTAAAATAAATTATTTTTTCCCGGGAATACCCGGGAATGAAAGTTTTCATTGCCGTTTTCCCGGGAAATGAAGAAAGTCCGGGAAACTCCAAACCGTATTCCGTTGTGCCGAAGTTTGCAGCAGAACGCAAAAATATCAAAAACATTTGGTCTTAAACCAAATTAAATGATGACACAAAGAATTATGTTTTCAAAAGTAACACGATTACAAATTCTTGAATGGTTTTCAAAAATGTTTTTATGATAAATATAAAAATCGCACAATTCGTCGAAGGAGAAAAATAAATTCCAAAAAATGTTTTCTTCTAGAAAAATTATCATAAAAAACTAACTTTTTGGGAATAAATTATATTAATTCTTTATATGGCCAGAACTGTAACAAAGCATAAATAGCTCTATTACTCTGCACACGTGTTTAATGTGGTTCATTTCACAGTTATAACATTTTATGAATAAACAATTCCAATATATGAATCAATAAATAGAGGAAGGGATATATATTCCTATTCAGGTTTTTGGTACCAACATTTATTTTGCTCGCTTCGGTGTAGTGTCAACAAGTGCTATAGCTTTGCACTTGTTGACTTTGTTCATAATAAAGAAATAATTTTTGTTATAATAAATATAACAATTACTTTCGCTTGAATCATGTCACGTAAAAAGTTTTTCCAATAATATGCAGTGTTTTTTCTTATAAAAAATAAAATTTGTAAAACATATTTTTCTATTACCTATTTATGATGTTTTGTGATCTTGCCACATAATGGATTAAATATTGCGTAAAATGTAAAATAATTAGAAATAGCATATTGAAATGTTGGATTAATATAATGTAAAAGTGCCTCCGAAAGTAATGTCTAGCAGTTTTGTCCAAAAATACAACAAATTCCCAAAGTGGGGAAAATATTTTTCAATTGTTGTCATTCCTTTATTTACTTCTGGGATGTGGTGATGCTTTTTGATTAAGTCAACATATGGTAGTCTGAGAACTTTTTAAATAAAATGTTTTTACTGTTTTTACTGTCAATTTTGGAAAGGGCTTAACGAGGAGGCCCGTTTACCAAAACCATTCAAAAAAGTACATTAATCGCATCTAAATTATGTCTTCCTAAAAAAAGAAAGTCGTACCTGCAGGAATAAAAAAATAAATACAAGAGAAATTATATTGTTTTTTGGAAGTTTTATCTTTAGAAGCATATAACTTATATTACAAAAAATGTTCTTATTTTTCATAATAAAACGTTGGTTAAAAAAAAGCACTGATTATTTTTTAAATTTTCTGGTTTTATTGAAAAGGTTGAACTTTGTTATTTAATAATGGAACACAATATCATTCACATGACTGCCACGACTGGCTCGCCAGTACCTCATCCGATCAAACCAATTGTTGATTACAGCCCAAAATCCACACCAAACATTGACTCGTTGTGGACGCATTGGCTTCTCAATAGTCACGGGTGCGGGTTCTCCGAAGTCCATGTGTGTCAATTTTGCTAACTGATTTAGTCACCGAGATGAAAGCCACCACATTTCTTATATAGGGTCCGCCATCTAACGTTTTTATTTTCAACTATTATTTGTGGGGTGCCCTCAGCAGCCATTTGAATGAAATTATTTTCCATTATTAACCCGAAATAAAAAAGAAATTTGAGAAAATATTCAGTAGTTTTTTTATAGCATTTTCAAAAAAAAAAAGTTATTTGGCGGCCCCTATAGTTTGCGCTAAAGACTCACTACTTTGGAAGTATGTTTTTAATAAAGAGTGATTTTTTTGAGGTTAGGATTTTCATGCATTAGTATTTGACAGATCACGTGGGATTTCAGACATGGTGTCAAAGAGAAAGATGCTCAGTATGCTTTGACATTTCATCATGAATCGTCTTACAAACGAACAACGCTTGCAAATTATTGAATTTTATTATCAAAATGCGTGCTCTGTTAAGAAAGTTCATTGCGCGCTTCCATTTTATGGTCAGTTTAATCGACCCACTGAAGCGGCTATTCGGACTAAATTTCGCACCAAATTTACATTGTTGGACATTAAACCACCAACACGCTTACGTAGAGTGCGAACTGAAGAAAATATCGCAGCTGTATCGGCCAGTGTTAATGATGACCACCAATTTTCGATTCGTCGCCGTTCGCACCAATTGGGTCTCTGTTACTCAAAAACGTGGAAATGCCAAAATTGGACTAAGCGGATGGACCACCTAAGACGCAGCCGCGGTCAACATTTAAATGAAATTATCTTCAAAAAGTAAATGTCATGGACCAATCTAACGTTTCAAATAAAGAACCGATGAGATTTTGCAAATTTTATGCGTTTTTTTTTTAAAAAAAAGTTATCAAGCTCTTAAAAAATCACCCTTTATTTCTCAATTCTGTTCGAGCGTATAGCGTCCCATTTTCAAACATAAACCTGAAAATAAGAATTAACGTTATTCTACCTTTCAAAGTCAAATTAATCGGTAGTTCAAACTTATAATGTTACATGGCCCACCCTATACTTGCAATGTTATTTACATTCGAATATATTTACGGTTTCATTTTTTTCAGATGTTCCACTCGTCCCTCGTATATTTTTGCTATAGCAACACCACTTTCAATACATGTGCATCCATTAAATGCGTTATCTGGCTATAAAGTGAAAGTGGAGTGCAAATTAAATTATTCAGCGCCAAATAAAGTTTATTTTTTCTTTTGGAATAACATCAATCCATCATGAGTGCATGCAACTGTAAAATTGTTTAGGGCAATTTTTGCTATTATTCACACCAACTCCCATCTATTGACAAAATTCGATTTGCATATTCATGTAGTTCGTTGGCAACCAGGATTTAATCTCAGTTTTTACAGCATTTGCCTGTGTAGAATTTAGTTGTGTGATGAAATTAATAAATTGTGTGGCGAAATAAATTACTATTAAGTTTTTTGACGATCGACTAGCCGTAATCATTGACATCAAGATTTGGAAGAATGTCCAAAATATGAATCTTAGAACATCACAAATTAGGTTGTCACTGTTAACATATAACATATTTCAAGTTCGTTGTAAGAGACTTCCATTTTTTTACTAAAGGGTGATTTTTTAAAAGCTATAGGAAAGTAAAAAAAAAAACACATAAAATTCAGAAAAATGCATGAAATCTTTATTTGAATCGATAGTACGTTCCACATTATTTAATGTTTGAAGATTATTTCATGTAAATGTTGACCTTGACTGCGCCTCAAATGGTCCGCTTAGTTCAATTTTGGCATTTCCACGTTTTTGAGTAACAGAGGCCCAATTGCTGCGAACGGCGACGAATCGATAATTGATGGTCATCATTAACAGTTCGGACTCTACGTAAGCGTGTTGGTGGTTTAATGTCCAACAATGTAAATTTGGTGCGAAATTTAGTCACAATAGCCCGAATAGCCGCTTCAATGGGTCGATTAAACTGACCATAAAATGGAAACGTGCGATGAACTTTCTTAACAGAGCACGCATTTTGATAATAAAATTCAATAATTTGCAAGCGTTGTTCGTTTGTAAGACGATTCATGGTTAAATTATAGACCAAACTGAAGATGTTTGACAGTGAAACAAAACACGAAACATGCGTCAGTTGTTTAAACCAGTGTTGCCAAAAAGATAATAGCTAAAAAATCACCCTTTATATGTAGCTCTTAACCGATTCATGTATATGTGAAAATTATGACAAGAACAGAAAAGTTGACTATGTCAGTGTATATTTTTTGAGAAAAAGATTGTTAGATTTTTATACCATAGCAATGGGGTATCTAAATTTGTCATTCCGTTTGCAGCACCTTGAAATAACGATGTGACACCCTATATTGTGTCACTACATATTCTTGATCGTTATTAAATTTTAAGACAGTCCAGTCATATCCGTGTCTGTCCGTGTCTGTCCGTGTGTTGAAAACACGCTTGCGTCTAAACGAAAGGAGCTAGAAAGTCAACATTGTCCTTGGGTACGTCTAATATAACCCTATGACGCCTAATATTTAGAGTACTTAAGAAGTTGTTTATTGTACATTATAAATCAAACCTCACGGCGTAGTCTTTGAAATTATTTAATTTCTTTAAATTATAATAATGAAGCATCACAATATGAAACACTTTGAAAAGCCACAAACAAATTAATCTAAACCTCCAGTAATTCGACCAATAAGTTATCCTAAGGAAAGAATCAAAATTTATATTTAAAGTGGTTCCAAGGGTCTACTAAATAAAAAAATTGGATAAAAAACTAAAAAAATTAAACGGGATATACATGATTTTTGAAGGTGCGTTTAGGTCACAGAAGGCTTGACCCTGTGCTTTCAAGGGTCTATTAACTCAGAAAAAATTGACAAAAATATACACAAGACAAACATAATTTTTAGTGGCATTTCCAGGAGCGTTTGATCTAGAAATGACATATTTTCAAAATCATCATGAAACAATTCAAACTTTTTTCGTGCGGTGACTGGAAATTGTTTTTCCATTTGTATGGAAAGTGCTCATTTTGGGCTAAATGTTTGAACTATTGAGTATAGTAATTTTACTCCACAACATCCTCTTGAATGCTCATAAATAGTATGTTTTCTTTTCCAAGAACAGATGCTTATTTTAATTTGAAGTTTAAGAAAAATATACTTGATATGCTGTCGTGAATAATTCAATAATTCAGAGATTTTCGCAAAATTAAATTAAATTATTATTATTCTCATAAATCGTAAATATATTATTTGCATATATTCATATTTCTAGCCATTGCTCTCAATTCTCCAAATAACTTCCAGTTTGACAATTTAATTTATTAAATTTAATGACTTTATTAAACTTAATAACATTTACTCTTATGTAGCAAAATTTGTTTAGAATATTTAAGAGGATGTGGTGGCACCAAAATTACGGTAATCACAACAATTTGTTCAAACATTATAAAACTTTTGAGACTGAAATTTAAAAGCCCTTTCTGCAAAATTCTCGGAAATGTATTAACGAATTGTTTCGTTTCTTTGCCACAATCAAAACATAAGTACAACCTCTTGCACCAGCGCATAATTGTGAAATACGAAATTGCAGAATTTGAATTTTCAAAATCTGTGGCAAAAACTTTTTGATTTATTTCTGTGAAAATTTGGCAAATTTAATTTTTCAAGCATCTTAATAACAAAAGTTTGTCCTGGTATTTATTAAGTGCGTATATATAGTCACGTACAGCAGCGGGTCGTTGCATGGTGACTGATAGTTTGGTACACATTAAAGAATGTCGACATTTGACGCGATGTTCTATTAGTTGTTATACTCATAGGAGATTTTCTTTTGATATTACAGCTTTTTACATTCCGCCACAGTGGGTCACATTTTTAGAAAAAAAAAACATTTGTGCCAGAAAATTCGAAATTCTGAGATGGCTCTGAACTATGTGTAAATGACCAGGGCTATCTGTGCCGTAAGTTTCACTCCCCCAACTTTTTACCTTCGGCCACATTTCTTGAAAAATGTGTATTTGTGGCAGAAAATCGAAAATTTTCCTGACCTACAGGGTTTTCCAACAAGAGGTGTTATTTTGGTATTCAAAGAAAAATGTCATTTTTTTGAGATAAATGATCGGATGTTTATTTCATAATAAAGAGAAGGTATGCCGTTAATAATGAAAAATAACATCAGCCAAATGGCCACCACGACCACGCTTACAGGACCATATCATTTTCATGAAATTTTCCATCATCCACCAAATCGCAAAGTGGCTGCCCTATGTCCTCGATAGTCTCACGAATTCTATCTTTGAGGTATTGAATCGACGCTGGGCTGTTGGCGTAGACCTTATATTTCACGTGGCCCCAAAGGAAGAAGTCGCAAGGTGTTAAATCACAAGATCTCGGTGGCCAATTGTGATCACCTCTTCGAGAGATAACACGGTCCGGAAACTTTTATCGTACAAGAGCAATGGTTTCGTTGCTTGTGTGGCACGTAGCGCCGTCTTGTTGAAATTAAACGTTGTCCAGATCAATACCATCCAACTGCGACCATAAAAAATCATTAATCATCTCTCGATAGCGCAATCCATTCACCGTAACTGTTGATCCAACCTCATTTTCGAAAGAGTAAGGTCCAATGACCCCGACGGACCATAAACCGCACCAAATAGTCACACGATGAGGATGGAGCGGCTTATCAACAATAACTCTTGGGTTTGTCGAGCCCCAGATGCGACAATTTTGCTTGTTGACGTAGCCACCGAGGTGGAAATGGGTCTCATCAGTCAAGATGATTTTTCGATGGAATTCCGGATCATTTTCATTCATCCCAAGGACCCAACCAGCAAAGACACAACGTTGTTGATGATCGGCCGGCTTGAGTTCTTGTGTTAACTGAACTTTATAAGCCGAAAGACCCAAGTCTTTATGCAAAATACGGTGTAATGACGTTTGTGGAATGCCCAATTCCAAAGAACGACGAGGAATGGACAAACCTGGGGTTTCTTTAACACTTTGGGCTGCAGCAGCAATATTCTCAGTTGTTCTTGAGCGACGTACGCAGGTTTTATTCTTCACTTCAGTAACTTGTATTTTCGAATTTTTCCACCAATTTCTGTATTGCGGTCCGACGACCCAAAAACGCTTTAGTTTTGCGAACTGTGACTGCAAGATTTTCACCATTTTTGTTGTGAATTTTAATAATTTCAATGCGTTGTTGAAGCGTGTATCGTTCCATTTTTAATAATGGCGTTGTTTCTACTTATCAAATGTCAAAGAATAAAAACTTCAAAGTGACAGCTACCGAAATACCGGGTGATTCAAAATAACAGCTCTTTTTGGAAAACCCTGTAAATGGATGCTAAATTTACTGTTAGTTTCTTTCACCCAACTTTTTCCATTCGGCCACTGTGGGCCACATTTAAAAAAAAAAAAACATTTGTGCCAGAAAATTCGAAATTCTGAGATCGTTAGTTTCATTTACCGAACTTTTTTCTTTCGGCCACAGTGGGTCACATTTCTTGAAAAATACGAATTTGTGACAGAAAATCGAAAATTGTGAAATCCTAAAAATTTCCCGATCTATATGAATGCTAAATCCATAAAGGCCATTTCCTTGTCTGTTAGTTTCATTCACCCAAATTTTTCCATTTGGTTACAGTGGGTCACTTTTTTGGAAAAATATACATTTGTGCCGGAAAATTCGAAATTCTGAGATGGTTTTGAACTTCATGCCCAGGTCTATCTATGCTGTTAGTTTCATTCACCCAACATTTTCCATTCGGTCACAGTGGGCCACATTTTTGGAAAAATATACATTTGTGTTGGGAAATTCGAAATTCACCCATCCTTTTCATTCAGTCACAGTGAGGTAAATTTTTTGTAAATATTATATTGCTGCTATTTCAAGTACCACCGGCTGTACTCCTTTATCTCCTTCGGGCGAAGCTGAATATAAAACTTGTAATTAATGATTCTCTCTGCTGCAAACGTTGTGCACGGACGTATTTGTGTCCCGCATTATTTGAATTTAGTGAGTTTGTAACAAGCAATAAACAGGATATTTTTAGGCCCCCCTAATGATACAGACACACATCTTATTTTAATACGCTGCTAATTCCGCTTCCGTTTCCTTTCCTGTTTGTGTTGTTGTTCATCATAATGTACGGCATAACCCCACACAGATCGCCGCGTTTTATTTTTGCTGGCATTCTGTAACATTTTAATCGTCAACCTTGAATAAAATAAAACGAGAGAATACTCGTAATTGTTAATTTTTTCTCCCAACACTTCTGTGCTCTAATCTTTGTGCATTAATGGCTGTTTTCAAGTTGAGTTCCTTTTGTGGGTGTGGTTTTAATTACGTTCCCTGTACACCACCCTCCTGAGCTTAAGCTTTAAGAGGAGAGGTGACATGGAAGCGAAAGGGCTGCGGCGGATGTTTCTATTTTCCACAACAGACGACGGAAGGAGCAACAAGAAAAGCATGGTTAACACTGGATTTTCTTCAATTTGTATTTAATTAAAAAACATAGCAGCAAGGCTGGTAGGAAGGTAGCCCTATCGCAGTTTCATGGGGTGAACTTGCCTCCAGTTTCGTCGTAGTTGCTGACATGCCAGTCATTTCTGTAAATCCTTTGAAATGTAGTTTGTTATCGGTGTTGTTCTTTGGCCGGATTACTCTTCTTTGTTATGATAAAAACTTTTGCTTTTTGTTTAATTTTTATACTTTATATGTTGCTTTGTTATTTTCATTTTCATTTTCCTTTTGATTTTATCTATTTTTTGTTGCCTTCTTTTGTTTCCAGACAATCCATCAAAAGCAGTTTTCGTGACAAAGACAAACCCTCGCGCTTCAAGGACCTGCAGACCACACGTTTTCAAGTGGAACCTCAAAACGAAGACTCTGACGATTCCAATGAAGATCGCGAGCTTTTGGATAACGAATACGACACAAAATATGGCAAAAGTTTTCGGTAAGCTAAGCACCTCCTTTGTTTTGCGAATTGTGAAGGCAAGTTAACGACAACAATATTTATTTTATCCCGGCAGACATTTCACCAGAGAAGCCTTGCCGCGTCTGGATAATTATCGCAACATTATGTCCATACAAGCTGCCTACCGTCCCACTTTGGATGAGCTACACAATGCCACTTTGACCGGAAAGGTATGTACATACAAAGAACATAAGACAAATATGTCTTAAGGGGAAGACTTATAGGGGGGGGGGGGTGCTTACTCAATAAATCTGGGATTTATCAATAAATCCGACTATCAATTTCTCAAAGTTTGCCACAATGGACAATCGTCGACAAGGTCATGACCACATGCAACATGGAATTGATAACTTTCCTTTTATTCTGTCCATCCATATGTTTGCAGCAAATAATGATCAATTAATTAAAATTCAATACAAGTTTCCTCGTATCCATGGATATGTAATTGGCATTTATGATGACATGGCATCTTTGACAGAACGAAAACATTTAATTTGATTTCTCTGTTTTCGTTTCGAACCATCAGTTGGCCGGTATTGTTGTGAAACAATTCCAGGCGCAGAACAGATGTAGCCCTAATTTATGTTTACGTGCGGTGCACAGTGGTTCAGAATCGGTTGTCATTGGGGAAGGAAAAATGAAATTTTGACCAAAAAAAATGCAAAATCACCCAAATGAAAAATAGTCAAAAAATTGGGCCATGTTTCATATGAAAAATCGTTTAAAATTTGGGCAATTTTTAATATGGAATATGTCCAAAGCAGCAACATGAAAAATCCCCCAAAATAAAACCGAAAAAATTAAACAATTTAAAGAATGGGTCGAAAATGAAATTATGCCCAAAAATAAATGCAAAATCGCCAAAAAGATAGAGTAAGTTTAATATGAAAAATCACCCAAAAATATATAATCACCATAAAATAAAGGGTGATTTTTTAAAAGATATAGGAAAGTTTTTCAATAAAAAAACACATAAAATTAAGAAAAATGCATGAAATCTTTATTTGAATTGATAGTCCGATCCATATAATTTAATGTTTGAAGATTATTTCATGCAAATGTTGACCTTGACTGCGCCTCAAATGGTCCATCCGCTTAGTCCAATTTTGGCATTTCCTCGTTTTTGAATAACAGAGGCCCAATTGCTGCGAACGGCGACGAATCGATAATTGATAGTCATTATTAATGATCATAATTAATCAATAGCCGCTTCAGTGGGTCGATTAAACTGACCATAAAATGGAAGCGCGCGATGAACTTTCTTAACAGAGCACGCATTTTGATAATAAAATTCAATAATTTGCAAGCGTTGTTCGTTTGTAAGACGACTCATGGTTAAATTATAGATCATACTGAAGATGTTTGACAGTGAAACAAAACACGAAACGTGTGTCAGCTGCTTAAACCAGTGTTGCCAAAAAGATAATAGCTAAATATATTTATATTTATACTCTTTATATTCCATGAGGGTGGCGACACAGAGTATTACGTTGCCGGGCTTAATGATTTTTTTTCCTTTGGGTAAAAAAACCCAAAGGGGAAAATTTTCATATTTGAATTAAGAAATATTAGGTCTTGTCCACGGCTACCTGTGTGCTTTAAGTTTCATTCACCCATTTTTCAATCTCACGCAGTAGGCCACTGGGCATTTGTATCAGAAAATTAAAAATTGCGAATTTCAGAAATTGTTCTGAACCATGTGGATGCTAAAGTAGAAATGGCCATGTCCAAGGCTATCTCTTCTGTACGTTTCATTCAGTCAACTTTTTATATTCGGCCAAAATGTGTTCACTTTTCTTTAAAAACATGTACTCGTGCTGAATTTGGGAAATTCCGAAATTGGACCGAACTATGTGGGAGCTGAATTCGTAAAGGTCGTGTCCAAGGCTATTTGTTTCATTCATCCAACTGTTTTCCATTCGGTCACAGTGGGCCATATTTTTTTAAAACACGCATTTGTGCGAAAAATGCAAAATTGTGAATTGTTTTGAACGGGTGCTAAATTCCGATAGGCCATGTCTAGAACGATATGTGGTGTAAGGTTCGTTCACTCAACTATTTCCTTTCGGCCACAGTGGTGTAAATTTTCTTGCAACATTTACATTTGTGCTGGAGAGTTAGAAAGTTAGAAATTATGAAATTCTAAATTCGCAAAGGTCATGCCCAGGGCCTTCGTGTGCCAGAAAATTTCCAATTCTGTTAGATCAAAATTGGAATACGCTTCTATGGTTTGGAGTCCATTTTATGTTAATCACATAAACCGCACTGAACGACTAGAAAAGAAATTTATCAATTTTGCTTTGTTTTCTATTAACTTCACTGATCCTAGGCCTTCTTATGAATCCAGGTGTTTACTCATACATTTGGATACATTAGAAAATCGGCGCTCCAAAATGTCTGTGTTATTTATTTTCAAATTAATTTCTGGAAAAATAGACTGTCCTTTCCGTGCTAGGGATTTGCGTACTTGGGAATACTTTAACATACCTATGCATAGATGTAATTATGCTCTTAATGAACCCATTTTACGTGCTTTAAAAGAATGTAATAATATAAATAACAAATTCGATTTAGATTTTTCATTTTCGCTGTCAAATTTTAATGAAATACTAGATTTATTTTACTCTTAGATTTAAGCTAGTCTGTAAGGATCGTAATGTCCATAGACTGAAATAAATAAATAAGTTTGTTCTGAACTATGTGTTCATGTTCAGGACTATCAGTTTGACTCATCCAACACTTTCCATTTATTCTCAGTGGTTCACTTTTTTTTTGTAAAAAATGCGTTTGTGTCTGAAAATCGAAAATTGGGAAATTCTAAAATTTTCCTGATATACATGCTGTGCTGTAGGTTTGAATCTCCGAACTTTTTCCATTCGGCCACAGTGGGTCTTATTCCTAGAAAAGCATGCACTTGTGCCAGAAATTCCAAAATTGTGAATTTCTAAATTGATCTGAACTATGTGGGAGGTAAATTTTGCTCCCTGGCTATCTGTGATGTATGTTTCATTCACACAACTTTTTCCGTTCGACCACAGCGGGGTCATTCTTTTTCTTTTTTGGTGAAATATCAGTTTGTGGCAGAAAATACGAAATTACAATTACAACACTGCCCGACAGTCCATATTACACATGAACTATAGGCGATATGGAGTTAATTTGCGTATTTCATTTCCTCATCAAAATTTATTTTAAATACTTATTCGCTTCCAAGATACCGACGCAAGTGTCAAATTAAAGAGAATAATATCAGCTAAAAATACTTTAAATTGCATGATTCTTTCTATCTGTATTAGTTTAGCATTAATAAATATTGCGATTTTCCCTCTTAAAGAGTAAAATATGAAAAAACTTAATAAATTAAGGGGGATTAGAGTGATCAAAAACCCTGTTTATCTGCAATAAAAATATCAGTTTTTTCTTCTGCCCATAAACAAATTAGCACCGTAAAAGAGATTTTTTTACACTATAAAATATCAGTTGAGACCGACATAAGAATCCCAGGTTTACCTGTTTCCCAAAAACCGCGATTTTAAAAAACCCGATGGTCGGTCTCAGATGAAAAACGGGTTTCGGTTTCGGATTTGATCACTTTAAGGGGGATATTTGAAATGGTTGTTAATGCTAAACTAACATAGATAGATGCATGATATTTGAAGTATTTTTTGCTGATATTCTTCTCTTTGATTTGACACTTATACCATTATCGCAGGGTGCAAATAAGTACTTAAAATATTTTTTTTAAACAATATCCTTTGGAACTTTGTAGTTCTGTGTATGAGCAACAGGATGAGGAAATGAAAAACTAAGAACAACATTTAACTCTATTTTGCCTATAGTTCCATACTAATATATCATCTGGTTCAAGTGTAACGTGTAATCAGATAATTAAAAGCTAGTCATTCTTTTGAAACTGCTCCTATTTGTCCAACTCTTTCCAACGACCATGTTTATATATTTACACATCAAATGATTCTGACGCAGATGCCACCAAATATCCATAATAAATATGACATCTACGACGATTCTCTAGCTGACCTGCTAATTAAATTTTCTTTTTTTCATTTTACACATCCCATGTACAGCGAGAATCAATTCCAATTTCAGTTCCCACAATAAAATTGTCATCGGTGGTATGGATGTGTGATGCTGTGGTAATTACAGAGTGAATTGATGTCATCACCTCGTAATTAGTGCGCGCATCTGACTCATACGGATGTACTGGGTACTAGCAACTGTGTGACAGTGACAGTGGCGATAGTTACAGAATAAAAGTGGATTTAAATCTTTAGTTTCGAATGGAAATTCACAAAGAATAACATATCAAAATTTATTCAATTTTATTTATGAATAAAGGCGAACTGTCATAATGTATTTCAACTTTGAGGAATTGGAGAGAAATTATTATTTATATGATGACAACATAAAAACTCGTCCAAAAATAAAAATTGACTAAATCATAAAATGGGCAAAAATCACCTAAAAGAAAAATGAAAAATCTCAAAGAAAAGGTAATTTTTCATATGCAATATCTCAAAAAATGGTAATTTTTCATATGAAAAATCGCACAATTGGAGAAAATTCTTTATTGAGATGACTGCCAGTTATTATAAAATGTCTAAAATGTAATAGATTTTTTTCGCGCTATTTTAACAAAATTTAAAAAAATATGATTTTTTGAGAAACTTCTTTTGCGCCGACGATCCAGATCTTTTACATATAGACATTATTTTCTTTGTTAGTAAAATATTTTTTTATTAGGTTTTCGTGCCACAAAAAAATATATTTTTCGAAAAATAACCCCTTTTTGGGAGACTGTTCTTAAACCACTGTATCTATGCGAAATTTCGCAACATTTGTAGCCAACATAATTATTTTACATTCAACGTATAAACTGGTATGATATATATATGTATATTAGGATGGGTCACAAAAATAAATTGCTGCGATCACAGTCCAGACATGAAGATTGGATTGTTTAATAATGATCTGCGAAATATTTCGTCCCTGGGCCGGCTGTGAGCTAAACGTTCTTGAAAACAACTATAAATATGGTACATAGTTGTATTTTTGCCCAATTGTTTTTCAGAGCCGACATTTTCAAACTCTTTTTAGAAAAAATGAGCGCTACGGCGTCAATTTCCTTCCGATGTTCATTATTTAGCCATCATTAGAAAGGTATTGGACTATAAACGTTCAATAACACTACTCAACAAAATGAAAAAAATTTCATGTACTCCGGATGCGATAATTTTTTCTGTGTAGATAACCTTGACATGAGCTCGAAAAACGCAATAAAAATTTTTTTTTCGTTTGGTTTTTGTTTTATTATTTTTTTTTTAAATTTTAAAAATTTTTTTTTGGTTAATTTGTTTCGTCCGGCATAACTCGGGAACCACTAGCCCGATTTAATTGAATTAAATTTTAAAAAAATTAAAATTACAATTCCCTTAATCTGTTCATATATTGTTTTCCTATACAAGCAACAGTTTCCAAGTTAAAAATGAATATATAAAGGAAAAAACTTATTTTTTGCCTAAAGATTTAATTTTTTTTTTAAATCCATAAAAAATCCAAAATGAAAAAAAATGTCAAATCTTATTACTTTTACGTAAAGTCACATAACCTATGAGCAAAATGAGACAAAGATCATGAAAATCGATGCACGCGTTTCGCTTTTATTCGCAATTGAGTAAAGGTATGAATTTCAAAAATTTGCTCGACATATGCACAACTTTGTCTATGGTAAGGTTTTTTCTTTTTTTTTTTGATTCTCAGAATTAACAAAACGGAATAAACAAAGGGTTATTTAATTTTTATGATTGCGTAAGCAAAGTAATAAACGCTAATAAATGTGCGTGAACAATTAAAAGGAAAAAAGGAAAGGGGACTTTTTTAATTATTTGGGTTTTCCGTTGGCTACCTGTATGATTTTTTTACAGAAATGCAACCCACATTTAAGGGTGGTCATTATTCGGAAAATTTAAGACTCACACATGGTGAAACAGGTATGTAGCCACCGTAAAAAAATATACACCCATTTATAAGTACCTGTCAGTAAAATACTAAACAATACACAGTATAAATAGGTCTTCATTGATCGATTTTACTCATTCAACAAGTGTCGACGAACGCGATAGTTAAAATGAGCAAACGTTCGCGAGGATTTGAATGCAATACCAATCCAAGTAATTTTTGTTACATGTGCGGAGAATACGTTTCTGAAAAAAACAAGCGTTGTTTTTCACCTAAATTGAGAGATTCATTTGAAAAGAGCTTCAATTTAAAGGTCTCAAACATAGATGAGCGGTGGACACCAAGTGCTCTATGTCCAAGGTGCTACGTACAGCTAGCTGACTCAAGATAAGTGTAGATTACGAAATTCAAGAACATATATAACTTATTATTGAAATTCTTTCAGACGACAGCCGAGAATCATCATGCCAATGCTTTGGAGAGCTCCGCTTTGCCATGTAACAGATTGCTACTTCTGTCTTAGCAAAAAAACAGGCGTGGGAAAAAATATACGATGGACTTACGCTGCTGTTTCAACAGTGAATTTTCCAGTGCCGTTTTCCGAAGAACCAGTGGACCCGCAACCGTCCTCATTGCATGGAGGTCAACGCTTATGTTCCCAAGCAGAACTGAACGATTGGGTTAGAGAATTGAAACTCTCCAAGGAAGATGCAGAGTTGCATGCATCGCGCATGCAACAGTTCGGTTTCTTGGCTCCTGGTGTGGTGACAACAATCTACAGGAAGCGTCATGAACCATACGCAAGGTACTACACAAAAAAAGACAACATCTGTTTTTGTAAGGACATTCCCGGATTATTTGGTGAACTCGGGTACTCTTACGATCCAGGAGAGTGGCGTCTTTTCATCGACAGCAACAAGCAGAGCCTTAAAGCAATTTTACTGCACAACGGCAACGAGAAACCTTCGATTCCAATTGCTCATGCCGTTGACACCAAGGAAACATACGAAGTCATGGACAATCTACTAAAGTGCCTTAACTATGAGAGGCACGATTGGAAAGTTTGTGCCGACCTTAAGGTTATCGGTATCCTTTGTGGATTACAAGGTGGATTCACAAAGTACTGTTGTTTTCTCTGCCTTTGGGACAACCGCGATCGTCAACATCATTACACCAGGAGGAGTTGGACAGAAAGAGTTAACTTCATCCCCGGCAGCGACAACGTGAAATATACACCACTCATAAAAAAGGAAAAGCTATCAACAAAGATGGCGAAGCGTTCGCCTATTTAAAAACCATTTTCCTCACCTTTCATCGGCAAAGATTAAGGAAGGCGTTTTCGACGGTCCGCAAATTAAAAAGTTGTTGCAAGACCAACAGTTTGAGCACATTTTATCACCAAATGAAGCTGCAGCTTGGAACTCATTTCGGCAAATTGTTTCCGGATTTCTTGGAAACAACAAAAGCTCAAATTACAGAGAGATCGTCGAACAACTACTCCAAAATTATAAAAAAATTAGAGCAAATATGTCGCTTAAGATACATTTTCTACACTCGCACTTGGACTTCTTTCCGGACAACCTGGGCGATGTGAGTGACGAGCATGGTGAGCGTTTTCATCAGCAAATGAAAGAAATTGAGCACCGATACCAAGGATTTTGGAACGAAGCTATGATGGGGGACTATATCTGGTTCCTGATAAGAGAAACAGACCCACAACAATATAAAAGAAAGACAAAAGCACATAATTATTTTTAATTTGAAGGTTTTTATTTTTGTGTTTAGATATTTTTTTTTAAACTTTTTTATAATTAATTAATGTTGATATCCTTAGGATAATTTCTTGTACATATATCGAATTGTTTTTTAATTTAAAGTCATATATTTTTGTCACCCAACAAATTTTAATTTTTTTGTAATAAAAAAGAAAAAACCTTACCATAGACAAAGTTGTGCATATGTCGAGCAAATTTTTGAAATTCATACCTTTACTCAATTGCGAATAAAAGCGAAACGCGTGCATCGATTTTCATGATCTTTGTCTCATTTTGCTCATAGGTTATGTGACTTTACGTAAAAGTAATAAGATTTGACATTTTTTTTCATTTTGGATTTTTTATGGATTTTTTAAAAAAAAAAAATTTAAATCTTTAGGCAAAAAATAAGTTTTTTCCTTTATATATTCATTTTTAACTTGGAAACTGTTGCTTGTATAGGAAAACAATATATGAACAGATTAAGGGAATTGTAATTTTAAATTTAATTCAATTAAATCGGGCTAGTGGTTCCCGAGTTATGCCGGACGAAACAAATTAACCAAAAAAAAAATTTTTTTAATTTAAAAAAAAAATAAAACAAAAACCAAACGAAAAAAAAAATTTATTGCGTTTTTCGAGCTCATGTCAAGGTTATCTACACAGAAAAAATTATCGCATCCCGAGTACATTTTGACTGTTGACTAGTGTAATTCGACCAATAAGTTAGGCAAGAAACAACATTTTTATTTAAAATGTTTTCAAGAGTATATTATTTCAGAAAACATGATATTTAGCGGTGTTTTCTGGAGCGTTTAGCTCACATACGGCTTGATCTAAGAACGAAATAATTTTCAAATCATCATTAAACAATCCAAACTTTATTTTCGTGGAGTGACTGGAAAGTGTTTTTCCCAAAAGAGAGTATAAAAATTAGAGGTAGCATCGGCAAAAATTAGAATTCTATTAAATTAAATTAAAAATATATATCCATAAAAATATTGGTGTTGATTTTATGAATCTTTATGCATGCAATTCAACAGCATAATATTTCAAAAATATATAAATTTCACCGATTTTCATCTTTTTCAAAATATTTTTGACATTTTTCCAATACTAATTTAGACATAAATAAGTAGATTTTTTAAAAATTAGTTGATCCTATGTCAAGATAACTAGTCAAATTACCTTTGGAAAAGCCAAGCAATTTAGAATAAAAATAAAATTTGTCTATAAGAACATTTTTGTATCCTTTTCCTGTTCTAAATTCCTAAATTAATTTCTAAAACAATAGTCGCATTTAAAGACAACAAAATTCGTGTTTTGTTGTCTAGAGTTGCCATCGATGACGGATGAACATGTTTGTTCTGTGAATGCATAAATCACTTAAGTCCCTCTTCTGGTGTTCTGTGCAGCCAAACAAATTGCTAGGTTTTTTTCTCTTGACAGAAACAGTGGCAACGTAGGTACAGGCGTGTGTGTGCGCACGCTAACAATCTACTATCCTCCCCATGCTCCATGTGGATGTAACCAATCCACTGGCTTTAGGGCCTGTAACCTAAGATACAAAGCCTCCAATTTACTTGATGGCTGTGTATCACAAATAAATATTTGTCTTATGAAATGTTGTTCATTCCCGCCTTGCATACCTATGCAAGGATGTGTGCTGTAAATATATATATCCTTCCTATCCTATTTACCACCACCACCTCTAATCGTATATGAAACGAACGTGTAACAGATGCTCATCTCGTGAATTAGTTTCGCTTGTTTTTTCACTTTTCGCATATCACAAATGTATCCTCAAGGCGTTTGTTGTTTGCCAACATACTCATACATTCAAACACTTAGACGAACATGTGTGCGTGTACATTTGAATGTGGCCAAGGGAACGTGTTTGACTGATGCGTTGTGTGTGTAGGTTCTACGTACCTATCCATGAACTGTTTGTGGTTTTAAGACAAGACAAGACAAACTGTGTTTGTGTTACCTTTATGTCCCTTGTAAATTTTTCATTATACTTTTCTCTCAGTTTTAGGCACGTGTATGACGCAAGAGCTGGTTTATTAGGTTCTTTGTGTCATTTGCAACACATTGTATTATCTATTCAGATCCGAATATCCGAGTTACACGTAAATGACATTAAGAAATTTGTGTGTGGTCACCTTTGTTTTTTTTATTTTCACCTTCTTTTCTATCTCTTCGAAAGTAGTTTAACTATGCCAAGGATAAAGAAAGGAAACTAAGGAGCAAATGATGTGATGAACATTGATTTGCAATCAGTTGAGTTGAGTGATGGGAAAAAGTTTGAAAAAATAAAGCCAATTCAAAGGATATACATTGAAATTCAAATAAAAAAGAGAAATTTCAATTTATAGTATTTAAAGAGATATCGTTTCATTTGCTTAAACATAAACATTTATCAAGGATTAAAGGGAATGAAAAATCACCAAATAAATCCGTAATAAATAAAAAATTAAAGCTGATATTTTTTCCTTTGAATTTTTTAATATGTTATAAACTTTAAACCGATATTTTTGTTTTTTTTTTTATACCCTACACCACTTCGTGGGCTAAGGTATTATAAGTTAGTTTCGCCCCAAATGTTTGTAACACCAAGAAATAATCGAGCTAGACCCACCTTTAAGTATACCGATCGGCTTAGAATCACCAGCTGAGTCGATTTAACGATGCCTGTCTGTCTGTCCGTCTGCTGTCCAAGCTTGTTCGCACTCTACAGGTCGCAATTGTTGTCCGATTGTCATGAAACTTGGCAGAAGGTTTTTTTCTGGCCAATGACCGGTATTGAATTTGAATTTCGGTATTGAATTTGGAGGAAATTGGTTCAGATTGAGATATAGCCCCCATACAAATGTCGCTCCCGATTTGACTTTTTCCGCCCTATAAAGCACATATAGTACCCGATTTTCTTTAAATTTGGCACAACATCTTATAATCCAACTAGAAACACCTATGCAAAAATTGGGTAAGATCGGTTCAGATTTAGATATAGCCCCCATACAAATGTCGCTCCCGATTTGACATTTTCCGCTCTAGAAACGACATATTGTACCCGATTTTCTTTAAATTTTGCAGAACATCTTATAATCCAACTAGAAATACGTATGCAAAAATTGGGTAAGATCGGTTCAGATTTAGATATAGCCCCCAAACAAATGTCGCTCCCGATTTGACATTTTCCGCTCTAGAAACGACATATTGTACCCGATTTTCTTTAAATTTGGCAGAACATCTTATAATCCAACTAGAAACACGTATGCAAAAATTGGATAAGATCGGTTCATATTTAGATATAGCCCCCATACAAATGTCGCTCCCGATTTCACTTTTTCCGCTCTAAAATCCACACATTGTACCCGTTTTTCTTTAAAATTTTGCACAACATCTTATAATCGAACTAGAAACATCTATGGTGAAAGTGGGTAAGATAGGTTCAGATTTAGATATAGCCCTCATACAAATGTTGCTCCCGAATGTTTTACCGATTTTGGCCAAATTTTACATATTATATTTCACTGATAAACAGACATGGTGAAAGTGGGTCACATCGTTCCAGGTTTCAATATACCCCCATACAAATGTCCTTTCCGATTTAAAATTTTTTGTCAAACACATACATTTACAGGATGCAAAAATCCTTCCCGATTTCACTTTTTTACCGAATTGAATTGCAATGGGAATTGTTTGGGTGATGTCCATATGTCCATACTTTGAAATGACTTTGGTATACTACTGTATAATTTGTATTTGTCTGTCGGACAATTAGATCAATTGCCATATTATTTACCATACTCGTTAAATTTGACTGAAGATGAATTTATAGCATATAAATTATATGAATATAATTTATATAATTTGTATGAACTACATAAAATTGCTCCCATGAAATACCTGGGTTTAGTAATCAAAGCGAGGTACATACGCAGGGAGTGGTGTAGGGTATTATATAGTCGGTCCCGCCCGACTTTAGACTTTCCTTACTTGTTTTTTAATAACACTTAAAAAATGTGTAGAATGAATTTCTCCAAATCGAATAGAATTGCTTGAAAGCACAGTTTTGCATGTATTTTTTAAGAAAATAAACATTCATATTCTAAACCGTCGATTGAATTTGATAAAGAAGTAGATTCATCCCGATTTTTATATTCAAATTGAAAATGTTCATGATTGCCATGCCATCAAAGATTTGTTGGTTTTTTTTTGGCACTGGTGAAGGGCATTGGTGTAGGAGGGATATTCTTCTGGGGGTGGCTATAGCCCCCCCAACAATTTGTTTGTTAAAAAGTCAAAAAAAAAAAATATATATATATTTATAGCCGCAAGAATAATAAGGCTGTTTTTCTTTAAGACTGGATACTTAACCTGTGTTAACAAAAATATATACAAAATGTTAAAATTTCACTGAAAATAAAATATTTTTTAAAATTTCCGCCAACAGCAATATCAATTTTATGTTTCGGACTTAGCCTGGATAATTATACAGTGCAAATAAAATTTATGGTTATCGAGGCTAAGTCCAAAAAAGTCAACACAAATATTTTTTTTTTTTGGAAATTTGTTTGGATACAAACATTTATATTGTAAAGGGTGATTTTTTAAAAGCTATAGGAAAGTTTTTCAAAAAAAAATCAGAAAAATGCATGAAATCTTTATTTGAATCGATAGTACGGTCCATATAATTTAATGTTCGAAGATTATTTCATGCAAATGTTGACCTTGACTGCGCCTCAAATGGTCCATCCGCTTAGTCCTATTTTGGCATACTCTTTCCAACATTTCGGCCGGTATCTCACGAATAAATGCTTCAATGTTGTCTTCGAATGCGTCAATTGATGCGGGCTTGTCTGTATAGACATGAGCTTTAACAAAGCCCCTCAAAAAATAGTCTAAAGGCGTTAAATCGCACGATTTAGGCGACCAATTGACCGGTGCCGAACGTGAAATAAAATGTTGACCGAACTCGCCTCTCAATAAGTCCATAGTTGCGCGTGCTGTGTAGCATGTGGCACCGTCTTGTTGAAACAACATGTCATGCAAGCCAAGCTCTTGCATTTTGGGCAAAAAAAAAAGTTGGATATCATCTCACGGTAGCGCTCACCATTCACAGTTACGTTACGATTCGCATCATCTTTGAAGAAGTACGGTCCAATGATGCCACCAGCCCATAAACCGCACCAAACTGTGACTTTTTCTGGATGCATTGGTAGCTCTTGCAATGCTTCTGGCTGATATTCACTCCAAAATGGACAATTCTGCCTATTTACGTACCCATTGAGCCAAAAATGAGCTTCGTCGCTGAACACAATTTTTCGGTAAAAAAGTAGATCTTCGGCCAACTTTCCAAGAGCCCATTCACCAAAAATTTTACGTTGCGGTTGGTCGTTCGGCTTCAATTCTTGCACCAGTTGTATTCTGGAAGGCATCATCACACCTAAATCCTTCCGCAAAATTTTCCACGTTGTTGAGTAACAGAGGCCCAATTGCTGCGAACGGCGACGAATCGATAATTGATGGTCATCATTAACACTGGCCGATACAGTTGCGATATGTTCTTCAGTTCGCACTCTACGTAAGCGTGTTGGTGGTTTAATGTCCAACAATTTAAATTTGGCGCGAAATTTAGTCACAATAGCCCGAATAGCCGTTTCAGTGGGTCGACTAAACTGACCATTAAATGGAAGCGCGCGATGAACTTTCTTAACAGAGCACGCATTTTGATAATAAAATTCAATAATTTGCAAGCGTTGTTCGTTTGTAAGACGATTCGTGGATAAATTATAGACCAAACTGAAGATGTTTGACAGTGAAACAAAACACGAAACGTGCGTCAGCTGTTTAAACCAGTGTTGCCAAAAAGATAATAGCTAAAAAATCACCCTTTATATACAAAATGTGAAAATTTCTCTCAAAATAAAAAAATATATTTTTTAAAATTTCCGCCAACAGCAATATCAATTTTATGTTTCGGACTTGGCCTGAATAATTATCCAGTGCAAATCAAATTTATGGCTATCGAGGCTAAGTCCAAAAAAGTCAACACAAAATATTTTTTTTTTAAATTTTTTATTTTGAGCAAAAAAAATTATTAACGTTTTTGTTATCGCTGCTTGTTATCCCGGCTTAAAAAAACTGCCCTAATTTAACACTGTGCCCCTGTTCTGGTCAGTGCACTGTTGTCATGTTTACACATGAATATATTTTGTATTTATTTATTCACACACAGCTAGATGTTTAATTTTTAATAAATAAACAACAATGCAAAAATAACTTTTCAGCGGCTGTAGCCCTTATTTTCGAAAATATAAAAAGTGATGAAACAACTTTTATTAAAGCCAAAAATTTTCACGTTCAATTTGAAAACTCGTATTTTTTCTTTTTGTGTTGACAATGATTTTTACTTTTTCCAACACTGAAAAGTAAGTACTTAAAAAATAAGATTTTTGTCTGACGCAGACAAATAGTACAAATTGTATTAAAATAATTTAAAATTCTGGGGGGGGGGGCTAAAATTTTTCTGGGCGTGGCTTAGCCCCCAGGACCACCCGTCCTACGCCAATGGTGAAGGGTATCTACGATTCGGTTCGGCTGCACATAACGCCCTTTTCACTTAACTTTTGTTCATATTTTAAGCAAAAAAATGAATGAAAATGAAATGGCAATGGCGAATGGAGTAAACAGACAGAAGGCACATTTGTTTAGGGAAAAAGTTTTTGCTACACTTTGTTCATAACGCATAAAAAGGATAAGACAATTTTCCTAGTCTCGAAAATAGCTACAGTGGTACATGGGGATATAGTAAATAATATTGCGTTTGTTCAATTTTCAAATCTAATGGTAAATATCGAAATAATACAGACTGTATTTTGTTGATCAGGATATAGCGGAGCACCACAGTTATTTAATATTTTCAACACATCGTAGAATATCGTTACCTTAGTTCTAAAAGGGCGTAACTGACGTTTTTTTAACAAATCGTGTGTTCATACAGTGGTGGCCAAAACATAAGCAACTAAGGGTGACTTAATTTAATTGGCTCTGTAAGTTTGTAAATTTAAATGACAAATAAAATAAATATTAATCCAGCATTAAGATTTCAAATAATTAATAAAATTCACATATTCTGTTAACATTGTTTTATTATCGACATTTTTGTTGATAATTATAAAAATCGGTGTGGACAAAACATATGCAACTCGACAATTTTGTTTTAAATAAGGGAATTTTTGATATTTATTTTGATTTGCTGTTGTTCGTATTAGTAAATAATAAGCCTGTGTAAAGAAATTTAAAAAAGTTAAAATAGAGTTTGTATTGAAATGGCATCCGATAAATTAGGATCTTAGCTCAGACAACGAATTAGCACTGCTTATTTTTGTGGAATTATTGCTCAGATGCTCATCTCGTGAATTAGTTTCGCTTGTTTTTTTTTCACTTTCACTCGCATATCACAAATGTATCCTCAAGGCGTTTGTTGTTTGCCAACATACTCATATATTGAAATGGCATCCGAGAAATTAGGATCTTAGCTCAGACAACGAATTATCACTGCTTATTTTGGTGGAATTATTGCAATTTTTTTAAAAGAAATCAAAAATTGCTGTTGTGCACCGCAGTGATTGACCGCCCAAGATAAGTGGTCGGACGGACAATTTTATGAGCAGACTTGTGAAAATAGACTCATTTGTCTTAAAGTAAGTCACCCTTAGTTGCATATGTTTTGGCCACCACTGTATATATTCCGATGTTTTCCACTATTTGTTATTGGAATATGTAAAAACGCGATTTCGAAAAATGTCAGTTACGCTCTTTTATAATTATAGTGACGATATACATTCTGAATTGTCATGTTAGTCTAAGACAATCCATCCATGTCCCTCTGCCTTTTTAAATCTCTACAGACGCCTCCTTGTGAAAGAAATTTCTATCTACCGCAAAAATCGATATAAATATTTTGTGTTGACTTTATTGGACTCAACCTCGATAACCATTATTTTGACTTACACTGGATAATTATCTAGGCAAAGTCAAACATTTTTAACACAAAATTATTTTTTCAAAATTTGTTTTCACACACACATTGATATTGCTTTTGGCGACAATTTTAAAAAATAATTTTTTATTTTCAGTGAAAATTTAACATTTTATTTAGATTTTTGTTATCGCAGCTTAGTTATCCAGTCTTAAAGAAAAACAGCCTTATTGATATCTATGGGTTGTCAAGTCCAGTGACTCAATAGTCCCTCCTTACCTTTCATTGTCGAAGCTATGGCATTGAATTACACTTTCATCCTTTGTGGTTACCGATCAGGCAGTGTCTTAATAGCTCTGTCACTGCTTTTGATATGTGGCTTTTTTAACAAATTCAAAACACATAAAACGGAGAAACTAAATCCCAAAATTTAGTTCACTGGTACGACACAAAAAATACACATGTTCGGCCAATGTAGTCTGATAGAGTGTGATTAAAACGTATGGCTTTTTGCAAGTTTTTATCTGAAATTACTTAATGGGAGGGTTTTCAAGTTGGGGTACGAAAAATCCCCTCATATAAAAATTGGCGACAATAGATTGATTTCTTTTGTGGTTTTTCAAAGCGGCTGCTAAAAATTCATATTTCTTGGAAACACGTTGTAAAAGGTGGCATGAAAAATAAGTAGAAGGAATCAATACCTTTCGAATAATAACAAAATGATGAATATCGGATGAAAAATGACGTCACTGACTCCATGTTTCAGGAAATGGATTTTCAGTGCCAGAACTTTCAATTTCTTTTTACAAAAATGAGTGTCAATTTCCTTCCGATGTTCATCATTCGAAAGCTATTTAGTTTTTATAAAATACTACCACCAAATACGAAAAAGTTTTCTATTGCCAATATGAAAAAAAACACAAAAAATTACTATAAACGTCCAATAATTCGAGTTACTATAAGACAAGAATCAAAATTTATATTTAAAGTGTTTCAAGGACCTATTATTACGGAAAAAAGTTTTTTGCAGCATTAAAAAATTACGCGGGAAAAACATAATTTTTAGAGGTGTTTTCAGGAGCATTTATCTCACAGACTGCTTGATCTAGGAACGAAATATTTAGCAAATCATCATTAAACAATCCAAACTTTATTTTCGTGGGGTGATTGGAAATTGTTTTTCCATTTGTATTGACCGCGAACCAGCCTAATTGAAATACCCTAGATGAGATATATTTTTTTGCGATTTTTTATAATAAGACCGATTTTTATATGAAAAATTTATCAATTTGTTACAATTTTTCATTTGGGTTTTTTACATTTATTTTTGGGCATAATATCATTTTGGGTTATCTTTCATTTGTTAATCCATTTTTAAATTTTTTCACTTTGGACGATTTTTCATGTCACCGTTGAAGCTTTCCCGCTTTTAAACACTCTTATTGTAAATCGTCATAGGAAACCATGTTATCCATACATTTTAGATAGAGGTTGTGCACAGCATATAAATGAAAGGCAAGGGATATTTTTGTGTGACGTTTTACCCCGCTATCTCTTCAATGAACGGAGCTTTTTAGTTCCGAATTATCACTTTATTAGAAATCTAATATCATACAAATCTAATGAAAACTCTTGGTTTGTCAAACATTTAAAATTTGTTCATATGCGAGGTAAATAATTTCGAGGTCCTGTAACTCAAAACCCATTAAGACTAGCGAGCCATAAGTCTACAAGTAAACTCGAAAATATCGTGCCATGGAATTTCAGAAACAAACAGAATTATTTCTACAATACATCAATTTCCGTCCACTGTGCGAGTGGAAAAACTTTTTGCGTTGGAAACATATTTTTATAATATTCTTCCTTAATGGCCGAGTGTATTGTCTGGCAGTCTCTGCAGGAGTAAAGAAGTCAGAATTCGTAAGCTAGCCCAGTTTTAATTGAGAATGCGTAAAGTTCATATTTTCCATTTAATATTCTTAAGTTCGAATAAGAGCGAAATCCACCCAAGGGCCTCATGAGTTTCAGCATTGGCATCACAAACCATATTTTTTTAAACAGATTAAAAATTCACACTTTGAGGTTTCCATCGGAGCCAATAAAGATTAAAACAGAAAACGACCTATCCACGTTTACATATATTTTCCTTCATTTAATGAGTAAAAATGAGTAATTTGGCCACAAATAAATAATTTTACCAAATAATAAATGTCTGATCACGGTGGCTTATACATATCTTCAATTAAAGGTAGTTATGATGACTACAAATGTTGCCCATTTCAGTTTCACAGTCCCCAAAACTAAAAAAATAAAAAATCTGATCAAATATTTTGTAAAAGTCATTTTGAAAAATAACTTCTTCACTATATATGTGTTTTAACGAATTGTCTTCAAATTTGTTACAAAACCTAGAAACAGATTTATATATAGCTCACATGCAAATTTCACTCTCGATTTGACTTTTTCCACTCTAGAAACTATATATTTTAACCGATGTTCTGTAAATTTGGCAAAACACATCAAATTCAATCTAGTAACAACTATGGTAAAAGTGAAACACATTGTCTCTCGGGAACGATTTCCCAATTCAGTTATAATGAGGTAAAAAGTGAAGTGTCGGCCCGCCCGACTTCAGCCTTTCCTTACTTGTTTGTATATAATTTTGGGCCACACTATTGTAGGTATCATTTAAATTTCTCGGAATATGGGTATGGGATGGTTTTCTCGGAATATTTGTATCGGAGGCTACTTTAAGTACACAAAAGATTTACTTCGAAAAACTAATCTCGTTCCAGAAATATAATATTTATTGTTTTGCACATGTGCAAAATGTCAAACATAGGATAGGGGACATGCTTCCATGAGCAGGTCATAAATAGAAATCAATGTCAACAAATTTTACGACAGCTCAGTCCTGCTGTAACATAAATATTTATTTTAAATAAAATAAAGTCATAAATGTGATACAGTGGTTGCTAGGACTCTATAGCTGTGGATAAATTTGGGAATGTTAAATATGGGTTTTCATGGGTATGAGTGTCTCATACATGTTTGCATTATTATATTGACAATGGAAGCCATATTTGGGTTATTCAACTAAATAAATACAAACTACACTTAGGGACCGGTTTAGTTTAAGAAAGTCAATAATGTGCTTTATAGAAGAGTTCTCAAACTCATATATTTATTATGCTAAACAATTGAAAATTATGGTGATATTATTCACTGATATGATTTAAGTTATTTCATCCTTTTTAAGTCATTCCAATTCAAAGTATTCAAAATTCATTTTTAAGTTTTAAAAATTGAATAATTTTCGATTGTTTAGTTTAATAAATACGCTTTTCTTCAAATATTGACAATCAATAACAAAATATGAAAAACTTAGAATCCCATAATATTTACTTCGAAATAAAGTCCTAGCTACCACTGTGTCATGCCATGCCGTCTGTCCTTGTGTTTATGCCTTTCCTCTGTGTTAAGAAGCCAAAGGATTATAAGATTTCCATTTGTTCTCCTCCTTGTGAGTGCGAGTGTATCTGTATGAATATCATTTATGTAGATAATATATGTATATGAGAGTATGTATATTAATGCCATTTACCATTTACATATTTACTCGACAATCTGTACATGTGTACGGTTTAAAGACAATAGTCTTTGCTGTTGTTGTTGATGTTGATATTAAACAATCTGTGCTCATCGTCTCCTTCCTACTCCTTCTTGTAATGTTGTCCTTTTCGTACCACCACCCGCCCCCCTTTTGTTTGGGATACAATAAAATTGATGTGCTTTTGACGACGTTACGTTCACATTTGTTTTGTGGTTTTATTTTTTTCTTGCAGAATACTCACAGTTTGAATCGCAGCGAGGACCCGGAAGCTGGCGCTGCTGCCGCCAATGGCATGCTGAAGTTTGGCTGGATCAAAGGTGTGCTCGTGCGATGCCTGCTCAACATTTGGGGCGTCATGTTGTTCTTGCGTCTCAGTTGGGTGGTGGGTCAAGCGGGCATCATGGAGGGCTTCATTTTGATTTTAACCACAACAGTTGTCACCAGCATAACGGCGCTGTCGATGTCGGCGATTAGCACTAATGGTGTCATCAAAGGCGGTAAGTTTCATATTTAGAGTCTTGTAGATACCTACGTAGATACATACATGTATGTATGGGTCGTTATGAAAGACTCGTCGTGATGTCACTCAAAATATATTAGATTTTTACCAGTGGACACATCTGCAAAATTCCAGAAATAAAAATATTGGAGAAAAAATTAAAGAGAAAATCTTGTAACTAGAAATTAAATTGGTTATATCTCCAGACTTCTTAAGTCCCGCTGTCATTTGTTCACGTTTCGTCGTATCTGTAAAAAAAGGAAATTAAATAGCAGAATAAGTGAAAGAAGAGATTCGAATCCTTGCAACACTGTGGTTATTTATTATACGAAAAATTTCCCATAAACCTTGAGCAGTCAAAAAACTGTAACCGTAGCAAAGGTTCTAAATACACCGAATAAATCTTAATTACTCACAGAATAGAATGTATAAAACAAATATTATTAAAATCAAAAGGGGTAAAGTTTTAAAGATATACAAAACGCTTTGGTAATACGCGATTGGGAATTTTCGTGAGATACTCTCACTTCATATGTCGCGAATTCTACAAATTGTGTTTCCGGATTTTAAACGGAGCAGGAAGGCACAAGCAATGGTGTCATCCTAAACTTGCAATGGCACCCCCAACAAAATTCTTGGCCTTGTTAAAGTACTTTAGCAAGCTAATGAATACCAGAGCTGGCTTCAGACTGTGTTCTTTCACCGCTACTCTTTAACATCGTTCTGGTCAGCGCAATGCAGCGAGTTTCTGTTCCTCAACAGGAAACTGAAAGACCTTTACAAGACGATGTGCAAACGAAACTAAAGTCAGTTGAGGAAGAAGCATCCACAGTAGGTCTTAGAATAAAGAATTCAATTTGGCGTTCCTCTTACATGTCTATATTAAGACCAAAATAATCAGTTTCATTTAAAGTCAAATATTATTTATATTATTAATAAGATGTAAACACTGCTTAAGTATTTGTCTTCGAAGAATTCTAAAAATATTTTAGTCACTAACGATTTCAATAGGAAGACTAAGGCGAAGAAGAAAACAGACTCCAATAAAAACAGAAATTCTGAGAAGAAAGTAGTGGTGCCATAGAGTGGAATCCCCATGGGAGTCGTTGGTTAGGCAGGCATTTTATACTTGGCGAAGGTAAATAGAAAATTAAGAGCTGGAATGAAATCAAATCATTAGCTTCAGATAGACTGAAGTGGAAAACATCAAATGATCGAAAAGGGAAAATATAATCTAAAAGTGGAAATCGAGGACAAATGGGATAAACAAACTGCTGCGTACAGAACCCCGAAACTGAGAGATTAAGTCTAATAGTTGAAAAGCAATCGAAAATGTATTAAAATTGCATGCCTCAGATAGAGGCAGTTAAAAGGGTTCTCGCAAATCTCGACGTAAATAAATTGCTGGTCATTTTAGTACTTGTCATCCACTTCGAAACATTTTCAACCTTGTATACCATGCAGGGGTATTCTCAACGCGTTGGAAGATTGCAAACGTTTTTAGGGATGGGCTAAGGTTGTGAAGAGCATGGGTTATCGCCGTTTTTGAGGTATGTATTTAGAGACCAATGTCAATGACCGATAGTATAGCTTTTGTAGGAATCGATCTATTGGGGATCTGATGACTGCAAACGGTCAGAACAATAGAGTCGGTCCATCCATCACTTTGATAAGATTAAAAAAAAGTTGCTCAAGATAACTCCAAGACCTTTGATAGAGCTTGGCACGGATCACTCATATCAAAGCTCACCGTTTTTGGCGCTGACAGTAACTTCTCCTATGTATATAGAGATTGTTCAGTTATCGTACTGTATGTGTTGTTGTAAATGGGTTCTATGGGCTCTGTTCTTTCTACCTTTTCTTTTGTTCTATTTATACCCTCCACCTTAGGATGAAGTGTACATTTATGTGGTCCTTCTGTCTGTCCATTTGTCTGTTGAAGGCATGCTAGCTTCCATTTTCCACATGTCTAATGGATGTAGATCGGTGGGTATTAAAAATGAGCGAATCGGTCCCAAATATTAACTGAAAAATCTCCCTAATATTTAAAGTATTTAAACAACATTTTTAAAATTTCCGCCTTATATTCAAATTTGATATATATTCCCTTTATGTGAAGAACGCAAATTAAAAAGTTAGTTTTGCTTAGACTTGTGAAAAAGTGGATATTTCAAAATTCGTACTTTTAAGGCGTAAAAAAGGAAAATAGGAAAAAATATAATAATCGTGAAATTTGATGTGTACGCTAGAGCGTACCAGGTTACAAGTAAAAAAAAAGTTCGCCGTACACCTTCGAATATGAAGTATTATTGAAAGGTAGTTTCAAAATTTTTTTTTTTTTATTTTTTTATGCCGAACGTAGGGGTCGCGCTTTTACATTTTTCTATATAACTTCTGCATTTATAAACGGATTTTAAAGTGTGATACATCGATGTTTTTGTCTCGACGAGGCCGATTTTTTTGAAAATCGATATACTTCCTTAGGAAGAGTTTCATGATTTTATGCGAGCTTTAATTTTCTGATATTAGAGTGGTACATTAGGGTAGTAGCAACTGAGATATGATGGGTAAGTACCAGAAGGGGGTGCTTGAGCTCAATGACTTCAAAGACAAAAAAATCGGCCTCGTCGAGACAAAACATCGATGTATCACACTTTAAAATCCGTTTATAAATGCAGAAGTTATATAGAAAAATGTAAAAGCGCGACCCCTACCTTCGGCATAAAAAAATAAAAAAAAATTTTTGAAACTACCTTTCAATAATACTTCATATTCGAAGGTGTACGGCGAACTTTTTTTTGAGGTACGCCCTAGTGTACACTCCTCTGACTGTGTAGACTTGTAAAACAAAAGAATTTTTAGAGATTTAGAATTTTTGATTTTGGTGACATCGAAACTAATGTAGATAGTATAATAAAAATGGTTGAGGGTATATAAGATTCGGCCCGGCCGAACGTTTTTTAATTGTTCTAATTTTTATTGACGACCTTTTGGATTACACTTTAAATTCAATATAATGACTCATGGATGACAGTAACCAAGTCTTCCCGAAATCGAGGACAAAAGACGAATGATGGATGAGTCTGGGTTCATTGGTCATTTCCGAAAAACTACATGAGCCACAAAATGGTGGAGGTGGGGTGGGTGCAAGTGTTCCTCGGGGTCTATGATGGAAAAAAACCGGAGGAGTTAAATGTAAGACCGACCCCCATTAATTTTCGCTCTTACTTACTGGTGGCCGCTAGTGTAGTCAAATGTACGACCGACCCCATATTTTTTCAACCCCAGCTTTTTCTCAGAACTCTCTACCTTCAGCCCCATACATATTTTTTATGTTTTATAAGTTTTTATGAAAGAAACGCCCACAACTGCCCGCAGTTGCCCCTAGAGGGAGACGTGTAAGACTGACCCCATTAATATTTCCTCCACAACATTTTCCCCAAACATATCTACCTCCTATCACCTTATCCTATCCTTAAGAGAGCTCCCATACAAAAACTCAATTTTTATAAAATTTGCTCCCTCCACTCAAACTGCCCCAAGGAGGCAGGAATCGACTTTAGACAAATATCTTTCCCACCAATTACGAGATTCTGAAATTCAAAACAGATGCCAACAAACACTACTTCCTCTTTCCTCCATCCCTATCTTCCTATCTTCATAAGGGACATCCCCTGAGTGTTGGTTCAGTGAAAAAATAATATTTTAAAAATGATAGCCAAGTAAATGTTGCGAAAAAAGAAACACATGGGAACGTCTCATATGCAATTGTATCAACATTGTCTCAGCCTTGTCAACAGCCAAGCTGTAACACCATCGTAAAATGAGTTAAAGACGCAACAAAGGGAGCCTATATCCCTCTAGTTATTGTCATAACCAACATTTGCAGTTGAAATGACAACGACAAGGACGAACATTTCTTGGAATTTATCACCAGGACATTTTGTTAATATGGTAATTATGCAGGATGTGCTGCTGGTTTGCCCCACACACACATACACATTGCCTTTATGTGAATATTAAATGTTGTGTGGAAAGGCTCTTGGGAATTGGCCCAAGATGCCGGCATTAGGAAGCCCATCATAAATACATAAATGTGATGCGATGTGTGTGGGTGTTTAACCCAAATATAATGAATAACTTAATTATTAAAAGTAAATGCGTAATTATGCATTATGGACTTGGAATTAAACTAAATTGGATGTTAAAACCCAAGATTGTTTGTGATAAATTCAAATCATTTCTCTTCCACAGGTGGCACGTATTATATGATATCACGCTCGTTGGGGCCGGAATTCGGAGGCTCCATCGGTTTGATATTCTCCTTGGCCAATGCCGTGGCCTGCGCCATGTATGTGGTGGGCTTCTGCGAATCAATGCTGGACTTGCTGCGTTCCCTGGACGCCAGCATCATAGATGGCGGCATTCAGGATGTGCGCATCATTGGCAGTGTAACGATATTGATACTCTTGATAATTGTGGTCGTGGGCATGGAATGGGAGGCCAAAGTAAGTTACAATGTCGTTATCCGATATTCGATATTCTCATTTTAATGATGTTTTTTCTTGCAATTTTAGGCTCAAATTGGTCTACTGGTCATATTGCTGATAGCCATTGCGGACTTTATGATTGGCAGCTTTATTGGCCCCAAAAGTGACGAGGAACGTGCCAAAGGTTTCCTGGGCTACAACAGTGAGTGCACGCTGGTCACATTTTAAATTTACATAAACCTAATTTGTCTCTCTTTTCAGTGACTCTGTTTAAGGAGAACTTTTTCGCCGACTATCGCACCGAGAAGGGTGTTGCTCATGACTTCTTCTCCGTGTTTGCCATTTTCTTCCCGGCCGCTACTGGTATTTTGGCGGGAGCCAACATTTCCGGTGATTTAAAGGTTAATTTGCCAGCATCCTTAACTTAACTTAAATAACATTCATTAAATTCTAATCTCCTCGCACTCTCCACATAGGATCCCCAAAAATCCATACCCAAAGGCACTCTATTGGCCATATTAATAACAACCGTTACTTATTTGATCATGGTCGTGATGGCCGGCGGCTCTGTTGCTCGTGATGCCACTGGAAATGTTACCGATTTGGTTAATGGATCATTGGCCTTTTTGAACTGCACAGGTTAGTAGTAAAGCCAACCACAATGGTTGGGGTATCATACATTGTTTTCCTTTTTTTTGTTGGCAAAGTTTCCGAAAGTTGTTGTATATATAAAAAAGCATTAATATTTTTTTGTTTTAAATTGAATTGTGCTGCGCCATTTATTTGCGAAGCTAAACCCAGCGAGAAGTGGTTAAAACTTTATTCTGCAAATCATGAAAAGAAATTCTTCGTAGTGCGGTTATGTTACGGTTTGGTTATGTATTGTATTTACATACTTTCATACAACTTTATTGGCTTTAAGGGCTAAACTTTTGTTTAAATGTGGCTACACATATTCACCCATGATAATTATATAAAGTAAAAGAATGTGCGTGCGTTCGTTATTGGCGCCCAACGTGGAGGGCTCAGGGCAAAACTTTTGTTTAAGTGTGGGTACTCATACCCAAAAGCCTTGTTGTTAATACAGAATTTACGTCATAAGTATTACTTCGTTATTGGCACCCAACTTGGGTTATCTTTTGCTTAAGTGTGGCTACTAATACTCAAGAAAAATCTTAATGCTGGCATGCTCTTTTCATAGTCATTGGCGTCCAACCTGGTCATACACACATTTTTATAATTGAACGTAAAAAGTTACTATGCTTGTTAGTTATCACAAAGGCGAATATCTGCAAGTCTTGGAAACGAACATAATAAAATCATCCTTGTCGTGGTTTTAAGCAGCATATGACGAATATTCAGTAGGCTGGATCGCGGGCCATACAAATGGAAAAACAATTTCCAGTCACCCCACTAAAATAAAGTTTGGATTGTTTAATGATGATCAGCAAAATATTTCGTCACTGGGTCAAGCCATCTGCGAGCTCCTGAAAACACCTCCAAAAATCATGTTTTTCCCGTGTATTTTTTTTACGTTGCATTTTTGTTCAATATTTTTCTTTGATTCGATTCTTGTCTGAGAGTAACTTATTGGTCGAATTATTGGACGTTTATAGCAATTTTTTAATTTTTTCATAGTGACAACTAGAGAGGCGCGTGAGTCAATATTAGCTCACGTTCACGCACGCTCACGAAGGAAAAAAATTGAATCACGCACGTTCAGGCACGAAGATTTTTTTCGTTCCTCACGTTCACGCACGCTCACGTGAGTAAAATAAATTTTGCTCACGATCACGCGTGAATCACGCAAACAATTTCCACAAAGAAATAATATATGCTTTATCCCCCTTATTTCCTATTCTAAATCGAAGTGAGGAACGCCTCGCAAATCCGAAAATAATATTATTTAAATCACTGAGGTTTGTCTAAAATTCATATTTTTAAAGTAGCATTAAAACTTGCAGAGTTAAAAAATAGGACACTGACATAAAATCCAAGTAGAAAACAGAGCATATACCCCGATATCACTTATGTGATTTTTTAAGTGAACTAACACTAAGTGGGTCTCCCATATAAATGCAGCGCATAGTGTTGGCACAAGCAATACTTGCTTAAATAATAGAAAAAATAGAAACTATTCGTTGATTGAAGCACTTTGTTTTAGAAATAAATATATGTATATATATATATATATATATATGCATTTTATTTTGAATGGAAAATTTCGGATTTTTAAACGAAATAAGATGAAAATAAATAAATATGTATCGCTCACGAAAAAATCACGTGAATCACGCAGAAATTAGACTCACGCACGAACATTTTTTTTGTTGCTCACGTTCACGCACGCTCACGTGAGTAAAATAAATTTTGCTCCATCTAGTGACAACTGACAAATTTTCGTATTTGGTGTCAGTATTTTATAAAAATGAATAGCTGCAGCCAATACATGTCGAATGATGCCTATATAATGAACATCTGAAGGAAATTGATCACAGCGCTCATTTTTGTAAAAAGTGTTTGAGCATTTTGGCTCTGAAAAGCCATTTCCTGTATTAAATTATTTCACAAAAATGGAGACAGTGACGTCATTTATAGTCCGATATTTATCATTTAGACAGGGTGGAAATCATGATAGTGGTAGTCAGCAGCCAAGTAATAAATGTCACCATGCCATTGGTAAATAAATTTGCATTCTATTAAATATAGATGCAAAATGGTCTTGAGCCAGGACAATATCCCAGCTCAAATCAAATATTGATTACAGACCAAAAAAAAAAATACAAACGAAAAAACTAAAACAAATTTCCTTTTCTTTTTTTGTCAAAAAGATGTCATTATCCTCTTTCTTAAAAAACCCTTATGACCCTATCCGTGTTTCAGAATATCTTATTTAGACTCAAATATAGAGTTAAATTTTCTAGCTGATGAATTAATTTTTGAGTTGTTACCCTTTTGCGGAACAAGTGTGATATGTTGTCCATAAGATATTTTATTTTTAAAATAGACATGTCTAATTGTTATCCCCCACAACAACCAGCACTTGTTCGGTAATCTAGTGGGAGAATGTCACGGATTCTATAATTCACCCTTTTAGGACCAACAATCTCAAAAAATTGTTAGGTTATTTAAAGTTAAAAAATTCCAAAAATTGTGTATTAGCGACCTCTTGAAAATACAAATAGGACCACAAATGTGGACGTTCTAACGGATTTGTATACCCTCATTCTACAGAGTGGAAGTGTATATATCATTTGGGATAGAAAAAAGTGTAACGCATTGAATAAGTGACATAATCCAGTGTACACGATAACTCTAGAAATGAGTTAAGGAATCAATTCAAACTTTGCACATGATAATATTTTTCCCAAACTTAGTTTAAGTTCGAAGATGGGTGAAATTCCCAAGCCCCTTTTGGTACCTCCCATACAAATGGCCTATGTTTCTAAGTCAAATTAAAACCTGAATCACCTATATGTTGGTGTTTGATATATTTTTTATAACCTCTTTAAGTACCTCCCACACAAATAAGTCCAAACTACGAAAAAATAAAGCTGTTGTATCGTCTACAAAGATGATCGGTATACTATGAAATTTGATACTTCGGAATGCTTTTACAGAAGTTGTATTCACATGGAATATGGGCGATATTGTCACACCCCTTCTGGTACTTCCAGAGCTGTTAAATTTCGATTACGATTAGTAATCAATTACATTACTTTTTAAAAAGAATCGTAATGATTATATAATCCAATATTCAACAATTTCAGATTACTAATTGATTACGATTACAAATAATCAAAAAATAATCAGGATTACTTGCGATTACCGTTACCTTTCGGTTTTAGCTGGCAAAAGAACGAGAACAGAAAAAATCAAAACTGACATATATTGAAAAGTCAAAAGTTTTGACAAACAGACTACTATGACTCTCATACCGATTTCGCGAGAATCAAAAGTAATCACAAAAAATCAAAAGTAATCTAAAATAGTCAAAAGTAATCTTTTAAATTAGTCGAACTCATTTTTGATTATTTTTCAGTAATCGCAAGTAATCCTGATTATTTTTTGATTACTTGTAATCGTAATCAATTAATAATCGTATAAAACTGAATGTAATCGTATTGTAATAATTACTTCTACTTTAAAAAAAGTAATCTAATTACTAATGATTACGATTACTAATCATTACCTAACAGCTCTGGGTACTTCCCACAAAAAATACGCTTTAGCCACGCCCCTTCTTGTACCTCCCACAATAGGTAAAATTAAATCCATCATAACTATACCGGCACATGAAATCCACTATGATTTGATATTTGATCATGTTTTTACAATTGTTTTGTAACCATATGCCACGAACCATCTAGTACCTTCCACGCAAATCATCCGCCTCTACGTAAAATTTAAGTTATTATGATTTCCGTAGATATGTTCTCTGAGACGTTTTCTTACTTGTTTAAAAAATGAATTAAAAATAGCACTAAAATCGTAAAAAACAGTCTAGCTCACGAATGGATAATGATAACGTCGAAATAATATTTGGGACAACGCATTAAACAGACCAAATATTAGATTTATTTTTTGAAGTCATGTTAAAGTTTCATTCATTCATAATTGTTGTAGAACTTAATCATGAAACTTATGGAGCGTCTTACTGTTACTAAAAATTTATTTTAAAAAATTTAATAGATAATTTTTTGTTTATTAAACATTATATATTATAAAATTGATATATTTTTTTGATTTGATAATTTTTTTAAAACTCGAAGCATCTTTCTTAGAATTCGAAAAAAATATTATTTTCGATCCACCCTAGTGTCTACAATTGCAAACTTTCGTTTGAATCGGAGAACACATCAAATTATCTGTTCCGTGTCACATCAAATTAATCTTAAGCCTTTATAGCCATATAGAAACTCGAACTCGCTTAAAAAATGCGATTTGCAAATAATGCAATTGTCAGCACATGGCCGACAGACAATATTCTGCCGAAAGAAAGTCACAAGCGCCAAAATTCCAGCATTGAGGCAAGGGCATATTCGGAACCGTGAATGAGTGTCTGATTTTTGTGTTAAGCTTAAGACCCATTTTCAACTGTAAATGGCTGAAAAACGTTAAGCAAAGTGGTCATACCATTTGACTATTTTTGTTAACTCCCAATTTTGTTCGAGCGTACAGCGTCCCATTTTGCAATTTTAAAATTTTAAATGGCCCACCCTATATTACCAATGGGAACTTTGACAAACGTGACAACAAACTTATTTAGAACAATCTCTCATTAGTGCGCGTTTTGTATTGTTAATAGGTCAGCAAAGAAGTGGAATTGACTCGTGAAAATTTAGCACGATGATTCAATACGATTTTTGAGAAACTTGTCCCTAACCTTAATCAGAATGATGCGTCAGTTGAGTGCGTTTTGTGTTGGTTGCCCTTACATATCGTGAAAATTGTTGTGTAGTGATTTATTACGAATTTCATTGTAAAAGTTTGATCGCAATATTCACTCAAGGACGAATGTCATCCAAACTCAGTTGTTGTGGCACAAAAACATTGAAGCAGTGCCAAAAATGATAATCCAATATTGTCATATGAAATACTGTGAGATTGAGGTGATCTTCGGCACTAGTTCTGCCCGCATACATAAAATAAAACAGCATGATATAGCGGTGAAATACTGGTGTTGTCCCTTAGTTAAAAAAATGATCTGATATATTTTTATATTTTGATTAATTGCAATTATTGAAAAATCTTTAAATAGCTTTTCTGATAATATTTCATTTCTTATAAGTTGTGTGTCAGAAACAAGTGAAATTAACTAGTGAAATCAAGACAAGAGTGAATACATAAACTTTCTTGTACCTTTTGCGATGAAGTCCTATCACAATCATAAGCCATTCAGATGTCCAACGTGGAGCAGAAGATATTTTCCCTTAATGAAAATATTGCTATGACATAGTTGGGTGATTTACAGGATTTAAAGATTAGTAAAATTATATGTATACAAGTATTTATGTATGTCATACAGTAAATTAACATCTCAACCCTACATTTTCTTAATGTCATTTGATAAGAAGTACTCTCTACTTGAATACAACTAATCTCGCCTCAAAGTGTTTTCTTAGGAAAACACAAACCCCCAGAAGGAATATATTCTCTAAATCCTTAACAAACACTCCATATAACATTGCAGGTACATGCGACTATGGCTTATCAAACTCATTCCAAGTCATTGAGCTGGTGTCTGGCTTCGGACCACTTATATATGCCGGGTGTTTTGCCGCCACTCTGTCGTCGGCTTTGGCCAGTTTAGTGTCGGCGCCAAAAGTATTCCAGGTAATTTGTTATTAAATTTTTCTTTTCGTTTCTTTATCGGACTTTACGCAGCTTTACACTGTGGGTTCTGCTTGCGGATTTAATTAAAAGTTTTATCTTTTAATTCTGAGAGGCAAGACAAGCCAAGCAGAGAAAAGCAACACAGAAAAAAAATGGAAAAACCCAAAAATCAAAAACCATTTATTACAATTTTCTTTCAGGCTTTATGCAAAGACGAACTTTATCCCAAAATTGTTTGGTTTGCCAAAGGTTTTGGTAAAAATAATGAACCTGTGCGAGGCTATGTGCTGACATTTGTTATTGCGGTGGCGTAAGTATTCCACGGCTTGACTTTTATTAAATGTGAATGTAACGCAGAGGTTTTCTCTTGCTCTTGATTGTTTCTTCTTCTCGGCTCCTTCGTGTTCTTAATTTCCCGGATGATGACATGAATTGTCTGCTGCTGCTGCTGCTGACATGAATACTGCCGCTGTTGCCGCTTTTAGTTTCATTTTAATTGGCGAACTAAATCTCATAGCTCCTCTTATATCGAATTTCTTTTTGGCTGCATACATGTTAATCAACTTCAGTACATTCCATGCCAGTTTGGCTAAGCCCGTCGGCTGGCGCCCAACATTCAAAGTACGTACACAGACATGCGGGTGCATATGGTGCGACATTTCTAATGTGTCCAGGTCAAAAAGTGAAATTTCCCAGAAAAAAGGGCTGCTATAATTTTGGTGAAGCGGACAAAATTTGTGGGGTTAAATATTTCATTCCGAAACTTTCTTTAACAATATATTTTATAGAATATTTTTCGATTCTCAAAGCCATCATGACGATATAGAGGGAAAAAATATTTAGCCTCAGATTTAAAATTGAGCTAGTTCTCTGAAAATATTCTTCGTAGGGAAAATTTACCTTATAAAGGGATTTCCAATAAGGCGGGTCGATGTTGAAATCGACAAAAACTGTATGTGATTATTAGTAAAAAATTAGTAAAAACGTTGAGCCCCAATTTTGGCGTTAAAAATTACCTAAGAAATCATTTTTCGAAATTCGTACTCTTAGCGTTTAAAATGAAGCAAAAAGAGATGCAAGTGGGGCCCTCTTATTGACCAGTTTTAACATGAAAAATCTTTTAGGTGGTAAAATGGAGCAGAAAGGGATAAACGCTAGAAACATGAAATAAGGTGTGTGCATTACTTTTACTGCGCAGACATGCGACATGCACTTTTTGGAGGGCAACTTGACAAAAAGGGATAAAAATGGTACAACAAATATTGATGCTAGAATCGAAATTTCGTATGTACATTACTCCGACTAGGTACATGTGAGACAAACTGATTTTTTTTTCGAAAGCGGGACAAAAAGGGATAAAATTGGTACCCACCAAAGTGTTACGACTAGAATCGTGATGTAATCCTCTTCCTACGTAGACAATAACGGATTTTCGGCATTTTTATTTTGAAGGGGAAAAGCGGGCAAAGGGGGATAAAAATTGTACACACCGAGGTGTTGCGGTAGAATCGCGAAATTCGATGTGTACATTACCCTGACTAGCTACACGGGAGACAAATATTTTTTTTTTTTGAAAGGGATACAAATTGTACCACAAAAGTATTACGACTATAATCTTTAAATTCTGTGTTTTCTGACTACGCAGTCGTGGAACTCAAAATAAATTTTTGCAATTTTTATAGTTAAGGAGGATGTTAACTGTACAAAGGGGGGGGGGGGGGGTAAAAGTGGTACCAATTAGAATCGCGAAATTTAGTATGTACATTCCTCTGAACACGCATACGAGCAACATAAATGGATTTGTCGAAATTTGCACTTTTAAGGGGGAGCGGGACAAAAAGGGTTAAAAATGGTACCAATGAAAGTATTACAGTTAGAGTCGTGAAAGTCGACTCCAACGACGTAGACGAGTAACGTAAATGGACTTTTCGAAATTTGTACTATTAAGGGAAAATGGGACAAAAAGGGATAGAAATGGTACTATCAAAATTATTGCAGCTAGAATCGTGAAAATCGATACATTCCTCTGACGACATAGAAGAGCAACGTAAATGGACTTTTCGAAATTTGTACTATTAAGGGAAAATGGGACAAAAAGGGATAAAAATATTGCCAACCAAAGTATTGCAATGAAAATAAACATGGAACAAAGTTGTACTATTTTGACTATATTTGAAATGGTTTAACGAAATGTTTACTTTATGGAGGGTAACTAGACAGAAGGGGATACAAATGGGACACTCTAAATTATTGCTGCTAGAAATGGGAATCGGAGTATAATTTCATTCTGACAAGATACACGCGGGAAAACCTTTTCTGAAATCTTTACTTTTAAGGGAAAGTGAAACAAACAGGGATAAAAATAGTACCAACCAAAGCGCAACGAAATTGTGAAATTCTGACTACGTAGACGAACAATAAAAATGAATTTTACGAAATTTTTATTTATTAGGGAAAAGACGGACAATTGGGGATAAAGATGATACCACCGCAGTTATTGCAGCTAGAATTGTGAAATTCGGTGTGTACATAACTCTAACGAAGTAGAGTATAAGTATAAAGGACTTTTCGAACTTTGTAGGAACAGGGGACAAAAAAGGATAAAAATGGTACCAAGCAAAGTATTGCAGCTAGAATTTAGAGTGTAGAATCCTCTGACAACGAGGACGCGCAACGTAATTGCATTTTTAGAAATTTGTAATTTAAGGGGAGCGGGATAAAAATGGAACCCAACAAAGACAAAATTGTAGTGAAAATATATGGATAAGGGTTTTTTAATTTTATTTTTCGTTGCATAAAGTTTTAGTTTTTTGGCTATAATTGAAAATGATTAACGAAATTTTTTACTGGACAAAATGGGATAAAAATGATACCAACAGTTTTACGAAAGTGTGGTTTTCTAACTACATAGGCACGTAACAAAACGTATTTTTTTTTTTAAATTTTTATTTTTAAGGGACAAACGGGGATAAAAATTGTACCAAGCAAAGTGTTGCAGCTTGAATAGCGATATTTGTGGACTACGTAGACGAAATTGAAATAGAAAATTATCAATAAAAGTGCTAACACCAAAATTATAGCAACAATTAGGGAAATGAAATTTAAATTTTTGACCTGAACATTTCCGAGATTGTCGCCCTCCATATGTCACAGCATTGGTTTTATGAAAGAATACAATTCACGCGCTCCCACTTCCGCAATCAACGTATTGAATGTAATCCTTTTCATTTTTCCTCTCCTCTTTACAGTACTACAACATGTGGCTGAGTCTCGTGGGTGCAATTCTGTGCGTTGCTGTCATGTTCTTAATATCCTGGGCCACTGCCTTGATCACATTTGCCGTCGTGTTGGCGTTGTACTTAATCGTTGCTTACCGCAAGCCCGACGTTAATTGGGGCTCGACCACCCAGGCACAGACGTACAAGAATGCCCTGATTTCGGTGCAGCAGCTGAATAACGTCGAGGAGCACGTCAAAAACTATCGTCCACAGATACTGGTGCTGTCCGGTTTGCCCAACACACGTCCCGTGCTGGTGGACTTTGCCTACATGCTGACGAAGAACCTCTCGCTGATGGTGTGCGGCCACGTATTGCGTGGCACTAGCTCGCAACGTTATCGTAACTATTTGCAGGAACGTGCCACCACCTGGTTCCGCCGCCATCGTATCAAAGGCTTCTATTCCCTGGTCGATGGTGAAGATTTCGAGTCTGGCTCGAGGGCATTGATGCAGGTTAGTAACTCGTTGTTGGCGTGAATTAACAGCCCCCACCTAATGAATACTACATTAAAGAGGTGGTCGTCGTGTGAGTGTTGGTTAATGGCAAATTGGTCTATTAGCTAAGTTCACTTACAGGTTTATGGTGGTGGGCCCATATTTTTTTAAGTAAATGAGTTTAGCCGAAAATGGAATTTTGCTCGCTTGACAATAAATCAACAGTTAAGGCCACACAACATGTCACTTCATCCGGCTTAATTGGTTTCCTCGTAGTGTGTTAATGCCCATGAAAATGATTCGTGGAAATAATTAGAATATCACGAATCATTGAATTTGAACTCAATTCATGTTGATTTAAGTCATCACCCCACAGGGTAATCATTGGACTATTTCAACGCTTCGCCGGTAAACAATAAATATGAAATCAGCGAATGATGGCTATTTGGACTATTTGATTGATTAGGTGGTTGATGACTCTTTTGATACTATAAATAGGGTATATAATTTATGTATTTAAACTCGCTTGAAAGTTTGTATCGATATAAGAAGGTTGCCAAATTGTCTTTGCTAAGTCAGGGATCGTCCTTGTAGACTAGGTACTATTTATTGTAAGAGTGGAGAGAGGGATGTGGTGTATGTATACATTATAATGACACCCCCATCCCTTAGTTCCTTTCAATGGTTTTTGGCTCTTCAACCCATTAACGACGAATGAGTAGAAAATACCCATACTGTCTTAGAAAAATCAAAACTAGAGTTAGGTGAGTAGTATGGATGGAAATATTTTTTTTTAAATTGGGTCATTTCTTGTTGGGGGTAATTAACCCGTAAATTTCTTCAAATTACCGAGTCGAAAAAAATCGAATTGATCTGATAAACAAAATAAATAAAATAAATAAAATAAATAAAAAATAAAATAAATAAAACAAATAAAATAAATAAAATAAATAAAATAAATAAAATAAATAAAATAAATAAAATAAATAAAATAAATAAAATAAATAAAATAAATAAAATAAATAAAATAAATAAAATAAATAAAATAAATAAAATAAATAAAATAAATAAAATAAATAAAATAAATAAAATAAATAAAATAAATAAAATAAATAAAATAAATAAAATAAATAAAATAAATAAAATAAATAAAATAAATAAAATAAATAAAATAAATAAAATAAATAAAATAAATAAAATAAATAAAATAAATAAAATAAATAAAATAAATAAAATAAATAAAATAAATAAAATAAATAAAATAAATAAAATAAATAAAATAAATAAAATAAATAAAATAAATAAAATAAATAAAATAAATAAAATAAATAAAATAAATAAAATAAATAAAATAAATAAAATAAATAAAATAAATAAAATAAATAAAATAAATAAAATAAATAAAATAAATAAAATAAATAAAATAAATAAAATAAATAAAATAAATAAAATAAATAAAATAAATAAAATAAATAAAATAAATAAAATAAATAAAATAAATAAAATAAATAAAATAAATAAAATAAATAAAATAAATAAAATAAATAAAATAAATAAAAGAAATAAAATAAATAAAATAAATAAAATAAATAAAATAAATAAAATAAATAAAATAAATAAAATAAATAAAATAAATAAAATAAATAAAATAAATAAAATAAATAAAATAAATAAAATAAATAAAATAAATAAAATAAATAAAATAAATAAAATAAATAAAATAAATAAAATAAATAAAATAAATAAAATAAATAAAATAAATAAAATAAATAAAATAAATAAAATAAATAAAATAAATAAAATAAATAAAATAAATAAAATAAATAAAATAAATAAAATAAATAAAATAAATAAAATAAATAAAATAAATAAAATAAATAAAATAAATAAAATAAATAAAATAAATAAAATAAATAAAATAAATAAAATAAATAAAATAAATAAAATAAATAAAATAAATAAAATAAATAAAATAAATAAAATAAATAAAATAAATAAAATAAATAAAATAAATAAAATAAATAAAATAAATAAAATAAATAAAATAAATAAAATAAATAAAATAAATAAAATAAATAAAATAAATAAAATAAATAAAATAAATAAAATAAATAAAATAAATAAAATAAATAAAATAAATAAAATAAATAAAATAAATAAAATAAATAAAATAAATAAAAGAAATAAAATAAATAAAATAAATAAAATAAATAAAATAAATAAAATAAATAAAATAAATAAAATAAATAAAATAAATAAAATAAATAAAATAAATAAAATAAATAAAATAAATAAAATAAATAAAATAAATAATATAAATAAAATAAATAAAATAAATAAAATAAAAAAAAATAAATAAAATAAATAAAATAAATAAAATAAATAAAATAAATAAAATAAATAAAATAAATAAAATAAATAAAATAAATAAAATAAATAAAATAAATAAAATAAATAAAATAAATAAAATAAATAAAATAAATAAAATAAATAAAATAAATAAAATAAATAAAATAAATAAAATAAATAAAATAAATAAAATAAATAAAATAAATAAAATAAATAAAATAAATAAAATAAATAAAATAAATAAAATAAATAAAATAAATAAAATAAATAAAATAAATAAAATAAATAAAATAAATAAAATAAATAAAATAAATAAAATAAATAAAATAAATAAAATAAATAAAATAAATAAAATAAATAAAATAAATAAAATAAATAAAATAAATAAAATAAATAAAATAAATAAAATAAATAAAATAAATAAAATAAAAAAAATAAATAAAATAAATAAAATAAATAAAATAAATAAAATAAATAAAATAAATAAAATAAATAAAATAAATAAAATAAATAAAATAAATAAAATAAATAAAATAAATAAAATAAATAAAATAAATAAAATAAATAAAATAAATAAAATAAATAAAATAAATAAAATAAATAAAATAAATAAAATAAATAAAATAAATAAAATAAATAAAATAAATAAAATAAATAAAATAAATAAAATAAATAAAATAAATAAAATAAATAAAATAAATAAAATAAATAAAATAAATAAAATAAATAAAATAAATAAAATAAATAAAATAAATAAAATAAATAAAATAAATAAAATAAATAAAATAAATAAAATAAATAAAATAAATAAAATAAATAAAATAAATAAAATAAATAAAATAAATAAAATAAATAAAATAAATAAAATAAATAAAATAAATAAAATAAATAAAATAAATAAAATAAATAAAATAAATAAAATAAATAAAATAAATAAAATAAATAAAATAAATAAAATAAATAAAATAAATAAAATAAATAAAATAAATAAAATAAATAAAATAAATAAAATAAATAAAATAAATAAAATAAATAAAATAAATAAAATAAATAAAATAAATAAAATAAATAAAATAAATAAAATAAATAAAATAAATAAAATAAATAAAATAAATAAAATAAATAAAATAAATAAAATAAATAAAATAAATAAAATAAATAAAATAAATAAAATAAATAAAATAAATAAAATAAATAAAATAAATAAAATAAATAAAATAAATAAAATAAATAAAATAAATAAAATAAATAAAATAAATAAAATAAATAAAATAAATAAAATAAATAAAATAAATAAAATAAATAAAATAAATAAAATAAATAAAATAAATAAAATAAATAAAATAAATAAAATAAATAAAATAAATAAAATAAATAAAATAAATAAAATAAATAAAATAAATAAAATAAATAAAATAAATAAAATAAATAAAATAAATAAAATAAATAAAATAAATAAAATAAATAAAATAAATAAAATAAATAAAATAAATAAAATAAATAAAATAAATAAAATAAAGGAAATAAGGAATAAAGGAGTTGAGGAAGTTAGTTTAAGTTCGAAGATGGCCCCCTCTGGTACTTCCCACACAAATAACCCATATTCCAATGTTAAATTAAAACCCATATAACTTCCACACGGATAATCGGAATCAGCTATATTTGGTATTTGATAATGTTTTTAAAATCACTTTAAGTGTACTAAATATGGCGGGTTTTACTAAGTAAAATTAAATATGTTATAACTTCTATATTGGAGATCGGAATACATACTGTGAAATTTGATATTTATCAATGTTTTTTTAGTGGTTACATTCGCATGGAATATGGGCGAAATTGCTACACCCTTTCTGGTAACTCCCACACAAAGTGGCGTAAACTTTGGTTACTATAAAACCGATATAATATCCATACGGGTAGTCGAAATCATTTGCAATTTGTTATTTGAAAATGTTTTTATAATCACTTTAAACCTAAAAAATATTTACGCTTTAGCCACGCCCCTTCTGGTACCTCCCACACAATTGTCACTATCATAGGTGAAATTAAACTCATATAAATTCTATACTGATGGATTCCATGCCACTATGACTTGATATTTGATCTTGTTGATAAATTTGTTTTATAAATGTGGAAGCTGGGACCATGCGCCACGAACATTCTAAGACCTTCCACACAAATTATCCTGCCCTAAGTATAATTTAATTCCGTATATATGTATGTTATCTGAGAGTGAAGGTATATATAAGTCGGTTTAGCCGACTGAAGCTTACTTACTTGTTATAATTTTCATTTGATTTTGTGCGCTAAAGACCAACAATTTTCTAACATAAAAGTTGTTTTGTTACTGAACAAAATTTATGACTATGGAAAATACAATTTTGTAAAATATCAAAAACTTCAACGTTACAGGGTTGCCACAGTTTTCAATACTAAAAAAATCACTTTGAAATTATACACTTTTTACTGTTTTCTCGAAAACACCTCATCTATGTCTGTCATAGAGCGACGTCAAATGCAACAATTAGTTCCAAAATTATTCGATTTCCAGCCACTGTGCGTATATTTGAAATTTCATACAAGTTGGATCAACCAGTCAGAAATTCAAAACCATTTGTCAAATTCTCCACCCCAATAACATGTTAAATAAATTCCGATGAAATTATGGTCGACCGATTTAAGTTCGCCAGATTTATTAAAAAAAAAAATAAATAAAAATCCACATCTGTCTAGGCACACTGCCACCCTAATGTTATTGTTAAAATGTTAACAAAATTCCGCTGAAATCATGGACTCGTTCGAATGAAGTTGGCTTTATGAAATTTCCTCTGACATTGCGAAATTTCACAGATTTCCAAACAATTTGAAAATGCCACCATACCACCCCAATGTAAACATATAAAATGTTAAATAGATTCCAGCGAAATCATGGCATGTTCAAATGTAGTGCGCTTTATGAAATTTCCTGTGACAATGCGAATTTTCGATGTTCATAACACTGGCAAAATTGTAATTCTGTCATATCATGGCAAGGATTGCCCACTTAATATTCAAAGCTGAACCAAAAAAGGGTGGATCCGATATCGAGGATGTACGTAGAGCATATTCCTTACTTCTATCGACTATCGGCCGGCCCATCAGTGACTGGTCTATTATTGGTGCATAATTCATGAATGCTGCCTGCCACAGCACAACACACAACACGAAATACTTCCACACATACATACGCACATCCCTTGTTTTGATTAATGATGAACATTTCTACGCTCTCTTTCGTTTGTACAGGCTTCCGGTATTGGCAAACTGAAACCCAATATATTATTAATGGGCTACAAGGCAGATTGGCAGACCTGTGAACACAAGGATTTGAATCACTACTTCAATATAATGCACAAGGTAAGTACGCTCCCCACACAGTGAGTGGCCAAAATCCACAAACTGAAATGAAATTGCCCAGCTTCTGCTGCCTCTGTGGCATCCAGCGGAGGCCTCCACGGTGATATTGGTACTTGTCACGTACCTACTATCATTGCACACACACGCATACACATAACATTGTGTCGGCTTCTTGGACCAACACTTTGGCCAAAGTGTTGACAAGTTGTGCGACATGGTGGCCGTTCTACGAATTGCGAAATTTAATAATAAATTTGTTTCGAATTAAAGGCATTGGACATGTACTTATCCGTGGCTATACTACGTGTTCCAAATGGTTTGGATTGCTCGCAAATATTGGGCGACGAAAGCAGTGCCCAGAGGAATATCTTGGATGTGCCACGTACCTTGCAGCCCAACGAAAGCTCTGCTGACCTCAATTCAGTTGAACGCACCGCCCAGAATGGCTTGAGTGGCAGCATGGATTCGTTGAGTCGCAATGTATCCCAAGGTAAGCGCACCACGCAGACACTGGATGTTGCTGAACAATCGACAGCAACATCCAGCGCAATGATTCCTTCCTACTAGAGTTGTACTCGAGTGCTGCGAGTACAAGGCTGATGATGATTGTCGTTTTGAATTGAGCAAAGAATACAAATTGTTTATCTCTAGTATTTCGTTTTTTGGGAGTTTCTTGGTGCAGGAGACCAGAGTGAGGTGTTAAACGTTTATGCTGTTTGTAATCTGTTGTTACTGTACAAAACTAAAGAGGGTTTCTTTGAGAATGGCTGATCTTTCAAATTTAAAACTGATTTTTTTCTGCTAACAAAAGGGCACGCTGAATTCGTGGCAATGGCCGTTCATCTAGGTTCGTTATTGTTTTGATGATATTCATATCATTTAAAATAAGACTTCACTCTTCTAATGCTCCATAATGTGCATGGAACTGCTGCAAATTGTGCAATTCCTTATAGCCTTTCAGACTGTCGACGAAATCGAGCTTCAACCGAAAACGACCTCAAGATGTAGCTACTCACTTGTGCATACAAAGTCTAATCCATCATTAAATTAGGAGAATTCCAGGACAAAATGTGGGAATATTTTAATTGAAGATATATACCTCCTATTTGCTAGATTTTTTAGTTGATTACACCGTGCTACAGTACTTTTTGGCGCTGAACAAGACCATATATAGATGTTTTAATAATTTCTTTTGGTATTTTCCGAGTCATACAATGAAAGATAAGAATATCTGTTAAAAGACTTCGAATTTCATGCTTCTATCTGTAAAAAATTAGCATTTACAGGCATTTAAAATTTCCCCCTTAAAAATAAATAAATTTTAAGTTTTTAACGAGGAAATTTTGAAATAATTCTTAATGCTAAACTAAAATAGATAGATGCATGAAATTTGAATTATTTTTAATAGATATTCTTCTCTTTAATTTGATACTCATATCGTCTTTGTGTGATTGGCAATAGTACGAAAATAAATTATTAAAACTTACATATCATTTGGAAACTAAAAGTCCTGTAAAAGGAGAAAGGAGAGAATTTTTAGATTTTTTAATATCTAGATTCTCTAGATCATAATTGCACTGGTTTTTTCAGTTAACAAAATGCGGTGAAAGTGTCTAATTTCACAGGTCGATTTTGGAAAAAAATAGCATGATATCACTAATCAGGAGAGAAAATTATCCTAAAATCCAAAATCAACTTAATCGATGTAATTAGCTTACAAAGAGTAACGATTTGTTGAAGATTTTTTGAAAATATTTTTTATTTTAATGAATTTTGAATACCAAATAAATTTATATTCTAATGTGGGTTTAGGAATTGTGTCCGGTTATATAGTAACAAGCACTACGTTGATTGTGACTTTCCGAGGTTTCTGGGCAGCAACATTAAATCTCCGATATATAGAAGACAAGGTCTAGTCTAGAAAACGGTTGGTACTGCTGGATTCGGCACATTCCAATTGGGCTTACCCTTAGCATGGCGTGCTTGTTAATCTCCAATTTGAATGAGATTAGATAAGACTCCTTTTATTTCTATGATGTGGCCAAAATTCACTCACGATGTAATTTTGTTTTTTTTTTTTAATCAAAACTAAAGTTTGTTATTGATTTATACTTGATTCGAACTCAGACAAACACTTCTTTCGAACGTTATTAATGCCGTTTGACATAAATACGGATGGATTTTTAGTTTCATTGTTGTAGGATTACACCTTCCTTCCGAAATGGAGTCAATTGCCGTTTTTAGTTTTTCAATTACTCATCCCTTCGCAGGACTACAAATTTCCAAAGGATAGAAATTTTCAAAATTTGTTATTGATTCATACTTGATTCGAACTCAGACAAACACTTCTGTCGAACGTTATTACGGCCGTTTGACATAAATACGGATGGATTTTTAGTTTCAGCGTTGTATGATTACACCTTCCGACAGTCAAAAATGGAGTTAATTGTCGTTTTTAGTTTTTCAATTACTCATCCCTACGCAGGACTACAAATTTCCAAAGGATAAAAATTTTCCTAAATTAAACATCGATATAAGTGTCAAATAAAAGAGGAAAATATAAATTTAGCATAAACAATAGACCAGGTCGCACCGCATACAAAAAAAGTGGTGCTGACCACCCCCTATAATTAAAGTTAATTTGAATTCGATTGAAAAAAATATTTATTTTTTCCACGCATTTTGACCCCGCGCATTTGATTATTTGTTTTCTGTGTCTCCATTTATAGTCCGATCGTAACGTGTGATTTATCATTGTTCTTAGAATGACAACATCTGTATTTTCTACTTTGATCACTTTTGACTTCGGCGTCAAGTTATTGAAGTGACTTCTGAAGTCGCGGTTTTTTAAACGATAAAAAAGGTTTTTAAATTCCATGAAATTTTGATGTTTACAGTATATATTTTTATTCATAAACAAAAAAGTTACTGAGGTTCAAAAAAATCAATTTGTTAACATTCGTTAATAACACAGTACGACAAAATCAATTTTTTTGAGTACACATGAGAAATGTTAACAGAATATGAAAATAGGCTTAAAATAAAGAAATACGTGTCTCGGCGTTTTGCTGTAGCACGTCAGAATTTTGAGAAAATCGATTTTAAAGATTCGAAGGACCGTGGAGGTTCACTTGTAACGTAGTACTATTATAAAAAGTTCTATAAAAACAGAATGGGTGAACCGATTTAAGTGCTTGAGCCAGTTTTGAAATTAAATTTGGATTTGTTGTTATTAAAAATAACATTTTTTCCGCTAGATGGCGCTTTAATTTTCATGTATATTGAAATTGAATAATAATATCTGGCTCGGAGCCCCGAATCGCTGAATCAAGTAATTCCCGACCAGAGAAAAAGATTCTACTTTAGTTATTGGATTTCAAATCAACAACATTGTATTTTTAATGAATTTCGTAAATTTTTTGGATATTTTTTAATTTTACATGAAAATTAAAGCGCCATCTAGCGGAAAAAATGTTTTTTTTTAATAAAAACAAATCCAAATTTAACTCCCTTTTCAAAACTGGCTCAAGCACTTAAATCGGTTCACCCATTCTGTTTTTATAGAACTTTTTATAATAGTACTACGTTACAAGTGAACCTCCACGATCCTTCGAATCTTTAAAATCGATTTTCTCAAAATTCTGACGTGCTACAGCAAATCGCCGAGACACGTATTTCTTTATTTTAAGCCTATTTTCATATTCTGTTAACATTTCTCATGTGTACCAACCACTGTCGTACTGTGTACTAAGTTTTGGTCTTTAGTGGCACTTGTGTACCAAATTGATTTTTTTAAACTTCTGTAACTTTTTTGATTATGAATAAACATATATACTGTAAAAGGCAAAATTTCAAGGTAGTTTAATTTGTTTTTTTTTTATCATTTAGAAAACATTGTCAATTAGGGGGATAAAAACCGTGATTCCAGTAGTCACTTCTAGAACTTAACGTCGGAGTCAAAGGTGATCAAAGTAGCATTTGTCATTCTAAGAATAATGATATATCACACGTTAACAAATCAATTCAATATGAATAAGTTAAGGGGAAATTGAAATGGTTGGTAATGATAAACTAGTGCAGATAGAAGCAATACATTTGAATTATTTTAACAGATATTCTCCGTTTTTATTTGACACATATACCGGTATTATATATATAAGAGTATTATATTATATAAGAGTTTAAAAACGTTGTGAAAAATTGTATCCTTAGGAATTTTGTAGTCCTTTTAAGGGGTAGCAGGATGAGGAAATGAAAAACTAAAAAAGACAATCAATTCCATTTTACCTACCGCTAAATACGACCAATTTGACGATTAACGAAACCGTCAAACATATGTATTCGCTTGTTAGCAAGAATAATTTACCTCAAATGGCGCGAAATTCAAATCTTGAGTAAATGTTGTCCACACTCTTTATTATGCATTTCCAATTTTTCATTATTTGTGCAATGTTTCTTAATGCGTACATAGTATAAGAAAACATTTTAAAATAAATACTCAAGCCCTAATGGTTATGGTATAACCTTGGCATTACAAGCGGCTTATCTGGGAAAATGTTAAACGCAAAACATTCTAAACATAACTTTTCTTCAATTACCAAACTATGTGGGTAGTTTGTTCAACGTTATACTTTGAGAAAAGAAAATAAATAACCTTCGTTATGATTGTAAAAAGAAAAAAATGAATAAGAAATAATCCTTCTTTATCCTGGAATATCTACCACAGGCAGTATGTTGCAGTGTTTGTGTTTACACTAATACCCCGATTTGCGTCGCTCCGATTTGCGTTGATTCGATTTGCGTCATCAAAATAAACATTGCGTGGCTTCGAACTGCGTCGTTGATGTTTCGTTTTGCGTCGCAAAAAAAATAATTGTGGCTTCGAATTGCGTCGTTAATGTTTCGTTTTGCGTCGTTTTCTATTACATTTTGTGCATAGAAAGGGTATTTCCCTTTTTATTTGCTTTTGGTCGTTTTAAAATTTTTGGTGTCAGTTTACAAGAAATATTAGTGCGAAAAAGTGTAAGAGCAATTTCTGCTCCGTAAAAAATAAATAAAATGAGTCAAAAGCGAAAAAGAATTACATTAAAACAAAAAATAGACATTTTAAAACGTTTTAAATCAGGTGATAAACCTGCTGACATTGCAAGAACCATGGGTTTTGCTCCAACTACAATAAGAACAATTTGTAGTCGTGATGCTGATAAAATTAAAGAATATGGTAAAACTGCCACACATTTGCAGTCAACGCAAGTTTCTAAAGTTAGAAGTTCACTTATGGTAAAAATGGAGTCCCTTCTATGCATGTGGATAGAAGATCAGAACCAGAGAAGAATGCCACTGAGCCAAATGCTAATTCAAAACAAGGCTCTATCGATATTTAACGATCTAAAAAATAATTCTGCTTCAACAAGTGGTGAAATATTTGAAGAATTTGAAGCTAGCCGAGGCTGGTTCAGTCGTTTTAAAACCAGAGCAAATCTGCATAATGTTGCATTGAAAGGAGAAGCAGCTAGTGCAGACATTTCAGCAGCAAACAACTTTAAAGAAGAACTGAAATCCATTATAGAAGAAGGCGGATACTCTCCAAAGCAAATCTTTAACGTCGATGAAACTGGACTGTTTTGGAAACGACTTCCAAAGAGGACATTCATTTCTAAATCTGAAAAATCTTGCCCAGGGTATAAAGTCAGTAAAGATCGACTCACGCTTCTCTTAGGAGGAAATGCTGAAGGTGATTTCAAGTTTAAACCTCTTCTTGTTTATCATTCTGAAAACCCAAGACCTTTTAAAAATGTTAAAAAAAGTGATCTACCGGTCCACTGGCGTGCAAATAAAAAAGCTTGGATGACAGCAACCCTGTTTAAAGACTGGGTAGAAAATTGCGCAGTTCCAGAATTAAAGGCTTACAGTTCTTCTGAAAATATAGAATTCAAAATGCTTTTATTGATAGACAATGCTCCAGGGCATCCAATATTTTCAGATGACATTTCAGAAAATATAAAAGTTGTATTTATGCCGCCAAATACCACATCAATTTTGCAACCTATGGACCAAGGTGTTATATCGAACTTCAAGTGTTACTATCTACGAAGAACTTTTAGTCAGCTACTTCATGCATCGGATGGACACAATAAGCCTTCCATGAAAGAGTTTTGGAGAAATTATAATATTTTGATGGCCATTGAAAATATAAATCAATCCTGGATGGAAGTAAAAAAATCGTGTATGAATGGAGTCTGGCGGCAAATATGGCCTGACTGTGTTCCAAATAATAGTCCAGAAATAAACGATGTAAATAGCATTTGTCAAGAAATTGCTGAACGTGCTAGCACAGCAGAAGTTGATGGTATGGAAGAAGACGACATTAATGAGCTATTAATGTCACACGAAGAATTCCTAAACAACGAAGATTTATTTTCTGTTGATGTGGAACACGCATTAGAAGACGAAATACTTACGCCAGATAATATAGCAGAAGAAAAACATCTGAAGATCACTCAGATATCAGAAGCTATGCAACTTATATCAAAAGCTATGGATATTTTTACAGACAACGATCCAGACGAAAATCGAAGCAGCAAAGTTTTAAACGCTGTGACAGATGCTATTGATTGTTATAGAGAAATTTATTTACAAAAAAAATCAGTTAAAGTTCAACGGAAAATAACCGGATTTTTTCAAAAAGATGGGCAGCTATCGAATCAAAGCCCTGATGTGACCATTGCCTTGGAGTAACACAAATTATTTAATAATTTAATTAATTGAATTAATTATATGTTTATGTTGATTTTTTACATGTATGAATTGGCTTTAATTTATTTTTTTACTTTACCTTATCTTTTTGTTGCAATAAATTATAAAAAATATGTCTATGTATACATTTATTTATAGTTCAAATTTTCTAAAAATTTTCTTCTGGAACGAATTAACGAAAAATCCATACAAATATATGGAGAAAAGTGATTCGATTTGCGTTGTTTCGCATTGCGTCCCGTTTGGTCGGTCCCAATTAACGACGCAAGTCGGGGTATTAGTGTACATGTATTTAACTTGTGTTGTGTTAGTTATATCCTTCCTTTCTCTATAGGGATATGGGATGTCCTGCAAACAGTACTATTGATAGATAGTTTGTATTCTTTGTGTGGCATGCTTCAGAGAATTAAATAAATAAATAAAGAAATAAATATTTGCTTTTATATTTTTGCATGAATAATTCCAATAATTAAATCAAACCACCACCTGTAAATATGAATGATACAACACTTCTATCTTTTATAAAATATGGCACAATTTTTATTAAAAAAACAAAACAAAAAACTGAAAATAAAACATCGTAACACACTTGCCATGTGTCATGCTGCACTTGCTCCCATCACCAACAATGACACAAATAGATGCTGCTGCAATAACCACCACCGAGAATGGCATTAAAAAAGGTAAGTGCGCTTTTTTTACCTCCTTCTAACGCAATTACTATGTTAATATTTAGTGTATATATTTAAGTGTTGCCGTTGACAAGGACTATTGATAGAGATAAGATGGGCAGAGCCACATCCAAGCATTCATTGTATAGTTGATGTTAATAATAATAGTTGTTAAGCTGTTGTCATCCCACAATTGTTTTGTATGACCAGATACGAGGGTAGCTCACAAAGTAACAGATGTTCGAGAGTGGGTTCCATGAACAACCGAATGAAAATCCTCCAATCTCCTAGTAGGTTATTGTCTTACTACGTTCCTAAACGAGAAAAACAGACCTTCGGGAAAGGGATTCAAGTCAGAAAATGTAGGTGAATGGAATATAAAGCAGCCGTTAGGCTCCTACTCTCCAGTTGCAATCGAAGGGTACGTACGCGCCGCACAGTGTTTCAGAACCAAATTAAATTGGCCAAAATTTACGAAGTGAATATTTTTGATTTTTAAAAAAATTAAATTAGTCAAGTACCAAAGGATAATAAAATTTGAGATAATAACATAGAAAATCGGGCTATCACTTACATTTAAGTTAAGTTGACTTATTTTCATATTTTTCGATTTAAAACGTTTTTTACCTATTGCTAAAAATATGTCAAAAATAGTAAAAAAGGAAAGGCTAAAGTCGGGCGGGGCAAACTATATGATACACTCCACTTTCTATCCGAATACAATTCAATTCGGTAAAAAATTGAAAACGGGAAGGATTTTTGTATGCTTCCTATACCCAATTTGTCAAATCGAGAAAAATATTTGTATCGGGGCTATATCCAAACATGGAATGATGTGACCCACTTACACAATAGGTTCTTCCAATTCAAGTATAACGTGTTAAGCTCAATTTAAAGAAATTCTCTGAAAACACGTGGTTTCTGGACTGCAAAAGTCGAACCGGGAGCGAAATTTCTATGGGAGCTATATATAAATCTGAACCGAACTGACACAATTTCACCAAGGGTGTTTCTAGTTGGAACATAAGATATTTTGCCAAATTTGAAGAACATCTGTTAAAATATGTGGTTTCTAGAGCAGAAAAAGTCGAATCGGAAGCGAAATTTGTATGGGAGCTACATATAAATCTGAACCGATCTGAACGGGAGCTATATATAAATATGAACCGATCTGACCTATTTTCACCACAGGTGTTCCTACTTTAAATATAAGATGTTTGGCAAATTTTGAAGAAAATCTGTTGTAATATGTGGTATCTAGAGTGAAAAGAGTCAAATTGGGAGCGAAATTTGTATGGGAGCTACATATAAATCTGAACCGATCTGACTCATTTTCACCATGGGTGTTTCTAGTTGGAACATAAACAATGCTAAACAATGGGTCTATCTCGTTTCCTTTCGGGTGTTACAGACAAATGCACAATGATATAATACTCTCGTGGAGTGTATAATTAATTCGCGACAGGATTGATTATCAGGCCTGTTCTGAGTTTCACGGTGTTTGAAAACACTGTGATTTCAATGGTTTAATAGCTGACTTTGTTTTATCCACTAAGATATCAGTTACTAAAAAATAATTTTTTCTGTTATCTAATCCGTAAAGCCTATTAACCAAAAAATTTTAAAAATCATTTTTTTTAAGTTTTCATTAAAAAAATATATAAAGATATTTTAAGAAAATAAATTAAAAAATATTTAATATAAAAATTTTGTTGGAGTCGATTTTCTAATGAACACAAAAAATAAATTTTTAGGTCTCAGTTAACAATTTCTTTGTTTCATAGTGTAATATTCCAAAAAATGAATGTTAATTTTTGGAATTCTCTGCGGGACACATTCCATGCAAGTGTAGTGTCCACAAACAACATGGCTTTGATTTTATTATATTATATGCATACAAAAACCATTTGCCAATGGTATTCGTTTTGTGCGTGACAAATTCATTATATGACCAATTTCACTTTGTAGGTCTTCTTAACAAGGCCAACAATGTCGAGTTGCATTTTGCTATAATGGCCACACAAATCGTATGAAAATTGATTTGTTTTTCGTATTTGTATTCCATTGCTTAAAACAGCTTTAATTTCGTGGGACATTTTAAGTGTTCCTTTGCAAGTTGCTTTCCTTTCCAATCAGTCAACCCTATCAATTTCGTGCGATATTTAATACTTATTTCCACGGACTTGAGAACAATTCTTGTAATTTCCTGGAAAAGGGGTCAAAAGACGTGACAGCCGTTTATGGCTTTATTTGTGTGCTTCTCCCTCTCTCTGGAAAGACAAAGAAAGGCCAAATGGAGGTCTGGTTGGTCTAGCGTGTCCATCCACTCCGTGTTTTAATTTCATTTAAAATTGTCCAGTGTTTGAGGCTATCAACATGACAGATAATTACGGGAATTTTTGTCTACGTTCATTTCATTTATAATTTAAAGAAAATTAAATAGCGCGCCAGACTTCTGCTGAAGTCCCTTTTCTGGCGAAAAATCAACTCAATCGTTTTAATTCATATCCACTTTGACAAATTGAATAATTCGCATTTACTGGATATTTATGAATGTTATTCCGCTTAAAATTCAATTAAATAAATTCTGCGAAAACGCCTCTCTGTAATGTTCGTGGCGAAACGCGAAACGAACAAACAAAAGGCGTGACCTTGTAAATCGTTCATGGTATTTGCCGGTATCGAATACAAACACGCAGGACTAAACCACAATTAATAGAGAAATCACAAATTTCTAAATGATTTGTGGGATTCGTTTACGATTGCGAAGCGACCACAGAAAATACGCCACATGCAGCAGCGGACAGATTGGTGATGGAGGGATTTATTAAATTAATTTTCTGTTTTTGCTAATGAAGAGGAGGAGGAGAACCACACTCAACTATACACACTTTGTATTTCGTATTCTGTGAGGGGATAGCTCATCAGTGGAGCTTCTGTATAGAGTGATTGGTGTTACCATTGTTGTTATGTATTTACATATTTGCAAACTTGCTATTCGAACAAATCATAGCCGCCTAGATGAAAATGAACTTCATCAGAAACTTTTTGAGCAAAATCGATGCTCACTTCTAGGTGCTCTAAGACCCAAACTCAGTAGCGATAACGAATCGGATGATCATATGGCTTCAATTGTTGACTTAATTGGACCTTGTAAGCGAATAATGCGAGATCTTTGTGCCAAAGTCGCATCGGACTGCTGCATGAAATATTGAGTTGATGAGATCGATGGGCAAGTCGATGTTCCAGGACTGAGTTACATACTCTCGGCTTTGGCAGCCACATTCCGTGAGTGTTGCCCAATGTCTCATTGCGACCAAAGCTTCTCCCCAATAAACGCACGCTGTTGGGTTAGACAGCATTGACGTTATTCAAGCGTTCCGAGGAAATTTGGTACTGAGATTTCGAGCGGAAAAGGGCTGTCACTATCAAATCAACATATATGCCACTTAAAAAAAATTTGAAATATACCAATTTACTCTTTACTTTGATCAGATCTCTATTTAAAGAACTTTTATAAACAAGTAAGGAAGGTTAAATTCGGGCGTGGCCGACTATATGATACCCTACCTTACCCTTAGCAAAGATTTTCTGAAATATAAGACGTGTTAAATATGTGGTTTCTAGAGCGGAAAGAATTAAATCGGGGGAGCCATTTTTATGGGACCTATATATATATCTGAACCGATCTGACACATTTTTAGCAAAGGTTTTCTGAAATATAAGACGTGTTATGTGGTTTCTCGAGCGGAAAGAATAAAATCGGGGGAGCCATTTTTATGGGAGCTATATATAAATTTGAACCGATTTGACCCACTTTCGTCATGGATGTTTGTAGATGAATTATGAAGTGGTTTGCCAAATTTTAAGCAAATATTTTCAAATATGAAATTTCTAGAGCGGAAATAATCAATGCAGTGGCGTAATTTGTATTGGAGCTATATATATATATATCTGAACCGATCTGGCCCATTTTTACCGGAGTTGTTTCTAGATGAAATATAAGTTGTTTTGCCAAATTTGAAGAAAATCTGTTGAAATATGTGGTTTCTAGAGCGGAAAAAGTAAAATCGGGAGCAAAATTTGTATGGGAGCTATATCTAAATCTGAGCCGATTTGATTCAAATTAAATAGCGTTCGTCCTTATTCCATAAAACTTCGTTGTGCAAAGTTTCATTTAGTTCTAACCACAATTGCGACCTGGACTTTGATTACAATCGACTCAAAAAGTGTTTCTTAGTCGATCGGTACAATAAATCTCGTTTCCTTGTGGGTGTTACAAACAAATGTACAAAGACAGTATACCCTGTGGTGTAGGGTATAAAAATTTACCCTTACAATGGCATTTCTCATTTTATGCCCAAAATTGTCTTTAGTGTTGGTTTGAAAGTGGCCTAAGTCACACAATATCCACTGACATTGATTTGCGGTGATGTAAACAAACATTTTTGTTATTTATAATGTCCATTTTAGGTTATTCAGATAATTTGAATAACATATAAAATGAAAATATTTTGTGTTTTCTTTCACTTTTGTAAGGAAATATTACATTTGCGAAAAAATAAAAAAAATTTGTTTGTTAAATTTTTCCAATTTTGAGAAGAATGAAGAATGAATGGCCTAAGTCAGTGCACGAGAAAGTTGAAATAAATGCAATTGCAATCGCGAATATTGGATTTTTGCAACAATCGCAGCTTTTTTCTTGACTTACTTCATACATGTTACAAGCGACATTGGTCCTTAATACATATGCAAAACATATGCGGATCCGTTGGATAGATCGCGAGAAAATTACAAAACATAAATGTCATGCATACACAATCATTTTAGCTATATCTCCCGCGAAAATGAAAATTTTGCAAAAATATACAATTTGTATTTTTTGTCTACCAAAATACCCACATTTTTGTCGAAAAATATCGATTTTCCAAAAAACATGGACCCATTTTAACCCCAGTAATTTTGTTGTATAAGCTGCGAGTAATTTTGCTATTTAAGCGGGAAGATCACTATTTACAATATTTTTTAATATTTATATATAGTAGAGGACTATTAATATTATAATAGTGAATAATCACAATTTTCCTAATATGGTAGAGCACATCTGTGTAATGTCGACAGCCTCTAATCAACCGATACTACTGTGGTGGTGGGTATATAAGATTCGGCCTGGCCGAACTTAATGCTTTTTGCTCGTTTTTTATTGTTTTTTTTCGTTTTCTTCATTGATACTAAATGAAAGTCATTTAGAGATGTCACAATTTCAGAGAATCAGCAACAGAACATTGCTATCAAAGTCGAATGTTGGACCCATCCGACCACAGCCAATTCCGACTATTGTGTGACAGAAAAAATATTTGCTTTTATAGTTAAACTCTGAAGCATTTCTCTGGAAACAGAAAATTTTATTTTCAAAGAATAACTGCCTATTAACTATGGATGAAAAGATACAAAACGCTTGCTTACAAAGATATAGTGGCCTGTTTCCGTTGAATGACATTTCGTGATAGAATCCATTGAGTTTGTAGAAACGATAATGACCAAACATTAAAAAAGATAAATTGAAATGCTGTATGCTTATACTTTATGCAACAGATGTATAATGGAAAAAGTTTTAGTATTTTCCACTCACATACATACATATACTGGTATCTACTAGAGCGTACCAGGTTACAAGTAAAAAAAAAAAAGTTCGCCGTACACCTTCGAATATGAAGTATTATTGAAAGGTAGTTTCAAAAAAATTTTTTTTATTTTTTTATGCCGAACGTAGGGGTCGCGCTTTTACATTTTTCTATATAACTTCTGCATTTATAAACGGATTTTAAAGTGTGATACATCGATGTTTTTGTCCGATTTTTTTGTCTTTGAAGTCATTGAGCTCAAACATGATTCATGATTTTATGCGAGCTTTAATTTTCGATTATTAGAGTGGTACATTAGGGTAGTAGCAACTGAGAAATGATGGGTAAGTACCAGAAGGGGGTGCTTGAGCTCAATGACTTCAAAGACAAAAAAATCGGCCTCGTCGAGACAAAAACATCGATGTATCACACTTTAAAATCCGTTTATAAATACAAGTTATATAGAAAAATGTAAAAGCGCGACCCCTACGTTCGGCATAAAAAAATAAAAATTTTTTTTTTGAAACTACCTTTCAATAATACTTCATATTCGAAGGTGTACGGCGAACTTTTTTTTTGAGGTACGCCCTAGTATCTACACATATTAAATGCGTGACAAAATGATGACAACTTTTCAAAATGGAACATAAAATCCATTTAAAATGCCTGTCGCAAGAAATGATAAATTATTATTGAAATCCTTTTATAGAGCAACGTTGATTTTTCCCCAAAGACGTCATGTCATAAATATTAGGCTGTTCCGTTGTTGGATTTTATTTCTCTTATAGCACTTAAATGACGCTTTTTTATATACTGATTACTCTATGCAGCAGAATAGAAAATTAATTTTTTTTAGAAAATTATATTTTTACATTCTTCAACATTATTGTTTAAAAATGTTTCCCTCGGGCAGTTTTTAAAAGTATTTGGGGCCACCCTAATGAACATACAACACAACAACATAATATCTCGCTTTACTTGCGCTATCCTCATATCGCAAACAACACAATCGATATCCTTGTACGCTTTAACTCTACTCATCAGCGTCTTCTACGTCGTTGTGCTTTCCGCTGTGTTGCAGAATGTTAAACCTTTCAATCATTGATATTCTTGTTGGCAGCATATTTAATCAGAAGGAGTGATGGAAATGTTTCCAAGACAACGAACATATCGTTTTAGTTGTTCGACGTATCTCTCCCCGTTTATATTCTGCACCAAACAGTTGAGGGGATTAAACAAATAAGAAGGGTGTGTAACATAAACCGATTTTGATGAAACTTCACACAGTCTGAGGCTGAGGTCTGGTATCAAGCTTCGGTTTGAACTGGCCCAGGATCTGAGAGCTCACATATTTATTGTGCGATCTGTAATCTAAAAAAACATGAAAAACACTGTGAGACAGTTGAAAATACCTTGTAAGTAGGGTTTGGGGTTTCCCGGACTTTTTTCATTTCCTGGGAAAACGGGAATGAAAAATTTCATTCCCGGGTATCCCGGGAATTCCCTGGAAAAAGTAATTTGTTTATAGGTATGTTCAATATGGTTTAAAAGATCAACATTTAATAACTGCTGTGTTTTTTTTTCAATACTGTCATATTACAAATTAAAAACGAATGTTATTGTCAAAATATTTTACAAATTATTTTTCATTTTACAAATATTTTACTCTACACCTTTTCAATTGAGAACAATTAATTCATAATACGAACATACCAATTCATAATGAAATATACAAGTTTGTAATCAGAAAATCCATATTCATAATCAGAAAATACGTTTTCATATTCAGAAAATATGAATTCAAAAAAATGAATATAAAATCATATTGAGAAAATGTAAATTTATAATGAGAACATTGATAAAATATGTGTTTCTACGAAAATATCCATAGAAAAACGTACATACATAGCTTCGATAATAAATTTTAGAGTTCCTGATTATGAATTTATATTTTATGAATATATATTCCTGAATAAGAATTTATATTTTCTCATTATCAATTTGGATTTTCTCATTTTGTATTTATATATCTCATTATCAATTTGTATGTTCTTATTATGAATTTATGTTTCTCAATATGAATTTACATTTCACATTACGAATTTACAGTGCTGATTATGAATTATCATGCTCCTATAATGAATTTACATTTCCTGTTATGAATTTACATCTCATAGTGAACTTACATATTCCGATTATAAATTACATTTTCTCATTATAAACTTGAAAAGTTGTAGACTAGTCGTCAGAATTGGACATTTATATCGCAGGTAGAAGTGACTGACACCTACACTAGATTCAAAATTGAAAAACGATTAAGGAAACAAATAACGGAGAATGTTATGACGCATTTAATTTAGAATATTCATTCGTCTGGAGACAAAAATATTTTATAGGAACAGGGGGGAATATTCTAAACTGTAAAACAATAGAAACATAAAAATTAATATTAATTTAATAAATTCATAAAAAATAAAAATATTGAAATAGTCCAGTCATTAATATTTAAAGTAAATTGTTCTTGAAGAAGATATTCACCTCGATTCTTCTAGGAAAACAAGAAAATTTACATTATGTAAGCCATAGTAGTGTCGGCATGATATTTTTATTTCACAATAAAGATCCTGCAAATAGCCTCACAGAAAGTTTTTATTCCCCTAGCTGGGTTTCGCATAAAATGGCTATTTAGCGAATTTAAAAAGTTTTGTTTGTAGTAATATAATATAAACAAATACTTATTATTGTCAGTAATGTAAATACATACATGAATTTGAAATACATCTAAAAATTCCAATTTATATAGTAACATTAAATTATTGATAAACATAATAAATAAATTATTTTTTTACTATTTCCCGTATTCCCTACTTGTAAGTGATCCCATTTTTCTTGTAGGTTTTGTCGAGTAAAACATAAATCTGTTTTGAGAAAAAGTTTCCAAACACATCCAAAATCTTGTACTTATAATCCTGTAACATAGATCTTTATTAACCAACTTTCATTTTCTCATTGAAGAATAAACGTTGACCATTCGAACAATATATACATTGTTAGATAGCGGATTTTTATTAATACATATTTGTAGAAAATATACCTAAAATAGATTGTATCGATTTTTTGAATAATTTTATCTGTGTGAATTCGGCATTAGTTATGACCATCTGTTCGAAATATGATTTTTTATTTAAGAAATCTGTCTGTATTTGTCTAGCAAACAATTATTTTAATTTTGTTTGTCATTTTTTGACATTCTTAATGTTTTTACGCATTATTGTAATTGTAAATTTATTTAAAAACGTTTCGTAAGGGGTAAAACGCCAGATCGGTTTTAAAAATCAGTTTGAATTTGACTGAGTTCTTGAAGTTTTCATTAAAATATTTTTTTTGAAAAAAAAAAATCATTGCAGTTCATACCTCTAAATTTTTTACGATTTTTTTAATAGTTTCCAAAATTTGGGATTTTTAATAAAATTATTGTCATATGGTTACTTACGGTTTTTATGTTTTCATTAATTTTTGGTATTTTTATAGGACTTCAAGCTTTAAAAATCAAGTTTTTTAATATTTGGTTAAATAGTGTGGGAAAACACTTTTACAAATTAGATAACATTTATTTTATAATAGCATGGATTCTAACGACTAAGGAAAGGAATGAAGGAAAAAATAAATAAAATAAATAATAAATAAAATAAATAATAAATAAAATAAATAGAAGAAATAATATAAATAAAATATATAAAATAAATAAAATTAATAAAATTAATAAAATAAATAATATAAATAAAATATAAATAAAATTAATAAAATAAATAAAATATATAAAATAAATAAAATTAATAAAATAAATAAAATAATTAAAATAAATAAAATAAATAAAATAAATAAAATAAATAAAATAAATAAAATAAATAAAATAAATAAAATAAATAAAATAAATAAAATAAATAAAATAAATAAAATAAATAAAATAAATAAAATAAATAAAATAAATAAAATAAATAAAATAAATAAAATAAATAAAATAAATAAAATAAATAAAATAAATAAAATAAATAAAATAAATAAAATAATAAAATAAAAATAAAATAAATAAAATAAATAAAATAAATAAAATAAATAAAATAAATAAAATAAATAAAATAAATAAAATAAATAAAATAAATAAAATAAATAAAATAAATAAAATAAATAAAATAAATAAAATAAATAAAATAAATAAAATAAATAAAATAAATAAAATAAATAAAATAAATATAATAAATAAAATAAAAAAAATAATTCCTAATAAAATACTTAAAGTCCACCAAAATCGATTAAAATTATGTAAAATTTACTAGATTTGAATTTTTTTTCAAAAAAAAACCAAAATCACAAAATAGGGAAAATATGTTCCAAATTTTGGAAGTTTTATATACGTTTTCATGCATTTTTGGTATTTTTATTAACGCTCAAAGATTGGTTAAATAGTGCGAACAGCAGTTTCAAAAATTAGATAACATTATAATAGCTGGGATTCTAACGAATATAGACCATTCGTTGAAGAAAATCTATAGATAAATGTAAGAACTTATGTAGGAGTAAGGCAATGTAAAACGTCGTTTAATTTTTACCCAGTTTTAAATTAATTTAGTTAAGAAGGGCCGTAACGTCTACATTTATCCATAGAAAGGCCTTGTTTATTTTTTTGATTTACTCTCTGAGGCTAAGTTGTAGCTCTTGTCATAAAGAACAAACATTTTTGAACATATAAAATCGAAAACCTTCATCTTCGAGGTCAAATTCGCAAATGTCGTCGAACAAATATTATAGGCTGTAGTGTGTGTAGGTAGCGTATACGTGCTGTTGATTAAGGATAATATCACTCATACGCACTGTATTCGGAATGGCCACTGGCGGTGTTAAGAATCATTCCTATGAATATGAACGTTCTAGAAAGTTGTTTTTTGAGATCTTAGGTACATTTTTGTAGTTTATTGTTTCCTTGAATTTTGAACGTTTTGCTACCTATGGACCTGAACTGCGAAAAAGGTTAAAAATCGATTTTTTTAGTTTTTTTTTGCGATTTTGATGCAGTCTTTTGATTTTATATATAATTATAATAATTTATGTTTTTTTATGACAAGAGCTACAACTTTGCCTCAGATTCCAAACGGTTTGCAAGATATGAGCTAGAGAAAATGATCATTTTTGGCAAAAATTACACCGAGCCCCAAATCTTTGGGAGCCTAGAAAAAAGTGCATGACTTTGGGCAAAACTGGGAGACAAGTGCCTTTCCTTTGGTCTTTTATCACGCAGTAGTGTCCGTATATGGTTATATTTTTTCGTGTTGCACTGTGTATTTACATATTTTTTTTTCATTTATTTTATACATAATTCGGTTTAATTGACCGAAACATTCTAACATGTTTAATTGAAGCTTGGTGTCCATTTCCTTTTATGTACTTACTTATAAGTAAGTATACTTACATGAATAAATATTTGCTAAAGGCAAATGCGAAATGTTGAGAATTAACGGTTCGGTTGTAAGGTTCATTATTTTAAATTGATAATTAAGACACGGCATATCTGAAATTCTAATAATGAAACATTATGATGAAAATGCCTAATGGTTCGACATCCTATATTTCTTTAATGTGAAAAGTATATAAAAAATCAGCTTTGAGCATAATAATTCGAATTCTTTAATTATGGACTGAGATGTCGCTTTCCAAGGATATACATTCAATTTTCGAAAGCGCCTACTTATAACCAATCACAGTTCAGCCTTCAAGTCCTTAACGACCCATTATTAAATAAAACTCACAAACATGCTAAACGTACTCGTGTTTGGAGGAGCCCTGTTGTGCTCGTGGGTAATTACTTACTACTCGAGTAAATAATGATTGATGTGTTGTTGCAACGCAATTGACATAAATACGTTTTTATCAGAAAGAAATATTAATGGGTTCCTTGGAAAAAAATCACTAAGTACTAATTTCGAAAAGACAAAAACAAAAAAGTAAACATACAAAATACAATTACAGGAAGACAGCATATGGTGTGTCAGATGTGTGTCTGTATACAATAATACTACATTGTAATCGCACAAAAATGAATAAAGCAAAACATTTTCAGAATATTTGAGCACCTGCCAGATTAAACAATAATAAAACAAAAACCTAAATAATAATAATCACCATCATCATCATCGGCATCGGCATTGTAATAATAACAAGTGTCTACATCAGTGCCAAACCACCACTAAACAACTACATCAATTTCGATATAAATATATAAAAACCAGAATATATCAAATTCAATCATTGTATCGAACAGGAAAAACACTCGATACTTATTGATTACATGTTGGCACAGTTCGCTCATTGAAAGCAAATTTATGGTTGTTGCCAAAAACAAAACCAGAGTCCAAGAATCAACTTGGAAACTGAAATTGGGATAGCGACACGTTGCGTTTCCATGTCAATGGCTGGTATCGAACGGTCACGTGGTCGAGTTGGGCAGCAATTTGTCGAATAGAAAAGAATCTGCTTAATAAGCATTTCATGCACATTATTTTCACACTAAGTAACTTTTTTCCTCCCTTTGATTAACTTTGTTTTTCATGCCATGCCATGCCATAACGTTCGTCCTACGCCTCATTATTATTGTTTGGCCAGTTTCGTTTTGGCCTCCTTGTCCTCGTCGAACCCTGTAGGTTGGTGCCACTAGACCTTTTCTATTAATTTGTTATGAATGTAACAAGCACATTGTCGTTACACAAATAGGCATTCATAACGTATGTGTATGTAAATACTGATTGACCAGTAGTCATGAATTTCAGAGATTTTTCGAAGGACTTACAGAAACCTTGAACGTTGCCCTATTAATATGCAATTCATTCAAGTGCGTCTGGCTAAGCTACATCTCATCATTGAATTTGGTTAGCAGCAGGTGGCAGATGATAATGGACTAACAAGAAAAAATATAGGTTAATTCCATGTGAAACGGGACAGAAAATTTCCTTAGGTTCTTCGATTTTAATGAAAGTTTGTGAATTTGTACTTCTTAATAAGAGCAAAAAATCTGTATTGCTCGATTTTCAAAAAAATATGAAATTGTAGATATTAGGATGGATAGAAAACTAGGAATTTTGTCATAAGGCAATTAATCCAATTGTTGATTCAGATAGGAATATAATTTTTGTGGCGAATTTAGAGCAAATTGCTTCTAGTTTAATATAAAATTATCAAATTTTAAAAATGTATTTTTTAATTAAAAAAAAAACAAAAATTTCCTTCAATTTCGTGAAATAATTTTTTGTCTAGAATGGTCCACCATGCTCGAAAAATAAAAAGTTCAAGAAATATAGTTACTGACTTAAACGAAAGTATAATTAAATTAAGGAGTAGCGAATTTGATTTTGATTTGCTTTCATTGGCCGTTCAAAAGACACCATTTGATATTCAAAAAATATCAATTGAAATTCAAAAATTCCATTTGAAATTCAAAAAATATCAATTGAAATTCAAAACTCATCGTTTGAAATTCAAAACTCGTCATTTGTAATTTAAAAGACACCATTTGAAATTCAAAAGTTGTCATATGATATTCAAAACTCATCGTTTGAAATTCAAAAGTCGTCATATGATATTCAAAACTCATCGTTTGAAATTCAAAACTCGTCATTTGAAATTAAAAACTCATCATTTGAAATTCAAAACTCGTCATTTGTAATTCAAAACTCGTCATTTGTAATTCAAAATATACCATTTGAAATTCAAAAGTCTTCATTTTAAATTCAAAAATTATTCCATTTGAAATTCAAAAATGTAAACAAAATTTTTTAAGAAAAATATACATTAGGTGGGGTAGCATTTATTTTTTCTGTAAATTTGGATATTCTGCAGTTTTGAAATCAGATTTGATAAAATGATAATAATTGTAATTATGTAAAATGTCAGTAATTTCATATATAGTTTATAACCTTCACCAGCTCAGAGAGCATCTGCATATAATTTATAATGACTTACATTTTACTTAGGGTCAGATTATTCGTGTGGGAGGTACAACAAATCATAACTATTTTACAGGTAAAGAGTGATTTTTTTGAGGTTAGGATTTTCATGCATTAGTATTTGACAGATCACGTGGGATTTCAGACATGGTGTCAAAGAGAAAGATGCTCAGTATGCTTTGACATTTCATCATGAATCGTCTTACAAACGAACAACGCTTGCAAATTATTGAATTTTATTATCAAAATGCGTGCTCTGTTAAGAAAGTTCATTGCGCGCTTCCATTTTATGGTCAGTTTAATCGACCCGCTGAAGCGGCTATTCGGGCTATTGTGACTAAATTTCGCACCAAATTTACATTATTGGACATTAAACCACCAACACGCTTACGTAGAGTGCGAACTGAAGAAAATATCGCAGCTGTATCGGCCAGTGTTAATGATGACCACCAATTTTCGATTCGTCGCCGTTCGCACCAATTGGGTCTCTGTTACTCAAAAACGTGGAAATGCCAAAATTGGACTAAGCGGATGGACCACCTAAGACGCAGCCGCGGTCAACATTTAAATGAAATTATTTTCAAAAAGTAAATGTCATGGACCAATCTAACGTTTCAAATAAAGAACCGATGAGATTTTGCAAATTTTATGCGTTTTTTTTTTAAAAAAAGTTATCAAGCTCTTAAAAAATCACCCTATATAACGTGATTGTAAAACCATTTCCAATATTAAATTGTTACTGATCAGTTTATTTTAACCAAAGCTTATGCCAATTTGTGTGAGAGGTCTTGCAATATCGCTCATATTGCAGGTGTCTATAAAGTCTATGAAAACATTACCAATGATCAAATTTCAGAGTATTCCGATCGTCCGTATAGAAGTTATAAAATCTTTAAATTTAAATAGGTTAGAGTGATGTGCGTGGGAGGTACGTAAATCTGTTTTCTAGCAGCAGAATATTAAAATTTACAGAAATATATAAATGCTACCCAACCTAATGTATATTTTGCTTAAATAATTTTGTTTACCCTTTTTGAATTGCAAATGGAATAATTTTTTGAATTTCAAATGAAAACTTTTGAATTTCAAATGATGTCTTTTGAATTTCAAATGATGTCTTTTGAATTACAAATGACGTCTTTTGAATTTCAAATGTTATCTTTTGAATTACAAATGACGAGTTTTGAATTTCAATTGACATTTTTTGAATTTCAAATTGAATTTTTTAATTTCAAGTGATATTTTTTGAATTGCAAATGGAATTTTTGAATTTCAAGTGATGTCTTTTGAATTACAATGGAAATTTATTTTGAATTACAAAATAAATTTATGTCACATCACGTAACGTCAACATTATACACTGAAAGAATTATTTTCATAATATTTATGATTTTGTCTTAACCTCAGTGCAAATTTTCATTAAAAAGTCGCCAAAGAAACACTCCATAAAATGTATGAAACATGTTTCACAAAGCACAAATCAGTGAAAAGTGTCATAGAATTTACGAAACATTTCTTAGAAACTATGAAATGTAGTTCTTCATTCTATGAACTTTTGTCATACAAGTTCATTATTTTTCATAATATGATTTATGAAAATTTTCGTTGATTTTATGAAGAAACTTAATTAATTTTATGAAAAAGTTTCATAAATATTAATAATTTATACTGAATGTTCCAAAATAAACGAAAAATACAAAAAAGCTCTGATTTGTTCACTAACCAATCAACACACATTATTATTGCGAGAGTCTTTGCAATGAATATGTCTTGGACCTAAATCAGCGTAAATACTTATGTCAGACCAAACAGAGGTCAAATGGGAATTGCTAGCATTCAATCGAATAAAATCGACGCCCTTACAATGTAGTTGTAAGTTATGAAACATTTCATAAAAACTATGAAATCCTTCACTATATTTATGAAGACATTTCATAACACAAATATTTTATTGGTTATGACATGGTATTCATAATCTTTACGAATTGGTTCTTTAATACAATGTAATCTTTTTTTGATCTTATGAAACAAGGTTTCACTAATTTAATCATTTTGATTTATGAAAAATGTTTATGTTTATGAAAAAATTGTATGAAACATTTCATTGTATTTATGTATTTTTCAGAAATTTTAAGAAAAAAAATCACTAAATTTATGAAAAACATTTTATGAAATCACTTCATAAATATTATGAAGGGAAATTCTTTCTTCTTTGTATAAATGTAGAAAAGGTTTTATTAACTCGTCAAATTGTAAAACAAGCTGAAAATATTCCAAGTCATTAAAAAACGTTTTATCAAAAAATTATAGAACTTCTTTCGTTGTATGCAAATATATACAGAAGTAAAAAAAATTTTTAGTTTTTCTATGAAAAGTGCGACCGTCACGTATGTGACCGTTGAAATGCCAATATGTAATAGAAATAAATAATTAAAATGTATTATTTTTAGGTTTCGATGATTTTCTATTAAACTAGGAGAAATTAGCTTGAAGTTCACCAAAAAGTTATATTTCCATCTCATACCAGAAAAAAGTTACGATTTTCTTAAAATTATAGTATGACAAAATTCCTGATCTTCGATCCACCCTAGTGTTGGATAATTGGGAAATTAGGGGTGTTCTCCTTATTCATAAAAATAGGATAACCTAAGTCCTAAGTTTGATAAATGGAACTTTTGATGAGATTGCAATGATAGAAATACGAAATCAACCTCCCAAAAATACCTCTTGTGTTCCTCTTGACTTCCCAGCCCCTGCAGTTATTAAAGATGCCTGTGCTACAGTTTTGCGTCCACCCAAACGTGTGTATTCATCATAAATATTATTTAGATGCTGTCAACAATGAGTTATTGTTGCCATATTCCAAGTATCAACAACGCATATACAATTGAATTGAATTGCTGGTTGTTGAATGTGTGCATATGCACACATATGTTGCTGCTCCTCTATCCTTTCGTCCTGTCAACAGTCGCCTGTCAAAGACCTCAAGTTGGTCATTGTTGGGAGTTTATGTTCGAGTATTATTATTTATCACAGAGAGTATCTCACTAAAGAAAGTAGAAGAAATTACTTGTTAGTTTATCCTTGATTGGAATTCAACAGCTGCCGCACGCAGCCACGTGTTGCACGACCGAACAACCTCAAGTGGCATTTCAGTTGATTATTAATGAATCCGTTTTCCAATTCTCTTTTACTACAGCTTCCAGCACTAGCGATTTATCATTCGTGGCTGGCACTCAGAACAAAGAAGTATCCGGTCTACCAGATCCGGCTGATCCCAAAGCTGCACCGCTTTTGGTAAGTTTGCTCGGCAGAAATTTTCAAATCTAAAAATTTAACTTGAACTCGCAATTGCAGACAAATTCTCTGCGTAAATCCAAGACCAAGCACGACGACCCGGCCGCCCTCTACAAGGGACCGGGTGGTGTTGAATTGCCCAAGGAGGTGTTGAATGAATTGACGCAGTTCACACGCAAACGCAGCCATGCAGTCATTGACGTCTGGTGGCTGTACGACGACGGTGGTCTCACCCTGCTCTTGCCCTACATCATCAGCACTCGTCGCACCTGGCAGTCATGCAAATTAAGGTAAGCGCACAGGTTAAGTGTTGTCAGAAGTTAGTCCTGTGAAAATCCCAGGACGATGGAGTAATTAGTAGTTTGTATTTTATGAAAGTTGAGTGAGTTCATGGCAATAACTTTAGCACATTAAAGCTCACGGCAAATCCTGGCCAATTTGTTGTTTTGTTAAAGAGGACGAGACGAGGAACCACACATGCCTGCCTTATTATCCACTAAGATCATGAGGTTCCATAAGTGGAGTCTCTGGGAAGGATGTTGCGGAACATGGAAAGTTTTGCAAGTTCTCTGTGCCTTCGATGTGGATTTATGAAGAAGAATATATTAACACGGATGCATTCCAGCCTCGTAAAATATGTAAATGTTATCGCTATGCTCGAATTGCTATGGGAATCCTTAAAGTTTTAGCCTTAAAAGAAAGTTTGGGATATAAATAAATCACATACTCCAAGGAAGTCGATACATATTTACAAGCTTCATGGGTTAGGGGCGAATAAAAGTTTTCCATTATACTTAAATGCGCATTAGAAGAAGATATTCATCATCACTCTCTGTCAGATTAAAATGAATGAATGGATGGATGGATGGAAATCGATAGAAACCCAAACCATAAATGGGGTCATGCTGGAAAATGTGTGTGTTACCATCAACAACGTACAACAAGCAGGAGAATATTATGTTCGGGCATGTTAAAACGTATATACACTAGAATGGGTCGCGAAAATAAATTGATGCGGTCTTCACCCAAAAATGAAAATTGGATTGGTTGCCAGTTTGAAAAACCACAAAAAAACTATAAACGTCCAATAATTCGACCAATAAGTTGCACTAAGACAATAATGACAAGTAAATAAGCTTCACTCGGCTAAACCGACTTATATATACCCTCACTCTCAGAGCACATATATACGGAAGTTATAAGGGCAAGGTAATTTGTGTGGAAGGTACTAGGAGGTTCGTGTCACACATTTCGTCTAAACAATTGCAAAAACATGATCAAATATCAATTCAAAGTGGATTTCATGCATCAGTTCATTGAAGTTGTGGAGAATTTAAGATTACCTAGGATAGAGATAATTGTGTGGGATGTACAAGAAGGGACGTGGCTAAAGCGTAAATATTTTTTAAGTTTAAAGTGATTATAAAAACATTTCAAATGATTTTGACTACCCGTGTGGATGTTATTTCGGTTTTATTGTAACCAAGGATTTGCAACTTTGTGTCGGAGGTACCAGAAGTGGTGTGGCAATATCGTCCATATTCCACGCGAATGTAACTTTTATTAAAGCTGATCATCCGTATAGAAGTTATAACAGCTTTAATTTTGCATAGTTTAGGATGATTTGTGTGAGAGGTACTAGAAGGGGCATGGCTAAACCCGCCATATTTAGTACACTTAATGCGATTATGAATACATTAGCAAACACCAAAATATTGCTGATTCCGAATATCCGTGTGGAAGTTACATTCGTTTTAATTTAACACAGAAATATAGATCATTTGTGAGGGAGGTACCAGAAGGGGTGGTGCAATTTTGTCGATCTTCGAACTTAAACTGATTCCTCCTTTCGAGAGTTATCGGTACACCAGCCAGCCAGCCAGACGGACGAACGGTCGTGGCTCAAACTTCTTAAAAAGTCGTGAAACGGTGCGTTACATTTCTTTTCTGTCGCAAATGATATATAACCTCCTACTCTGTAGAGTAAGGGTATAAAAAGTACAAGGGATAAACATGATTTTTTAAATGTTTTCAGAAGCGTTCAGTTCCAATTTTTATTTCTAGGGGTGACTGGAAATTATTATTTCTATTAGTATGGACCACGGCTCATCTTAATATACACATTGCGTGTTTTCCACAGACATAATGAGAAGGTGGGCGACTATATTAAGACCATATCAGCCATGGGTCATATTAAATATAGGTTGGACCATTTAATACTTTAAATTAGATTATTTTTTCAAATTTTGGATTTTATTGGAAAGGTAAAACTTTGGCAATAAATAATGGAACACAATATTATTCATATGACAACCACGACAGGCTCGTCCGATCAACCCAATTTTTCAGTACAGACCAAAATCCATACCAAACGGTGACTCGTTGTACATTGGCTTATCAGTAGTCACGTGTGGGTTCTCTGAACCCCAAATGCTGCAATTTTCTTCATTGACGCAGCCACCGAGTTGAAAATGAAGCCCGATCTCTTCTCGAAAATTTTCCACGAAAATTTGATACAATTTGCGTTAAAGGCTCACTACTTTGGAAGTAAGTTTTTAATATTTCCCAATTTTGTCCCATTTTTTAAATTTCAAACATAAACCGGAAAATAAAAATGAATGATATTCTACCTTTCAAAGTAATCGGTAGTTCAAATTTAAAATCTTAAATGGCCCACCCTATGATATTGGTATGTTAGTGCTGGTTGATTTTGACGTCTTATCCATCTCAACAGATCTGCCGTTATTATTAAAGTACAAGTATTACTGGGTCCATATATTAAAGAAATAATTTTCCCACACAAATAAAGTTTGAATTGAATTTTTTTGATTGATTGTTTTTTTTGGGAATTACCTATCTACCCGCTTTAATAAACATACACATTACAAATTCATGTATACTCCTGTGGCATAGTTTCGAAATAATTTTAAAAATATTTTCGTTACGCATGTGTTTGATTCAACTCTAAAGATGAATAACATTCGATATCTGTGCCATTCTTGGAAATATATTCATAAAGTTTAGTCGGCCATAAAATAAATATTTATCTTGAACAGTTGAATTGTAAGAAACGTTTTTAAAACTTTATATAAGAAATGAAATATCGAACAAAAAATAACTTTATCTTTGATAGATTTTTAGACGTTGCACAGTAGTGAGTTTCTTCTAGCACATGTTTTATATGTGTTAACACTCCGACAGCAACTGATACACGAAGGGATTGTATAGGTTTTAACGAATCGCAAAGACTATTAGGAGTTAATACATCGTTCGACAGCAAATTTCGGAACTGAAGAAATATACATGTGAAACTAGACGTCGTATATAGGAGAACTGTATACTCAGTTTTCAATTTGGTGATCTTCACTCCTTTTAACATAACTTTTAATTTCCAACAAATATAGATGTTTTAATAATTTATTTTCGTACTTTTCACAGTCATTCAAAGACATTGATATCGAATAAAAGAGTCGAATATCTGTTAAAAATACTTTAAATTTCATGCTTCTATCTATATTAATTTAGTATTAAAACCATTTAAAAGTTTCTCCTTAAAAATAAAAATAAATATACTTTAACTTTTTAAGGGAGATAATTTTAAATAGTTGACGAAATTTCAAACATGAAATTTTAACTATCTTTAACATTTGATATCTTTCTCATTTGATATCCTTATTACCATGGTTCACAAAGTACGAAAATAATTTCTGTTTGACTCGCAAAAGTACGAATATAAATTATTAAAACATCTATAATCTTTGGCAACTAAAATTAAAATTTGTATCCTTTAGAAATTAAAAGACCTGTAAAGTTGAGAAAATGTCACCAAATGGAAAACTGATTACACTGCTTTTCTACATTTGATTCCTAGTTGTATGTGTATATGTGCCTGTTCAGCTCAAATGAGAAAATATAAAATTGTCGCACCACGAGAGTATTATGTCTTTGTTTGTAACGCCCAAAAGGAAACGAGTTATACATATCAGCTTAGAATCACTTTCGATTTACCAATGTCCGTCTGTCAGTCCATCTGTCCATCTATTGTTGTAATCAAATTACAGGACGCAATTATAATCCGATCTTAACAAAAATTGTCACAAATAAGTTTTGTAGATCAAGGACGAACGCTATTTAATTTGAAGCAAATCGGTTCAGTTTTAGATACAGCCCCCATACAAATGTCGCTCCCGATTTGACTTTTTCCGCTCCAGAAACCAAATATTGTATTTAAAAGTTGGCACAACATCTTATAATCCAACTAAAAGCACCTATGGTGAAAGTGGATAAGATCGGTTCAGATTTAGATATAAATTTATGTATATATATATACAAATGTTGCTTCCAAATGTTTAGCCGATTTTGGCTAAACTTTCCATATTATATTTCACCTATAAACATACATGTTGAAAGCGGTTCACATCGTTCCATGTTTCAATATACCTGCATACAGATGTCCCTTCCGATTTACTATTTTTTTATCAAACACATACATCTACAGGATAATAAAAATCCTTCCCGATTTCACTTTTTTACTGAATCATATAGTGGGCCCCGCTCGACTTTAGCCTTTGCTTACTTTTTTTTATATATATAATTATGAATATGGTTTTAATTTTACATAGGAATATGGATCATTTGTGTGTGAGTACCGGAAGGGGCATTCGTCCATCTTCGAACTTAGAATAGGTTTGGAAAGAATATGTGCAAAGTTTGAATATTGAGGGCTTAATTCAAAAGTGTCTATGAACAAAAACACAACTTTTCAGGACAGCGAAAAAACTGATTTTCTCCTTAATTTTAAGAGTAATTGTAAATCATTCTTCTATGGTTTAATCTAACGAGAATTACTAATTGCCACGTTTAAAAAGTTTTCAAAATTTCCTATTATTCGCGGTTTTATGGTTCATAGCCACTTTTATATGCTTAAAAATTAAGCATTATGAATGATGAAATAAGCACATAGCAATTAATGCCCAAATATATAAATAAGATTTATTGTAAACTCATTAACGTTTTAAATGAAATGTTGGCAATGTTGTTTAGAAAATGCATTTTCTTGGATGCACCCAGCTTCGTCCGTCGAATTGGTACCATTTGTATCCACTTTTCCAAATTTTTTTTTATAAACAGTAGATATTGCGGTAGAGCACGGTAAACCAAAAAGTACAAAAAGGATATTTTGAAAATTTTCATTTTCACGGAAAATAGGGCTAAAATGATTTTCGCAAAAGATTTAAGATTTTCTTGCGATCTAGCCAACGAATCCGTCTGAATTTTGGTTTGTTTATTAAGAACCAATGTCTCTTGTTACATAAAGAGTGATTTTTTTGAGGTTAGGATTTTCATGCATTAGTATTTGACAGATCACGTGGGATTTCAGACATGGTGTCAAAGAGAAAGATGCTCAGTATGCTTTGACATTTCATCATGAATCGTCTTACAAACGAACAACGCTTGCAAATTATTGAATTTTATTATCAAAATGCGTGCTCTGTTAAGAAAGTTCATTGCGCGCTTCCATTTTATGGTCAGTTTAATCGACCCACTGAAGCGGCTATTCGGGCTATTGTGACTAAATTTCGCACCAAATTTACATTGTTGGACATTAAACCACCAACACGCTTACGTAGAGTGCGAACTGAAGAAAATATCGCAGCTGTATCGGCCAGTGTTAATGATGACCACCAATTTTCGATTCGTCGCCGTTCGCACCAATTGGGTCTCTGTTACTCAAAAACGTGGAAATGCCAAAATTGGACTAAGCGGATGGACCACCTAAGACGCAGCCGCGGTCAACATTTAAATGAAATTATCTTCAAAAAGTAAATGTCATGGACCAATCTAACGTTTCAAATAAAGAACCGATGAGATTTTGCAAATTTTATGCGTTTTTTTAAAAAAAAAGTTATCAAGCTCTTAAAAAATCACCCTTTATATGTAGTCTGTCGCGAAAGTCGCGAAATAGAAATATTTGAAAATAAACGGCTTTCGAAAAAAAATTCTTCTCCAAATTTATATGACAGATGACATCCAAATCTGAGAATAGTTGGCATCAAAAACTCATTTTCGAGAAAATGGTTCATTGCCACTTTTGAATATATGCCCTCGGTATATTCCTTAACTCCCTTCGAAAGTTATCGTGTACACCATCCAACGAATATGGTCCAAACATACCTAGGGACTTAGGTCGCTCCTTCAATGAGCTACATTTTTTTTGTCCCAAATGATATGTACCTTCCTACTCTGTGGAGTGAGGATATAATAAACCAACATACTTGTCCGGTTTTTTTTTTTCTTTTTTTAAGTGCCAGCAAGAAGAAAAAATAAAATTGGTTCACCATTTTTGGATATAGCTCTTAGACGCTGTTTCTAATTTCGCGACAGTTTTACCATTTTAATGAATTGAACGTATAAGCGTTTGTGATCGGATTTATATTTCGAAAATGAAAGTTCAAAAAGAAGAAGTTATCTTCGACGAGAACTTGAATTTAAATAATAGTAAATTATATTAAAAAATCCATATTTGTGTTTGTCATTTATTTTGGTTCAAGACCAAAGGTTGTGCTGAAGTCTTCAGCAGAACCCAAAAATTAGCAAAAAGGCAAGTGAGACCTTTATTGTTGCAGCTAAAAGTTGACTGCGCAGTTTCGATGGGTGCTACCCCATCTCATCAGAACTATCGCAACGAATGTATGTCTTTGACTTAAATCAGGGTTCATAGCGGTGCGTGTGAAAATTTAAAGAATGAAGGCTTATTTTTAAGATAATTATGCGTACTTCCGTCGATTATAAAATTAGTATGTACATTTTAGAAGCGATAAATATATAAATAAAAAATCTAATAAATGTAGTCGACCGAAAACGCTATTTTTAAACGAATGTATGCATTATTATGACCTTTGCATTATGTGACCTTTCTATTTACTAGATCAGATTTTTCAAAATGGATTCTATAAGCTTTTTATTGAGATTTGTTTCTTTTTCATTCCATTTAAAATACCCAATATTAGAAAGTGCTTAATAAAGAAGGAAATATATTTTTAATATTAATTGTTTTGTTGTTGTTTTTTTAACCAGTAATCCCTGCGTTGAAAGTGTATTCCATATTATGAATTATGTCTAAACTAGGTCACGGTATCAGAAATAGTATGAATTTATATTAGGAATACCAATAAAATATGTTTTAATTCATTTTCATGAAATATTGAAAACATGCAATTCCAATATAATATATGAATTACATACATTTCCTACAACAACTAAATATAAAATGGAATTTGTCGATTTTTTAACAACAACTGAAGTTGTTTAAATTTGGCGCTTTCGGCGATTTCTGAAAATGGATTGATGAAATATGACAAAAGTTGTTCATTCACTTTCACCATTTAATTAAATAAACAAAGTGTAAAAATCCGCTGTTTAGACATATGTAATGAATAAATGGCCTTGTGGGCGAATCAGAAATATTAAAATATACATATTATTCATACGCCACCGGGTAGCCAAACACATTTAAATCAAATTGATTGATAATACGCTCCCAGGGAAAACTGTTGCAGTTTATTCCAGCCGTGTTTGCAATTAATTAATTGATTTGAAAGCACAAAAAATCCACAATGAAAACATAGCAAAGTCACTACTTTGATTGATATGATTTAATTAAAATCAACGCGCAATGTTGACAAAATTTTTGTGCTAATTCCCTATTGGTACAATTGAAACTAAAAACAAAATTGAAATGCAAAAAAGTTTATCCCGGAATGTGCGATAAGATAACTTTTTTTTTTGTTTTCGCACACCGCACAGATAGCTTTAGTATTACTCTCATATTAAATTCCAACAAGCTCTTTAATCCTTCAATATGTTCATACTTTTTGCTCCCTTTAAAGAGTCTATGCCTTGGCTAACAAGAAGGCGGAATTGGAATTTGAACAACGCTCGATGGCCAGTTTATTGTCGAAATTCCGCATTGACTATTCCGACTTGCAGCTGATACCCGACATTACCAAGAAGCCACAAGAATCTTCGACACAGTTCTTTAACGAATTAATTAAAGACTTTGTGGTTGCGGAAAAGGATACCAACATCCAGCTGCAGGAAGATGAGGGTAAGTTCAAATGGAAACAACTTTATACTGTGGCCAGGCCTTCTTGGCAGAAATTAATGATGTCGATGATGATGTTGTTGTTGTGTTAAGCTGATCTCATTTTGTTCATCCATTCTATTATTGTCTTCTCTGTTCATTTATTTGCAGTTGCCATTACGGACGATGACTTGATGGCCGTGCAGGATAAAACGAATCGCTATTTACGTCTGCGTGAATATTTACGAGAACAATCAACTAAATCCGATTTGGTTGTAATGACATTGCCCATGCCTCGCAAGAACATCGTCACAGCTCCACTGTACATGGCCTGGCTGGAGAGTCTGAGTCGTGACATGCCGCCATTCCTGTTTGTGCGTGGCAATCAGACCAGTGTCCTGACATTCTACTCGTAAGCTAAATAAAACAACAAGAACAATAATAAGAACAACAACAACAACAACACTAAATAGCCGAATGCTGATGCTAACCACAACAACAATAGAATGTACGGAAACGGGAAACGGAACCAACTCACGAAAGGGATACTATCACACACTATCTACATACCTACATACATACATACAAGCATATCTACATAAATAAGTATATGAGCATAAAGAGACATTTTTCTATTATTTTTATTATATAGTTGTACTTGTTAAAATATAGTTAAACATTACCACATTTAGACTTAAAGGCAGCCAAGCGACCCAGCATCTACGATTTGTGTAGTTAAGAATTTATCAAAGCGCCAACCCCCCACCCTTTTTAATTGTCTTGTAAAACCCCCGCCCTTTACCCTCGTAAATTGTAATTGCCAACATTTTTATAAACAAAAAATTCCTTAATTGCCCACTTGAAAATGATTTTATGTTTTACTTGTTCTAAGAAAATTGTAATTAATTACCGAAAGTAAAGATGTGTTTTTTCATTGCACTGTCCTGGTCTTTTTTATTTACCCCCCACCCCCCCCATTCTGTTTGAATTGTTTGTGCTCTTTTTATTATTTCGATCATATATATATCGTCAAACTCACCACTTAAAATGCAATAATTGTAATTTATTTGTTTAGCTTTTAATGACACCGTAATTAATTATTAACGAAGCAAACTGGACGTTTATTGTATTTATGACAATATTATTCTACTTCTATTTCTATTTTTACTAACTTAACTTTAAAGCGTACGAATTTGTATTTATTATTATCAATTAATTAATGTAAATTCTCTTAGTTTTTATGTTGATCAATTAAATAAAATACAAAACCCAACCATAAATATGCAGATCTGTTGTTCTCTGGTTTTTTTGCCTGACTAAAAAATTGGCGATCAATGTCCATTAGATATGGAAAAATAATCACCACATCATATAAAGGGTGATTTTTTAAAAGCTATAGGAAAGTTTTCAAAAAAAACACATAAAATTCAAAAAATCCATGAAATCTTTATTTGAATCGATAGTAGGGTCCATATAATTTAATGTTCGAAGATTATTTCATGCAAATGTTGACATTGACTGCGCCTCAAATGGTCCATCCGCTTAGTCCAATTTTGGCATACTCTTTCCAACATTTCGGCCGGTATCTCACGAATAAATGCTTCAATGTTGTCTTCCAATGGGTCAATTGAAGCGGGCTTGTATGTATAGACATGAGCTTTAACATAGCCCCACATAAAATAGTCTGAAGGCGTTAAATCGCACGATCTAGTCGGCCAATTGACCGGTCCCGAACGTGAAATAAAATGTTTACCCAACTCGCCTCTCAATAAGTCCATTGTTGCGCGTGCTGTGTGGCATGTGGCACCGTCTTGTTGAAACCACATGTCATGCAAGTCAAGCTCTTGCATTTTGGGCAACAAAAGTTGGATATCATCTCACGGTAGCGCTCACAATTCACAATTACGTTACGATTCGCATCATCTTTGAAGAAGTACGGTCCAATGATGCCACCAGCCCATAAACCGCACCAAACTGTGACTTCTTCTGGATGCATTGGTAGCTCTTGCAATGCTTCTGGCTGATATTCACTCCAAAATCGACAATTCTGCCTATTTACGTACCCATTGAGCCAAAAATGAGCTTCGTCGCTGAACACAATTTTTCGGTAAAAAAGTGGATCTTCGGCTTTCTTGAACTTTCTTAACAGAGCACGCATTTTGATAATAAAATTCAATAATTTGTGTAATATGGTTTCTTTGAGCTATCGCATGAGCCAGCCACCACAAAAGTTATTGGTAATGTTGCAAGGTTGCAACTCACAGCACATTCATCCAGCATTAAACTAAACGACTCTTTAGTAAAAATCCAATCGAATCTGTTCAAACAGAAGCTAAACTTGTCGACCAGTTTAAAGTTCACAACTTTTCAATATTAAATTGTGCTTTCCGTAGAAAAACTTTGTTGTGGGAAATGGTAGCGTGTGTGCCCTGTGCCAAGGGCGGCACGTGTGAACACTGCAACACGTACAGACATACATATATACATATATACAACGTACACACATTTCTAATTGGAACGAAATGATGTTTAATTAGCAAATATTGTAAATGACCTTTTTTCTATCACAGCTTAAAGGACGCAAAATTGGACCATTACATTACACAGAAAGGACGTATCTAGGAGTGGTCAATTAAAAAGTGCACACCGCATGATCAATGATCAAAATGTCATCGGTGTCCACAGGGCCTGGAGGAAGTAAATATTTTTTCAAACAAAATATTTTAAATATGTTTGAGAATATGGCTATATTCGATAATTAGTTTCTCACCAAAATCCAATGGTCGTTTGAGCTTCCGCCATTATAATTTCCCTTCGAGTACATCATGATTATTTATATCTCCTTTCCAGCAGTTGGTGCAATGTAATCAAAGTACAATTAATAATCATGTAATTATTTACACCCAAAGGACATAATTAATTGAATCATTCGTTTGGTTTGATTGTCACCTCGATTTTGGATATCCTATTCACATTAATATGTATGTGGACGTAAGTGATTTGGAATTGACCCTGGCTAGCAGAAGAACACATTTTGTGTGGGTTACACGGAGCAAAATGACTGCATATTCCATTGCTCACAACTGTAATATACACTCAGAAAAAATAGCATTCTTAAATCTGAGTAAAATCCATATTCCAATTTAGTTTCATAATTTTACTCCAGTTTAGGTAAAATTTTCTTACGAGAAGGAAAATTAAATAGATATGAGTACACTTTTCTTATTTTAAAGCCATAAAAAATAGTACATACACTCGAAATAGGGTAGTAGATTTACATTTTTTGGAACTAGTAAAAACTACTTACAATTAAGTACATTCATACTTGTGCGCAAGACAATTTACTAGCGTTCAAGAAAGAAAATAATGCAGATTTTTTTGTATGGAAAAATTCCATTTAAGAAGTTTTTACTTAAAAATGTGTTTATTACTTCAAATAAAGTAAATTAATGTAATTCAATTTATGCCATGTTCCTCATACATTCAAGTATAAATGAACTTATAAAAAATACTTCAGTGTGTTTATACAAATTAATGAATAGTAGTCTAAGAAGCAATTCTCGTTCGTTAGCTGAGACTTTCTTCATAAGTACTTCAAATATTACTCTAAACAATCACTGCGAAGGCGCCTACCTAGCCTCCGCAGCAGTCATGGTGAAATAGCTCAACTCTTTATGGCATGAGATGAGATGAAACGATTGAGAACTATACGATGTTGTCATTTTTCATATGAGTGTTGCATACTCTGAAGCGAAATAATTTATTTCAATTATCAGTATAGTCGTAGTCAGGCTGAATACAAATTTACTTGGTTTAAGGAAAATTTTCCGAAAATTTTCCTCATATTGAGTATAAATTTACTTGGCATGACTACAAATTTACTTAGTTTGAGTAACAATTTACTTGGATTGAAGAAAAATCGGAATATTTTCCTCAGTTTGAATATAAATTTACATGATTTGAATAACATTTCTTAAAAATTTTTCTCAGATTAACGGAGTGTTTCCAGTAGACGATTGAAATTCTACATGAACGAATGATACCCTGACGAACGACTCATAAATTGGGTTTTTGTAACACGTTTAAAAGCTTTCGCGTTATGATTTGAAATTGTAAAAGCTTTCGTTCGTTTGTCAATTAACAATATTGCCATCAAGGTTTTTTGTCAGTCTTTGTTAATTTTATTCATAGAAAAACATAGCTTTCCTTATAATATAGGTATCCCTGCCTGTTAATCTGATATCTGATAATCGATCGATAATCTGATAATCGATTTGATATGTTTGGGGAAATATATCACAGAGACACTTTTTTCAGCGTGTAGGCAAACTTTGCGAAAACAACCGGCTTCCTTCTCATTTCAGTTCAATCAACGCAATTGAGCTGGTTTAACAAAGTGGATGTGCTGCTCTGTTGCTTATATTCCTTAAAGCACGTTGAACGCCTCGTCGTAAACATTGCGATAGGCATGATTGCATTATTACGTTATTGAAGTGCCTAAAAATAGATAAATATGTGCTTCCAAAATGTTGTCAAGTACATCTACCGGAAGCTTCGTCAGACATGGGAGTATTTCAATGGCTGCGCAAAATCTAACGAAATTCACGTTAGGACCAAAGCAGACACGCAGATAATTTTCTCGCTGTGACAAAATAAAAACAATTATAGTTCGTTTGCTTTTATAATTAATAGCTTCTACATAACAAATTATTTTTTCCCGATTTATTGTCTCTGGTTTTTTGAGTTTATATTTTCGGGCAATTAAAAAATGATTTTTTTGCGAAAAAGATTCTCAACGTTTTTGAAATAATATTTTTTATATCCTCCCGCACAGGATGGGGGTATACTAAGATTGTCATTCCGTTTGTAACACCTTGAAATATCGCCCTGAGACCCTATAAAGTATATCTATTCTAATACGATCTAGCCATGCCCGCCTGTTGACAGCACGCTAGCATCCAAACGAAAGGAGCTAAATTTTCCACAAATCCATCTTATAGTCGTAGATCGGTTGGGATTGCAGCTGGGCGAAATCGTTCCAAAGGGAAAAAATGTTTACCTCACAAGAACTGAAAATACCCCTAATATTTAGAGTATTTAAGCATGTTTTTAAATATGCCAGCTTATATTTATTGGGATATTGGATATGCACATTTCCCTTACAGCAAAAACGTGGACCATAAATTGATTCTTATTCGTAGGGGGTGAAATGGGGCAAAAAGGGATAAAAATGGTAATTATCAAACGACAACAGGTAGAAACAATATGTATCTATTGAAATTCGAATTTTTAAGGGCTAAAATGGGAATGGAAAAAGAGGGATATAAATGGTACAACTAAATTGGGTGGACACGTCAAATAAAGGGATTTTTCGAAATTCGTACTTAAGGGGGGGACACATGGAAAAAGGGGATACAAATGGTACCAACCAAACGGCTGCACATAGAATAATGAAATTCGGTATATACATTCCTACGACTACGTAGACACGAATAATCAAGCGGTTTTTTTCAAAATCGTTTTTTTTATGGTATAAAAATTGTACCCACTAAAACGACTGTAGCTAGAATGATAAAATTCGATGTGTAGATCCCTCTAATTACGTAGACACGTAAAATAAAGAGATTTTCGAAAGTCGTACGGGGGTAAAAGGGGGACCAACCAAATGGCTGCATCTAGAATCATGGTATTCGGTACATAAATTCCTCTGACTGCGTAGGCACGTAAAATAAAAGGATTTTTCCAAATTCGTACTTTATTGTGTTCTTCTTACGTCAAAAATGGGTAGAATCATGAAGTTAGGTTACCTTCCACTCTGTACGTGAGAGATAAAGGATTTTCAAAATTTGTACTTTTTGCATTAAAATAGGATGCAAATACAACCAACCGAACGGCTGAAGCTGAAAATGCACCCAATATACCCCAATATTTAGGTTATTTAAAGTTTTTTTGAAGATTGGTGCCTTATATACTTTTTGAAGTGACTTGAAGTATTATTTCCATATGGGCATCTCCCAGTGGCACAGACGCGACATTCGCACGACTTAAACTGCGCCAAAGACAAGAAAGAAACTGAAAAAGTCGATCGCCTTTTTAGTGTTCTAAAGCGCTTAAAGAGTACTACATTTTAAAAATATATCGCCAGGATTTAGTATAAAATTATAAACAATTTTACATTGAAACGGACGCTACAAAAAACAGAAGTACTTTTGAAGGTATTATAAAAATATACAAAGTTCAGCGATTTTTGAGAACTTTGTTGTTCCATATATACATGTAAATGAAGGTCAGAGGATATATTTTGTTCGTAGATTTATAAAATTTGAGAATTATCTCTTAGATTTTTAATTAGGTACAGCAGAAATACGGACGCTACAAATATATAATTAAACAAGTAAGAAAGGTTAAAGTCGGGCGTGGCCGACTATATGATACCCTACATTTAGTCATTATACCCTATGGTGTAGGATATAAAAAGGTCATTACATTTGAACCGGGTGAATACGATGCAGCTATAAGAGGAGAATATACTACAAATTCCATACTTCTATCTGTATTTGTAAGAAAATTTGAACACAAACTTTGAATGGGAGCTATATACAAATCTGAACCGATGTAACCCATGTAGAGTAAAGGTTTTCTAATTGAAATATTAGACGCTTTCCCAAATTTTGTAGAGTGTTAAATATGTGGTTTTTAGAGCGGAAAGAATCAAATCGGGAGCTATATATAATCTGAATCGATGTGACACACTTTCGCTATAGTAATTTCTATTTGAAACATTAGCTGATGTGCCGAATTAGAAGAAAATCTGTTCAAAAATGCTATTTCTAGAGCGGAAATAATCAATTCGGTACCGAAATTTGTAATGGAGCTATATATATATATATATATATATCTGAACTCATCTGACATATTTTCACCAGAGCTTTTTTAGTTGATATATTAGTTGTTTTGCCAAATTTGAAGAAAATCTGTCAAAGTTTGTGGTTTCTAGAGCGGAAAGAGCTATATATAAATCTGAACCGATCTGTCCTATTTTCACCAGAGCTGTTTTTAGTTGGAATATAAGCTGTTTTGCCAAATTTGAAGAAAATCTGTCAAAGTTTGTTTGTTTTCTAGAGCTGAAAGAGTAAAATCGGAGGAGACATTTGTATGGGAGCTATATATAAATCTGAACCGATCTATCCTATTTTTACCACAGCTGTTGGAATATAAGTTGTTTTGCCAAATTTGAAGAAAATCTGTCAAAGTTTGTGGTTTCTAGAGCGAAAGAGTCAACTCGGAGGAGACATTTGTATGGGAGCTACATATAAATCTGAACCGATCTGTCCCATTTTTACCAGAGCTTTTGTTAGTTGAAGTATAAGTTGTTTTGCCAAATTTGAAGAAAATCTGTCAAAGTTTGTGGTTTCTAGAGCTGAAAGAGTCAAATCGGAGGAGACATTTGTATTGTAGCTATATATAAATCTGAACCGATCTATCATATTTTTACCAGAGCTGTTTCTAGTTAAAATATACGGCGTTTTGCCAAATTGGAGGAAAATATGTTGAAATATGTGGTTTCTAGAGCGGAAAAAGTAAAATCGGAAGCAAAATTTGTATGGGAGCTATGTCAAAATCTGAACCGATTTGCTTCAAATTAAATAACGTTCGTCCTTATCCCATAAAACTTCGTTGTGCAAAGTTTCATTTAGTTCTAACAACAATTGCGACCTGGACTTTGATTACAAGAATAGATGGACAGACGGACGGACATCGCTAAGTCGACTCAAAAAGTGATTCTAAGTCGATCGTTTCTTTTTGGGTGTTACAAACAAATGCACAAAGACATTATACCCTGTGATGTAGGGTATAAAACGTAATAAAAATAAGTAATTTTCCACTTTTAATAAACTTCAACTTTTAATAAAAGAGAACAAGTTAACTTCATAATAATAAACCAGTAAGGAAAGGCTAAAGTCGGGCGGGGCCGACTCTATGATACACTCCACTTTCAATCCGAATACAATTCAATTCGGTGAAAAAGTGAAAACGGGAAGGTTTTTTGTATCCTGGAAATGTATGTGTTTGACAAAAAATTGTATATCGGAAAGGACATTTGTATGAGGATATATTGAAACCTGGAACGAAATAGGTGAAATATAAAATGTATAGTTTGGCCAAAATCGGTTAAACTTATGGGAGCAACATTTGAATTTGGGCTATATTTAAATCTGAACCGATCTTACCCACTTTTACCATAGTTTTGTTTAGTTAGATTATAAGATGTTGTGCGAAATTTAAAGACAATCGAGGACAATATGTGGCTTTTAAAGCGGCAAAAGTCAAATCGGGAGCGACATTTATATGGGGGCTATATCTAAATCTGAACCGATCTGACCGATATTCACCATGGGTGTTTCTAGTGGAAATATAAGATGTTTAAAAAATCTGAAGACAATCTGATACATTATGTGGTCTCTAGAGCGGAAAAGTCAAATCGGGAGAGAAATTTGTATGGGAGCTATATATAAATCTGAACCGATCTAACACATTTTTACCACAGGTGTTTCTAGTTACAATATAAGATGTTTTGCCAATTTTAAAGAAAATCTTTTGTAATATGTGGTATCTAGAGTGAAAAGAGTCAAATCGGGAGTGAAATTCGTATGGGGGCTAAATCTAAATCTGAACCGATCTGTCCGATATTTACCATGGGAGTTTCTAGTGGGAATATAAGATGTTTTACCAAATCTGAAGACAATCTGATACAATATGTGGTTTCTAGAGCGGAAAAAGTCAAATCGGGAGCGAAATTTGTATGGAAGCTATATATAGTGTGGCTGAAGAGCCATCCACCTCAACTCGTCGTCGTGCCCAACAATTGCACCTCCCACGCTCGTCGTTGATGAACATTATGAATAAAGACTAGCATTTACACGCTTACAAAATGCAATTGACTCAAGAACTAAAGCCTCCTGACCATTCCAAACGTCGTCAATGATCAGAATGGTGGCAAGAAATGGCAACAGTAGAGGAGCAATTGTCGAAGAAAATCATCTTCAGTGATTAGTCACATTTTCACCTCAGTGGATTCGTCAATAACCAGAATTGCCGCATTTGGGCGAATGATAATCCAAGAGTGATTGTCGTAAAATCAATGTACTCACAAAGAGTGTTTGGTGCGGTTTATGGGCTGGCGGAATCATCGAGCTGTATTTTTTCCAAAATGAGGCCGGCCTACCTGCTGTAAATGGTCTTCGCTATCGTGAGAACTTTTTATGGTCCGAATTGGAAGATATGGATGTGGACGATATATGGTTTCAACAGGACGGTGCCACTTGCCACACAGCTAAAGAAACAATGGCTCTTTTGCTCGACAAATTCAATGGCAGTGTAATCTCACGTGGTGGCGATGTCAATTGGCCGCCAAGATCATGCAATTTGACACCGTTGGACTTCTTTCTTTTGGGTTATTTGAAAGAAAAGGTGTACGTCGATAAGCCAGCAACAATTCAAGAGCTAAATGATGAGATAATTCGGCACATTGACGGCATAGAACCTCAATTATGCCTCAGAGTCATCGAAAATTTGGACCATCGAATGGAGGTGTGCCGCCGACATCGCGGCGGCCATTTGGCTGATATTTTGTTCCATATAAAGGGTGATTTTTTAAGAGCTTGATAACTTTTTTTAAAAAAAAAAAACGCATAAAATTTGCAAAATCTCATCGGTTCTTTATTTGAAACGTTAGATTGGTCCATGACATTTACTTTTTGAAGATAATTTCATTTAAATGTTGACCGCGGCTGCGTCTTAGGTGGTCCATCCGCTTAGTCCAATTTTGGCATTTCCACGTTTTTGAGTAACAGAGACCCAATTGGTGCGAACGGCGACGAATCGAAAATTGGTGGTCATCATTAACACTGGCCGATACAGCTGCGATATTTTCTTCAGTTCGTACTCTACGTAAGCGTCTTGGTGGTTTAATGTCCAACAATGTAAATTTGGTGCGAAATTTAGTCACAATAGCCCGAATAGCCGCTTCAGTGGGTCGATTAAACTGACCATAAAATGGAAGCGTGCGATGAACTTTCTTAACAGAGCACGCATTTTGATAATAAAATTCAATGATTTGCAAGCGTTGCTCGTTAGAAAGTCTATTCATGATGAAATGTCAAAGCATACTGAGCATCTTTCTCTTTGACACCATGTCTGAAATCCCACGTGATCTGTCAAATACTAATGCATGAAAATCCTAACCTCAAAAAAATCACTCTTTATAATTGAACCATACCAATATTATCATAATAAAAATAAATGACGATAATTTCCTAAATAATTTGGGTTTTATTCCAAAATCAACATCGGCCCTTAAAATTTAACCACCCTTTAATATTTTTTTTGAGAAGAATACCTACACAAACATTCAAAACAATCGCAGATATCGAGGTAAAAAATCGTACCGCTAGACATGGAATGACTCATACATAAAATCAACATAACAATAACATTTTTTTCTAAAATTCCAGTTTCAGTTGAGTTAAATTTAATATTTACTTTTAATAACTTTTCAAAATATAGGCCCACCTGCTTAAATGTTCAATAAAGGTTAATATAATGGCTACAAATGCTGCGAATTTCACTTTCACTAGAAACAGTGGTTTAGAAGCAGTGCCCAAAGAAATTGGGAACATTTGTTTCCTAAAAAATCTTTTTTCCGGCACAAAAAAATAATAAAAAATAGAAAAAAGTGGGTTGTTCTATTGTTTTTAGTAGATAACATGCATAGGGCGAAAAACCCCTATACAAATTAGATAAGGTAAAATTTTGCTTTATTTTGTAATAGCTAAATTCCTAGCTAAAAGGATTAGATGCTTAAAAAGATTTAGTCAGACGTGAAGACGATATTTACGTCCAGCATAACTTCTGCATTTATCCAAAGATTTTGTTCAAACAGACATTGTCTTCATCGATAAGCTGCCAACTGTTAGAATATAAAATCTGAATCTGAAACACATCCTTATAAATTTGTGAAATCATATTTAGTTCGCAAGTAAAGATTTTTATATTTGAATAGAATTATTTTTATATAAAACACTTGAATGAAATATATAATTTTTCCATGCAAACATTTTTCAGAATTTCTACAAGAAATTTAAACACAAATTGTTTATATCTTCAATTTCTTGGGAATATCTCTGTGATGTGGGAAAAAATATTAATATTTTTAATATTAAAAAAAAAACAAAACTATACGTGCATATCTCACGAAGCCCTGTTTGTGAAAATTCCAATGTAAAGGCTGCGACCTTGAGATGCCACATCACTCCCGTCCGTACAATTCTTTTCATGGGAATCCAGATTTCTTGGATAAATTTGCTCTAAGGAGATACACAGCGGGCCGGCCAGGTGAGGTATGTGGTGATCGCTATTGACTTTTTTCAAGGGAATGCTGCACACATCCTGTTTGTCTGCATCTTCTACATGAGGATTCTTACGAACAGGTGAGTGAGTGAGTTAGCTTGTTTCCTTCTGCTGTCTTCGGCTCTTATTGCAACATTCTAAGGATTCGTATGAACAAGTGAGTGCGTGTGTGCGCTTTCTGCACTAAAATGGATGAATATAACCCAGCAGCGGAAAGTGGAGTTTTGCACGCCTACTAAGAGGCCTGTAAAGACAAACACAATTGCAAACTAACACATACCTTCATACAGAGAGTAGTTCTGCAGATATCCCTGCTCGATGAAGACCTTATTAAAGCCTTGGTCTAGAGGCCCAGCTGCAGGACTAGAGAACATTTTTTAAAAATATTTGAGAATAATTTCTGGTATAAATTTAAATTTATTTTTACCGACGCACAGTGGTTCAGAATCAAAATCCATCGGCAGCTTTTGTTCTAGTAGACATTTTTGAGTTCTGTAAAAAATCAAAATTAGAGAAGGAACCAAGGAAAGGGAAATCGGATATATTTTAGAAATCGGCACAAAGTTGACTACTTTTCGTATTTTTCAATTTTAAAGAAAATTAAAATTTTTATTTTTTTGTTTTTATGTTTTTTAACATATTTTTACGTATTCATAAAGCGAAATAAAATTTAATTTCTTTGTATTACAGATTTTCACGTTTTTCAGATTTTGAAAATTGAAAAAACGTAATATCTTTTAATGACTTTGTCGAACTGTTTCTCACACATTTTAAGAGATTTAAGAGTATATTTCCGGCAAATGAACTCCGATTGTTATAAAATTTAGCATGAGGAGGAAAGGAAATTTACTTGTTTATCTGCGTACCTACTTTTCGGAATTTAATAAGACGAAAATGACTATATTGCGTTTTGAAACTAAAAAATCTGACTTTTTGCACTAAATGTGTCGTATCTTCCAAGGGTGTAATTTCGAGCAGGCAAAAGTTACCCTGCAAAAGCGGGAAATCCTTCAACTTTCTAAATATGTATACATTTCGTTAAAGGCTTTTGAAGGAAAAAACTTGTGTTGGTTCAAAGTCAAACATTTGTTCAAAAAGGATATTTTTTACAATATTCGTTACAAACAAAATATATTTGACACCAACATAGTTTTCACGTCATAATAAAGCTAAGAAACCGCAATTTCTAATAAAAAATATCTGAGTGCAAAATCTCTTAAAATGTGTGAGAAACAGTTCGACAAAGTCAAAAAAAAGAAATTACGTTTTCTCAATTTTCAAAATCTGAAAAACGTGAAATTCTGTAATACAAAAAAAATAAAATCTTTTCTTCGCATTATGAACAAATACGTAAAAATATGTTATAAAAACATAAACACAAAAAATAAAAATACTAATGTTCTTTACAATCGAAAAATACGAAAAGTAGTCAACTTTGGGCTGATTTCTAATATATATCCGATTTTGCAATTTCTAATGTTAATACCAAAATAATCCTTGGGTCCTTGTCTAATTTTGATTTTTTACAGAACTCAAAAATGTCTACTAGAACAATTTTTTTTTGAATTTTGGCCGATGGATTTTGATTCTGAACCACTGTGCGCCGTTGAATATTATTACAGTATATCTATACCACTTTATGGCAAACTTTGCTGCCCTTGGGATTTGAACCTTGACAAGTGCCTTGTTATATCAAGCAAAGGCAAAGGCACAACCATCAAAACTATTTTGACTTATATTATTAGGCCAGGTAGCAAGCATGTGTATGTAATCATTTAGTCGACTCTTTAAAAAAGTGGAACAAGGATGTCTAAGAGAAATTTGACATGCGAGTTAGGAATATCTACCAACACTTTCACTGCACTTGCCATAAGTCCTGTCTGTTTAGAGAAGATATATTTTAATGAGTAGTGAATCCCTTAGCAGGCCTCACAATTTCCGCAACTTCCTGCGGGTTAGCTCTTATTTATGTTTGTTATTCCAAGAATTCCTGCATATTCATAAGCTTTGCAGTTGTTTGTAAGGTTGCTAGTTATGCTGGTTCTAAATGAAGCTAACGTTTTTCTGCGAACTTATATTTTATACTTTTACAAGAAGAGATAAAGTGCAAGAATGTTGCATTATTTCCTTTGAAATCCCTCAATTAAACGAAGAACACATTTTATTTAAAATTCAAATTCTGGGAAAATGTGCTCATGCTCAACTTATTGCGCAGCAACCCTTAATCTTGTTCATTCCTCTCCATTGACGTTTAAATTAACGTTTTATTGTATGTTAAATACATAATTGAAGTATAAAGTTCCTCGATGGATACCAGGTACAGAAATGCGATAAGAAAATATCTTGATAGTTAATTAATGAATCAAAGAAGAACTTAATAGTTTTAATGCTGAGCATATACAGGTAAGAAGCATGAGATTTGAAATATTTTGTACAGATATGCTTCTCTTTCAGCTGATACCCATATCTGCGTATGACTCGGAAAGTAACAAAGGTAAATTATTAAAACAAAGGAGAAAAGGACTCCAATTGGAAAACTGAGTACATAGTAAAGGGTGATTAAATTGTAAGGGCCGATGTTGAATGTGAACCACACCTAAACGTAATTTTTTCTGCATTTCATTTGACATTTCTCAATTTCAGACTAACTCAATATGATCCATGGAAAAATACACAATCGAGAAACGCGTTATCGTTATTCAGGCTTATTATGAAAATGGGCGTTCAAATCAAAATGCATATCGCGCACTTCGTGAAAAACAAAAGCACCAACGAAGAGTGACTGTTTGGTGCGGTTTATGGGCTGGCGGCAACATCGGGCCGTATTTTTTCCAAAATGAGGCCCGTCAGGTAGTTACTGTGAATGGTCGTCTTCGCTATCGATATCTATGATAACGAACTTTTTATGGCCCAAATTGGAAGATATGGATGTGGACGATATGTGGTTTCAACAGGACGGTGCCACTTGCCACACAGCTAACGAAAAAATGGCACTTTTGCGCGACAAATTCAATGACCGATTTAACTCACGTGGTGGCGATGTCAATTTGATCATTTGATTTGACACCGTTGGACTTCTTTCGTTGGGGTTATTTGAAAGAAAAGGTGTACGTCGATAAGCCAGCAACAATTCATGAGCTAAAGGATGAGATAATTCGGCACATTAATGGCATAGAACCTCAATTGTGCCTCAGCGTCATCGAAAATTTGGACCATCAGAGGTCGCGGCGGCCATTTGGCCGATATTTTTTTCCATATATAATCGAACCATAACAATATTATCATAATAAAAAGAAATTACAATAAATATGATTTTGAGATCTGGTAGAAGAATTTGTTCCAATTATTTATAGTCCGTGTGCTCATATTTCGCCAAGCAGCTTGAAAGAAGTGAAACCTAAATATATTAATTTCAGTTCGTCGAATTAGGAATAATCGTGTGACTTTTCTTAATTGTGTAAAACATTATTACATTAACACAAGAACCAAGTCCAGGATGACCCATAATATGTTGTCGGGGCGACGTCTAGACAAGACAGCGATAAATAATGGTTGGAGGCAATGACGAATGAGTTCGATTCAAGAAAACATGGGTGTTAGTAGATAAACCAACGGACGCTCCTATCCTGAAGAGTAAGTGTGTGTGAAGAGTAAGCAAAGTAAGCATGTTAACGTGGATCGTTACACTGAAAGAAAAAGCTTCATCCTACATTGCTTCACCAAAAAGAATACCCTTAATATTGTTTATTTAGCTGTGGGCCATCTACTTATAGTTTGCAGCAATTATTTGGAGCAGAAACCAAAATACTCAAGCTAAATGAATGAGAATTATATCTTTACTTCCTATAAGCCACCCCAAAAAATACACACACTAAAAAATTATAACACATTAATGAAACCAGTTCATTCTGGTAATGAAATGTTACATTCGGGCTAAGAAAGAGTTTCATTACTTTGTTTGTGACGGAGAAAGTAAACAAAACTTAATATAATCGGCTAAACATGTATTGTAATAGTAAATTTAATCCTCTACATTATAATCCAGCAAAAGTTTCTCATGATATTATCCATATTTGCCTTGATTTATGCAAAAAATAGATTTCTTTGTATCAATGTAAACACATTAATGGAACTGTTTCATTTATGTAATGAAACAATTTTCATTTGTTGGTCAGAAATATTGTGTTATTTACACCGAAAGGTTTTCGCCAGTTACAAGATATTCGACAGCAAGAACAGTGACCTTGGCAGTGGAATATAAGCTAATAGTATATCAAATGGATTTTGCCACTGTTTACTTCAATGGGGATTTATATGAAGCAGAAGACGGTAAATATACACAGATAATAATTTTCTACGTATCTCCCAAATCACAAGTCTTAAAGTAAAAAAATTAATGGTATTTTAAAGATACCGTTCAAGAGAAAAGTTGGATTTTGAATATTAAAATAATAGAAATCACTCTAAATTGCTGGACTGCCCCAAAAAAGGGACAAAAAGTTTACGTACAGCAGAATATTTTCCCCTAAATAATAAGTTTTACTATACTTATTGATTAAATAATAAATTTACAGCATAAATACACACACTAATATATGGTACGCTCTGTTGTAGCTTAAATTTCTCCGATAAATTGTTCAATGTAAAAACGAGCAGTTTTAGCATACTTTTGGAGGGTATATAGAAGTTGGAACTAGTTTTTTCGAGTAATCACAAAATGGTTGTAATAAATTTGGATCCTGGTGCTGTTCTGATTACGTTGCCTGGCTTAAAACGTTACGTAATTACTCTGCTTCACACTATAAGAGAGCAGGAACCGAAACAAAGCAATTATGTAGCGTTCCAAGATAGTTAACATAACCAGGGTGCAAATATTGTAGAAAATTTGTGTCATTACTCGAACAAAATAGTTCCCACCTTTTACCTACGCTCCAAAAATGTCCTGAACTGACTGACTGGGCGAGAGGTCTGATATCGGAAAAATTAAGTATTTTTCAATGAAAACCCAATTTAATGGAGATATTAATGATTAAGAAGGACTCATCATATATAACTGCGCATATTTTTTGTCAGTAAAACTTTCTATTTAATGAAAAAATAATGAAACTTATTATTTAAGGAAAAATATTCTGCTGCACTTTTTTGTCATTTTGTGTTTCAGTCCAACAATTTAGCTTTATTTTCGTCATTTTAATAATCAAAATTCTATTTTTTTTCTTGACGAAGTGTATCCTGCGCATCGCTAAAAAATGATTAAATGAAATAAATGATTTTTCACTTTGAGACTTGTAATTTGTCAATATTGGGAGATATATTGCAATTTGTACTAGGCCCGACATTGTCAACGGTGTTAATAAATTGTTGATAAACAGTTCAACAAAAATCCTCATCTGGAAAATCCATATGCAGGGAGCCAAGCGTATTCTTGGCGCACTGTACAGTTGCACATATTGTTGATTATATACATTACTAATATTTTGTACCCGGCATTGCACGGGTTCTCCTACTTTGTGTGCTTTGGAAGATAAAATGAGCAATTTTGGCCAGTTTTAAAATATTGCTTGTGTGGAAGGCACCATCCCCTTTGTCCTATCATGACTTATAGTATATCCAGGAACCATCTCCTGTCCTGAAGTTAGATGCAGAAAAATTGTCAAGCAAATTGGTTCACCGGTTTGGTGTCCTATACGCAACATACAGACATACATTGATTTATCTATATATATAAAAGAGTTGCGTTACTGACTGACTGACTGACTGACTGACTGACTTATCATTGACCAGCCCCCAGACCAAACGGCTGAAGCCAGGGTCATGAAATTTTCAGAGTAGTTCCCAAATATGATGTAGACGTCGACTAAGAAAGGGTTTTACGAAATTCGTACTTTTAGGGGATAAAATGGCCCAAAAAGGGATAAACATCGAACCTTCGTCCTGACTAAACGGCAGTAGCTATAAACATGAAATTTGGTGAGTTCCTTGCAATGACCATGCAGACGAGCTACAAATAGGGATTTTTCGAAATTTGTACTTTTAAGGGACGAGCGGGACAAAAAGGGATAAAAAATGGTACCAACTAAAGTATTACAGCTAGAAACGTGAATTTTGGTATGTAAATTCCTCTGACCATATAGTAACGAAGTAAAATTGGATTTTTCGAAATTTGTACTTTTAAGGGACGAGCGGGACAAAAAGGGATAAAAATGGTACCAACTAAAGTATTACACCTAGAAACGTGAAATTTGGTATGTAGCTTCCTCTGACCATATAGAAACGAAGTAAAAATGGATTTTTCGAAATTTGTACTTTTAAGGGACGAGCGGGACAAAAAGGGATAAAAATGGTACCAACTAAAGTATTACAGCTAGAAAGGTGAAATTTGGTATGTAAATTCCTCTGACCATATAGAAACGAAGTAAAATTGGATTTTTCGAAATTTGTACTTTTAAGGGACGAGCGGGACAAAAAGGGATAAAAATGGTACCAACTAAAGTATTACAGCTAGAAACGTGAAATTTGGTATGTAAATTCCTCTGACCATATAGAAACGAAGTAAAATTGGATTTTTCGAAATTTGTACTTTTAAAGGACGAGCGGGACAAAAAGGGATAAAAATGGTACCAACTAAAGTATTACAGCTAGAAACGTGAAATTTGGTATGTAAATTCCTCTGACCATATAGAAACGAAGTAAAATTGGATTTTTCGAAATTTGTACTTTTAAGGGGCGAGCGGGACAAAAAGGGTACCAACTAAAGTATTACAGCTAGAATCGTGAAATTTGGAATGTAAATTCCTCTGACCATATAGAAACGAAGTAAAATTGGATTTTTCGAAATTTGTACGTTTAAGGGACGAGCGGGACAAAAAGGGATAAAAATGGTACCAACTAAAGTATTACAGCTAGAAACGTGAATTTTGGTATGTAAATTCCTCTGACCATATAGTAACGAAGTAAAATTGGATTTTTCGAAATTTGTACTTTTAAGGGACGAGCGGGACAAAAAGGGATAAAAATGGTACCAACTAAAGTATTACACCTAGAAACGTGAAATTTGGTATATAAATTCCTCTGACCATATAGAAACGAAGTAAAAATGGATTTTCGAAATGGATTTCCCGAAAAGGGATAAAAATGGTACCAACTAAAGTATTACAGCTAGAAACGTGAAATTTGGTATGTAAATTCCTCTGATCATATAGAAACGAAGTAAAATTGGATTTGTCGAAATTTGTACTTTTAAGGGACGAGCGGGACAAAAAGGGATAAAAATGGTACCAACTAAAGTATTACAGCTAGAAACGTGAAATTTGGTATATAAATTCCTCTGACCATATAGAAACGAAGTAAAATTGGATTTTTCGAAATTTGTACTTTTAAGGGACGAGCGGGACAAAAAGGGATAAAAATGGTACCAACTAAAGTATTACAGCTAGAAACGTGAAATTTGGTATGTAAATTCCTCTGACCATATAGAAACGAAGTAAAATTGGATTTTTCGAAATTTGTACTTTTAAAGGACGAGCGGGACAAAAAGGGATAAAAATGGTACCAAACTAAAGTATTACAGCTAGAAACGTGAAATTTGGTATGTAAATTCCTCTGACCATATAGAAACGAAGTAAAATTGGATTTTTCGAAATTTGTACTTTTAAGGGGCGAGCGGGACAAAAAGGGTACCAACTAAAGTATTACAGCTAGAATCGTGAAATTTGGAATGTAAATTCCTCTGACCATATAGAAACGAAGTAAAATTGGATTTTCGAAATTTGTACTTTTAAGGGACGAGCGGGACAAAAAGGGATAAAAATGGTACCAACTAAAGTATTACAGCTAGAAACGTGAATTTTGGTATGTAAATTCCTCTGACCATATAGTAACGAAGTAAAATTGGATTTTTCGAAATTTGTACTTTTAAGGGACGAGCGGGACAAAAAGGGATAAAAATGGTACCAACTAAAGTATTACACCTAGAAACGTGAAATTTGGTATGTAAATTCCTCTGACCATATAGAAACGAAGTAAAAATGGATTTTTCGAAATTTGTACTTTTAAGGGACGAGCGGGACAAAAAGGGATAAAAATGGTACCAACTAAAGTATTACAGCTAGAAACGTGAAATTTGGTATATAAATTTCTCTGACCATATAGAAACGAAGTAAAATTGGATTTTTCGAAATTTGTACTTTTAAGGGACGAGCGGGACAAAAAGGGATAAAAATGGTACCAACTAAAGTATTACAGCTAGAAACGTGAAATTTGGTATGTAAATTCCTCTGACCATATAGAAACGAAGTAAAATTGGATTTTTCGAAATTTGTACTTTTAAAGGACGAGCGGGACAAAAAGGGATAAAAATGGTACCAACTAAAGTATTACAGCTAGAAACGTGAAATTTGGTATGTAAATTCCTCTGACCATATAGAAACGAAGTAAAATTGGATTTTTCGAAATTTGTACTTTTAAGGGGCGAGCGGGACAAAAAGGGTACCAACTAAAGTATTACAGCTAGAATCGTGAAATTTGGAATGTAAATTCCTCTGACCATATAGAAACGAAGTAAAATTGGATTTTTCGAAATTTGTACTTTTAAGGGACGAGCGGGACAAAAAGGGATAAAAATGGTACCAACTAAAGTATTACAGCTAGAAACGTGAAATTTGGTATGTAAATTCCTCTGACCATATAGAAACGAAGTAAAATTGGATTTTTCGAAATTTGTACTTTTAAAGGACGAGCGGGACAAAAAGGGATAAAAATGGTACCAACTAAAGTATTACAGCTAGAAACGTGGAATTTGGTACGTAAATTCCTCTGACCATATAGAAACGAAGTAAAATTGGATTTTTCGAAATTTGTACTTTTAAGGGGCGGGCGGGACAAAAAGGGTACCAACTAAAGTATTACAGCTAAAGAGTGATTTTTTTGAGGTTAGGATTTTCTTGCATTAGTATTTGACAGATCACGTGGGATTTCAGACATGGTGTCAAAGAGAAAGATGCTCAGTATGCTTTGACATTTCATCATGAATCGTCTTACAAACGAACAACGCTTGCAAATTATTGAATTTTATTAACAAAATGCGAGCTCTGTTAAGAAAGTTCATTGCGCGCTTCCATTTTATGGTCAGTTTAATCGACCCACTGAAGCGGCTATTCGGGCTATTGTGACTAAATTTCGCACCAAATTTACATTGTTGGACATTAAACCACCAACACGCTTACGTAGAGTGCGAACTGAAGAAAATATCGCAGCTGTATCGGCCAGTGTTAATGATGACCACCAATTTTCGATTCGTCGCCGTTCGCACCAATTGGGTCTCTGTTACTCAAAAACGTGGAAATGCCAAAATTGGACTAAGCGGATGGACCACCTAAGACGCAGCCGCGGTCAATATTTAAATGAAATTATCTTCAAAAAGTAAATGTCATGGACCAATCTAACGTTTCAAATAAAGAACCGATGAGATTTTGCAAATTTTATGCGTTTTTTTTTTTAAAAAAGTTATCAAGCTCCTACCCTTTAGAATCGTGAAATTTGGAATGTAAATTCCTCTGACCATATAGAAACGAAGTAAAATTGGATTTTTCGAAATTTGTACTTTTAAGGGACGAGCGGGACAAAAAGGGATAAAAATGGTACCAACTAAAGTATTACAGCTAGAAACGTGAAATTTGGTATGTAAATTCCTCTGATCATATAGAAACGAAGTAAAAATGGATTTTTCGAAATTTGTACTTTTAAGGGACGAGCGGGATAAAAATGGTACCAACTAATGTATTACAGCTAGAAACGTGAAATTTGGTATGTAGCTTCCTCTGACCATATAGAAACGAAGTACAATTGGATTTTTCGAAATTTGTACTTTTAAGGGACGAGCGGGACAAAAAGGGATACAAGTGGTACCAACTAAAGTATTACGGCTAGAAACGTGAATTTTTGTATGTAAATTGCTCTGACCATATAGAAACGAAGTAAAATTGGATTTTTCGAAATTTGTACTTTTAAGGGACGAGCGGAACAAAAAGGGATAAAAATGGTACCAACTAAAGTATTACAGCTAGAAACGTGAAAATTGTTATGTGCTTCCTCTGACCATATAGAAACGAAGTAAAATTGGATTTTTCGAAATTTGTACTTTTAAGGGACGAGCGGGACAAAAAGGGATAAAAATGGTACCAACAAAAGTATTACAGCTAGAAACGAAGTAAAATTGGATTTTTCGAAATTTGTACTTTAAAGGGGCGAGTGGGATAAAAATGGTACCAACTAACGTATTACAGCTAGAATCGTGAAATTTGGCATGTAAATTCCTCTGACCATATATAAACGATGTAAAATTGGATTTTTCGAAATATGTATAAGGGGCGAGCGGGACAAAAACGGATAAAAATGGTACCAACTAAAGTATTACAGCTAGAATCGTGAAATTTGATATGTAAATTCCTCTGACCGTATAGAAACGAAGTAAAATTGGATTTTTCGAAATTTTTACTTTTTAGCGGGTAGGCGGTACAAAAAGCATTGCAGCTATAGTCAGGAAATTTGGAGTGTAAATTGTGTGTAAAGCGCAATATAAATGGATTTTTTCGAAATTTTCTTATAGTGGCTGAGCAGCAAGGGATAAAAGTAGCACTGACTAAAGTATTGGAGCTATAGTAGTGAAATGTGGTGTGTAAGTTCCTCTGACAACGTAGAAGCGCAAGTCTAATTAAAATTTAAATAATGAGCGGGATAAAAATAGTACCAACTAAAATATTTCAGCTATAGTCGTGAAATTTTGTGTTTAAATTTCTCTGACAACGTAGACTTGCAACGTAAATGGATTTCTCCAAATTTGTACTTTTAAGTGGCGAGCGGGACAGAAAGGGATAAAACTGGTACCAATTTTAGTATTACAGCTAGAATCGTGAAATTTAGTGTGTAAATTCCTCTGACCATATAGCAGCGCAGGGGTGCGCGGGACGAAAAGAGATAAAAATGCTGTACAATCATGTAAAGGGGAATGAATGTGTTACCAAATAAAGTACATATTTTTAAGGGAGCAAAAACACATGTTACCTATAGTGATTTTTCAAAATGTGTACTTTTTGGGAAAGATTTGCAAAATAGTTATAAACTGGCTGGCTGAATCTAGAAACATGAGATCGAGGATTTAAATGGTTGTAATTTTTGTTCAAAACTTGGTAGAAAACTATACATACGAAGTAGTTCAGCTAAAATAGTGTATATTGAAAAGTACATTCCTTTGACTGTGTGTGAGTTGTAGCTAATAGGAGGTTTCCAAATTAATATTTCAGATTTATCTATATCCACCAAAAATTAAATAAATACTATCAAAAAACAGAGACAGATAAAATTAACGAATAAATTGCTTTTTCGCGTGCGAAGCAGCGGGTACTGCTAGTATATCTATATAGATAAGCCTAATGAAAAAATGCCGCAGGGATTTGACTAAAAAATGCCTACAGTTTCAGATGTACACATATCTCCCGGTTCAAGTATATCGATTTTTTTTAATTGTCGTACGGTGTTATAGGTCAAGATTACAACAGCGTGATATTTGTATCAAAATAATACTTCATGTGTATTCAAAAAGTGTATTTCAAATATGCTCAAATACCATTAATATTAGGGATTATTTGAGGTAATTATATTCGATGTAAGGGAAGAACTTATTCCCTTCGGTCTGACCGTTTGCAGTTCCCACCCTCCAAACAGTCAGAGGAGCAAGCACATCGATTTACAGGCGTTTGGTTGATACCATTTATATCCCGTTTTTAATCTAAAAGTTCGAATTTAGAAAATCCAGTTTCTTTCCCCTTTACACTGGGTTAATTTCATGATTCTAAAAGCATGGATTTGGAACAAAAAAAATTATAAATGGAATTTCCAATTCTAGCTGTAACCGTTGAATTGGTACTATGTTATTCCATTTGGCCCAGTTCCCCCAACGTAAATACAAATTTCGAGAAATTTCTTTATTTTACACGTGTATACAGTTAGAGGATTGTGTATATCAAATTTTTTTGATTCTAGCTGCAACCATTTTGTAGGCACCAATTTTATACCTTTTCTAAATTTTGGCCCTAAAATTATGAATATCGAAACATACGTTTATTTTTCGAGTCCACGCGTCCAGAGCGATTGTGTATACATTTATAAATATTTTAGCTTTCATTATTGGTTGATTATTCCTTCTCCTCGTGGAAATTAAAAATTGTGTGTAGCCTATACAGTTAGGGGAATGCACACACCGAATTTGATTACGGCTGCAGATATTTGGTCGGTCCTATTTTTATCCCTAAATTTCATAAAATCCCTTTATTTTACGGGTATGCATGATTCCAGCTGCTTGATTGGTACAACTTTGTATCCCTTTTTGTTCCGTCTCGCCCCCCTAATTGTGTGGATCACTTTAAAGTGCGCGTTCATGCAATTGAACCTACTAAATATCAAGTAAATACACCAGACAGAATCATTCAAAAATGTGCTTAAATACATGAAGTATTAGGGTTTATTGATGGTAACTTCTGTCCTTGATAACACAGTGCTACAAAAATGAATGAAACAGAAAACTCTGGAAAATTATATTATTTTTGTGGTAGGTATTGTCGAGTAGAACAAGAATCTGTATTTGAAATTTGCCAGACACCCCAAAATCTTGACTTACGTATAAAAAACCGGTTTTTCGTACCTTTGCACACTTATAAGGCCGTGCTTAATTGGTATTAACCGATGTACAGTGGGGCCTTTTGACTTTTTTCGTTGCAAAAGTCATAACTTCTTAAATGGGGAACATAATTACAAAAGTAAAATTTTGTTCTAAAGAAGACATCATAGGCTTTAAAATAAGACCACGAATTTGATCCTATACTTACTGGGAGCTTCAAAATCAGAATATGGATTTTCTTTCTTTTCAAAAACATTATATTTTGTGTTATTTTACATTTACTTTTGTGTTAAAAAACTAATAATTTTTCATTTATTTTTGATCTAACATAACATATATTCACATATTTAGTTATATAATTATAGTTAACTAACTGAAACCCGCCCGCTTCTCCAGACAAAAAAAACACGTACCGAAAAATCGAAATTCGGGTTTATATTGATTTTTCGTGCTCAGTAATGTGTACTAATTTTTATAAAGTTATTTTCAAAAAAAGTTTTGCCACGCCCCTCCCGACCCAATGCTAGTTTTTTAAATATATCATATCTGTGTGAACTTCCAAGAAGAGACAAAAGTTTTTATAATATTAATAGGGAAATATATTTACTATATTCTTGTTGCCATATAACGGAATGTCTATTGGGTTCTAATTTGTAGAGAAGATGTCACGCCTATCTTTGAAATCCCGCCCATTTGTATCTTGTATCTTGCCTACGAAAACTAAAGGAACTCACACATATTTTCAAGAAACTTGGTGTCATGTAAGAGAAAATACTCAATAACTGGTTTTAATTTCTTATGGGATGTGTCACGCCCCCTTAAACAATACCGCCCATTTTCTCCCAACTGGGTATTAATAGTGGATGGACTCACATAAAATTGCAGAACTCTCCGCGTCATAGAAATGAATATTTGATAATAGATTTTAATTTCATATGGGAGGTACCACGCCCCCTTTTAAAATTCCGCCCATTTTTGCATAACTGTCCAAATTAATAACCAATGAACTCTCACAAAATGTCAAGACTCTGACAGTCATAGTAATCCAAATATGTGGCGAAAAAAAAATGTGTTGGAGGTGCCACACTTTTATTGTAATAACAGGCAGCCAACTTTAATAGAATGAGGTAGAGTAATGAGTACTAAATCAACTAAAAGTAATGTCTTACAAAACTTTTTTAGTTCTATTCCACCAAATTTAAAAAACGATCCAAATATAGTGTTTTTTTAATACAGCGATTTTTGTGTAACTCAGCGTTGGAAACCACCACTTTTTGTTTATTTTATTTCATCTAACGTACCTTTCAAACGAGACCGAATACGTAAAAATTGGGTAGATAGTTTGTCTGTATCTCAATTATGAATCGTAAATTTTCTTCACTTTTTGTTTTTTTTCTTGAGTTTTGAAGAAATAAATCATCTTTGAACGGATATAAAAGGTGTTTTTTAAAAGCTATAGGAAAGTTTTTCAAAAAAAAAAACACATAAAATTCAGAAAAATTCATGAAATCTTTATTTGAGTCGATAGTACGGTCCATATAATTTAATGTTTGAAGATTATTTCATACAAACCTTGACTGCACCTCAAATGGTCCATCCGCTTAGTCCAATTTTGGCATTTCCACGTTTTTGAGTAACAGAGGCCCAATTGTTGCGAACGGCGACGAATCGATAATTGATGGTCATCATTAACACTGGCCGATACAGCTGCGATATTTTCTTCAGCTGTTTAAACCAGTGTTGCCAAAAAGGTTCCCCCTATTTTCAAAAATATCAGAATTCCCAAAGTGGGGAAAATGTGTTCCAAAATTGGGCATTTTTTTTTAAATCGTCATCATGCCTTTTTGACCATTTTTATCTGTTTTGATAAATTCTAAGTATTTTCATTCGACTTCAATTCGTAAAATAATGATAGACGTGAACTGGAATGACCAAAACTGGTATTTTTGCAAAAAATTAGTATTAATAGAAACTTCAATAACTCTGTCAATTACCAACAGATTTTTAAAAACAAAGTATAAGTACGGTTGTCAAACAAAACAAAGTGCAAAAACATTGCCAAAGTTGAATAATAGTAAAAAGTGTCTTTGCTGGACAAAAGCACACAGATTTCTTACCATTTTTTACCCGAAACTTTGGGGGGTTTTGGCAAATATCAAATACAGATTCCTGTACTACTCCGCAATACCTACTAGAAAAATAATATCAATTCCCTGTCGCAGAGTGTAATTATTCCTCTTAGATAGATTTCCACAATTTTCATTACCAACCGATATAAAATAGGTTGATCTCTCAAACTCACCCGCATAAGGTTGTGAAAACAAGTAGATCTCCGAACACTAAACAACTCCCAGCCCTGCCCATGAAAATATGGTATTTTGTAGCAAGTACGTGTTCCCATTTAATTGATGATAAACCCACGAGTGGGAGAGCGAGTGCAGCAATGATTTGTTTATTGGGCTGAATTTGATAAACACGTATCAGTGGCAGATTTACATGTGTACCGCACAATGTACGAGCTCGTAAAGGCACCTACACGTATCCCAATCGATATCAGTATTAAATTAACGAATGTCTATGGTCGCCCCTACCACAAACATTGAATTCACAAGGAAGTCTCTCGATACAAATACTTGCGTCGCACACAGAGACGTGTTCCTTTTTGTTGGCATGGATTGGAATAAATTTACATAGTGAAGCAACTACACGTTCGTGCGTAAGGTATGTTTTGTGGATTATAATACATACATACATACATGCATGATGTGAAGCTATTTTGCGTTTAATATCCTGAATTGATCAAACCAGTTTTACCTTTTCAGAGAAGAAATTAAATGTTTCCACAGCAATTCAGTGCTCAGTTGTGGAGTGTTCGGAGCAAGTCGAAGGGAAATATGCAACAATCTGTGACAAACGTTTGTATATAAATTGATTTGAATGAAAATATGAAACCAATTAAATCTTCATCAAATGTCAGGTCGTTGTAATCTCTTGATTTCAATGGTAGCAATTCAACATGTAACATGTGTCGCCACTCAAGTGTAAGCTTTGCCGAAGGAGATTTACCGATAAAGTATTTGAATATGACGAATCGAATGCCATTGGAATTTATAATTATTTAATTAGAGTTTCTTCGATGCCATTTCATAAAGATTAAATCAATTTATTCTTTATGACTTTTAAGTTCGAATCCAATCAAATGATTATACATTCACGCTTTGGGGCTGTGATTTTTAATTAGATATCATTTCATTCTTTTATTGCAGCACTTCTCTTTAGAGCACGATGAATGTATTAAAAAGAACAATAACCAAATTTAAAGCACTATTAATTGCAAAGTCATTTGTGACCGAGGTTACTTATATTCTCAGAAGATGGAATTCGTGCACGGAAAAAGTTTTTCGTTTTCAATAATATCCATAAATTCACTTCGCTAGGATCGCAATAAAAAATATTTAAAAAAATTGAAGGAGGGAAAATAGAACTATGCTTTACTGACATTTTGTAATTTTGTATTTCGAAGAATAATTGCCTAAATAATTTGTATACCCGCTGTACAGAGTACGAAGTTATAGATGCCAACGCAATGTTGGTTAAGTGAAAAAATCTACACATTTTCGGCTGGCTAAACACCTATCAATCATAACACTGCGCGACAGTCCAAAAACACTGAGAATATTATTTTTCTTGTAGGTATTGTCGAGTAAAACAAGAATCTGTATTTGAAAGACACCACAAAATCTTGAGTTACGGGTAAAAATCCGATTTTCGTAACTTGACACACTTATATTCCTGTAACTTTGTTGGTTATCAACCGATTCACTTTGGAAAGAAGAGCTTTCGATCGATGTATAGCTTATTTAAGAAAAATTGAGAAATCTGTGTTCTTTTGTCCAGCAAACACATTTTTTAAGCAATTTTTAGCCATTTCTCAAATTTGATAATATTTTTCTACATTATTTTGTTTGGTAACCGTACCAACTGCAAATTTATTTAAATAACACATTTAGTATGGAGTAAAACGACGCTTTGTTTTTAAAAATCCGTCAGTAATTGACTGAGTTATTGAAGTTTTCTCCAAAACAAAATTATTGAAAAAATACAAGTTTGGTTGGCCCAGTTTAAATCTCTCATGATTTTACGAATGAAGGCCATTAAAAATATTTCAAATTCATCAAAGCATACAAATACAAGGCGACCATTTTAATAAAAAATCCCCAATTTTGGAACACATTTTCCCCATTTTGGGAATTCGGGTATTTTTTTGAAAAAAAAAATTAAAATCTGGTAATTTGTTCACCTTTTTTTATCTTTTTGTCGAATTTTATGGACTTTAATTCGTAAAATTATGAGAAATTTGAATTGGGTCAACCAAACTTGTATTTTTTTAACAATTTTGTTTTAGCGAAAACTTCAATAACTCAGTCAATTACTGCCGGATTTTTAAAAACAAAGTGACGTTTTACTCCATACTAAATGTGTTATTTAAATAAATTTGCAGTTATTTAAATACATTTACAAGTGGTACGGTTACCAAACAAAATAATGTAGAAAATTATTGTCAAAGTTTAAAATGGCTAAAAAATTTATTTGTTGAAAAAAAAATACACAAGATTCTTATTTTTTCTAATATAAGCTATACATCGATCGAAAGTTCCAGTTTTCTTTTTTTCAATCCGATATGAAAGTGAAAATTTTTTAAAAACCAACTAAGTTAGATGCTAATAAAAATACAAAGGTATGAAAATCCGTTTTTTACCCGCAATTTTTCTATTTTTTGTTCTACTCGACAATACCTATAAGAAACCTACCTACTTCCCTGAGTTTTCAACTTCATTCCTTTTCCTAGCACAGTGTAATCATTTAATCATAGACTAAGCCTTCAATAAATTTAAGATAAAAGTGGGTTGATGGATGAGACTTGTGCACTTATAATAATAATTATTTATTAAGTCTTGTGGACAATTGATCCTTACAGAACACACTGGTCGCAAATCCATATCTTTTGGCAGAAATTAAAAATCAACTTGAATCAATGTGTAAATGTGAAAGTATTCTTCTGATTGTGTAGTTTTGGTGGAATTAATATCCCGTCCGTATTTCTCGACAAACTCCCACAATTGTCATTTTATTTTACAACAATTTTCTCTTATCTGTAGTTAACATTTGTATGATATATTTATATTGTTTTTTTTTTTGTTTAACAATGTCATGTCTATCAACGTGCTATCTTACAACATTATACCTACATTTTCGACTTTATGGCATAAAAAATGGTTTTGTGACCGATATGCTCTGTAGGGAGGACAATTACATCTCCTCTTAATATATTATTTAGGTCATACAGAAATTAGATATGGTTGAAGCAAATCTATTTCATGACTTTTTACGATGTTTCAGCCTGTCCTTTTGTCCGTCTGTCTTTCTGTCTGTGGCAACGGACACGGCTTTTTTGATAACCTTTCACACCAATTTGGAATCAATTATATTTTGATATTTTATAATCACCTTGAACGTGGGAAATATGGAGGGCTTTGCCACACTTTTTCTATTATCTCCCTCACAAATAGTCATTGTGTTCACATGAAACATGGGTGAGATTGCCGTACCGAAATAGCACCATTTGTCTGACAGCGCCATCTAACGTGAGTTTTAGGTAAAAATTAATATAAAAAACTCACCAATTTCAAATGCGCGTAAAAAACCTCGTACCGAACTAAAAAGCCTTGAAGGTTTTGTTATGGATAATGTCAACTTTCATTAATAAATAAAAACAAGTAAAAAAGGCGTTAAGTTTCGTGGAGGTGCAGTAATGTGAGAGCAAAATATATGTTTTTTTGTAATATAGTCAAACCAAAACAAATACAAATATTAAAAAAAATAATTTTATAAATAAATATAATATTTTTATTATTTCAAAGCACGCTATACGTTTACATATCGAAATAATACTTCAAGTCAATTCAAAAAATAAATATTCTTATATTTATAACTATTATTTTCCCCATACATAATAAGCTTCCTTTAACAACAACAAACTACCGAGGCATATCCATTCATAAACTGTGTGGGGAAACTGATGATGGGTATGCTAAACGAAAGACTTTTGAAGTGGATAGAATATCAAAATGTATTAACAGAACATCAAGAAATATTAAATTGGCAGAAAAGAAGAAAGTTTACGCGTTTTTTATTGACTTTCGTGCAGCATTCGATAAAGTGTCCAGAACAAGCCCTAATATACAAACTTTACGAAACATGCATATCGTATAAATTTGTGCGGCTCATAGAGAACATGTAAAGGGTGATTTTTTAAGAGCTTGATAACTTTTTTTTAAAAAAAAAACGCATAAAATTTGCAAAATCTCATCGGTTCTTTATTTGATTTTTGAAGATAATTTCATTTAAATGTTAACCGCGGCTGCGTCTTAGGTGGTCCATCCGCTTAGTCCAATTTTGGCATTTCCACGTTTTTGAGTAACAGAGACCCAATTGGTGCGAACGGCGACGAATCGAAAATTGGTGGTCATCATTAACACTGGCCGATACAGCTGCGATATTTTCTTCAGTTCGCACTCTACGTAAGCGTGTTGGTGGTTTAATGTCCAACAATGTAAATTTGGTGCGAAATTTAGTCACAATAGCCCGAATAGCCGCTTCAGTGGGTCGATTAAACTGACCATAAAATGGAAGCGCGCAATGAACTTTCTTAACAGAGCACGCATTTTGATAATAAAATTCAATAATTTGCAAGCGTTGTTCGTTTGTAAGACGATTCATGATGAAATGTCAAAGCATTCTGAGCATCTTTCTCTTTGACACCATGTCTGAAATCCCACGTGATCTGTCAAATACTAATGCATGAAAATCCTAACCTCAAAAAAATCACTTTTTACAAAGACACACAATATGCGGTGTGGACTGGAGAAGAGCTTTCAGACTTCTTCCAAACTACCTCAGGAGTAAAACAGAGTTGCCTCCTTTCTCCGATATTGTTCGCGTTATACATCAATGACATGCATAGTTGCGTCCAAGGTGGTCTAAGGATTCATGATTTTAACACCCGAATATTGATTGTCATGCTTGCTGAAGATATCGAAGTAATGCAAGAAATGATAAATAATTTGGGAAAATATTGCAAGAAATGGTACCTGGAAGTAAACCTAGAAAAAATTGCAAATGATGATATTTCGTGGAGGCGGAAAACTAAGTCGAAACGAGAAATGGACATATAATGCAGAAGAAATAAAGATAACCTCCGAATTTACCTATCTAAGTGTTACATTTACTCCAAAACATAGTTTTGCTAAACATATAGAGAAGAGGAACGCGCAGACAAAAAACGCAATTAACACGACATGGAACACGTTGATTAGAAAAAAATCGATTAGCCTGAGTATGAAATGGAAGGTATATTTAGCGGTGTGCAGATCGATACAGGCGTATGCCAGCCGAATATGGGCCTTTGGTCATTTCGATGAAGTAGACAAACTTCAAAGCAGAGCTGTTAAGTAATGATTAGTAATCGTAATCATTAGTAATTAGATTACTTTTTTTAAGTAGAAGTAATGATTACAATACGATTACATTCAGTTTTATACGATTAGTAATTGATTACGATTACAAGAAATCAAAAAATAATCAGGATTACTTGCGATTACTGAAAAATAATCAAAAATGAGTTCGACTACTTTAAAAGATTACTTTTGATTTTTTTGTGATTACTTTTGATTCTCGCGAAATCGGTATGAGAGTCATAGTAGTCTGTTTGTCAAAACTTTTGACTTTTCAATATATGTCAGTTTTGATTTTTTCTGTTCTCGTTCTTTTGCCAGCTAAAACCGAAAGGTAACGGTAATCGCAAGTAATCCTGATTATTTTTTGATTATTTGTAATCGTAATCAATTAGTAATCAGAAATTGTTGAATAGTGGATTATATAATCATTACGATTCTTTTTAAAAAGTAATGTAATTGATTACTAATCGTAATCGAAATTTAACAGCTCTGCTTCAAAGATACTTTTTAAAAAAAGTTTTTAAAGCTGCAAAAAAGTACACCAAACTATATACTTATGCTAGAGACTGCGGTAGAGGAGAGTCATATATATACGCTAAAGCTACACCTGGAATATATAGACAAGATAATGCATAAATATAATGAAACAAGATTACCTAGGCAATTAACACGTATATTAATGGAACGAGAGATTTTCTGGGTTAATGATTGATAGAATAGCTAGAAGCATAAATGTACAATGGCCAGGAGGTAACCAAACGCAAGAGCAATGGAAGATCTTCAGCTATGAAGTTTTAGCAAGAAAACGATATAATAATTTTCAAAGTAACATCGAAAAAAAGACAAGTAGTTACAGATTGTACAGGCAGCTTGATTATACATTAAGTCACTTATATATAAATGATAATAATAGCATTGATAATATTATATGGTTGTTTAAGGCAAGAAGCGGTGTACTTAAGCTGAATGCGAACTTGTACGGGGTCCAGGAAAATGAAAAATTGTGTACTCTATGCAATTTGCTTGAACCAGAAACACTTGAACACTTTCTACTTGCTTCTTCAGAAAATCATATTTGAATGAAGTAAAAATGGTTGAAGTTCTAAATGGACATTGCGATGAATCGTGGGATAATCTAATAAATTATCTAAAAAATTCAATAAGATATAGACAATTTTTGATAGAAGAAGGATATTGATATATGATTGCAAACCAGTTGACAGACGTTTTATAATAAAACATTGTCAATTAACGTTCTTTGTAATTCAACTTCTAATTATATTATACTGAATGATGTACACATATACATATATAAGAAAACAAATATGAATTAATAAAGAAAAAATCTAATCTAAATCTAATATTTATAATTTCAAAAAACATTATACTCCGAATTTCACGACTCTAGCTGCGGTATTTGAGTGGTACCATTTTTATCCCAATTTTCCATTGAAACCCCAAAATGTACGATTTTCGAAAAATCTATTTATTTTACGTGTCTACGCAATCAGAGGAATGTATACACCGAATTTCATTATTCTAGGTGCAGCCGTTAGGTTGGTACATTTTGTATCCCTTTATTCCCATTTTACCCCTTAAAAGTACGAATTTGGAAAAAATATTTTTATATTATGTATCTAGCCAATCAGAGGAATGTACAGTTCGCCGTACACCTTCGAATATGAAGTATTATTGAAAGGTAGTTTCAAAAAAAAATTTTTATTTTTTTATGCCGAACGTAGGGGTCGCGCTTTTACATTTTTCTATATAACTTGTATTTATAAACGGATTTTAAAGTGTGATACATCGATGTTTTTGTCTCGACGAGGCCGATTTTTTTGTCTTTGAAGTCATTGAGCTCAAGCACCCCCTTCTGGTACTTACCCATCATTTCTCAGTTGCTACTACCCTAATGTACCACTCTAATAATCGAAAATTAAAGCTCGCATAAAATCATGAATCATGTTTGAGCTCAATGACTTCAAAGACAAAAAAATCGGACAAAAACATCGATGTATCACACTTTAAAATCCGTTTATAAATGCAGAAGTTATATAGAAAAATGTAAAAGCGCGACCCCTACGTTCGGCATAAAAAAATAAAAAAAATTTTTTTGAAACTACCTTTCAATAATACTTCATATTCGAAGGTGTACGGCGAACTTTTTTTTTTTTACTTGTAACCTGGTACGCTCTAATGTACAGTGTACATTGTACACACCGAATTTCGCATTTTTATCTGTTGTCGTATAATATGTACCATTTTCTCCCTTTTCACCCCCTACGAATAAAAATCACTTTATGGTGCATGTTTTTGTTATAGGGGGAATACGCATACCCAATATCAAGTAAGTACAAGCATACATAAAGAGTGATTTTTTTGAGGTTAGGATTTTCATGCATTAGTATTTGACAGATCACGTGGGATTTCAGACATGGTGTCAAAGAGAAAGATGCTCAGTATGCTTTGACATTTCATCATGAATCGTCTTACAAACGAACAACGCTTGCAAATTATTGAATTTTATTATCAAAATGCGTGCTCTGTTAAGAAAGTTCATTGCGCGCTTCCATTTTATGGTCAGTTTAATCGACCCACTGAAGCGGCTATTCGGGCTATTGTGACTAAATTTCGCACCAAATTTACATTGTTGGACATTAAACCACCAACACGCTTACGTAGAGTGCGAACTGAAGAAAATATCGCAGCTGTATCGGCCAGTGTTAATGATGACCACCAATTTTCGATTCGTCGCCGTTCGCACCAATTGGGTCTCTGTTACTCAAAAACGTGGAAATGCCAAAATTGGACTAAGCGGATGGACCACCTAAGACGCAGCCGCGGTCAACATTTAAATGAAATTATCTTCAAAAAGTAAATGTCATGGACCAATCTAACGTTTCAAATAAAGAACCGATGACATTTTGCAAATTTTATGCGTTTTTTTTTTTAAAAAAGTTATCAAGCTCTTAAAAAATCACCCTTTATTATATTTTTTCAATATGCTTAAATACTCGAAATTATTAGGGGTTATTATGGTATTTTTAGTCCTTGTGAGAGAAAAATGTTTCTCTTTGGGCCGACTTCGCTCAGTTGCAATCCCAACCGATCTACGACTATAAGACGCATTTATGGAAAATTTGGACGTCCTAGCTCCTTTCCTTTAGATGCTAGCGTGCTTTTAACAGACGAACGGACAAGGCTAGATCGTCTTAGAATTTATTTATTATATTTTATAACGATCAAAAATATATATACTTTATAGGGTCTCAGGTCGATATTTCAAGGTGTTACAAACGGAATAACAAAATTAGGGAGGTGGAGGGTATAAAAAAATAAATTAATAAAAAATTAAATATTTTTTAAGCAAAAATGTTTAAATTGTTAAAATTATACAAAATTAAACATTGCTCGTTTACACCTCCCGACAGTCCATATTACACTTGAACCAGATGTTATACGGCAAAATAGAATTAATTAGAGTCATTACTTTTTCATTTCCTCATCCTGTTGCCCTTTCACACGACTACAAAGTTCCAAAGGAAACAATTTTTCACAACATTATTTTAATTACTTATTTGTACCCGGTATAAGTGTCAAATTAAAGAGGAGGATATCTGTATTAATTTAGCATTACCAACCATTTCAAAATTTTCGTCTTAAAAATAAAATATGAATAAACAGAATAAATTAAGGAGGAAAGCTGAAATGGTTGTTAATGCTAAACTAATGTATTGTGTAGCCCATATCATCCGGTTCAAATGTAACGACTTTGTAGTACGGTGTTATACAATTAATAAAAAAAAAATAAAACAAAAAAATTCCGAGTCACGATTCGAACTCGAGACATTCTGGGTGCAAAGCGGACATTTTACATCTGTGACCCATACAAAACATTTTTCCCGTTTACTTGTGAATATGCTATTCGAAAAATGGATTTTGAGATGTGATTAAAATGTGCTTCCAAAAACAGCATACTGAGGATTTTTATTCCGTTGTCCACATATATAACTATTATTATAATTTCCAAAGCATGTATGTGCTTTAAATTTGAAGTTTTTTTTAATATATTTTTTCCTTCATTTGGTACTTATGCACCCACAAAAAATAAATTATTAGAACATCCGTATCCTTTGGACAGTAAAAGTCCTGTAAAAAGGACAAAGTCATTTTGAACGCAAAGTCGTGTCAGGTTTCAGAATTACATGGACATTTCCATGATCCATCAATTGTCTTTATTAGTTTTGTTGCACGGCGTACAACTATCATTGTTATGTTTTGCGCCAAAGCGAAGAATGGTAGGAACCGCACAGTTTCGTTTAAATCGAATGTGGCCATGATGCAATACTTTAGTTAGTTTAACAAAGAAAAATACACGAATTTTGCAAATAACTTTTTTCTTCTACTATTTGTATGTTGCTTTTGTGCTACACAAATAATGGTCGATTTTGCTCGAAATTCCCTGGCTGTCATTTCCATTTTCATTTGTTTGAATATTGATTGTGTGTTTGTGTCAATTTCCAAATGGCAGATGAGAATCAATAGAACCATTGAATATTTTCTAACAACAATTACACGGTGTCTGTTACGCTGGACATATCCAACGTCATTCGCAACAATTTAGCAAATATATCAGATACATTTCACTCACTTTGTATCGATAGATACATGCATTTTGATTCCTGGAATCACAAAGTCAATTAAATACAAAAATATTTACCTACATATGTTTTGTTTTGTTTAAATGTCGATTTTGATTAAATGTTGTTATGTTGTTATGCTATTTATTTTAATCAATAGTCCCATTTCTAGGAAAATTCTACATAGAATATAATCAATTAAATATTTGAAGTTTGAATTTTCAAAAAAGATAAAAACTTATGTAACATGTAGTTAGACTGGGTTTTCTTATAAAGGGTGGTTAGATTTTAAGGGCCGAGGTTAATTTTGAATAAAACACAAATTATTTAGGAAATTATTGTCATTTCTTTTTATTATGTTAATAGCAGTATGGTTCAATTATGTATGGAACAAAATATCGGCCAAAATGGTCGCCGCAACCTCGGCGGCACACATCCATCACTCTTTGTGGGTGTATTGGTTATTCGACAATAACTCTTGGATTATCATTCGCCCAAATGCGGCAATACTGCTTATTGACGAATCCACTGAGGTGAAAATGTGCCTCATCACTGAAGATGATTTTCTTCGAAAATGCGCAATATATATTTTGATTTGAACGCCCAATAAACCTGAATAATTTTTAACGCGTTGCTCGATTGTGTATCTTTCCATGGTTCAAATTGAGTTAGTCTGAAATTGAGAATATCCATTCCCAACGGTGACAATTAAAACGAGACTATCTAAGGCTTCAAAATGACCTCAGCATTTAAGACAACATGCCAGACAGCCATCAAGTGCAATAAATACGTCTGAATGCGAGAACTTTGAAAGCATTTTTAATCTGTAGATTATGTCGATTAAATGCCGCGGTTACATTTTGAAAACCGCAAATATATGGAATTTAATTATGCCCTTAGCGGCACTCATTGGTGACTGTCGCTTTTGCGATAAATGGCGAAATAAGCTGCACATGTCTGTGGAATGCCAAACAAATCAATTTAAAACCGCATCAATGTGGTGCGCCTTTCAATTCAAACGCGTTGCTCATTACATCGCACAAAGAAAATGTGATGTGAGGGGTTTGACGTATAATTAAATCTTAAATGTATCACATTGCATGCGTGACAGCAAGGACATTTCGAGGACATTCGAATCGTGTAGGTGTGACAAGGAAAAGTAATTAAAAAAATGTTGCAGGCGGTTAAGGCAATGTAATGTATGTATCAGTAGCCAAACGAAAATAAATTATGGGCTTACATTTGATGCATGCTACTGTAAGAGAGGGGGCGTTACTGGCATGTTGAAATAACGGGTTGTCACATAGTAATAACCAATAATAATAATAAATCCTTCTTGGACGAAATAATAATTTATGTTGGATTTATTTCTTGAAAATTCACTTAAATCGAAACAAATCAAAACAAAACAATATAATTTAAATTTGAGTTTGAAGCCGAATGTGCTCATGAATGAATTTCCTTGTAAGACAAGAGACCCAGTGCACGACAATGGGGCAAATACAAATACCAAAAAGTCCATTTTGAAGTAACGTATTTTCAGAAAGTAATAATACAGGTTGTTGCCAACACTTTAAAATGGCAAAATATAAAAAATTGGAAACAGGTGGCTACTCGGTTTTTCAAGCAATGCTGGCAAAGTTAGTACTTTTTCTCTTGTTTCATTTTTGATATTTCAACCTACAGTAATAACGTAAAGGCAGAAGCTGTTGGGCGTTGGGCACAATTCTTTGCGTCTATACCTGGTTTTAATAAACACGAGTGTTTCAATATCAGTGGGTATAGTTTATACATTCCATATAAATTATCCTGTGTATTATAAATTCATACTTAACCAAAGTTAACGTAATATGTAAAATTTTATGAAGGCATATTTTTATACTCCTAAATGTACGACGATGGGACTATTTTTGAGACAAAAAGTAAATTTCTAAACTAACGTATTTTCAAAAAGTAATAATGGCAGAGTGTTGCCATCATTTTAAACTGACCAAAAATGGAAAATTGGAACCAGTTGGCAACCGTTTTTTGAAAGGATTAGCAACCATCAAGATAACTGGCCGTCTGCCTGTAATTGGGCGTGGCAGTAGATTGACAAACTTAAAATTTTGCTAGACAGCTTTCGTAAGCAACATAAGTACATGTATGGAAGGCCTATCTGTTTCCTAATCAGAGATACAAACCGTCGCCGCATGTTTCTGCACGAGCCGCGCCGCCGCCGATTTCATCGGCTCACATCGACTTCAACCACGCCGCCGATTTCTACCTGTTTCCCAAGGTAGTCACATCGACTTCAACCACGCCGCCGAGACTTGACGGAGTTCTAAGTCAGTCAAATTTTACTACCAACATAGACAACCCACTTAAAATTGCAAAAGAAATTATAACAGTCGACTTAGACAACCTTCCACTGAGAAATATATGGATCTTTCTTTGAATTTGGTATCCCACTATATGATGACGTCTATAGATTCTGTTTTGATTTGAAAGTCGCATTTATATAAATCAATTCCAGTGTGTGTGGTCATATGTTCCTATAAAACACAATAAACAACAGCTCCTTTAGTCTGTCAAAGTAGGTAGAGCTTTACCATTCTTTGGAAGGATTATGATATTCAAGATGAAAAACTGCAATTGCAAATATATTTATTAAATTCGTCCATATTATAAAATAATTGTATGGGAAAAATATTAAATTATGGGAACATTGGCTAATATTAAAGTATATTGAACTAAAGGGTGATTTTTTAAGAGCTTGATAACTTAAAAAAAAAAAAAACGCATAAAATTAGCAAAATCTCATCGGTTCTTTATTTGAAACGTTAGATTGGTCCATGACATTTACTTTTTGAAGATAATTTCATTTAAATGTTGACCGCGGCTGCGTCTTAGGTGGTCCATCCGCTTAGTCCAATTTTGGCATTTCCACGTTTTTGAGTAACAGAGACCCAATTGGTGCGAACGGCGACGAATCGAAAATTGGTGGTCATCATTAACACTGGCCGATACAGCTGCGATATTTTCTTCAGTTCGCACTCTACGTAAGCGTGTTGGTGGTTTAATGTCCAACAATGTAAATTTGGTGCGAAATTTAGTCACAATAGCCCGAATAGCCGCTTCAGTGGGTCGATTAAACTGACCATAAAATGGAAGCGCGCAATGAACTTTCTTAACAGAGCACGCATTTTGATAATAAAATTCAATAATTTGCAAGCGTTGTTCGTTTGTAAGACGATTCATGATGAAATGTCAAAGCATACTGAGCATCTTTCTCTTTGACACCATGTCTGAAATCCCACGTGATCTGTCAAATACTAATGCATGAAAATCCTAACCTCAAAAAAATCACTCTTTACTTGCCAAAAAAAAGAAACGGTATTAAAAACCAATACAAATTGTTCCTTCCATTTCCCCAAAATTGTCAAATAAATAAGGGTGATCGAATCACAGAACGAGCCGGCAAATCAACCGAAAGCCGCCGCCGCCGACCCATTTTGAGTATCGCCGCCGCCGCCGATAATAATGGTTCGGCTTGTAACTCTGTTCCTAATGAATTTTCCTTCAAAAAAACCAACCACCATCTCACTGTAAGTGGGCGTAAAAGGTCTACTTCTTCTGTAAAAGGTCTACCTGTTTCCCAAGGTAGTTTGCCTCAAAAAATCGACTACCATCCCACTGTAGTGGGACGTAAGTAGACGACTATGGTAAGCACAATAACAACATGTACGAAAGGTATATCTGCCTCCAATTAATTTTTGACTCTAAAACTGGTCATCTGTCCCACCGTGCAGTGGTACCAAAATGACTGAAGTATAAATGAAAATTTCTTTGGTAATTGACTGAGTTATTGAAGTTTCGGTCATACAGCTGGAAATTTTACGAATTTGAAGTCAAAATCAAAATAACTAAATTCCATTGGAACAGACACAACCGGTAAATGAAGGCATGTCGAATTTTAGTAAAAATCCCAAATTTTGAAACACATTTTCCCCACTTTAGGAATTCGGTTATGTAAAATCTTTATATCTAGTTATCATTTTTATCTGTTTTTATGAATTTTAGGAGTTTTTGAAAAAAATTGAAAATCTGCAAATTTGGTAATTTTTTTCGCATTCATATTTTGTACCTTTAAAGTGACTTTAAAAACAATTAACAAATATAAAAAATAAATGATTCCGAATATCCAAATATCCATCATAATTAAAAAATAAATGATTCCGAATATCCAAATATCCGTCATAATTAAGCGAAGAGTCATTTTGATGTACCTCAAAGGCATCATATGGCTTCCACTCACTTATTTATCGACATATGTTTTATGATTCCTGGAATCAGAAAGTCAAAGAACACGTTTTACTACCTTCACTCTACAGAATAGGAATGTATACATCATTTGGGACATACAGAAAGTGTAACGCATTGAAGGAGTGACATAGGACACTGAGTATGTTTGGAACAAATCCGTTTCATAACTTTTTAAGCTGTTTGAGCCATGTCCGTCCGTCCGTCTGGCTGACTTGTGTACACGACAACTCTCGAAAGGGGTTAAGGAATCGATTCAAACTTTGCACATGGTAAAATTTTTCTCAAACTTAGTTTAAGTTCGAAGATGGGCGAAATTGCCACGCCCCTTCTGGTACCTCCCACACAAATGACCCATATTCCTAGGCTAAATTAAAACCAATGTAACTTTTACTCGGATATGCGGAATCTGCTATATTTTGGTATTTGAAAAAGTTTTTAGAATCACATTAAGCGCTCAAAATGTGGCGTGTTTTGCCACGCCTCTTCTAGTACCTCTCACACAAATCGCCCTAATATACTTAAAAAATTACACCCTAAAAATTAACATATATACCGATGATCGAAATACTCTGACATTTTACATTCGGCAATGCTTTTATAGACGTTGCATTCACCTGAAAAATGGGCGATATTGCCACACCCCTTTTGGTACCTCTCAAACAAAATGGCAAAAGCTGTGGTTACAATAAAACTGATATAACTTCCATGCGAATAGTCGCAATAAGTTGCAATTTTATATTTGAAAATGTTTTTAAAATCGCTTTAAATCTGTAAAATATTTATGCTTTTGCCACGCCCCTTCTAGTACCTCCTATACAATTGTCCATATCCTAGATAAAAGTAAGCCATTTATAACTTCAATTCTAGTGCCTGGATGCCACTTTGACTTGGTATTTGATCATGTTTCTACAAATGTTTTATAAATGAGGAAGCTGGGACCATGTGCCGTCCACACAAATTATCCGACCCGAAGTCAATTTTAAGTCCTTATAACTTCCGTGCATATGTTCTCTGAGAGTGAAGGTATATATGAGTCGGTTTAGCCGACTGACGTTTTCTTACTTGTTATTATTGCACACATACCTTCCATCCATTTTACAAACATGTGTTAAATGTTCATTCATTCATTCTGAGAATTTATTTCAAAATGCTCATATATATGTATGTATATGTAAACGTTGCAAAATTCAGTTCATTTATTTCATACAATGATGTGAGCTGTATATGTACATTCCTTAAGGGTGCATCATTATAAATAAAAGAAGGATAAAGAATTAGAAGCGAAAGAAGGGATCCTATAGCAATCACATGTTAATTTACCTCATAAACAATGAATAAGAATTTTTCTTTTTCAGAGAATTTCAACAGAGAGTCAAAATCTCACTCGTAGCCTGTTAATTTTGATTGATATATCTCAGGTTTTGGTTAGGAAATGCGGCTTGTGTTGAGAGGAATATTTAATCATGTTCCCTCAATTGCTCCACTACTTCCTCTTGTAAGTTGAAGTAGATGCAAGTTAGTGATTTATTGAATTACCGCCATTTTACAAAATTTCTATCAAAATTAGTATTTTCAAGACTTCTATGTGTAGTCGGAGAGAAAATTAATTAGTTTGAATAATTAATGTCTTCATAAACGTTCAAATGTATGGATAAGGCTGTTGCATGAACACAATTCTTAATAAAACTTAAGTAAAGTAATTAAGCATCAGTCGGCTAAACTGATTTATATATAGCCTCACTCTCAGATGTCATATGCATGAGAGATATAAAGGCTTAAATTTGACTTCGGGTTGGATAATTTATGTGAAAGGTAAACAGCTGTAAAAACATAATGAACTATGGAAGTTATAAAGAATTTAAATTTAGCTAGGATAGCCACACTAGTGTGGGAGGTATTAGAAGGGACATGACTAAAGCATACATATTTTTTAGGTTTAATGCGATTATCTAAACATTTTCAAATAACAAATTGCAACTGATTTTGATTACCCGTATGAAAGTTATATCGGTTTCATTTTACGCAAGGCTTATGCCACTTTGTGTGGGAGGCCCATATTTCAAGTGCATCAAACGTCCATTAAAGCATTGTCAAGGGTCAAATTTGAGAGTATTTCGACCACCCGTATATAAGTTATAACAGCTTTAATTTAGGTAGGTGTGGGAGGTACCAGAACGGACATGGCAACACTCGCCATATTTTGCCCGCATAAAGTGCTTATAAAAACTTTATCATATATCAAAATATAGCTGATTCCGAATATCCGTGTGGAAGTTATATGGGCTTTAATTTAACGTAGGAATATGAGTCATTTGTATTGGAGGTACCAGAAGGAAAGTGACAATTTCGCTTATCTTCGAACTTGAATTAAGTTTGGGAACAATATTACCATGTGCAAAGTTTGAATTGACGGACATGGCTCAAACATCTTAAAAAATCGTCAAACGGATTTGGTACAAACATACATAGGGTCTTAAGTCACTCCTTCGATGCGTTACAATTTTAGCTACGAATCATTTTAGTTTCGTGGATATATAAAAATAGAAGGTCAAAAACAAGACAGTATGAAGTAAATGATTCGATAAATTGAGCTTACTCCTTCAGATGGAGATTAACGCAAAATAATGATTTACAATGTGCAATTAGAGAAGTGATTATCAAATTGAGAATATATTGTATATAAAACATATAAATCAACAGAAAACCAAAGCAAACTGTTGTATTATATAGACAAGAAGGATATCACAATATTTGTAGTTTGACAACTTAGTAAGATTGGTTATTTAAGTTGAATTTCTTTCATTGAAAATATGAAAAATGTGTACAAATAAAAAGCTTTTTAATATTATTTTGTATACAATAATACAATAGACCCAAAATAATACAAAAATAATTTAAAAGATTCCTTTTTGATTATATTAAAAAGGTTCTATCAAAATTTAAAACCTGAATACTGGGGTTTAAAAGTTTGAAGCTTCGAACAAACCGAAAACATGTTTCCTGAAAAGTGCAGGTTTTTGACATCGCAAATCAGGCTAAAGATATGATTACATAAAAAAGTGAAATTCTGCATTCTAGTTTGCAATTTGTTATAAGCATGTAATTAAAATACTTATAGCTTTAGAACGTTCCCAGTGTTAAGCTGGAAGAATGTAATGAACCGCTGAAAATTATTTATCCCACTTCCAAAATGAGGCCGGTCAGACAGTTACTGTGAATGGTCTTTGCTATCGTGAGATGATAACGAACTTTTTATGGCCCGAATTGGAAGATATGGATGTGGACGATATGTGGTTTCAACAGGACGGTGCCACTTGCCACACAGCTAACGAAACAATGGCTCTTTTGCGTGACAAATTCAATGGCCGTGTTATCTCACGTGGTAGCGATGTCAATTGGCCGCCAAGATCAGGTGATTTGATAGCGTTGGACTTCTTTCTCTGGGTTTTTTTAAAAAAAGGTGTACGTCGATAAGCCAGCAACACTTCAAGAGCTAAATGATGAGAAATTTCGGCACATTAACGGCATATAACCTAAATTATGGAGGTGTGCCAAGGAGGTCGCGGCGGCCATTTGGCCGATATTTTGTTCCATACATAATTGAAAGATACCAATATTATCATAATAAAAATAAATGACAATAATTTGTGTTTTATTCAAAATCAACATCGGCCCTCGGGTGGTTAAATTACCCCTTATAATAAGTTTATACATTTTCAAGAGAGGAATTTGACAAATTCTCCTAAAAATTAATTTATTAATTTTCGAAACTCAAAGTACCGACATAAAAAGTAAAAATTGAATTTTATCCACGGATCCTTTATCGAAACTTCGAAAAGGCGGGTATTTTTCTAAAAAGAAACACATTTTAGGGACTTATTTTCCTCGTTTTAGGAAGAGTTGAATTTTTATATAAGGTTTCCAAAATGTTTTTGAAAATAATTCAAGGATTTGCAATCGTATTACAGAATTAATTTAACGAAATTCCATTTGTATCTAATGTGTTCTGGTGCAGCGAGTTTGATCATGGAACACCATAGCTCAATGATGCATTTGACCATCCAAATATAGCAATAAGTGTGAAAATATGCGTTAAATTAAAAAAAATAATATGCTGTTTATATCCCCAAAATCTCTTGTGCGTCACAGCGGTTATAAACAATGTCCTTTTTACCAAATACCACACCAGGTGATTACGATGTGATTGAAAACAAATTACTTTTACAAATACAATTTTAATTAATCCAACCAGAAGGAAGACGCCCACCGATTGCGCCCAACATCATCAATTATTAATGCGACACACTGAAACGAACGAGATAGTCTCGATAACGATAAGAACACGAGCAACTGATTTGGCCATAATGACAATGTATTCAGACGAATCATCGCGATTTTAACGGGTATTAAGCAAATGGTGCGTAGGCATCAATGGATGACGGCTTTTTCTCTCTGTGATTAAAGCATTTTCATTTTCTTTTTTCCTTCTTTGTTCTTCTTCTGTTCTGTTCTGATGTGTAATTTATTAACGAAACGCTTTATTTATGATAACGATAAAAGTGAAATAAGTAATAATAAGTACTTACCCGTATATACATGCGAGGCAGACAGTACAGCCATAGTCAAGACCCCCTCCTAAGGAAGAAAAGGTAGAGAAAAAGGAATCATAAATAATATCATGAAATATAACAAATGATTCGGTGACAATACCGGAAAATACATAATTAAATACCTTTCCATACAAAGATTTTAAATAGCCTATTTATCATTGTGTGTCTTAGGAAGGTTGTCGATATTTCTGAACTGTCCAGTTGTGAATCAACCGGTTCAAGGATTTCGTTACAATCAACGACATATGATATTAATTGTAAAGGGTGTAACGATAAAATGCATTTTTAACCTGTGATCAGATCCAAACATGTCATCAACAATTAGGTGATGATAAGAAGCTCACACAAACTATATTTTAATGCTATCAATTGCCACACATTTTATCTTCAAAATCATATGAAGTAGGGAAATAGGGAAGAATGAACCCGTACAACGCCGTGTAAAAAATCTAGTATATAATATATATATAATTTATATATTTTGGAAAGAGGATTTCATATAAATAAACGCATCATAAAAAACAAGTAAGTAAGCTTCAGTCGGCTAAACCGACTTATATATACCATCACTCTCAGAGTACTTATAACGGAAGTTATAAGGAATCAGATTTTACGTAGGGCAGGATAATTAGTGTGGAAGGTACTAGGAGGTTCGTGTCGCATGGTCCCAACTTCCATATTTATAAAACAATTGTAAAACATGATCAAATATCACGTCATAGTGGATTATGTATAGAAGTTATGAAGGATTTAATATTACCTAGGATAGATACAATTGTGTGGGAGGTACAAGAAGGGGTGTGGCTAAGGCGTAACCATTTTTTAGATTTAAATTGATTATAAAAACATTTTCAAATACGAAGTTTTGGGTGATTTGTGTGGGAGGTACTGGAAGGGGCGTGGCAAAACCCGCCATATTTAGTACACTTAAAGTGATAATGAAAACATTACCAAATACCAAAATATAGATGATTCTGAATATCCGTGTGTAAGTTATATGGATTTTAATTTAACTTAGAAATATGGGCTATTTGCGTGGGAGGTATCAGAAGGAGCGTGGTAATGTCGCCCATCTTCGAACTTAAACAAAGTTTGGGAAAATATTACCACGTGCAAATTTTGAATCGATTCCTTAACTTCTTTCGAGAGTTATCGTTATCGGACGAACGGACGGACATGGCTCAAACACCTTAAAAATTCGTGAAACGGATTTGGTCCAAACATACTTGGGTTCTTAAGTCACTCCTTCAATGCGTTACACTTTTTTCGCAAATTTTATGAAAGCTTTTGGTAAAACTAATAATACCAATTGATAAAGAAGTTATTATCGATCAAAAATCCGAAATCCGAAAACCGATTCAAAATCGGACAAACATTGTTACAGAGCCGCTCAAAGATGAATATTTCTTCAGAACACAAGAAAAAACACAAAATGAAAAAACTGTAAGATTCACGATTGTGTTACAGACAAACTATCTATCCCATGTTTACGTTTTTGGTGTCATTTGAAAGGTATGTTAGATGAAATGAACTGAAAGAAAGATTGGGAGTATCTAAGGCATAGTTACCCAAAAATCGCAGTAGTAAAAAAAACAAACTATTTGCATCATTTTTCAATTTTGGTGGAATAGAACTAAACAAGTTCTGATAAGTTTCGGAAGTCATTACTTTGAGGTGATTAAGTACTCATTACTTTACCATATTCAATTAAAGTTGGCTGTCGATACTTGCCTATTCGCATGTTATTACAATAAAAGTGTGACTTTTCCCACATAAGGTGATTTTTCCACATTTTATAAAGCAACATATTTGGGGTACTATTACTGTCAGAGCCTTGAAATTTTGTAAGAGTTCGTTGGTATTAGTTGGCGCAGTTGTGCAATAAATGGTTGGTATTGGAAAAGTAGGTGTGGTACCTCCCATACAAACTATTTATTCAATTGTATGATACCGAGAGTTCTGAAATTTTATGCGAGTCCATCTTGTATTAATCTGGGTAGTTGTGCAAAAAATGGGTAGTATTAGAGAAGTGGGCGTGGCACATACCATACGAAATCAAAACCTGTTATGGTGTACTTTCGCATACATGAGACCAGGAGTCCTGAAATTTTGTATGAGTTCTGTAGACGATCGATCATATGCTCGACATCAGCTGATGATGGCATGTGAAAGATCGACCATATGATCGACATCACCTGATGCACGTATGACATCCACATGCAGATGGCGCTATTGTTTATTTTACGACTGTCAAAGTTGAGTTTGTGTACTTCGTACGAACCAGCAATTCGTGCTAAAATAAAATATTAAAATCCATAGTTTGTGTTGTTTTTATAAATTGTCTTATCTAGTCTAGGGGAGACCAACAGTTCCACCAAACTGGTCGGATTATGTTCAAGTTCATTAAGTTTTAACTTACATAGGCAAAATACAAATGGTATGAAAAGCAAAAAGTATCTTGAAATTTTGTGTGAGTTCATTACTACTAATGACCGAATTTGTAAAAAATTGGCGGTACTGGAAAAGTGGGCTTGGCACCTCCCAAATAAAGTATATGAATAATCCTATTAATATTATAAAGTCGTTTGTCTGTTTTAGAATTTTACGCATATAAGAAAGCGGAGCCCGAATTGAGGGCTGGAGGGGCGTGGCAAAACTGTAGAGATAAATTTATGAAAACTTGTACATATATTATTGATCACAAAAAATCAATATGAAACCGAATTTTGATTTTTCAGTTCAGCTAGATAAATATAATTATATTGTCAAATATATAAATATATGTTATGTTAGATCAATAATAAATGAGAAACTAATCATGTTTGGTAACAAAAAAGTAAATGTAAAGTAACTCGAAATATAATATTTTTGAAAAGATAGAAACCCCATATTCGGTGTCTGATTTTAAAGCTCAAATTGTCTCATTTTAAAGCTTACTATGTCTTCTTTACAACAAAGTTTTTTGTAATTATGTTATGATTTTTGCAACGAAACAAGTCAAAAATGATACACTTCACCTTCTATCCCATTACTATTCAATTCGTTAAAAATGTGAAATCGGGGAGGATTTTTGTATCCTGTAAATATGTGTCTTCGAAATTACAGATGTTTCTAGTTGGATTATGAGATGTTGTGCCAAATTTGAAGAAAATCGGGTACAATATGTGGTTTCTAGAACAGAAAATGTCAAATCGGGATCGACATTTGTATGGGGGCTATATCTAAATCTGAACCGATTTGCTTCAAATTAAATAGCGTTCATTGAATCATGAAGTTATGTTATTTTGCACTATGTACGTGAGATAATGAATTTTCAAAATTTGTACTTTTAGAGTTAAAATAGAATGAAAATACACCCAACTGTAGCACCCACTATCTACCAATATTTATTTAAGCCTTTTGAAAATATAAATATAAGAATGTTTATTTTTTGAATTGACTTGAAGTAGTATTTCGATATGTAAACGTATTGGTAGCCTTGCCTTATAAGCGTGGTTTGAAATAATAAAAATATTATATTTATTTATAAAATATTTTTTTTTTTCAATATTTGTATTTGTTTTGGTTTGGCTATATTAAAATAAATTATATTTTCCTGTAATATTACTGCACTTCTACAAAAATCGACAGCCTCTATGGAACAATCCATGGTGGAGGGTATATAAAGTTCGGCCCGGCCGAACTTAACGCCTTTTTTACTTGTTATTTTTAAAATGTTATTTTTTGTTAAATCACAAGTAAATACGTACGCGAATTTCACAAACATTGTACACAAATGAAGACGAAATGAAAATTTGGGATTTTCAGAAAATGCTTAATTGTGCATCCAAAAAGTTGCTCAGAAATCATGGCCTACTAATTTTCCGAAGTTGTAATTGTAAAGTTTTTTTGTTAGAAAATATCCAAATTAGAATTTTGAAGTTGGCACCACTATAAAACCTATGTATATATAGAACTATATATACATAGGTTTTTTTTAATATGAAATTGTGTTATTTCAATAGTTACCTTTGACATCAAAATTTATTTAAAAAATATATTTTGTTTGGACTTTTGGCCGTTTGTTACCTCTGTGCACTGTTAATTTTTTTCAAAAATACTTATACAATATCTATACGAGAAGAATACATACTCAAACTTTTGAAACAATCCAAACTATCGGGGCCAAAAAATCTCACAATTCCTAAAATGGGGAAAATAAATCACAAAAATCTATTTTTAGAAAAAAATAATCGCCGTTACGAAATTCCGATAGAGTAGAAAAAAATTGATCTTATAATAAGGACGCAATGCTAAAAATTCGATATTATCAACCTCATCGTTGGGTCACCAGGAGCCCCCATACACACTAGGGATCCAAAATTTTGCACCCATCACAAAACATGTGAAATTTTGTCCGTTCAAAAGTTACAGAATTAAAACCCAAAAAATCGATATGGAATCACTCTGCGAGTTCTTCGACAAAGTATTTATAAACTAGTGTAATTTATGCTATTTAGAATGCAAATTATTTCACTTTGCAGACAATTTCTTGACAAACTGTATATGTATGAATGAGAACACGTATATACAAAATCACACACACACATGCATAACAAATAACACTCAAGTATGCTCCATGTTCTTATGGAATATCCGTGTGTACCCATGAAGACAATTGTATTTGTGAAGACATGTGTTTGTGGTGTGGGTAAGAGTGGTGGTGTATTTGCTAGTCTATTAGCGTCTGTTTACGAGTGCCAGCATACATACGTACATACTATTATGATGATGATAAATAGATGGTTAGACAGACACCTTATCTAAATGTTGGTGTTTGCCAATAAAACACGGAAAATGAGATATTTCCACGTTAAGAATAGCATGTGAAATAGAATGCATGCGAATGTGTAGTCATATACATACATACATACATACAGATACCTAGTTGGAAAAGTCGTGGAACATTAAATTCCTCAATGAATTTGGAGAATATATATATATATAGTTGCAGCCACCTACAAGACAAAGTCATGTGGATTCAACATCGTTGCGGACAAGTTGGGTAACAATGTTGACGTTTACACTTTTGTTGTCATCAACAAAATGTGACGATATTCTCAAGAATAAGGTAGTCGTTGAAATTGTCGCAGTGGGGATCATCAAGGGGTTTGGTCTTGCATGATTTGTGCGATATTTGTATGATAATTTCGTTGACGATTTGTATGCAGTTTCACCGATATGTGCTCGGTGATTTACTATATGGAGACATTGCTAGCTGAAATTGATCGGGAAATTGAATTAAGACTTAAAACCATTTCTGACTTCAAATTTATTCCTTCACATGCTTTCCCTATGGTCCTACTCACTTTTCTTCTTTTGGACATTTTTTGAGATAAATGATCGAATGTTTATTTCATAACAAAGAGAAAGGTAGGCCGTTAATAATGAAAAACAACGTCAGCCAAATGGCCACCATGACCACGCTTACAGGACCATATCCTTTTCATGAAATTTTCCATAACCAAATAGCAAATAGTGGCTGTCCTATGTCCACGATAGCCTCACGAATTCTATCTTTGAGGTCTTGAATCGACGCTGGGCTGTTGGTGTAGACCTTCTCTTTCACGTGGCCCAAAGGAAGAAGTCGCAAGGTGTATCACAAGATCTCGGTGGCCAATTGTGATCACCTCTTCGAGAGATAACACGGTCCGGAAACTTTTCCCGTAAAAGAGCTATGGTTTCGTTGCTTGTGTGGCACACTACTCCGACTATAAAAAAACATTAATCATCTCTCGATAGCGCATTCACCGTAGCAGTTGATCCATCCTCATTTTCAAAAAAGTAAGGTCCAATGACCCCGCCGGACCATAAACCGAACACCACACAGTCAAACGATGAGGATGGAGAGACTGCTCAACAATAACTCTTGGGTTTTCTGAGCCCCAGACGCGACAATTTTGCTTGTTGACGTAGCCACCGAGGTGGAAATGGACCTCATCGATGGAATTCCGGATCGTTTTCATTCATGAATTTTAATAGTGTATCGTTCCATTTTTAGTAATGGCGAAGTTTCTACTTGTCAAATGTCAAAGAATAAAAGCTTCAAAAGTGACAGCTACACTGAAAGAATTTATGATTTTGTCTTAACCTCAGTGAAAATTTTCATTAAAAAATCGCCAAAGAAACATTTCATAAAATGTATGAAACATGTTTCATAAAGCACAAATCTATGAAAAGTGTCATAGAATTTATGAAACATTTCTTAGAAACTATGAAATTAAGAACTGCAGTCGAAGAACTTTTGTCATAAAAATTCATTATTTTTCATAATATCTATGAATATTTTCATAGATTTTATGAAGAAACTTCATTCATTTTACGAGAGAATTTCATAAATACTTGTCAATGAAGTTTCCAATATAAACAAAAAAGCAAAAAAAATGTCTGACTCGTTGACTAATCAATCAACACACATCACCATTGCGAGAGTCTTTGAAATGAATATGTCTTTGACCAAAATAAGTCTAAATACTTATGCCAGAGTTAACAGAGGACAAATGAGAATTGCTAGCATTCAACCGAATAAAGTCGACACACTAAAAATGTAGTTGCATGTTATGAAACATTTCATAGAAACTATGAAATCCTTCATTATAATTATGAAGACATTTCATAACACAAATATTTAATTGGTTATGACATATTTCATAATATTTAAGAATTGTTTCTTTAATACTATGAAATCTTTCTTTGATCTTATGAAACTAAGTTTCACTAATTTAACAATTTTGTTTTATGAAATATGAAATATTTATGAAACAATTGTATGAAACATTTCATTTTATTTATGAATTTTTCATACATATTAAGAAAAAATGCACTAAATTTATGAAAAACATTTTATGAAATCGCTTCATAAATATTATGAAGGAAAATTCTTTCAGTGCACAGAAATACCGGGTGAATCAAAATAACACCTCTTGTTGGAAAACCCTGTATTTACATTAGGCTGGGTCGCTGTACATACAAACGAAAAAAACAATTTCCAGTCAACCACGAAAATCAAGTTTGGATTGTTTAATGATGATTTGGAAATTATTTCGTTCCTAGATTAAGCCGTCTGTGAGTCAAACGCTACTGAAAATATCCTTGCAATCATGTTTTTTCTGGTGTATTTTTTGTGCTGCGTTTTTGTCGATTTTTTCTGAAATAATACACCCTTGAAAGAACTTTAAATATAAATTTTGATTTTTGTTTTAGAGTAGAATTATTGGATCTTTATAATTATTTTTTTCATAGTGACGAATGAATTTTTTTCTTATTTGTTGTTAGTGTTTTATAAAAACTAAAATAGCGGCACGAAATACCTTTTCATATGATGTCTAATAGATGAACATAGGAAGGAAATTGACGCCGCGGTGGTATTTTTTTTAAAAAGAGTTTGAAAATGTTGGCTCTGAAAATGGAGTTAGTGATATGATATTCATCATTTAGGCCTCATGCAAAAGGTATTGATTCTTTCTATTTATTTATCATAGCAGCTCTTACAAAATGTTTCCAAGAAATATGAGTTTTTTGCTGTCACCTGCGAAAACCGCAAAAAATCAATTTAAACGTCCAATAATACGACCAATGAGTTATTCGAAGACAAGAATAAAAATTTGTATTTAAAGTTCTTCCATGGCTCTATTAATTCAGAAAAAACATGAAAAAATACACTGGAAAAACATGAATTTTAGGTGTTTTCAGGAGCGTTTAGCTCGCTTGACCAAGTGACGAAATATTTTGCAGATCATCATTCACAATTCAATCTTCATTTCTGGGGGGTGACCGCTGCAATTTATTTGAATGACCCATCCCAATATACATATGTCTCATTCCATGTCAAACCTGACAACAAATTTACACATCACTCGAAGTTTTCGGAAAATCTCAAGAAATATTATTCTTTAAAAATAATTTTATTTTTTTTTAAGTTATTGCAATTTCCACAAAAAATTAAAATCCAGCTGACAAGTATTTGACTTTGTGTTAATAGTTTTCAAAAATAAATATCTTGTTTGAAAGGTCTTCATAATCTTTCTAATGAAGACAATTTTCCGTATGAAATTTTGTAATCTTATCATCATTTAAAGCCTACACGTCGAAAATTTACCCTTTTTATGTATGTCTACTCTACACGCACAGAATCTCTGTGTGTGGGAGCGTTCGTTGGTTACCATATCCTGCTGCTGCGGGGTATTATTTCCATGAAAACCCATTAAAACATGTGAACATCTCAATAATGTCGTTTGTTTTTAAATCATTTCATTTACATCGCTTCGATTTCTTATGTTTTCTTTTCATTAACACTGAAAAATTGTAATAAACCTGAAAGTGGGCGTGCATTTGTTATACAAACAGAATGAACAGACCATAACCGGAGTCCACCCACACTCTTTGATGCGTAAAATGTATGAAAGTGAAGTAAATTCAATAATTAAGTTATTCAAAAAGATAAAGAAACAAGTAAGTAAACGTCAGTGGGCTAAACCGACTTATATACCCCCTTCCTCTCAGAGAACATATATAAAGTTAAAGGAAAGTTATAAGGAATTAAATTTAAGATAGGGCAGGATAATTTGTGTGGAAGTTGCTAGGAGGTTCGTGTCACATGATCCCAGTTTTCACATTTATAAAACAATTGTAAAAACATGATCAAATATGAAGTCGTAGTCATTACAATTGTGTGGAAGGTACAAGAAGGGACGTGGCTAGACGTAAATAGTTTTATATACTCCATCTCTGGGATAGAGGTATACTAAGTTTGTCATTCCGTTTGTAACACCTTGAAATATCGACCTGAGACCCTATAAAGTATATATATTCTTGATCGTCATAAAATTCTAAGACGATGTAGCCATGTCCGTCCGTCCGTCTGCTAGCATGCTAGCATCTAAACGAAAGGACGTCCAAATTTTCCATAAATACGTCTTATAGTCGTAGATCGGTTCGGATTGCAACTGCTGGAAATCGATCCAAAGGGAAAAGAGTGAAAATGCTTAATATTTTATATCTACACCGTTCGTTCATTAAAATCGACGACACCGTTGGATCAGTGAATCGCTTGTGAGACAACAAGGAGCACTGGGTCTTACGTGCATTAAAATCCACTCTACTGACCTGACCCCATTCGGAAATGTCCAGTAAATCCTGGCTGAGTGACTCATCCATCAATCGCCTTTTGCCTTCAATTTCTTGGCGACTTGGTCTACGATCGAATGAGTATGAATGACAGAGGTTGCTGTCATCCGAAAATAAGTAGATTGGATTCGAAGTGGATCACGTGATACTGTGCGAAAAGCTATCTTACTATGGTGTAAAGGGAAAAGAGCTGAAGCTATTTGCAGACTATTTGAGAAACCGGAAACATTATGTTCAGATAAATTCCAGTAAGAGCACTATGGAAGCTGTGTTGTGCGACCTCGGATTGCAAGGAAAGTTATATATGTACGCGAACGACCTATGCATTTTCTATCCATACAAACAAACAACTATGCTCAAAATAGTAATTGAAAGAGATGCAGCCTTAAGAATTTTCGAGATTGAACAAATTTATACTGAACGCAAATAAAACCAAGTTCATAAGGTTTCGAGCAGGATCAACTCGTACTGAAGAAAGGTGTACTATTTCCGTAGATGGGAAAGAAATTTCTGAAGTGACTAGTATGAAGTACTTAGGAATACATCTGCAAAATAACTTAAGTCGGAAACTTCATATTGATCAACTGCGAGCAAAAATAACTCCAGTCATTGGAATTTTGTATACGATGAAATACAAGTTAAACGAACATGCAAAAACTTAATTTTTCTGACATTAATTCAAAATTATCTTAATTATACGTCCTTATAAATGGATATAAGAAAAACTCAGAACTGAAATTTCTACAAATACTATAGAATAAATCATTGAAATCAATTTATAATCTCCCACGTTTGTATACAACGTTATTACTTTATCGGGATGTAGCAAAATATGTTTTACCTGTGTATGGTTTATACAAAATGAAGTTGCTGGTATATGTATGTATGTCTACAATGTATTGAACAATGTCGGACATCACACTATCCACCTCAATAGAATTGAGCACAACTTTAATACAAGGAACAATTCTCAATTAAGAGTTAACCGATGTCGCCTAGAAACAACCACACAGCGAATTGAACATATAGCTAGCGTTGAATTTAACTATTTAGAATTTAATGAATGAATTTAACTATAAGAACACTGGTATGAACAAAAATTATATATTTGTGGGTAAAACAGAAAAGAATTAATAAATATTTCAATATACATACATACATGTTATGTTTTATGTTAATTAGGAACCCAAGCTTACTTACTTGTTTTAAGTATAGGATGTGTTTACAAATATTACTTACAACACTACGAGGAACATTATTATGGAACATTTTAACCCTCTAGCTCCACAATGTAGGGGTCTTTTTGGACACTTTTTTGAAAAAGAGTAAAAGAAAAATGTAATAAATAATTTCTGAAATAAATACCCAAATTGGTACTAATATTTTATTTACATATTATCACAGCTTTCTTTATTTTGCTGACTTATAGTGAAATTTGACGTAGAATATTTTTTCCTTTCACGCCACCCCTAAAATTCAGTTTTGTTGGAAAGTTTAGCGCCAATTCGGAAAAAGTACAAAATTAAAAAGAAATGTAAGAGCCACAAAGTTTCCTATGTCGATTCATCAAAAGAATGTGCAAAGAAATAGTCACCCTCTCTAATGTGATCTCGATATTTAAACATTCAAATATTATTTTTTACCCCCTCTATTCGAATCCGTTTTCAGATGCTTGTTATTTGTTTGTGTTCCACGGTGTTATCTATTAACGTATTTATCCTTTCGCTTGTAGAGCATATAACCCTGAAATATACAAAACATGATTTGTTTTACTTTCGAGACACACATATATTGTCAACCAGTGTTAGGAAATCTAAATATTATTAGGTTAAATATATATTTATAGTAACTTCCGAAATACTGTCTCTATATTGTAATCAAATATCTAAAGCGACTGAAAAGGATGAGGAAGGCATTCACAAAAATTATGAGTGTGGGTTGCTAAAATTAGAATGTGCTAACAATGTTCCATTAATTTAATGCGTACATGATTATTATCGCCTTTGTTTGGTTGAAAGTATTGTGGGATTGAAGGTGAAAATGGGATTTCAGACAATAAACTCCTCCACCTCTCTTTGTAGGGAGTGCAGGTTACACATATATGTGTGTGTAGACAAGGTGTACAATGTACACGTACATATTTATTGTGTCCTCAGACGACAAAGGAAAACTTTATTGAATGGGACAACCATATTTTGTCAAGTCACATCCGTGGGATTAAATGAATTGTGGATATTTCGCTTTTCTCTTCATTCTTTTCATGAAAGCACGCATACCTAAACATATATATATATATGTATATACACGCATACCTACACATGTATGTTGTTGTCATGCTCACATGAAACTACGTGTTTTAGCCACATGTCACACACACACTTTGCCACATCTCTGTGTGGGGGAGGGAGGTTGACCTCTTCGATTCAATCAATATTTACTTTCTGCCAGGATCGGCCGTCATCCGGACGGTCATTGTGCACAAGACAATAAGTAAATGTTTGCGAATGTCCTCAAAGTTCCCAGCATAGTCACACAATGTCTTGTGTGCTCCTGCGACGACTTTTATTTGTCATCCCGGCACAACAGTTGACGGAAATAGAATATCACAAATAAGGTTTTTTATTTGTCCCCGAATATCTTTTATGTCTACGGAATGATACGTTTTTATTGATTTTGTCGACTTTAATTAACGACGAACTTAAGGCAGAAGCAAACTGTGCAAACTGTGAAATCGGAAGCAAAGATTCAAACAGTTTCCATAAAAAGGCATCTGACAGATTTACTAACATTAACGGGCAATAGACTTGTCCATCAAATGGATAATTAATTCAAAATGTCGCGATTGAATATATTTTTTGTAAAAGATAACTTTCGAAAGAATTTAAGGAACATATAGAAATTAATGAAACTTAATATAAGTTTGGAAATTGTAATATTGACAAGTCCCTCCACACAAATGACCGAGATGCTACGATAAAATAAAGCCAATATCATAGCAATATAACTAAGATTTACGTGGTCGCATTTATTACTTGACTGATCACATATCATAGTTTTTGGCCCGTGACGACCGTCTTAGTAGGCTTCACAGCGGTTTTAAACGAAATATCCGGATATATCAATATTTCTCCCAACCGAACGAGAACCACAAATCACTTTCCGAATATTAGTCAAAAATAGGATTTGGGGTCCGGGAATTACCGAATCGTTTTTCCCGGGAATTCCCGAAATTTAAAATCTTTTTCCGGGAATTCCCGGGAATTAATAAAAATATTTTATTTATTTTTCTATATAAGCGGAGAATTGTAGATATACTTCAAATTCATGTATTTACATTACAGACAATAATAATGACAATTTGTTTTTATTATAATACTACAAACAATACTTTTTAAATTCGCTAAGTCGCCATTTTTGCGAAAACCAGATAGGGGAATACACACTTTTTGTGAAGAAATTTGCAGGACCGGTTTTGTGAAACAAAAATACCATACTGGCAATACTATGGCTGACATAGTCTCAATACTCAACTCCTCGTGCTATCTGGTTTAACATTAAATTTCGAATCGACGAAATAAAAGGAGAAAATCTTCTCAAAGACGAATTTACTTTACATATGAAACCAGTAAGAAATTGTATACAAATAAGGATAAGATTTAAATCGTTTACCTGGAAACTTTCAAGAAAAATCTAATGTGAATAAAAATATATATATATTTAAATAATGTTTTTATTTTTTATGAATTTATTTAACTAATATTAACATTTTTAATGTTTCTATTGCTTTTACAATTTAGAATATATTCCTCCTGTTTCTGTAAAATATTTTCCTCTCTAGACGAATGAATCTTCTAAATTAAGGACGTTATGACATTCTCAGTCATACGAGTTATTTGTTTCCTTAAACATTTTTTAATTTTGAATCTAGTGTAGGTGAGCTTGTGATTTAAATGTTCTATATTAAGACTCTTTCAGTTCTGACGATTTGTCTAGAGTGTCTAGATATTTGTAAAATAAAAAATAATTGTCTTGTCATTTATTTTGGTTCGAGACCATAGGTTGTGCCGAAGTCTTCAGCAGAACCCAAAATTAGCAAAGAAGGCAAAGTGAGACCTTTATTGTTGCAGCTGAAAGTTGACTGCGCAGTTTCGATGGGCGCTACACCATCTCATCAGAACTTTCGCAACGAATGTATGTCTTTGACTTAAATCAGGGTTCATATTAGTACCAGCGGTCACATATTTCTAATGAGAAACGCTGATAAACAAAATATTCCACCGAAGGGTTAATCCGATATAAGGGTGTCCCACCTTATATCGGATTAACGCCCAATATTAATTTCATTTATTAAATTTATTTTCAATTATTTTCGTAATAACTACTACAATAATAAAAAAAATATTTTTAGATTATTATTAATTTGTTTTGTTCTTCTCTATCATTTGTGCCATATATATTAATTAACAGGAATTACATTCATATTGAAAAGCGCGAAAGCCTTGAAATAGTAGACGTGTAAGGTGGGCGTTAATGGGTTTAAAAAGCACACCAGTTATTAAATGTTGATATTTTAAACCATATTCAACATATCTGAAATAAATTATTATGAAGCTTTTCATTCCTTTCCCGGGAAATGAAAAAATCCGGGAAACCCCAAACCCTAGTCAAAAACAATCACATTAAGAAACTGAGACTCAAAACAACTAAATTTAGTGATATATTGATCAATAACTATACCCTGCAAAATTATTTTGTTCTGCTTTTAATAGCATTTTAACGAAGAAAACAATGTCTATATGTAAATGCATTATTTGTAGACACAAACGAATAGAAACGATATTAGACACTAGAATATCTGGCATATATTCGCAGAAAACAAGAAAACCTGTGATAAATGTAGAAGTGTTGAAAGTTATGCACCACAAACAGTGCGTTTATTGAAAATAAATTTTGGTGGCCACTTGCTGTGTACAAGTTTGAACCACAAACGTTTTTTTAAATAATTCTGTTACTTTTGAACGGCAAAAGATATCAAAATTTCACATGCCTAGACTAGAGTTGTTTTCCAGATGATTTTGTAAGTTTTGTGTCCCTAGCTTCTGAGTGACCCTGCAAAGTTGGTCACCTCGGGCAAGACATATACCTGCGGTAAATATTCAAATGGCGTCTATTTTAATATACAAAGATCCAAAAATTTGGAACATACCGTTTTGGCCATAACTAAAGCACCCCCTCCCTCAGTACATATTTTGCACATATTAATTATTTTATGGAAATTACGTTACTAAATTATTATATTTAGTATACTATTTTTATTTATTTATATGTGTAGTGGTCGCACAATTATAAAATATTTATTGATTGAAAATTAGGAATGGAATAAAATATTTTCAACAAACATCAGAATGAGTAATACAACAATAATTATGTGTACTAAGATCTATTAAAATATTAATTACAAAGTATATTGAAGATACCTGCAATATGCTTATAGCAAATAGACAAAAAGTTACGAGGTTCACCTTTTTATAATACACCCCTTTATTGGTAACAAATTTCTGGTTGACATACATCCATTAGGCATTTAGGATTTTGAATTATTTGTGATTTATTATGAAACTCTCACTCATGCTATTTTTACTGTTTAAAACTAATTATGATTTTTTTTCTTTGATTTTCATTTTAACAAGTAAGAAAACGTCAGTCGGCTAAACCGTCTTATATATACCCTCACTCTCAGAGAACATATCTACGAAAATTATAAGGACTTAAATTTTACTCAGTACCGGATGTGATGTGTGGAAGGTTTTATAAGGTTTGTGTAGGGTTTGGGGTCCGGGAATTCCCGAATCGTTTTTCCCGGGAATTCCCGGAAAAATTTGGACGGGAATTCCCGGGAAAAAATTTTCAATTTCCCGGGAATACGGGAAATATTAAAAAAATAATTTATTTATTATGTTGATCAATAATTTATTGTTACTATATAAATTGGAACTTTTAGATGTATTTCAAATTCATATATGGATTTACATTACTGACAATAATAAGTATTTGTTGAATATTTGTTTATATTATATTACTACAAACAAAACTTTTTAAATTCGCTAAATAGCCATTTTATGCGAAACCCACCTAGGGAAATAATAACTTTCTGTGAGGCTATTTACAGGATCTTTATGGTGAAATAAAAATATCATGCCGACAATACTATGGCTTATATAATGTAAATTTTCTTGTTTTCCTAGAAGAATCGAGGTGAATATCTTCTTCAAGAACAATTTACTTTACATATGTAGCCAGAAAGAAATGGTATAAAAATAGGAATACAATAAAAATTGTTTGCCTGGAAACTTTCAAGAGAAATCTAATAGGAATATAAATATATGCTACGATGTATTTAAATGGCTCTTTGTAAGAATTAATGACTGGACTATTTCAATAATTTTATTTTTTGTGAATTTATTAAATTAATATTATTTTTTTAGGTTTCTATTGTTTTTACAGTTTAGAATATTCCCCCTGTATCTATAAAATATTTTTGTCTCCAGAGGAATGAATATTCTAAATTAAAAGCGTGATAACATTCTCCGTCATATGAGTTATTTGTTTCCTTAATCGTTTTCAATTTTTAATCTAGTGTAGGTGTCAGTCACTACCTGCGATATAAATGTCCAATTCTGACGATTAGTCTACAACTAACTACGGAATATGTAAGTTCACGATGAGATGTAAATTCATAACAGGAAATGTAAATTCATTATAGGAGCATGATAATTCATAAACAGCACTGTAAATTCGTAATGTGAAATGTAAATTCATATTGAGAAATATAAAATCATAATAAGAATATACAAATTGATAATGAGATATATAAATACAAAATGAGAAAATCCAAATTGATAATGAGAAAATATAAATTCTTATTCAGGAATATATATTCATAAAATATAAATTCATAATCAGGAACTCTAAAATTTATAATCGAAGCTATGTATGTACGTTTTTCTATGGATATTTTCCTAGAAACACATATTTTATCAATGTTCTCATTATAAATTTACATTTTCTCAATATGATTTTATATTTTCTCATTATGAATTCATATTTTCTGATTATGAATTTGGATTTTCTGATTACAAACTTGTATATTTCATTATGAAATGGTATGTTCCTATTATGAATTAATTGTTCTCAATATAAATTAACAATTCTCATTATGAATTTATATTTCTCATTATGAATTAACATGTTCCTATTATAATTTTACATTACCCATTATGAATTTATATGTTCCTAATATGAATTTACATTTCTCAATATAAATTTGTATGTTCCGAATATATTCTTGAAAAGGTGTAGAGTAAAATATTTGTAAAATAAAAATAATTTGTAAAATATTTTGACAATAACATTCGTTTTTAATTTGTAATATGACAGTATTGAAAAAAAAACACACCAGTTATTAAATGTTGATATTTTAAACCATATTGGATATACCTATAAATAAATTACTTTTTCCCGGGAATTCCCGTTTTCCCGGGAAATGAAAAAAGTCCGGGAAACCCCAAACCCTAGGTTTGTGGCATATGTAAAAACATGATCAAGTATGAATTCATAATGGATTTCAGACACCGGTATAAGACTTATAAGGGATTTAATTTTACCTAGGATAGGGACATTTGTGTGGGATGTACTAGAAGGGGCGTGGCTAAAGTATAACTATTTTTTAGATTTAATGCGATTATTAAAACATTTTTACATATCAAATTGCAACAGATTTTGTTAACCCGTATGGAAGTTATATATGTTTTATTTTCACTTTGTGTGGGAGGTACTAGAAGGGGTGCGACAATATAGCCCATATTCTACATGAATGTAACATCTATAAAAGCATTGCCAAATATCAAATTTCATAGTATTCCCATCATCCGTATAGAAGTTATAACAGCTTTAATTTTACGTAGCTTAGGGTGAGTTGTGTGGGAGGTATTAGAAGGAGCGTGGCAAAACCCGCCATATTTAGCACAATTAAAGTGCTTATGCAAACTTTATCAAATACCAAAATATGAGTGATTCCAGATATCGGTGTGGAAGATACAAAGATTTTAAATAAACATAGGAATATGGTCCATTTGTGTGGGAGGTACCAGAAGGGGTGTGGCAATTTCGCCCAACTTCGAACTTGAACTAAGTTTGGGAAAAATATTACCATGTGCAAAGTTTGATGTGATTCCTTAACTCCCTTCGAGAGTTATCGTGTACACCAGCCAGACGGACGGACAAGGCTCAAACATCTTAAAAAGTCGTGAAACGCATTTGGTACAAAGATACTTAGGGTCTGAAGTCACTCCTTTAATGCGTTACACATTTTGTTCCTGTCCCAAATGATATATACCCTCCCTCTCTTTAGAGTGAGGGTATAAAAACCTACCACAAATTCGCAATAGGATTGAGCAGGCTTGCCATGAACTTCAATCCTATTGCCGACTAGCCAGGCCTTAGAAAATTTAGAGGAGTATTTAGGATCGTTATCATGTTAGAACGTCCATTGAAGTGTCATCTCTTCGCCAACTTCTGGTAATATCACTTTCTTTAGTATGTCACGATACATGATTCGATTCGTAATTACTTCAATATTCTGACAACCCCAGACCATTATAGTGCATCTTCCGTGCTTTACGGTTGCTTTGCAATACTTCGGATTTCCTCTTTTTCCTTGTGGTCTGTATCTATGCCTTATTCCATCTGATTTTTTGAAGTTATACTTGGATTTGTTAGTGAATAACACAGTGTTACATTTTTCAACAAGTAGATGCCTACTTTCAACAAGTAGATGCTTCAGGAAGTAGATGCCTACAATAAATCACCCAGTCGGATCAATAGAATGACAAATGCTCATAAAAATTCATTCATTTTATTCTCGAAAATCAAAGCACAAATTTCAAAAGTAAAAAATTTACGGAAGCAGCTGCTAAATGTATTATTTCTTCTAATCCTCTATCGAAAAGAATGACGGTTATTTTTTAAAAAAATCTAATTTTTGGGATTTATTTTCCCCGTTTTTGGAATAGTGGATTGTTCTATATGAGGTATCACAAAAACTGGCTTTGAATACAAAATAGAATTTGTGGTCCTTATGAGAACTATCACCGTGCAAAATATCTTGGCAATCGGTACATAATTGTACTTTTGGCAGTCATTTCAAAATTTGACCAAACACACACCCACTAGGAAAACACCTCTACTCTATGCATATGGGTGATTCCACGTAAAGTGACCCTTTTTTCGACAAAATTTCAAAATCAAATTATAATTTAAGAAAACACCGATATACATTCGTATAATATTTGTACTCCATGACACTCTAGATTGTAGTATATCTCCTTTATTTAAAACGCTAAGACATATTTGTATTTGCAATAATTTTCCGAATAACCTGACGTTTTCAATTGACAATAAAGCAAAAAATCGCAGTCAAGGAATATTGGAGATATTTAAACATATTTAAGGAAAAGTGTCACACTCGTTCCAATGGAATCACCCATATGCAATTTCGTCAAGATATATTTTGCCCTTCAAAAGTTACAGAATTATTATTATTTATTATATTATTATTAGGATTAGGTCGTACGGTGCCTTCTGACGAGAATGTTGCTGCCGTAGCCGAGAGTGTGCGACTCGCAATCGACTGAAACTAACGTTATTTTTCGATTTCTGAAAAAAATCTTCTTTATCATAATTATGATCGTGACACCAAACATTGCCCAGCCCGCCAGCACAACAGTGGCCGCGGAAACTTGACTGCGAACCCTACAAACCCCACAGAAGGAAACAAATAAGGAAATAGCAACATCAAACCAATGCAAAGCGAATGTGCTCCACATTCTTTGGGGCCGGATTTGCCAAACTGTGAAGCTTGGTGGCGGTATCCAGTGTCAGTGGAATTTAATGAGCCACGTTTTGCTTTGTTTACAATAGTTTCATTATCCTTGGCCATCAGTACCAGCACCACATACACGTTTCGTACTGTATCAAATCAGCTTACAAATTTGATTGCTAAGTGTACACACTGAAAAATATATTTGAATTCATATTTATTACAAACTATGTATGATGGGGAAACATCATAGATTAAATACAATACTATTTTTATATCTCATATACGACATTGTATCTCATATTACTATTTTTATATCTGTCCAAAAATATATGTATTTTTGCAGGAAAACATAAAATAACATTTTTTTCTCCGTGTAGCCTTTGGAATTCAGTGTTGCTTTCAAAAAATATCAATTGTTGTTGTAAGCTTTGTCATGCCCCGACAGCTATTTATGGATACTGCACAGTGGTTCCACACAAACACAATTAAAAATAAGTAAGAAACCGTCAGTCGGCTAAACCGACTTATATGTATATACCCTCACTCTCAACTTAAATTTTACGTAGGGCCAAATGATTTGTGTGGAAGGCACTAGAAAGTTCAATTGCCCAGCAAAAACTCTCATTACCAAGTAATGTGGGAAAAAAGGTAAAACCAAAACCCTTCACTACTTATTTTTCGGATCCGTTTCTAATTATTTTTATAAAGGGATTGTAATAATATAAGTACTTCCACGCACGCTTACAAAAAGTTGAGAAATAAGTACTTCCACGCACTCTTACGAAAGTACTTCTAAACGAGTTGTAAAATAAGAGGCCACAGGAAGATACAAAATAAGTCATTATTGATAACTAGCCACATAATGTATTATCAATAATGGGCTTAATAAGTGATGAAAACAACATTTTTATTAAATTATATATTTTGTATCGACTTGTTAACAATCTGAATACAGAATTTAGGGCTGTTTTTCTTCAAGGCTGGATAACTAAGCTGCGATAACAACAGCACTGCTATTCTCTGACTCACCACAAAAATGTACAAAATTAATTTTTAAAATCTGAAGTTCTATGAAATTTAACAATAACTACATATTGAAACCATTATAAGGAGGTAATTATTTCATACTTCAAAGTAACGAGCTGTCATTACTAGGTGATGCTAAAAATAATGAGGTGTCATTACCAAGTTTTTGCTGGGTGCAATTGCAAAAACATGATCAAATATCAAGTCATAGTGAAATCCATGCGCCAGTATAGAATTTATGAAGGATTTAATATTCCCTAGAATAGAGACAATTGTGTGAGAGGTACAAGAAGGGGCGTGGCTAAAGCGTAAATATTTCTTTAGGTTTAAAGTGATTATAAAATCATTTTTAAATATTAAATTGCAAATGATTTTGACTACTCGCATGGATGTTATGTCGTTTAACCGCATGATACTAAAATCATACCTTTCTTTTGAGTGATTAAATATATGCCATTAAATATAATATAATAAGTGATTTTAAATGTTTACAATTCATTTTAGTTTCCGTCATTTTCGTCTAGTAAAGATATCATCAAAGTGGTGTCTACCCTCTTTTGTGAAAGGAATAAAACTGTGATGGTTTTATTTGTTTAAGTAATTGAGATTTGTATAATATCCTCAATTTAAAGAGTAAAATTCTTCTTCATTTATTTATTATACTCTAAATAAAAAAAATTTAATCTGCTGATTGAATACACAGTAATGCGCTTTTAAATTAGTTATAACATGCAAACATAATGTCGGATACAAAACACGTGTGATATCTCTCACTTGACAGAGACTCATTCATGTGCGCTGAATTCTATCGATATTACGGACATGTCATGACAGCTGCCGCCTTTTATTGCATTGCAACGTCACTCGATTGTACATATTAGGGCGTATAGAAAAGTTTAACATCTGTATTCCTCTGTTACAACATTCAGATTTGAAAGATTACAAAGCAACAAAAAAGAAAAAAATGCGCCCGGAATAGAAAAATATAGTTTTGTGTGCATGTTATTCGATTAAGTCAATACGAAAAAGTTTCTAATGGATATTTTTTAATAAAAGTAGAATTTTCGTCGAAAGTACTTATATAGAGTGATTTTTTTGAGGTTAGGATTTTCATGCATTAGTATTTGACAGATCACGTGGGATTTCAGACATGGTGTCAAAGAGAAAGATGCTCAGTATGCTTTGACATTTCATCATGAATAGACTTACTAACGAGCAACGCTTGCAAATCATTGAATTTTATTACCAAAATCAGTGTTCAGCGATGAGGCTCATTTCTGCTTGAATGGCTACGTAAATAAACAAAATTGCCGCATTTGGAGTGAAGAGCAACCAGAAGCCGTTCAAGAACTGCCCATGCATCCCGAAAAATGCACTGTTTGGTGTGGTTTGTACGCTGGTGGAATCATTGGACCGTATTTTTTCAAAGATGCTGTTGGACGCAACGTTACGGTGAATGGCGATCGCTATCGTTCGATGCTAACAAACTTTTTGTTGCCAAAAATGGAAGAACTGAACTTGGTTGACATGTGGTTTCAACAAGATGGCGCTACATGCCACACAGCTCGCGATTCTATGACCATTTTGAGGGAAAACTTCGGAGAACAATTCATCTCAAGAAATGGACCGGTAAGTTGGCCACCAAGATCATGCGATTTGACGCCATTAGACTATTTTTTGTGGGGCTACGTCAAGTCTAAAGTCTACAGAAATAAGCCAGCAACTATTCCAGCTTTGGAAGACAACATTTCCAAAGAAATTCGGGCTATTCCGGCCGAAATGCTCGAAAAAGTTGCCCAAAATTGGACTTTCCGAATGGACCACCTAAGACGCAGCCGCGGTCAACATTTAAATGAAATTATCTTCAAAAAGTAAATGTCATGGACCAATCTAACGTTTCAAATAAAGAACCGATGAGATTTTGCAAATTTTATGCGTTTTTTTAAAAAAAAAAAGTTATCAAGCTCTTAAAAAATCACCCTTTAATATCTATGTAATAATATTTCGAACGTCTTATATCTTAAACAGATGAGGGCTACAAATGTTCAACAAATAATTTCAACAACTGATTTAAAAACCTTGGAATAAAAATATCTTGTTGTATTTCTTTTAATCAAATAAATAATTTTATATTACACAGTGAAATACGAAAAATATAACCAGACACCACCACGTGATAAAAGACCAAAAATTACCAGTGTCGCCCAGTCTTGCCCAAAGTCTTGCAATTTTGTGTGCAAAAAAGTGATCATTTTCTCGGGCTCATATCTTGCAAATTGTTTGGAATTTTGATTTACTCTCTTAGGCAACGTTGTAGCTCTTGTCATTAAGAAAATTGTGAACATATAAAATCAAAAAACTTCTTCTTCAAGGTCCAAATCGCAAGAAAACTTGTTCATGTGCAAAACCGTTCAAAATTCAAGGAAAAAATCAACTACAAACTACCTAAGATCTCCATAAACAACTTTCTAGAACATATGAACTTCCTGGGAATGATTCTTAACACCGTTTAGGTAGCGCTTAAGTAGCCGCAAAAGTGAAAAATTTCCTGAAAATTTTTTAATTTCATTTGTCTTTTCTTTACTTCAACATTGAGATAATAAAAAGACACGGGTCTTTGTTGGTCTTTTATTACGAAGTAGTGTCCGTATATGGTTAGATTTACATGACTTAAAAATTACACATAGTGTAATATAACTTTGTTTGCATTGTGTATACTTAATTAAAATATAATATAATAATAGTAAGTATACGCCCACGTATTTATAAGGCAAGTGCAAACTCTCATCCAAATCTCAAAATCTTACCCCAATATCAATCATATGAAAAAACATACCAACACATCTAACACCGGGGTACGTATACGTTATTACAACATAATATAACTAAGAGTACGTATTTCTGTAATAGATAGCAGAATATCTCAATGTTGAAGTACAAAAAAAAAACAAATGAAATTAAAAAAATCGAGAACATTTTTTACTTCCATTGATTTTACATGTTCACAATTTTTGTTCTTTATGACAAGAGCTACTACTTTGCCTCAGAGAGTAAATCAAAATTCCAAACGGTTTGCAAGGTGTTGTGCAAAATTTAATCAAAAGCGATTCTATGTCGATCGGTATAATAAACTAGGGTATTATGTCTTTGTGCATTTGTTTGTAACACCCAAAAGGAAACGAGTTAGACCCATCGTTTATTATACAGATCAACTTAGAATCACTTTCTGAGTCCGTCTGTCTGTCCATCTATTGTTTTAATCAAAGTACAGGCCGATCATAACGAAAATTGGCACAAGTAAATTTTGTGGATCAAGGACTAACGCTATTTAACTGGAAACATCTATAGTGAAAGAGGGTAAGATCTGTTCAGATTTAGATATAGCCCCCAAACAAAATGTTGCTCCCGATTTGACTTTTTCCGCTCTAGAGTCCACATATTTTACCAAATGTTCTTCAAATGTGGTGCAACACCTTATAATCCAACTAGAAACACTTATGGTGAAAGCGAGTAAGATTTTCTTCAAATTTGGAACAACACCATAAAATCCAACTAGAAACACCTATGGTGAAAATGAGTAAAATCGGTTCGGATTTAGATATAGCCACCATACAAATTTCGCTCGCAATTTGATTTTTCCGCTCTAGAATGTACATGTTGTACACGATTTTCTTTAAATTTGGCATCTTATAATCCAACTAAAACACTGGTGTTGAAAGTGGGTAAGATCAGTTCAAATTTAATATAGCCGCCATACAAAATTTTGCTCCCGATTTGACTTCTTCCGCTCTAGATTCCACATATTTTACCAAATGTTCTTCAAATGTCGCGCAACACCTTATAATCCAACTAGAAACACCAATGGCGAAAATGAGTAAGATCGGTTCAGATTTAGATATAGCCACCATACAAATTTCGCTCGCAATTTTTGTCCGATTTTCTTTAAATTTGGTATCTTATAATCCAACTAAAACACTGCTGTTGAAAGCGGGTAAAATCGGTTCAGATTCAGATATAGCCCTCGTACAAATGACGCTCCCGATTTCTCGATCTATAAACCACATATTTTAAAAGTGGGTAAGATCGGTTCAGATTTAGATATAGCCCCCATATAAATGTTGTTTCCAAATGTTTTATTTTTACCTTGAAACATACATTATGAGATTGGGTCACAATGGTCCATGATTAGGACCCATACAAATAGCCTTCCCTATTTCACTTTTTTTTCGAATTGAATTGTAGTGGGGTAAAAAGTGGAGGTTATCATATAGCCTTTCCTTAATTATTTTTGAGTCATCCTTCAAATCCAGAAAAATACTATTGCTTTCTCATACAGAATAAAAGTGCACCTCAATATTTGTATGTGAGTGAAGATAAATTCGGATTTTAAGTAGCAGAGATACAAACCAATGTTAGAACTGTAATGGTTTAACAGAGCTCTCCAGATATTTTTAAGGTTTTTGGCTAAAAATTGATATTTTGAAGATTTTTTCAGAACTTTGGCCTTTACACGGTGAAACTAGACGGAATTACCTTTAATTTGATGGTAGTCCCATCAACTAAAGTATCTCCATTTGGCCACAATGGACGCACAAATTCGCCTCTTCAAGTCTTTAGGAGCTCTGTTAACGGCTTAACATAGCTCTGTTAACTCTTTAACAGCCGGCAGTTTTAACAGTGGTTTGTGTCTCTGTTAATTGCATTCGGAACTTAACTTCAATCACATAATATTTGTTACATTGAATATGAATATGTCGATTATGTATTTACTTAGTCGACAGTCACACTTAAAGAAATCCACAATATTTTCTGATTACCAAATTAGTTGGAAATTCAATTTAAGTTGGTAAAATCATGTCATGGAATTCACAATAATCTGACGCGAGGTGTAAGTCATCGCCATACCTTCCACATAAACCTCATTCTCCGTATATCTAGTGTGAAGCAGTTGGAAAGAAAATACTTTTGCAAACTCGATACGACTCGTTACATTTAAAATGAGTTTATATATTTTGCACTTTTCTATATAAAAAAGTATTCCCAAACAAATATCCATGCAAATTAGTTAAATGAAATAAGAGTATTCCATTAACTAACATACCATTCAGCTTAGAAAAATAAGTAAAATATTAAATGTGACGAGTTAATTAGAAAGAAAAACGTTTCTTCCGGCAACCGGAAGACAAAAAACTGGATAATTATGTACCTTATATTAAAATAACCAATTGGTGTTTATATCAAAATAATATAAACGAGAAGGAAGAAAAGGAAACGCGGATAATTTACATAATTAAAGCATCAAATGGGAATTAATAACACAGGAAAGCGTATCTGAGTGACTCTAAGTGCTAATGCCACTGCCATTAATATCGAGTGTATAGATGTTGATTTCACTCGTAGGAATTCAATAAATGACAATTACGAAAGGATACAACAAGCATCGATAAAGTGGGACAAAGGGAAATTACACAAAAGAAACACAGAAAACATAAAACACAAACATCTAAAGAATATTTACCAATTTTGTCGATACATTTTGGAATTGCCCAGATGTGATGGACTAAAGTGAATGAGAAATGAATCCACTCCGGCAGCTGTGATGACATGCTTGTTGAGCTGGCACTAAGCACACCTGTACGATGTACATCCGCTGTTACAAGATTACATGTAATTGCTTCAGTGTAGGTATCAAAAGCTTTTATCCAGTCCACCTGAAGTGTGTAATACAAAATATATGAATGCGAAGCATTAGGGGTGGTGTGTGATGGCCTCACAAATGATAGACTGACTCGAGAAAACTGAATTAAAACAGAGTTCATTACTTGTTTTTTGTTTGTGTTTTGATTGATTTTTATGTGTAATATGCCACAAATGTGCACTTTAATTCCGTTTTTGTAGATTAATACCAGACATTTATATAGACATAAATCCGGTATAGAAAAAACCTGGATCTTAACACACGACTCCCATAGGCATAAACTCATATAAAGTAACCATCGTACTGTGGGGCCTTTGCCCGGAATCAGTGGCAAAAATCAAAAATTTTATAAAAGCTTTTGGTAAAACTAATAATGTCAATTGATAGAGAACTTATTACCGATTAAAAATCCTAAAACCGATTCAAAATCGGACAAAAATTGTGGTTTATATATCCGCTCAAAGATGATATTTTTTTCAGAACACAAGAAAAAACACAAAATGAAAAGAATTTTAAGATTCACAATTAAGTTAAAGACAAACCATCTATCCAATGTTTACGTTTTTGGGGTTATTTGAAAGGTATGTTAGATGAAATAAACTGAAAGAATTATTGCGAGTATCTAAGGCATAGTTACCCAAAAATCGCAGTAGTAAAAAAACAATATATTTGCATCTTTTTTCAACTTTGGTGGAATAGAACTAAAAAAGTTTTGATGCGTTTTTGATGTCATTACTTTAAGGTGATTAAGTCCTCATTACACTACCATATCTAATTAAAGATGACTGCCGATACTTGTTATTCATATGTTATTGCAATAAAAGTGTGACTCTTCCCACATAAAGTGATTTTTTTACATTTTATAAAGCAACATATTTGGAGTACTATTACTGCCAGACTCTTGAAATTTTGCAAGACTCTTGAAATTTTGCAAGAGTTCATTGTATATACAGTTGAGCATCGGTTATACCTGATTCAATTATCCGGGATCGATAACGAAAGGAAAATATTTTTATGTCAATTGATTAACCGTGATTACCTCAATTATCCGGGATTGCAAACATGTATCTATTTTGGCGATATTTGCTTTAAATGTGTTAACAACACTAACCTTAATATGTGTATGAAGCGAAATAGGGGAAAACCCTTGTTTTGATTTTAGTTGCGTTTGAAATTTGTGCAGTCCGGACTGTTGTTGTGTAATATGTATTATAATGGCATCGATATCAGTAAAATCGGCCAAAAGGCAAAGAAAAGTATTAACAATTCAAGAAAAATATAATTTAGTCAACGAACATTTAAAAATAAATGTTTCCGTTCAAACATTATCACAAAAATATGGTGTTGGGAAGCAAACAGTTTATGACTTAGTGAAAAATAAAGGCAAAATATTAAAATATTGTGCAGAAAGTGATTCAGTTATTGGCTTCCAAATTCGAAAAGCATTGAAAAGTGCACTAGATCCAAAAGTTGATTTTGCGACGTATGAATGGTTCCGGCAAGAACGTTTTAAAGGGACCCCAATTTCCAGTTTAATGATAATGGAAAATGCTAAGGAAAAAGTGCACGCCCAAGGGCTCTTAAAAATGTTCGCGAACTTCCAGTTATTTACAAGGCTAACGTAAAAGCTTTGGTTACAAACACGTTATTCTTGGAATGGTATGAAAAAAAATTTGTACCAGAGGTGACAGAACATTATAAAAAATTGTCTTTAAAGAAGATAGTAAAATACTGCTGCTATTGGATAATTGTCCGGCACATCCAGAGGTTGAAAAACTAACAGCTCAAAATGTTGTTGTTAAGTATTTACCACCAAATTGCACATCGTTGATTCAGCCGATGGATCAGGGGGGAATATGGAGCTTTAAGAACCACTTTCGCAAAACCCAAATTCAAAAGATTGTCTCATCGAGCAATCTAGAAGATTTTAAGAAGTCATATAACATCAAGAGTGCCTTGTGGGATATTTCAAATGCATAGGATGCAGCCACTTTATCGATTTTGAAAAACGCCTGGAATAACCTGCTCTGTCCTCCAAGCGATCATGGTTTGTGTACAAAATTAAATAAAAGCTGCATATTTTATTAACTTTTTTCTTATTTTTTATTGCAGATATGTACTCTCTCGAACACATAACACCAATAGTAAATATAGCGGACAACCTGAACATTGGATTAACAGTGTTAAAGATGTACCCTCATTTCCAATTTTGTCTGATGAAGAACTTATACGTATGACAAATCAGTATGATGAACCTGTGACAGAAATAAGCTCTCGTGATTCTGATGAAGATGATATAATTGTTACAAAAACGTCATTGCAAGATGCCATAAACGCACTCAGTACATTGCTAAACTTTTTGGAAAATTCTGCATCTTCCTACATTACAGAACAACATATAAGTAATAATTAAAAATATATAAGTATTATATCTTGTAAGTGTGCATATTGAATAAATAAAACAAACATTTATGTAAAAACGAGTAAACATTTTTACCTCATTAACCGGTAAAATCGATTATCCGGAACGCTTCCGGTCCCGACAATCCCGGATAATCGATGCTCAACTATATATTCACTTCTATGTGCACACTTCGATTGACAAGAAGCAACTAAATTTTCTTCATCAATCGAAAATATCTTCGAATTAGGTGGCATTACCGAGTTTTTGCTGGGCTGTTATGGTGTATTTTTGCATACATGAGACCAAGAGTCCTGAAATTTTGCTGAGTTCATTAAGTTGTATCTTACATAGGCAAAATAAAAATGGTGGGCGTGACACCTCCCATAAAAATGATCAACCAATATACTTCCGTTGCACTGCAAAATGTATCTTGAAAATTTGTTTGAGTTCATTGAGTATTACGGTGCGGTAATTGAAAAGTGGCTGTGGCACCTCTCAAATGAAGTAATTGAATAACCCTATTAATATTATAAAATCGTTTGTCTCTTTTTAGAAATCTTCTCAGATAAAAGAGCGGATCTATAAGCTATATATTAAAAAAGAGCTTGAATTGAGCGGGAGGGGCGTGGTAAAAAAACTGTATTTTAGACATAACTTTATGAAAACTTAAATATATATTTCTGATCACAATAAATCAATCATGTCGATTATGCACGCCGACGGATCGGATTGACTCGATCCGCACTCGATTCACTTTGTGAGGAAAATTATATTATGTAATCCGTCGGATGACTGCATTACCAACATAAAGTCGATATTACATTACAGCTGTCAAATTGACATTTATAAGCAAATGACAAACAAAAGTAACCAATAAAGTGCGCTGACATATTCTTAGATTTGAAATTAAATAAAATAATTGAAATTCTAACATTTTATAATGTATTCATCAATTGGTTTTTTTATAAATTTGGAAGAAAAAAGTGGCAATACAAAAAAAAACAAATCATTTAACATTTACATTTAATTTTTTCTCATCTTACCTCTTAGCTTCCATTAGAAATTAAAACAAATAAGAAAACAACCAAAAAGTACTTTATCCGCATCAAATCAGCGATGATTTTCTGTCGGATATTTTTGTATGTGAAGTGAGTCGCATGAGGAATACATAATACGAATTTTTCCGCAACGGCATTACCATCGGCTTATATAATACCAAAATACTCAACTGCGGAAAAAATCCGATCCGCAGCCATCCGTCGGCGTGCATAATCGACATGAATATGAAACCGAATTGAGAAACCGGTCTGAGATTTTTGTCTGAAAACGGACTAGATTCAGCTAGCTAAATATAATTATATTGACAAATATATAAATATATGTTATGTTAGATCAAAAATAAATGAGAAATGATTAGTTTGGGAACAAAAAAGTAAATGTAAAGTAACTCGAAATATAATATTTTTGAAAGGAAAGAAACCCCATATTCGACGTTTGATTTTAAAGCTCCCTGGAAGTATTGGATCAAATTTCTAGTTTCATTTTAAAGTTTAAGATGTCTTCTTTTAACAAAATGTTACTTTTGTAATCATATTTGCTAGTTCAGAAGTTATGATTTTTGCAACGAAAAAAGTCAAGAGGCCGCACTGTGCATCGGCGTTTCACTTCAACTTCCAAACGAAACTATTTGACGTCCTACTTCTCTATATCAAATTACAATTTCGTTTGTTTTTCCGTTGATCTGTTAAAAGTTTCAATCTTGTAATCAGTTCTCTGATTTCATATCACAATAATGTTGCCTCTATATAATCACTCGACCCAAGTTCATTTACTAATTTTCACAGCTAGTAAAAAATATTCACTCTCGTATTGTTTGTATTGTTCATTTTTAGGTTTCAAAGCAAATTTTTCAATCTGAACGTTTGAAATTGTATCTGTTTTCGACGAGATATGCCAAAAAGCAATGATAACTATCGTAGAAACGATACAAAGATTTACAATTTTCACAATGAACCCTCAGGATAGAAGACAAGTTTGATGTGTGGACAATGGAAATTCAATCCATTATACTTTTCACATTCACCCACGAGTGAACATCCTCATTATTTTATTGAATAACTTAATTATTTATTTTGCTTTCATATACTGTCAGCATCAAGGACAACATGAGAGTGGGTAGAATTTTGTTACGGTCTGATCCATTCGTTTTGTATAACAAATGCACGCCCACTTTCAGCCTAATCAAATGACTTCAAAACAATAGCCATTATTGTCATGTTCACAAGTCTTAATGGATTTTCATGGCATTATTAATGCCCACAGCTGCAGATATGGTAATCAAAGGACACCCACACAAAGCGATACATACTCCGCCTACCTGTAGTATATGTGTGCAACATTGAAACGGTGTTTTTTAGATGTAAGATTACATAATTTCAAACTGAAAATTGACTTTATTAGAAATATAATGTTTGAATATAATTTAGGACAGCTTTTTACACTTTTTGAAAATATACAATCGGCTCTAGTAAACATAAACTATTAGATTCACATGACAACAAGCCAATGAAGAATTCATGAAGAACGATTTCAGCCATTTCAAAGCCTTCCCAGCGCTAGAAATATTGTGTAAATTGCATATTGTTAAAGGTTACTCCGGAGAAGTTGTGGCATTTTTTATGAAATATGTATGGAACTTCTTCTTTAGTAGAATCAGAAAAAGTGATAACTTTCTGAATAAGTTGACAATGTGTTGTCGTTTATTTTGGTTTAAGACCAAAGGTTGTGCTGAAGACTTCAACAACAACACATACAACATAACAGACCAAAAATACATACAAACAACAATAAGTTGACAATTTTCACATTCCATACATAATCGATGGAAATACGCTGTTAATTTCAAAAAATTTACATTGGAAATTTAATTGGTAAAATAAAATAAGGAAATGTGAAAAAATATATCAGAAGACCTTGGTCTTACATTTGAGTCTCCAATGGGCCTCCTTGGGACAGTTAGAGCGATGGGAGTAGATTTAATAAAAATTAGTTGTTTTTTATGGGGACACCTTAAGGAATAGGGATAGGGGGTAGGTGTGCTCGAAAAAATTGTTGAGGAGGGGAAAATTAATGGGAGTGGGTCTTACATTTATCGACTCTAGGGGCGTAGTTTTGGGCCTTTCTTTCATAAAAAATATATGGGGACGACCTTAAGGCTTGAATATATAGGGTAGAAATATTCTCATCAAATGTGGGTGTTGAAAAACTAGTAGCGGTCAGTCATACATTTGACTCCACTAGGGTCCACATTGGACAGCAGCAAGATCGGTGGGAGCCTCTATAAGTAGTGTGGATAAACTCATATGTGTTCGGAAAAATGGTGGGTGGTAAATGGGGGTTGGTCTTACATTTAAACCATCTAGGGGCGACTCCGAGTCAGTTTTGGGTCTTTTTGTGTATTTCTCTCCCTTTTCTCCAATTGTGACCCCGATGAGGCACCACAAGACATAATGATAGAAATCCAATATTTTTCTAATGAACTTGTGTAATGCCAAGTAAACTTTCTGAAAAATGTTGTCTACACTCCGCACTTTGATTGGATTTGACTTGGATTGAAACGAAGAAACATGTTTCCCTCACAAGGACTAAAAATACCCATAGTAGGGGGTGAAATGGGGCAAAAAGGGATAAAAATGGTACATATTAAAGGACAACAGCTAGAAACACGAAATTCGGTGTGTACATTCCTCCAATTGAGTAGATACATAATATACATGTATTTTTTTGAAATTCGTACTTTTTGGGGTTAAAGTGGAAAAAGGGATAAACGACCGCAACTAGAGTCATGAAATTCGGAATATACATTCCTCCGACTGCGTAGACACGAAAAATAAACATATTTTTTTCCAAATTTGTACTTTTTACTTTTACGGAAAAAATTGGTTTAATCATGAAGTTACGTTATTTTGCACTATGTACGTGAGATAACGGATTTTCAAAATTTCTGCTTTTGGAATTACAATAGAATGTCAATACACCCAACTATAGCACCATGTATCTGCCAATAATTATGGTATTTACGTTTTTTGAAAATGAATATTTTGATATATATAGTGTAAACGTATTGGTAGCCTTGCCGCGTAAGTGTGGTTGAAAAGAATTAAAATATTATATTTATTTATAAAATTATTTTTTCAATATTTGTATTTGTTGTGGTTTGGCTGTATTAAAAAATTATATTTAATTAATCGACAGCCTCTGTGGAATGCAAGGAAGGAAGGGTATACAAAGTTTGGTCCGGCCGAACTTAATGCCGTTTTTACTTGTTGCATTTTAATTTCTATTAATCAACATTTCGCTTTTTGTCGAAATAATACAAAAAAAAACTCAGAAAACCTGAGAACAGACGTAACGTAATACCGAGTACAAATATTTATTAATAAAAATTAAAAACACAAAAAGACAACAAGCTCGTTTTTAATTTAACGTTCAGAAAGTACTACTCAGGACCTTTTCAACGATGTCTAAATTACAAAAATTCGTTCAAAATCCATTTTGACTGACCTGGACAGAGGAATTTACATAACAAATTTCACGACCATACTTTAGTTGGTACTATTTTTATCCCGCTCACACTTTATAAGTACTTCACAGCACTTCTACGTTGTCAGAGGAATTTACACACCAAATTTCACGACTTTTGCTGCAATTCTTAAATTGGTACCATTTTTATCCCCCGCAACCCCAAAAGTACTCATTTCGAAAAATACAATTTTAATTCGCTTCTACATGGTCAGAGGAATTTACATACCAAAATTCACGATTCTAACTGGAATAATTTAGTTGGTACAATTTTTATCCCGCCCCTTAAATGTACAAACTTCGAAAAACCCATCTATGCTGCAAGTATACGTTGCCGATTCGATTTACATTTACACTAATATTATATTAGGCTATAAGTAAAAATATGGCGGATTTAGTTGTTTCTTAACCTACATCCTTCAAATCGAAAAAATGATATCAGCTAGATCTATGTGAAATTTAATTTAAACCGTACCGTACCAACCAGTAAAAAGTGTCAAAACCTATTGCTCCACTGTACAATGTACAGAAGCGTATATAGTAGTTCACTTGGCAAATCAACATTATATTTCAAATACACCAAAGGCAATATTAATAAAATATAATAATAACATCTGTGTTTAATTATTAATTCACTGAAACATTAGTTCAACGAATAAATAAAATGTATTTTGATTAAGTTAGCACAAGGCCACAATTACCAAATTCCAGAGATTGTGAATTTATTAAAATGTTTGCATGGATAATCAACTAATCAAATAAATAAAATATGCGTATTAGGATATTTTGGAATTTCTTCTTTGGGCAAAATTAAAGTCATGCATGTGTTCAAAGTGATGCATACATGTGAATTGAAATGTATGTAAGACTGCCCATTATTACTCATTCCAAATCTGTTTGAAAATTAAAGATATTCAATTAGTTCATTCGGATTTTCAATTCATTCACATATTCTTTAATTAATCATTTCTGTGTACAGAGCAACTGACTCTTAGGTATTTCCAAGATTTTTGGTTTTCAATTGGAATTTATTCAGATCAACAAATATTAGGACTTCCAAAGAAAGCGCGTTTGATTAAATATTTGAAATAAATACTTTCTTAAATAATCGGCAGCCAACCTTTTGCTTTTCTTCAATTCCTTAAATAGTTAAATATTTAACGCTTTCACGTGACCGTGAACTTTTGCGAGCTTTAAGGCAGCCTTTTGCCCTTAAAAATAAATGAACATTTAATTTTAGATGCGTGCCACTCTCGCCACTGCCATTAATTAATCAATTACTTTCTTAGTATTATCATAATCAGGAGAAATTGCGTTGATGAAATTTCTATTTCGGACATTTAAAGGAAAACGAATTGTCGACCTACCGCCCACAGTACGACAAGCAATGAACTCCTGAGCCTTTTCCAGCCGAGTGAAGGCATTATTTATGCAAATGTTGCATTTGCTCACCCTAAGACATAAATTGTTGTTCAACGTTTGGGGTGAATTAATTGGAAATGCAATTAAAATTCAATCAACATTAAACACGTCCTGTTGCAGGATGTAGTTGTCATGGGGGAATTAAAATGCAAATTTCAAATAAGAAAAAAATAATATTCGAGTAAATTTAGAGGATAGTTCCAAGTAAAATCCCTGAAAATGAACTTTGCAAAAAGAAATAGATTTTTTCAAGCACTCATCCGTTTCAAAGGATTCCAAGTAGTTTGTTATATCTTGTATTCTTGGAGTTTATTTCAGAGATATCTAAATTGTTCTTCTGTAGATTATGAGTTTCGCAAGGAACATTTTCGGCTACTCAACAATAAACGAATTGCTAGAATCAATTTAATTTTCATTTCCATTTTCATTTATTTACAGTCTATGGAATACAAACTTCCTTACAGACTACAACTTAAAAACTAGTAAATCAAAAAAATTTTTTTTTTTTTAAATCCATGCTTTATGCAAGCAGAATTCTATTGGGCCTAGAAATTCTTTTTTAGTTATCTTTTGTAGAAGGAAAAATTACTGCAAAATTTCAGTTTTTTATCTGCCATAGAACGGCATATATTCGAAAATGGGTTTTAACTTCGTATGGGAGGTGCCACGCCCACATTTCCATTACCGCCCATTTTTGTCACAACTACGCACATTAATGCTAGATGCACTTACACAAAATTACAGTAGGTGTAATTTTGGTTTTAACTTCATATGGGAGGTGCCACGCCCACTTTTGCATTACCGCCCATTTTAGGCGCAACTACGCACATTGATGCTAGATGCACTTACACAAAATTACAGCACTCTAGGTGCCATAGAACTGACAATATTCGATAATAGGTTTTAACTTCGTATGGGAGGTGCCACGCCCACTTTTCCAATACCGCCCCTTTTTGGCACAACTATGCACATTGATGCTAGATGCACTTACACAAAATTACAGCACTCTAGGTGTCATAGAACTGACAATATTCAATAATAGGTTTTAACTTCGTATGGGAGGTGCCACGCCCACTTTTCCAATACCGCCCATTTTTGGCACAACTATGCACATTGATGCTAGATGCACTTACACAAAATTACAGCACTCTAGGTGTCATAGAACTGACTATATTCAATAATAGGTTTTAACTTCGTATGGGAGGTGCCACGCCCACTTTTCCAATACCGCCCCTTTTTGGCACAACTATGCGAATTGATGCTAGATGCACTTACACAAAATTTCAACACTCTAGGTGTCATAGAACTGACAATATTCAATAATAGGTTTTAACTTCGTATGGGAGATGCCACGCCCACTTTTCCAATACCGCCCATTTTTGGCACAACTATGCGAATTGATGCTAGATGCACTTACACAAAATTTCAGCACTCTAGGTGTCATAGAACTGACAATATTCAATAATAGGTTTTAACTTCGTATGGGAGGTTCCACGCCCACTTTTCCAATACCGCCCATTTTTGGCACAACTATGCACATTGATGCTAGATGCACTTACACAAAATTACAGCACTGACACCATAGAACTGACAATATTCGATAATAGGTTTTAACTTCGTATGGGAGGTGCCACGCCCACTTTTCCAATACCGCCCCTTTTTGGCACAACTATGCACATTGATGGTATATGCACTTACACAAAATTTCAGCACTCTAGGTGTCATAGAACTGACAATATTCAATAATAGGTTTTAACTTCGTATGGGAGGTTCCACGCCCACTTTTCCAATACCGCCCATTTTTGGCACAACTATGCACATTGATGCTAGATGCACTTACACAAAATTACAGCACTGACACCATAGAACTGACAATATTCGATAATAGGTTTTAACTTCGTATGGGAGATGCCACGCCCACTTTTCCAATACCGCCCATTTTTGGCACAACTATGCGAATTGATGCTAGATGCACTTACACAAAATTTCAGCATTCTAGGTGTCATAGAACTGACAATATTCAATAATAGGTTTTAACTTCGTATGGGAGGTGCCACGCCCCTTTGTCCAATTGGTCAAATTTTTCCATTTCCTTGTATTGTCACCGAAAATGATTAAGTGTGCAAAATTTGAGCAAAATTGGTTGAGAAAAAAGCTTTCAAAAATTGATTTCAAATTTTGTGGCACACATAGAAAGTAACCTTATATAAAGCATGGAATAATCCTAAAAATAAATTAAATCTAAAAAATTAAACATATTTAAAGCATAATCGAAATCATCACTACATAACCTGTTAGACTCCTTTAAAGCCCGAGCAATAGGTTCATTTTCGTATAACCAGTTCTATAAAAAGGTACATAGAATAGGTTGTTCTGGCGCAAACTACGGCAAGGCACATTAAAAGTTATGATTTTAAGTAACACTGAACAGTCATCTAAACCGTTGATAATTTTATAGAGAAAAACTTGAGCTAGAAGACTCCTTCCACTTTCAAGAGTTTTCAAAGAAATCAGCCTACATTTCTCAATATAAAAAGGCTCAGGTTCATTAAATTTAATCGAACGTAAAGCAAATTTTAAAAACCGCTTTTGAACTCGCTCAATTCTATTAATATAGCTTTAGCTATTATCTTTTTGGCAACGCTGGTTTAAACAGCTGACTCACGTTTCGTGTTTTGTTTCACTGTCAAACATATTCAGTTTGGTCTATAATTTAACCATGAATCGTCTTTCAAAGGCCTTGTGGTGCATATCAGATCTACAAAACGCATGTAGACATTCAGAAATACAAAATTTGAAATCTTGTTCAATGAAAACAAGATCTAAAATTATATTCAATTGATTGAAACATCCATTAACCTGAACCAAATTCAGACTATAGAGAGTATCAATCACGCTAATTTCAAATCCACTATTAATATTGGAGGGATTTACTATTCCAGAAACAGTATCAGTAGACCACACTACATTACTAAGGTTGAAATCGCCAAAATTAAAAAAATACTTTCATTAGCTGCATTTAATTGAATAACTAATTAACTCAACTAAGAATAAAATGATGTTAAAAAGTGTGTTCAAAAATGGAAATCTAAATTGATACATTTTCTCGCTACCAGTTTTATCAATTTTCTCATGTTTGCCGTGAAAGTAAAAAATAAAAATAAATTACGAATTTCGATTTTTTATTGTGCGTGTCTATACAGTCAGGATGGGGGTATACTAACTTTGCCATTCGGTTTGTAACACCTTGAAATATCGACCTGAGATCCTATAAAGTATATATATTATTGATCGTCATAAAATTCTAAGACGATCTAGCCATGCCCGTCCGTCCGTCTGTCCATCCGTGTGTTGAAAGTGCGCTATTGAATGCGAATTGAAACTGGGCCCAGAGGGAAAAAAATTTTCCCACACAAGGACTGAAAATATCCCTAATATTTCATGATTTTTTAATATGTCTGCTTATATTTGCTTGATATTTGGTATGTGCTTTCCCCTTATAGCAAAAATGTGCACAATAAAGCGATTATTTGTAAAGGGTGATTTTTTAAGAGCTTGATAACTTTTTTTTTAAAAAAAAACGCATAAAATTTGCAAAATCTCATCGGTTGTTTATTTGAAACGTTAGATTGGTCCATGACATTTACTTTTTGAAGATAATTTCATTTAAATGTTGACCGCGGCTGCGTCTTAGGTGGTCCATCCGCTTAGTCCAATTTTGGCATTTCCACGTTTTTGAGTAACAGAGACCCAATTGGTGCGAACGGCGACGAATCGAAAATTGGTGGTCATCATTAACACTGGCCGATACAGCTGCGATATTTTCTTCAGTTCGCACTCTACGTAAGCGTGTTGGTGGTTTAATGTCCAACAATGTAAATTTGGTGCGAAATTTAGTCACAATAGCCCGAATAGCCGCTTCAGTGGGTCGATTAAACTGACCATAAAATGGAAGCGCGCAATGAACTTTCTTAACAGAGCACGCATTTTGATAATAAAATTCAATAATTTGCAAGCGTTGTTCGTTTGTAAGACGATTCATGATGAAATGTCAAAGCATACTGAGCATCTTTCTCTTTGACACCATGTCTGAAATCCCACGTGATCTGTCAAATACTAATGCATGAAAATCCTAACCTCAAAAAAATCACTCTTTAGGTGTGAAAAGGGGAAAAAGGTGTAAAAATGGTAACTACCAAACGACAACAGCTAGTAACACGAAAATCGGTGTGTACTTTCCTCTAATTGAGTGAATACACAATATAAAAGTATTTTTCCAAATTCGTATTTTTAAAAGGTAAAATGAGAATAGAGGGATAAAAATGGTACCAACCAAACTGCTAATAATGAAATTCGGTATATATATTCCTCTGATTGCGTAGACACGTAAAATAAAGGGATTTTTCGAAATTCGTACTTTTAGGGGTAAAATGGAAAAAGGTGATACAAATTGTACCAACCAAATGGTCACAGCTAGAATCATGAAATTCGGATACGATGGGAACAGAGGGATAAAAATGGTACCGACTAAACGGCTACAGCTAGAATGTTGAAATTCGGTGTGTACATCCCTCTAATTGCGTAGACAGGTAAAATAAAGAGATTTTAGAAAGTCGTACTTTTAAAGGGGGAAAATAAGAATGGTCGCAGCGGCTAAATTGGTATTTTCACTTTTACGGAAAAGATTGGTTGAATCATGAAATTAGGTTATCTTGTACTGTGTACGTGAGAGATAATGGATTTTTAAATATTTGTACTCTTGGAATTAGGAAAAAAGATTGAAATAAAACCAACTGTCTGCCAATATTTACTGTATTTAAAGGCTTTTTGAAGATTGCTGAATGATATTTACTTTTTGAATTGACTTGAATTATTATTTCTATATATATATTGTGTAAACGTATAAAATTTTTATATTTATTTATAAAATTATTTTTCAATATTTTAATTTGTTTTGGTGAGGCTATATTAAAAAATTGACATTTTCCTGTAATGTTACTGCGCTGCTACGAAAATCGACTGCCTCAGTGGAATGCAGTCCATGATAATAGGGTATACAATGTTCGGCCCGACGGAACTTAACTCCGTTTTTACTTGTTATTCCTCTGTTCTTTTTAAAGTACGAATTTGGAAAAAAACTTTTTTATTTGCCATGTCTACGCTGTCAGAGGAATGTATACACCGAATTTCATGTTTCTAGATAGGGTCATCTAGTTGGTACTCTTGTTAGTCCCTTTATCCATTTTACCCTCAAAAACATAACACAATGAGGGGGATACAAAATGACACCAAATAATGAAATTTGGTGTATACATCCCTGTAATAGCATGCACACGTAAAATAAAGTGATTTAAAAAAAAGGGATAAAATTGGTACCGACCAAATGGTTGCAGATAGAATAACGAAATTCGGCATGAACATTCCTATGACTGCATAGATATGCAAAATCAAGGAAATTTTCAAAAAATTTACTTTTATGTGGAAACGGTGAGATAAAGGGATAACACTGGAGCCAATTAAACAGCTGCAGCTAGAATAATGATAATCGGTGTTGAGTTCGCTCAGGTTACGTAGATTCGAAATATAATGCGATCTTTCGATACTCGTACTTTTTAGGCCTAAACGGGATAAAGTTGGTGCCGACTAAAAGGCTGTATATAGATAATAATAAAGTTCAGCAAGTACAATCATCTGTTGGTGTAGACATAGCAAAAGGGAATAAAAATGTTACCAATCAAACGGCTGCAGCTAGAATATATTTATATTATTTCTACAGCTTCATTTTATTCGGTGACTTATAGTGAACATTGAAGTAGAATATTTTTCCCTTCACAGCACTCCACAGTGGTGGAGTGGCTTACGGTCAAACCCAAACAACTTTTTTATTTAATGAGGAAATTTCCCTTATTTAGAAAACTACATCTGGTTAGAACATTCTTCAATATTTTCGATCATTCACCTGCATACAAGCCATAAGGCTTCGCGGGATTAGTAAAACATGAATTGAATTTAATTAAGCAAATAAAGATTCAATTATTCAAAAAAAATTCACTTCTTATTGTCCAAACACGTTTTGTGGTACATTTTGATCGGAATTGGAATATATCAATTCCTAGCATCGATAACAAATCCTCTGCATCCGTCGGCATCATTGCCGATCATTGCAATGTTCCACATGAATCGTTGTTGTCTTTGGAAATTCCATTGGAAATTGTGGATCACTTTATATGAAATTACTCATATTACTCATGTATATCAGATATTGAATACTGTCATAGGTATTGGATACTTATGCTAATTGAAAATATTCTTTTGAAACAAAGATTAACATTGTAGTAGGAAGCTGCAATTCTTCCACTTGAATGCATTCACTGAATATTCACAATGTTTTTCTTCAAAGACTATATATTAGAACAGAAAGGAGTCAATATATATATATATATATATATTTCCCCTCTGTTTCCCTCTTACAATTAAAAGGCAGCAAAATAATAAAGAAAACAAGTAAGTAAGCTTCAGTCGGCTAAACAGACTTATATATACCCTCACTCTCAGAGAATATATATGCGAAAATTTTAGGATAATTTCAGTGAAAGGTACTAGAAGGTTCGTGACACATGGTACCTGCTTCCACATTTATACAACTATTGTAAAAACATGATCAAATATCAAGTCATAGTGGATTATGTATAGAAGTTATGAAGGATTTAATATTACCTAGGACAGATACAATTGTGTGGGAGGTACAAGAAGGTGCGTGGCTAAGGCGTAACTATTTTTTAGGTTTAAATTGCTTATAAAAACATTTTCAAATACCAAGTTGCAGATGATTTTGTCTACCCGTATGGATGTTATGTCGGTTTTATTGTTATAACAGCTTTAATTTTACGTAGTATTGTGTGATTTGTGTGGGAGGTACTGGAAGGGGCGTGGCAACACTCGCCATATTTAGTACACTTAATGTGCTTATTAAAACATTAACAAATGCCGAAATATAGCTGATTCTGAGTATACGTGCGGAAATTACATTAGTTTTAATTTAACATAGGAATATGAGTGATTTGTGTGGGAGGTACATGAAGGGGCGTGGAAATTTCGCCCATCTTCGAACTTAAACTAAGTATGGGAAAAATATTACGCGGTGCAAAGTTTGAATTGATTCCTCAACTCCTTTCGAGAGTTATCGTGTACACCAGCCAGACAGAGGGACATGGCTCAAACACCTTTAACCCATTCGTTGCCACTGTACTCGCTTGGGTACAGAAAAACGGCCAAAACAACCGAACCACAATTTTCTTTGGGCGTTAATGGGTTAAAAGTCGTGAAACGGCTTTGGTCCAAATATACTTGGTGTCTTAAGTCACTCTGTCAATGCTTTACAGGTTTTTTCTGTCCCAAATGATATATAACCTCCTACACTGTAGAGTGAGGGTATCACAGATGCAATCACAGTCCATTGTGCTATAGGTCATCACCACCCAGACTTGCAGAAAGTAAGTGTGTTAAAGTGAGAGAGCAACTACAAGAAGAGAAGACTGAAGTTGAAGGTAACGTGTTGAAAGATGTATGCGAAGGGCGAAAAGACCATCATATCATAATTAGAAATATTTTCAAGTGATTCGCGTACTTTGTGTCAAATCAAATGTTTGGAAAACCAAGAAATAATCGAGTATTTTTGATCTCACGGGTATACGACATTAGCTTGAATCTTTTATCCGAACCATCCTAATGTGCAAACTTGAACTTATTGATCGACCAGCAATGTGGGCCACCTCCTTTCTGCAAAGGCTTTGTACATGTGTGTCCTTTAACACATTTAAGCCTTTATGTAAATGCCAATTTTCATTCCGAAATGACAATTACGTAGATTAGATTTGTTAAAATATCTGCTGAATTAGCGATGTTCGAAACAAAAAGGTTTTATAATTTATAGCATTTGCTATGGGAACCTAAAAATGTTGTAGCATTGCGGCTACAAATTAAAAAAGGATGTTTTGTTATTGAATAACTTCAAACGAAAGTGAAATTTAGGACAAATAAGCTGGACGGGAAGGACAATAAGTCATTGAATTTGCTTTGTTTGCTCATTTTCAGGCGAGTGCAGAGCCTTTGCTTAGCCTTTCCGTATTTGCTGTTGTCGGTTTAATATTAATAATCTCACTAAACGTGTTTGGCATACAAGAAGAGAGAAGGACCCTTTTCCCTTGACGTTTTTTTGTCTTAACATTCGCTAAGCACTCGGACGAGGACACTCACATACAATTTATTTTGGGCGGCCAAGGAGAAAGGAAGAAGAAACTAGTCAAGTTGTATTAGGTCTTTTTATGTTTCGTCTTTGGTGTTTCTTTGATATGGGTCTCATTTTAAAGATTTGGAAGAGGAAAAACACAATAACTAGAACCGTTGTCACAATGCGGGAGCATGTTTGTATCAAGCGTTGCACAGTGTATTCAAACTTGAAATAGTTTCGGTTCGAATCTGAAGAAATCATGATGGCGTTAGTGTGCAGCCAAGTCATAAATATAAATTTGCATTCTATAAAATATTTACGAGGCAGGGTATAAAATAAATAAAACAACGAAAAACAAGTAGTTACTTTCTAGTAAGTAAGCGTCAGTCGACTAAACAGACTTACATATATATACCTTCACTTCCAGAGAACATGAAAATGGAAGTTATAAGGACTTAAGTCACTCCTTCAATGTGTTACACTTTTTTCTATCCCTCCTACTCTGTGGAGTGAGGGTATAAAAAGGTTTTAGTTCGGCCGGGCCGAATTTTATATATATTGCATTCCATAGTATTACCGATTACAGATCAGAGGCTGTCGACTTCACGTATAAGTGCATTAAAATATTAGAAATTTAGAATATTATTATGATATTTTTGCTAATAGTGATATTTATTTAGGGCGTGGTTCCTTGACTATATATATAAAAATAATTCTTGAGAAAGGCAGCAATCTTCACAGAAATGTACATGTATACCGTACGAATTAGATATTATTACGTGTAGGGAAGAAACTTCCCCTTAGGACAGGTCCCGCCCATTTTCAATGTCAACCTTCCACACAGTCAAGTAAGTATACATATACAATTCCGGTCCATTTCAATTTTACACAAGAATGTGATATATCATAAATAATTAAATTTCAAAATATGAATTTAAGACAAACATAGCAAACGTAGAGTGATTTAGATAATATAAGTTTCGGGTTTGCGTGGCGTTTACTCCTTTGGATTATGAATAGGATCATGCACATACAATATTCTTTGTGGAAAATGTTTTCTTGATTTGTGTGAATCACGTGATTTAAATTAAAATTAATTTCTAAAATCACACACCACAATTTCAGTTTACTAGCTATTGTAGCTTCACTGGTACCATTTGTATTCCTTTTTGCCCCATTTCAATTTTCATTTTACCCCTAAAAGAACGAATTGTGAATGTCATCGCGGTCAGAGGAATGTATACACCGAATTTCATTATTCTAGCTACAGCCGTTTGGTTGGTAAATTTTTTATCCCCTTATTTCATTTTACCCTAAACGTAGTTTCAAAAAATCCCTTTATTTGCGTGTCTACGCAATTGCTAGGTGAAGTCGTTTGGTTGGTACCATTTTTATCATTCTATTTCAATTCTTCCTCTTAAAAGTACGAATTTGGAAAACCTTTTAATTTTTCGTGTCTACGCAGCGGTCAATGCGGTACAATGTATATCTCCTTTTTCCGAATTCAAATATCCCTTTATTTTACGTGACTACGCAATCAGAGGAATGTATACACCGAATTTCAGTATTTTAGGTGCAGTCGTTTGGTTGGTACCATTTTTATTCCTCTATTCTCATTTTACGTCCTTAAAAGTGCGAAAGTGGAAAAAAACTTTTATTTCACAATTAAAATCAGATTTCATATTGATTTTTATCGTGATCAGTAATATATACGTACCAGTTTTCAGCCTTCTAGCACTAAAAAAACTTTTGCCACTCCCCCACCGCCTACGAAACGAAAATCCGGCATCATATTTATCTTTTACCACGTCCACTCCGCCCACTAAACGAAAATCCAAAATACGCCATCAAATTCATCTTTCTCATAAACACTATTGCCACACCCCTTCCGCCCACAAAACTAAAATGCAAATTTCGGCATCAAATTTATCTTTCTCGTGGCCAGTAAAATAAATACTTAGTAGGAACATAAATACTGTTACAACATTGAACACACCCATTTCAATAGTAGAACTGAACATACCCGTTAATTCCATAAGGTTTTTGAAAGCTAACCTCAATAGCGTTAGTCTGTAACGGGATTTTAAAATTGTTTCAACTTTCATCATGGAGTAGTCAGATAATGAGAACCGTATCGCTGTAATAGCGCTTTACAAATGTGAAATGAAAAAAAGCGATATTTTCCAAACGCTCCGGCCACTCGGGATTAGCCGAGTTAGCCTGTTTGAGAAGACTGCAGATGTAAAAGACCGCCACCGATCGGGCTGCCCACGCTCTGTTCGAACACCGCATGTCATCAAGGCCGTTAAATCAATAATTCACAGAAATCCGCTCCGAAAACAGAAAATCATGGCCCGTGAGATGAATATCTCGCAAAAGTCCATGAGTCGAATCATTAAAAAAGACTTGGAACTTGGGGCTTTCAAACGGCGTACCGGACATTTATTGACTGCAGCTTTAGAAAAAATAGGATTGAAAAATGCAAAAGTCTTTTGGTGAAGCACGCTGATAACTTGCACGGAAAAATTTTGTTCACCGATGAAAAAATTTGTACCGTTCAGGCAAAATTTAACAAGCAAAATGATAGAGTGTATGCGCGGTCATCTAAGGAAGTATCTGAACTGATCCCAAGTGTGGAAAAGGGTCATCACCCAGTATCAGTCATGGTTTGGTGGGGTGTCCCTTACAATGTGATCACTGACCTGCATTTCTGCGAACAAGGAGTCAAAACATCGGCCAAAGTTTAGCAAAAAACCGTTTTGGAAGCTGTTGTGAAGCCTCTTAACAATTCCCTGTTCCAAAACCAGCCATAGACTTTCCAGCAGGATTCTGCGCTGGCCCATAAGGCTAAAACGTCCAAAGCCCGGCTTCGAAACAATTTGCCAGCGTTCATTTCCTCTGAAGAATGGCCCTCAGGCAGACCAGATTTGAACCCATTGGATTACAAATTGTGTACTGTTTTAGAGGACAAGGTTTGTCACAAAAGATACCCCAACATTGGATCTCTTAAGACTGCTTTGGTTCGAGCTGTGGTCAATTTTCCAATGGACGATGTTCGTGCAGCTATTGACGATTGGCCAGTGCGACTTAAGGCGTGTGTAAAGGCAAAAGGCGGTCATTTTGAATAAGTAAATTTTTTGGATACAATATACATCAATAAATATATTAAAAAATATTTGGTCCAAAAACATTCAGTACTTTTTTTTACAGCATAAAACGTGTGTAACAGTATTTATGTCCCTACTAAGTATATGAATCAATTTTCAGTCTTCTAGCTCTCAAAACACTTTTGCCACGCTCCCTCCGCCCACAGAGCAAAATTTTAAAAATTATATAGTCTATAGTTCCTTCCAGACCTGCATTTATCTATACTGAAAATTGCAATAACATCGGTTCAGTTTACGCGTGATTGTGGAACAAACAAACAGACAGACTTACACTAAGGTTTTATAATATTAATAGGGATTACGCATTTTCCTATTTTCGACTACTGGTTTATTTATTTTCTTTAATTTTTCTGTCTCTATTATTTTCTGTCGAGATTATATATATATTCATATAACCCGCTCCAGCCACCTTCAAATTAGAATAAAAAGTATGAACATATTTTCCTTTCCACTCCACTGTGTCTCTGTTTTGTAGAACATGTTTCTGCTTTCGCTTAGGATTTCCTTTTATCTTTTTTTCAATTTGTTTGTTTGTTCCATTTGTGGTGGTAACCATTACGAGCAGTCAGTCAATCCTCAAGTAATACAAAAATTCCTTTTTAAGATTTTTTTCAACAAGATTTGGATGAAATTATTCCATTTTCCATTCTTTGTCTTCCGGGTGGTTAAGCTAAACAGAAGGAAAAAAACCTCAGGGAATGTCTAAAGTATCCTTAAAGCATATAATTGGATATTTTGCTCGTCTATGCGTGACATGGAACTACAAACAAAAAAATAAGGACTACAAGGAAGCGATGTCGGTCGGTAGGTTTGATGGAAAACTTTACAATTGAAATGGACGTCAAATTGTGCAAAAGTAGATGAACGATGGCAGTGGAAATATCCAAGTGCACCACTTAGAATGAGGAAACATTCAAATGTTTAGATTACATAGAACGCTCAGAAAGGAAAGGGAACGCACGAAGATTTCTTCTTGAACTTTTTTTGAGGCCTACATTAATCAATGGATATTGCGGGGATAAATTCCAATGAATAAGATTTATTAAATTCTGTATAGCTTCCTCGAAGATTGATGAACTAAGTCCAGGAAAATGTTAAGCACACTTAGTTGTTCAAGGTCGTCCCAATAAAAGTCGATACCATTGGTTTGATGTTTAATCAAACACTCTATTGGGATACTTGCAATAAACAGATTATTCTTAAAAACAGCCAAATTGTCATTTTCATTTCTCTGAAACCACTCCTGTTTGTGGCCAAATCTAAAATTAAATCACAACGTTGTGTGTCCCGGTTAGTATTTCAAATTTCCTGACTCTTAGATTAAATTATGATACGGTGGTGGTTGGCAAGACACCAAAAAAACACAAACAAATCACTCCCTCAATGTTTATATATCTTCATACTGTGAAATCCTTATGGGTTGTTGCTTTTCCGACAATCATATAATATAAATTCATAACGAACTAAATCGTCAACCTCAAACATTTGGGTAACCTTCGCAAAGTGTACGCCAGGAGACACGCACTGAGGAACAATAAATTTGTTTGTTGTCATAAAATGTTGTTGGTCTTTTGGCCGTGCCATTGTGCAAAAAAAATTAAAATGAAAACGTAAACAAAATAAATATTATTCAAAAGCTCACAAGTTCTGGCAAAGAGGAGCCATTATTAAAGTCCTGAGGCATTAATTTTTTATTTCACTTTTCACATCAAAGATTCGGATTTTCGAAGTCGCGGGTATTTGTAGGTATATATGGCTCCGCATATGTGTGTGTGCCCATAATATTTATGTAAATTGGACATGCCATGGGAATGGGACGTTTGCACATATGGCGAAAAACGCCTCAACTGTCCAGGTTAACAGATAAAAATCACATGATATTTCCCGCAGGTTCTTTCAAAAATTCAAAAATTTTCAATACTAGATTTGTACTGGGATATTGTCCTAGTTTAAAAAAATCGGTTAGTTACGTATAACATGTATTTTGGCTTTCTAAACTCGAAAAAGATACTAATAAATATTTTTATGGATACATTTTTTGAAATTTTTACTAAAATTCCAATTCTCAATGAAGGTACCTTTAACATCTATACTTTCATTTTGGAAATCATATCTGCTTATACAAAGAAGGTTGGTGCGAAGCTGAAACAGTTGTTTAGAACAATTTCCAAAAAATGATAAAAATTGGATATTTTTATGGACAAATTATGGATTTTTTGAAAAAAAAATGGATATTTTTGTGATAAAATCCTTTCTGTTGGCAATAAAAATTCCTGAAAAATCTGAAACAATTATTTTGTTTTATTTTTTAATAGCTAACATTCTAACTAAGAAAACAATGCATATATGGGAAAAATCATAAAGAAATGAAGCCAAGGATTTTTAAAATATTATGATTTTTTACCTTTTTAACAGGGCGAAAATATATTTTTTATTATTTGGAGAAAATCTAGGGATAAATGTAGAAGATATGGACCTTATTGTACAATCATCACGTATGATTTTTTTTTTCACTGAACCAACACTCAGGGGATGTCCCCTATAAATGCAGTGCATTGCGTTGGCAAAAGGAAGATAAGGGTTAGGGAGGAGGAAAAAGGGAGAAGTATTTGTTGACATCTGTTTTGAATCTCAGGATGTCATAATTGGCGGGAAAAATATTTTCCGGAAGTCGATTCCACATACGAGTTGCGCGAACAAAGAACGAATTCATTCTGAAATGTGTAGTGCGGCCAGCTGTCCAATCGACAACAAATGGGTGAGAGTTCCTTGAAAGTCGCGTATTTCTACCGAACGTCCTCACGTCCGGTATGAAATCACGAATATCCGAGGAACAAACAGCATAAAAGTATCGATAAAACAGCGATACACATCCCATATTACGACGATGTTCAAGGGAGACAACAGAATTGGATATCCTGCTGTCACCCATCAACATCATCGCCCTCCTCTGAACACGGTCAAGTAGCTCCAAGGAAGATCTTGGAGCACCCGACCATATATGGGAGTTGTATTCCATCTCAGGTCTGATGTACGTAATGTAGATATTGAGAAGATCGGAGGGAGTGAAGAATTTCCTACACCGCTTTAAAAAGCCAAGACACTTGAATGCTTCTTTCGACACATCAAATAAAGAGTGATTTTTTGAGGTTAGGATTTTCATGCATTAGTATTTGACAGATCACGTGGGATTTCAGACATGGTGTCAAAGAGAAAGATGCTCAGTATGCTTTGACATTTCATCATGAATAGACTTACTAACGAGCAACGCTTGCAAATCATTGAATTTTATTATCAAAATGCGTGCTCTGTTAAGAAAGTTCAGAAAGAAAGAAATTGTGTTCAGCGACGAAGCTCATTTTTGGCTCAATGGGTACGTAAATAGGCAGAATTGTCGATTTTGGAGTGAATATCAGCCAGAAGCATTGCAAGAGCTACCAATGCATCCAGAAAAAGTCACAGTTTGGTGCGGTTTATGGGCTGGTGGCATCATTGGACCGTACTTCTTCAAAGATGATGCGAATCGTAACGTAACAGTGAATGGTGAGCGCTACCGTGAGATGATATCCAACTTTTTTTTGCCCAAAATGGAATAACTGAACTTGGTTGACATGTGGTTTCAACAAGATGGCGCTACATGCCACACAGCTCGCGATTCTATGGCCATTTTGAGGGAAAACTTCGGAGAACAATTCATCTCAAGAAATGGACCGGTAAGTTGGCCACCAAGATCATGCGATTTGACGCCTTTAGACTATTTTTTGTGGGGCTACGTCAAGTCTAAAGTCTACAGAAATAAGTCAGCAACTATTCCAGCTTTGGAAGACAACATTTCCGAAGAAATTCGGGCTATTCCGGCCGAAATGCTCGAAAAAGTTGCCCAAAATTGGACTTTCCGAATGGACCACCTAAGACGCAGCCGCGGTCAACATTTAAATGAAATTATGTTCAAAAAGTAAATGTCATGGACCAATCTAACGTTTCAAATAAAGAACCGATGAGATTTTGCAAATTTTATGCGTTTTTTTTTTTTAAAAAAGTTATCAAGCTCTTAAAAAATCATGTTACATGTTTTGCCCAACGAACATCGCAATGTATTTTCATGCCAACATCAAGAGTGTCCGATTGCTCAACATCTACACCGTTCATAGAAATCGACGACACCATTGGATCCGTGAATCGCTTGTGAGACAACAGGGAGCATTGGGTCTTACGTGCATTAAAATCCAGTCTATTCACCTGACCCCATTTGGAAATGGCCAGTAAATCTTGGCTGAGTGACTCGTCCATCAATCGCCTTTTGTCATCAATTTCTTGACGACTTGGTCTATGATCGAATGCGAATGAATGACAGAGGTTGCTGTCATCCGCGAATGAATAGATTGGATTTGTAGTCCGATCCAAGAGGTCATCGATGAAAATAAGAAAAAGGGAAGGGGAAAGGGAAAGGACAGAGCCCTGCGGTACCCCTGCGGTTAACCTATGCTCGTCGGATGAGAACCCATCTATAACATCTCGTATAGTGCGATCTCTGAAGAAGCTCGAGAGAAATCGAGAGAAATCACTACCAACACCAAAAGCTATAAGCTTTGATAAGAGTGCGCCGTGTCAAACTCTATCAAAGGCCTTGGAGATATCTAGAGCAACGACCTTACTCTCACCAAACTGGTGAATGGAACGGACAGCAGCGTCATCAGGTCACCCGTAGATCGATTCCTACGGAAGCCATACTGTCGATCATTAAGTAAGTCATTAGTCTCTAAATACCTCACAAGATGGTGATTCACCATACTCTCCATTACCTTCGAGAGCGCTGTGCAAATCGCGATCGGTCGATAGTTAGCAGGGTTATTAGCCTCACCTTTTTTAGGGATGGGCTGTATGTTCGCAATCTTCCAACGCGCTGGGAAGACCCCTGCACGGTATGCAAGGTTGAAAAGGTAGCGAAGTGGACGGGCTAGCGTCGAAGAGCACTCACATAGGACAAGTGCTGAAATACCATCCGGGCCTGGAGATTTATACGTCGAGATTTGCAAAAACCCGTTTAACTCCACGTGTTCGTGTTACTTTCCGGCAAAGATTAATTCCTTGCAAACATTTCAGAAAATAGGTTAACTTTGTCAACCGGGTTAAGCAAGAAATTTGTGAAAAATGACATAGGTTTTTTTAAATTCCCTTATTTCTGCAATAAAGGCCACAACTTCTACATTTACCAATCTACATTATTCCAGTAGATTTCCTCGTTAAGACCCCAACTATTCTCTATTATATTCAGTTATATGTTTGTAAAACAGTTTTTCGCGCTAATTAACCAAAAATGTAAAAAATCATTGATTAAAAAATCTTTTGCGTCTTCTACATTAATCTTCTAATTAATAGATCCATAATTTTTTGCGTTAGAGTGTTAGCTATTAAAAATAGAAAGAAAATATTATAAAATTATTTTTTTTAACATATTCTTATGTACTTATGTATAATGCGAGGAAAAAAATGTATTTGTTTTTGTATTACATATTTGTATTACATATTTTTTAACATATTTTTATTTGTTCATAATGCGAAGAAAAAATTTTAATTTTTTGTATTACAGATTTTCACGTTTTTCAGATTTTGAAAATTGAAGCCACTCATTTTTAGAGATTTTGCACTCAATTTTTTAATTTTCTTTAAAATCGAAAAACACGATAAGTAATCAACTTTGGGACGACTTCTAAAATATATCCGACTGTCCGATTTTTCATGTATCTATCTCAAAATAATCCTTTGCTCCTTGAATAATTTAGTTTTTTACAGAACTCAAAAATATCAACTGGAACTAAAGTTTTTGAATTTTGGCCGATGCAGTTTGATTCTGAACCACTGTGCGTTGCTTATAATTAGGGGGGCGAATTTTCGTGCAAATGCATGTTTTTTTCTCGAAATTCCAAAAACTACATAAACAAATTAAATTTTCGAATCATTAACTTTGTATTAAACTACCATCTAACAAATCGATGGTATTTTAATATATATTGTATGATAATTGAATATTTTGTTTAAAATACATTCTGTTTAGAAATGTTTAGAAAACAAGATATTTTTTGCAGCAATCACACATAAATAAATCACAGCAATAACCAAGCACATCCCATTGCAATGAAGAGTTATCGATAGCTCAATGTACATTTAAAATACAACAACATATATATGATACACTCCACTTTCAATCGGAATACAATTCAATTCGATAAGAAAGTGAAAACGGGAAGAATTTTTGTATGTTTCCTAATCATAGGCCAATATGACCTGGTCCAACGACAAGAACATTTGTATCGGGGCTATATCCAAACAAGGAATAAAGTTCACAATAAGTTCTTCCACTTCAAATATATCGTGTTATGCTCCTGCTTTGACGAAATTCGGTGAATATTCGTGGTTTCTGGGGCGGGAAAAGTCTATCCGGGAGCGAAATTTGGGTGCTATATTTAAATCTGAACCGATCTGACCCATTTTCACCATGGATGTTTCTAGTTGAAGTATAAGATATTTTGAAAGATTTGAAGAAGATCTGTTAAAATATGTGGCTTATAGATTGGAAAAAGTGAAATCGGGAGTGCAATTTGTATGGGAGTTATATATAAATCTGAACTGATTTGACCCATTTGCACCATACCTGTTTATAGTACAAATATAAAATATTTCGCTTAATTTGATAAGGATTTGTTAGAACATGTGATTTCTAGTGCAGAAAATTTAAAATCGGGAGCGAAATTTTAATGGGAGCTATATATAAATCAGAACCTATCTGACCTATTTTCACCATCTGTGTTACTACTTTAAAAATAAAATGTTTTGCAAAATCTGAAAATAATCTGATACAATATGTGGTTTCTAGAGTCAAGTCAAATCGGGAGCGAAATTTGTATGGGAGCTTATGTATAGCTATACATCTAATCTATCTATACATAAATCTGAACCGATCTAACAAATTTTTTACACAGATGTTTCTAGTTGAAATTAAGATGTTTTGCCAATTCTGAAGAAAATCTGTTGTAATAAAGGTTGATTTTTTAGCTATTATCTTTTTGGCAACACTGGTTTAAACAGCTGACGCACGTTTCGTGTTTTGTTTCATTGTCAAACATCTTCAGTTTGGTCTATAATTTAACCATGAATCGTCTTACAAACGAACAACGATTGCAAATTATTTATTATTTATCAAAATGCATGCTCTGCTAAGAAAGTTCATCGCGCGCTTCCATTTTATGGTCAGTTTAATCGACCCACTGAAGCGGCTATTCGGGCTATTGTGACTAAATTTCGCCCCAAATTTACATTGTTGGACAGTGAACCACCAACACGCTTACGTAGAGTGCGAACTGAAGAAAATATCGCAGCTGTGTTAATGATGACCATCAATTATCGATTCGTCGCCGTTCGCAGAAATTGGGCATCTGTTACTCAAAAACGTGAAAATGCCAAAATTGGACTAAGCGGATGAACCATTTGAGGCGCAGTCAAGGTCAACATTTGCATGAAATAATCTTCAAACATTAAATTATATGGACCGTACTATCGATTCAAATAAAGATTTCATGAATTTTTCTGAATTTTATGTGTTTTTTTCAAAAACTTTCCTATAGCTTTTGAAAAATCACCCTTTATGTGGTAATTGGAGTGGAAAGAGGCAATTCGGGAGTGAAATTCGTATGGGGGCTATATCTAAATCTGAACTGATTTTCTTCAAGTTAAATACCGTTCGTCCTTGGCCCGAAAAACTTCGTTGTGCAAAGTTTCATTTGGTTCTGTCTATAATTGCGACCTGTATCGTGATTACAAGACGGACAGACAGACAGAAGGACAGAGAGACAGACATTGCTAAATCGATTCAAAAAGTGGTTCTAAGTCGATCGGTATATTTAACAATGGGTCTATCTCCCTTCCTTTTGAGTGTTACAAACAAATGCACAAAGACATAATACTCTCGTGGAGTATTATGGTTAAAACCCCAAATATGGGTTATTTTCTAAAATATATGCAGTGGTCGGATTATCAGAAAATAACCGAACGACAGTGGACGACAACAGTTGGTCAATATTCCATCCCAATATTTACTATACTTTCTAATTTTAATCCGACAACGCCTCAATGAAAACTCTCATTTTTCATGTTTGTACTGACAACTGTTCAATATCATTATTTGGCTGCCATCTCAGAAACGCCTGGCTGTTTCTATCCCGGACCGTACAGGAATTTGTCCCTGTGCGCACTAGTACCCGCAAACAAATCACATATGAATCAAGTGAATATATGGGGATACGCGTCGTATGAACGTTATCAGCCGCAATAATGTATCAACGCCACGCAGTTATGAATAATTTTTGTTTTCATATTATTTACATTCATGCGCACATACATACATACTTTCTACGATATATACGTACACAACTACGCTTAAAGAGGATATTCGTTTCTGTTTGTTTATAAATAACTGCTGTGAGCGAGGACAGGATGCTTTTCTTCATTAGGTGCCCATTAATCTTGAATCAAATTCCAAATGGCACAACTTCGGTATAAATATATATTTGAATTCAGTTGGAACGTGAGTGGTGTGTAATAAAAAAATGCCTCCGAGTGTAGCTGAATGTGGCATTTTAATGCTGTAGCAAATTGTCGGCAACTGCCAATCCAACCCAAATCAACATAACTCTCCCCTTCGCTCCCTGTGTTGCGTTATTAATCATTCATGATGCCAACGAAGAAACAATACAACCAACTGTGATTTGTAAAAGTGTCCTCTTTGATTTTCACGATTGAAATGGCCAATTTTTCATTTCTGAGAAAATATGTTCCTTTTTCGGGGTGTTGGCCGTTTGCATAGTGAGTGTGAGGAAAACGCTTTAATCGATAAAAAAATTTGTGAAATGAAGCAGATGTCAATGAAATGCATCATTTCCGCACTGCGGGATTACAATACATCCATTAAATATCAATGCTCTGTGGAAACAAAACATCAAAGCAGAATGCGAAGCCTTGAAATAAAGAAAGTCTCACCTTTTCATAACGAAATAAAAAACATATTTATTGTAATGTCCACATAAAACAAACGAGATCCACAGCTTGCCATTGGACCACGGGGCGAATGATTAATACTACACACAATTGATATGACTTATACGCAACCCATACCCTGTGGTGTCGTTACTTTTTGTAATTTACGTTGTGTGTCAAAGGAAAAGTTACATTCATAAAACGAGCAATCATTTCCAGATGACGTTTAAATTAATTCTCGCCATAATTTTTTGGCCTTAAACGAGTAACTCAGTTATTTGGAAGGCCAACAAAACAATCAATTAATTCAAACTTAAATGTTGTTACTTTAATTCTGAAATCGTAACCTTAATTTGAAATCGTTTTTGAAAAAAAAAAAAAAAATAGTTTAAAAGAATAAATGCGTTTTCAGAAGCGACATTTTCTTGTTTTTTCACCAAAAAGTACGCGCGTCATTTTTCTCAAATTTTCGTTATTTACACTTTATTCGAAATGTGTAGATTCCAGATGTTCTCCGAATAAATACGAATACGTTTTTAGTTGTCGCATTGAAAAACAACACACACAACCATCGAAAACGATATTAGGAAATTGTTTATGAATAAGTTTTTTAAACTTTATAAAGGGTGATTTTTTAGTTATTATCTTTTTGGCAACACTATTTTAAACAGCTGACGTACGTTTCGTGTTTTGTTTCACTGTCAAACATCTTCAGTTTGGTCTATAATTTAACCATGAATCGTCTTACAAACGAACAACGCTTGCAAATTATTGAATTTTGTTATCAAAATGCGTGTTCTGTTAAGAAAGTTGAAGAAAGCCAAAGATCCTCTTTTTTACCCAAAAAATGTGTTCAGCGACGAAGCTCATTTTTGGCTCAATGGGTACGTAAATAGGCAGAATTGTCGTTTTTGGAGTGAATATCAGCCAGAAGCATTACAAGAGCTACCAATGCATCCAGAAAAAGTCACAGTTTGGTGAGGTTTATGGGCTGGTGGCATCATTGGACCGTACTTCTTCAAATATGATGCGAATCGTAACGTAACTGTGAATGATGAACGCTACCGTGAGATGATATCCAACTTTTTTTGTCCAAAATGCAAGAGCTTGACTTGCATGACATGTGGTTTCAACAAGACGGTGCCACATGCCACACAGCACGCGCAACAATGGACGTGGAATTTTATTTCACGTTCGGGACCGGTCATTGGCCGCCTAGATCGTGTGATTTAACGCCTTTAGACTATTTTTTGTGGGGCTATGTTAAAGCTCATGTCTATACAGACAAGCCCGCTTCTTTTTTTAGGGGAGTAAAAATCTCTCAAAATAGTGGTTTAGGAGAAACAGTCTCGTTTTTTGTGTAAAAAAAAACAAGGTCATTAGAAAATCCATAGATTGTCAATTAAATGAGTTATGAACCTTCTAAAAAAGAAATAGAATTGTTTTGCTATTTTTGAATTCTCGTATTCGACCTTTAGTATATTTCATAATATCCAGGTTATTAAGTAGTCAAACTCGAGGAGAAAGAGAATTTTCTGGTGTCGAATAACTCCATAAAAATAAAAAAAAATATATTTTATTTTTTAGTAGCGAAGAAAACAATAACTATCTGAAACAATACATGAATACAATAGCTATGGAAAAAATTAGAGGTTGGCATTAGACTCTTTTTGCAAGACGATGATTTTTTTGAAATCCCCGGTCGGTTATAACATCTCCATTGGCACATAGATTTTTCTCGTTAGGAAAATTGATATATTTTATATATATATATTGTTTTTCTATTGGCTATATTATTCAAATTGAAGGCCAGTGCAAGTAGCTGAAAATTTATATTTAACACTTTGTGACTATTGTGGTCGTGTCTGTTTTCTTAAGTGTGGTTATTTTGGGATTCGTAGTATCATATAGACATGAGACGCTATAAAGTATATACAGTAAAACCTCTCATGGGCGGACACTCCTTTAAGCGGACACCTCTCTTAAGTAGAAATTTTTTTAAGCGGACACTTTATTATGTGGACACGGACATAAAATATATTTTACCTCCCTTAAGTGGACACTAGAGCGTACCAGGTTACAAGTAAAAAAAAAAAAGTTCGCCGTACACCTTCGAATATGAAGTATTATTGAAAGGTAGTTTCAAAAAAAATTTTTTTATTTTTTTATGCCGAACGTAGGGGTCGCGCTTTTACATTTTTCTATATAACTTCTGCATTTATAAACGGATTTTAAAGTGTGATACATCGATGTTTTTGTCTCAACGAGACCGATTTTTTTGTCTTTGAAGTCATTGAGCTCAAGCACCCCGTTCTGGTACTTACCCATCATATCTCAGTTGCTACTACCCTAATGTACCACTCTAATATCAGAAAATTAAAGCTCGCATAAAATCATGAAACTCTTCCTAACGAAGTATGTCGATTTTCCCAGCAGAAAAAGTGTTAAACTATTTTTTTTCTTATTTTACCGAGAGCATTGCATGTATTTATAAGTTGTTCTTTGTATCTTCGATGTTTACAGTCGGTTGTCAAAGTGTAATACATATATTGGTGTTTTTGTCCCGCACATACCAGATTTTCAGTTTTTAAAGTCGTTGACCTCAACAACCCCCTTCTACTATTTATGCATCATATTTCAATTCTTAGAACAATAAATATAAAAATTAAGGTACAATTAAAATTTTAATCAACCATATTTCGACGCGATTCAAGTTGGGTGTATTTTTGGCGGCTCTCAAGTTTAGAAAAGATGTGGCCCATGCGTTGCTCATCGGTGACCGCCATAGCTGATTCATGCACAACATGAACAAAACGCTCGGTGTTTTGAGAATGGCATGGATAATCTGTGAAAATAAATGAGTTCAGAAAAGAAAGCAATCAAATTAAGTTTTTCTTGTGCTAACCTGGTAAATCGATAATTTCTTCTGAAAATTGGAATGCTTCTAACTGTTCTTGCGAAAAAAACTGCAAGCATGGCGGCTCAGTCAATTCAAATTGTTTCCAATCGATCATATTGAAATATGAGTCACTATCAAAATTGATAAAATTATGAACTGGTGGACCGAACATTTGTCGAATGCTTCCCGTGGCTTCATTGCGGGCTGATAAAATCTTATCATAGGCATCTGAACGCACTAGTTGATCTGGGTCTGTTATCATCGATAACAAAATATTTTCAGGATGAAAAAAATATCCGTTATTTTCAATGAACGGACGGATGACCTCTTGAATATCTTTTGGCAACTGACGAATCCAACATATATAAAGGAAAACATTCCGACTTCCGTGAATTGCCAGTGGTTGGCTTTTTACAAGAAACCAGAATGGTGCATACACTTTCACAACGAACTGAGCCAGTTTTCTCAATACCATCGAGGGTTGCGTACACGTCATATAAAAGCGCAGAATTCGAGAGGCTGTTGTTAGCCAGCGCGCTTTGCAAATAGCGCCGGGCTTCTCGCTGGCTAATTTTTCATCGCATTCTCCGATATGAACGGCTCGAACCATACGATACAAGTAAAGCTGGTCGCCTCGAATATTCCACCCATCTATGTTCGCTGGCATTTCTCCCATTGTAATGCGTTTTGTTTGACCTGACCAAACGGAATAAGCAACAAAATATGCGAATTATTAATTAATAAAATGCTCACAAGTAAAGTATACGGAACACACGGACACGAAACACTATTAATATATTAAACTTACAGGGTAGTGTATGCAATTTTGAATGCCTTCTCCGATACTTCCGGGCCAGATTCCCGGTCCTTTCTGTTTTCCAAGCAATGATCTTAACAGCGCATTAAATGGTAACTCGTTGAAGTGGAAAAGGCACACGAACCACTGCAGCGGTCTCTGTAAATGGCGTTCCATTCTCACAATGACTCCACTTTTGTACCCAGTGTTGGTAGCAGTTCCATCGCAACTTATGGCAACTAAGTCATCCAAATTGAAGTTTTCACGACTCAAGTAATCCACGATGCTCCTCTGGATCCCCAAAGCAGAGCTATCAGTGGGCGTAGCATAACCAATGAATTTGGAGTCAGGCTCTTTTACAATGGTGATGTGTTCTTCATTTAAAACAATATTTCGCGTCACATTTGCCTCGGTTACTTTTTTCAAAGTTGGCTCTTTCTTGCAATCGAAAGAGATACACTTTAATAATCGATGGCATTTGGCCGCCGCTTTTGCTTCCTTACGGAACTTCACACGTTCTCGAAATATTTTATTTTTATTGATGATAAGCCCTTCAAAGAACTGACATATATTTTCGGCTGTTTCTGCAGATAACTCTTCTTTGGCTTTTGCGGCAATAGACAATTTTAAATCTTTTATTAACATGGTCGCAAGCAAGGCACCGTAGCGAACTGAAGTATCGCTGCGATCCAAAGCCGAACTAAAATTACGCAAAGAAATGTCCGCCACCGTAAATGTTGTTTTAATCTTCTCTGAGGAATCGCCAACATTTTCTTCAAATTCTAGCTCTTCATCGCTGCCTGGTTGATACCCAATACTGTTGAACTCGGTATATACCGCTTTTGATGGTGCAACAATTGAGCACGTTTGAACACCGCAATTTTTCATCGACATCATATGATAAACATTATCCAAAGTCATCAGCCGTGGACCCCATTGATCGATGAAAAAGTCTTTCGCATCGTCTGGGATTTTATCAGAGGCGGTGCAACTGCATGGAACATTTCTTTCTATGCCACACTTACAGCGCGAAATTGAGAACAATTTATTCCACTCATTTACATTGCATTTCAATGGACTTTTAACCAATTTATAGTAATCGTCTAGAAGTTTATCCAACCGTTTACGAACACCTGATACCGATATAATTGGAATGCCTGCCCGCTCCCATAAAAGGGTAATGCTTCTGAAAGCTTCTTGTTTAAAAGCACTCAATTTTCTATTGGGATTAGTGTTATGCCGCAGATACAAGAAATAATTAATAACATCGTACTTAGTCGGTAACATAGTGTTGTTTAATGCACTGATCGTAAAAGAAATTTTTTTAGTTTTTTTTACCGTTGTATAATGGAAATTGAAATATTTAATAATGCTTTGTTGAGCGACCAACGCCTTATTACTGAACTAATTTTTATTGTTACAATAAAATATAGACCGTTACTTCACAGGTACAACGATTTGCAATAGGGAAACAATGTGACAAAGTAGTTTTGCTCATGTTGTGCATGAATCAGCTATGGCGGTCACCGATGAGCAACGCATGGGCCAAAAACACCAATATATGTATTACACTTTGACAACCGACTGTAAACATCGAAGATTCAAAGAACAACTTATAAATACATGCAATGCTCTCGGTAAAATAAGAAAAAAACTAGTTTAACACTTTTTCTGCTGCGAAAATCGACATACTTCCTTAGGAAGAGTTTCATGATTTTATGTGAGCTTTAATTTTCTGATATTAGAGTGGTACATTAGGGTAGTAGCAACTGAGATATGATGGGCAAGTACCAGAAGGGGGTGCTTGAGCTCAATGACTTCAAAGACAAAAAAATCGGCCTCGTCGAGACAAAAACATCGATGTATCACACTTTAAAATCTGTTTATAAATGCAGAAGTTATATAGAAAAATGTAAAAGCGCGACCCCTACGTTCGGCATAAAAAAATAAAAAATTTTTTTTTGAAACTACCTTTCAATAATACTTCATATTTGAAGGTGTACGGCGAACTTTTTTTTTGAGGTACGCCCTAGTGGACACCTCCCTTATGCGGACAAATTTTGGGTGACCGCGGCTGTCCGCTGGTGAAAGGTTTCACTGTATATTATTGATCGCATTAACATTCTACGACAATCTAGCCATGTCCTGTCTGTTGAAAGAACGCTAGCATCTAAACGAAAGGAGCTAGCACGTTTAAATATTGTTTTTAATTGTAGATCGGTTGGGATTGCAAAAAGAGATAACAATGGTACCTATCAAACGACAACCCCTAGAAACACGAAATTCGGTGTGTCTTCTTCTTCTAAGTGAGCAGATACATAATATAAAAGTAAAGGGTGATTTTTTAAAGCTATAGGAAAGTTTTTCAAAAAAAAAATAACACATAAAATTCAGAAAAATGCATGAAATCTTTATTTGAATCGATAGTACGGCCAATAAAATTTAAGGTTTGAAGATTATATCATTCAAATGTTGACCTTAACTGCGCCTCAAATGGTCCATCCGCTTAATCCAATTTTGGCAAAATACGAAAAGTGCGTCAGCGGTTTAAACAAGTGTTACCAAAAAGATAAATGCTAAAAAATCACCCTTTATTTTCTCCAAATTCGTATCTTTTAAGAGTAAAATGGGAATAGAGGGATAAAAATGGTACCAAACAACCGACTGCATCTAAAATAATGAAATTCGGTGTATACATTTCTCTGATTGCTTAGACACGTAAAACAAAGAGAGTTTTCGAAATTTCTACTTTTAGGGGAGTAAAATGGAGAAGGGGATAAAAATGGTACCAATCAAATGGCTGCAGCTAGAATCATGAAATTCGGTTTATATTCATCTGACTGCATAGACACGCAAAATAAAGTGATTTTTCCAAATTCGTACTTTATTACTTTTTAGGCAAAAATGAGTAAAGTAAAGTTATCTCGATCTCTGTACGTGAAAGATAATGGATTGCAAAATTTGTACCTTTGGAATTAATATGGTATGGAAATATAACCAACCAAACGGCTGTAGTTGTAAATGGGAACCCGAATATTTAGGGTATTTAAGATTTTTTAAGAATACCTTATATTTACTTTTTGAATAGACTAAACATAAACATATTTGTACCCCTACCTGGTATAATATAATTAGAATTTTATATTTCTTAAGAAAATAATATTTTCAATATATTTATTTGTTTTGGTTTAACCATATAAATGTAACTACTGTCTGGGATTTTTGGGTGTATATGTAAGTTCGAATCAGTTCTCATTCAATTGAGTTTGTAAGTAAGTAGTTACAACAGAAGCTATGAAAAGATTGAATAAAAAAACATTAAAATATAACATTTTCATGGACTGCAATCATGGTATATAAAGTTCGGCCTGGTCAAAATTAACGCTGTTTTTACTTGTTTTTTGGGTTAATTTTGTACTTTTTCGGAATTGGCGCTAAACTGCCCACAAAACTTAATTTTGGGGGAGTAAGAAAAATATTCTACGTCAAATTTCGCTTTAAGAGCTACAACATTTTTTGGTTTTTTATTATTTACATAAAACCTGAGTATTTTGGAACTTTTGAATAAAATAAATGACATCTACATAAGGAAATAGACGTTTTTCCTAGTGCATTCAGAGACTTTTAGTAGAATTTTACGGTAAATATTTTTGTAGAACATTTTAGCTCTTTAAACTCCAGTTTTAGGGATGGCTTTTACCCTTTTCCGCAAAAGGGACCAAAAAAACAGAACTAGAGGGTTAACTTTTTCCACAAAATATTCCTCGTAGTGTTTTAAGTAATATTGCTGAACAGATCCTATACTTAAAATGTAAGCGTCACATAAGAATGCGTAAAGGGGGAAATATTCAACACCCGTTAAAATTGCACCCATAAGTAAACTTTGAAAACGCCGATACACGTATATTCGTTTTTTATTATTTTACTAAGATATTAGTTTAGGTGTGTAGACCAACAACTTTCATTTGAGACGCGGTTTAATAAAGAGATATAATTTATTACAGAAAGAAGTGTAATTCAAGGAAGCATCGCTCGATCGGGTACTTCTGATGTTACAAATCTCAACTCAAAATTAGAATGCCTCGTAGCACAGTGTAGCGTGATCTTTCACAATTTCAATATCTGCTTCGGTTTCTTTAAATCAAATGTGAGTATGTCCCGGCGATCCTTTAAATTCGTGCTTGTTATGAAATTCTGATTAATATGTTCACTTTGTATTTGTTATTGTTTTTTTCTGACGAACTTAAATGAACGTCGTCAGTACATTCGATTCCTCTACACGTACCTTATGCAAATGTCCAGCTGGGAAATGTAAAATTAATGTGCCCCATTAATAAGAAAGTACATTCCAGACTCATGAATATAAATGAAAATAATTACGGAAATGTATAAATCGGAATGGTGCCATCACTATCATGTACATGGCAAGTATTTATAACATCAACAAAATCATTGGCTGAATCGCTATTCAGGTACTTATATATATTCTATTAACACCTAAAATTGATGTGCTTATATCGCACAAACAAAAACTTAAAAATCTAAATTTATCAGCTCCGCAAGTTTTGTGGTGTTTAAGCAACATGTAATTCATTATGAATTTAAGCCTGTGAAAATTTTGCTTTAGTTTAATTTTATAAATTAGATTTTAACTTCGCCGAGCACATAACTCTACAAAAAACTACACAGAATTGAATTTCCCGGTAATAAACAAACATAATTCAATCACATTAATTACAGGCGGAAGAGCACGCAAAACAAGTAGCAGCAATAATTGTTCAAACACCTGAAATTCCACAAATAGACACATACATGGAAAAATATAATGAATGGGGTTTTAAAAGCCACTACACTGGTCTGCAAACAGTTTTTATAATTCAATAAAGGGAATTGATTCAATTTCTGTGAAATTGAAGTTCATTTGAAAATAAAACAACATGATTTGGGATGAGAGTAGGACAATACGAAAATGGCATTCGCATTTAACTATTTAATTAATGATTTTTAATGTGCTGAAAGAACTGATAATGTCGGTATGTGGTCGAACCTGCTAAAAATAAATTAACTTGACTTAAATAATATTCATCAAGTAAGGACAATGTATTCGAGAAACATAACTTGACTATGTGTGTTCAGCAATTAAAAATCTGTCGAATATTAAACTTCACATATCTATCTGTGTATGTTAGTGTCATTTCAAATTGCGAGGATTTTGCACATGAATTGTTTGTCGCTGCCGCAGAAATTATTCGACAGACGATGAGCCACATGTGCTTTAGAGAGATAATGACACGTGGAATTGCATCATTTTAAAATAAATTAAAATCACAGAAAATCGTTATTTGCTAGAACAGAACCAAATTAAACGCAAAAGAGGATGAACAGCAGGATGAACGATTTCGGCAACATGGAATGACACTTTTGGGATCGTGAAAGTCGTCCTCTTCATCGCACAAACTACGTAGGCGAGCAGCATAAAAGGATTTTTCAAAAATTTTCGAAAACCCAATATTTTAGAGGTATGTTCATTTCTTCCGAGTGAAACTATTTCCCTATGGGCTGATTACGTCCATTTTCAATCACAACGGATCTATAGGCATTAGACCTAAAAGGGGAAATATGGTGCACCCTAGCTAATTTTGATCGAAAGCTGATCTAAACTCTGGAAAATATATGATGATAGTGGCAGAATTGTCGGAAATGGCCACTGGACGCACTTCCTCCAAAACAAAAAATCCAAAAAATATTAGAGAATTGGATATTTTCAGAATTCTGGTGAATTTTTGAAAAATGTTTTGCATATCCCAGGGATTTCTTGTGATATATATGGTATATGGGACAGAATTGTGCAAACGGACACAGTTTGACGTAAACATTTGAAAACAGCTTTCAGCACCATATCTGCCATTCATGCAGATTCTCTAAATATTTGGATCAGTTGCGTAATATATGTATCAAGAGTTATGCCTTTTCTACACAATTTGTACAAAATAAGTAAAAAAGATATTATAAGTTGTACGTCTACATTTAACAAAGCTCTGTTAACCCATTAACCGCATCGTACTGTGGATGCAGCGATGTGGTTTGTGTATCCGCTAATTAAATTCCGAATTTATCTTCACGCACATATATTTATACACTCCACGAGAGTATTATGACTTTTGTGCATTTGTTTGTAACACCCAAAAGGAAGCGAGATAGACCGATTGTCAATTATACCGATCGACTTAGAATCACTTTTGGGATAAATCATGTCCGTCCGTCTGTCCATCTATTCTTGTAATCACGATACAGGTCGCAATTGTAGCTAGAACCAAATGAAACTCTGCACAGGACGAACGCTATTTAATTTGAAGAAAATCTGTTCAGATTTAGATATAGTGATTCTTTTCACTCTAGATACCACATATTTTAACAGATTTTCTTCAAATCTAGCAAAACATCTTATATTTCAAGTAGAAACACCGGTGGTGAAAATGTGTCAGATCGGTTCAGATTTACATATAGCTCCCATAGAAATTTCGCTCCCAACATGAGTTTTTCCGCTCTAAAACCCACACGATTTTCTTCAAATCTTGCAAATTGCCTTATATATATCTCAACTAGAAACACCCATGGTGAAAATGAATGAATCCCATACAAATTTTGCTCCTACCTTGACTTTTTCCATATAACATAACATAACATGTTATACTGAACCGGAACTGGAAGAACCTTTGTGAATGTGGGTCACTTCATTCCATGTTTGGATATTGCACCGATATAAATATTATTCTCGATTGGATAAATTGGGTCAGGTCATATCAGCCTATGATTAGGAAACATACAAAAAATCCTTCCCGTTTTCACTTATTTACCGAATTGAATTGTATTTGACAGAAAGTGTAGTCGGTCCCGCCCGACTTTAATCTTTCCTTACTTGTTTTATTATTATTTACTGTTTGAAAATAATATCATGTAAATGATGGTAACGACTATGTCTGATATGAGTCATGCGTGATCTTTCAAACATCACGATGAATCTTCCTATACATAGATTTCCTTGAGATAGGTCTCATTGTTAATATACCATATATATACTTTATAGGGTCTCAGGTCGATATTTCAAGGTGTTACAAATGGAATGACAAAGTTATTTACCCCCATCCTGGAGGTGGAGGGTATAAAAATTGGGATTATGCGGGATAACAAATTTAAGCGGGACTGCGCATCAAAAAGTGAAATAATCACGCAAAAAGTTGGATGGATGGTGACTAAGGTCACAACTTATACATTTTTATCCATAGATATTTTGTAAATATGCATTGCTTTCTTAACCTTTTCATTCCCAATGTTGCATAGTTAGTCCTATTGTTTACATATGTAACAAGGAATATTCAAAAGAGAACCAACAAATTCGGTAACTTGGGTCTACGTAGGAAGGTGAAAACAAAGGTGAAGTCTGAAATTTCAATTCGAAATGCTGTAGAAATTCTTCTTACTTGTATTAGATTTCTTCGAGTACAAGAAAAACTATCTTTGTTATTGGAAGTGATATATAAGAAAGATTTTTATTTTTTTGTTTAACCGATATCTGCAGTATAATGATTTTAAGAAACATCCTGTTACTCATGTCCTGTATGAATTAGAACCCCAAGACTCTATAGAAATCATATTTAGACCCATACCTCATCAAAAAACATAGTAAGTTTTATATATTTATTTAAAAGAAAATTCGGGCATGTAACCCTCTCATTGGAATATATATATTAAAAATAGTACTATACTATTTAAAAATAGTACAAAATAATTGTTTATGATTTTTTCTAATTTTTATGTTTTTTTCGTACGATTTAAAAAAATCTAATTTTTGTGACTATTTCTAAACCACTCTTTCTATGTTAACGTATAACCGAACATAATTTGACTTATAAGCAAACATTATAGATACCTTCGGCGAAAATTTGAATTTTCATTAACAAATCAAAAAACCATATAAAATTGTATATAATTTTCGAGCGTTCGGCCTCAAAATACATTATACACAGCCCTTCAACACAATGGTTGTAAACTAGTGTAATTATTTCTCATTTCATATTCTTTAAAGTCTTTAGGAATATTATTTTTAAGTTTTATATAGGATATATATTTTGGCTATATTAATTTTGTCATTCAGTTGTCAAAACATTAGAATATATATTGTGACTAATATACAAAATTATCAACCTTGTCCGTCAGTCTGTTAATATAACCCCAGCTTTTAGGTGACACAATCTAGGAGTTCAAATTATGCAGATATATTTCTAATGCTAGAAGTTCGGCTGGGATTAAAGATGGTCGAAATCAGTCTAGAAGGAAACAAATTTCACTCAGAAGGATAAACGTATATTTAAAATAGTGACAACTTTTCAATCAGCCCTCGTTCAATTTTAAATTAATTGTTGTTCCATTTGAAGTGTTATTGCCACAGACAATTGCAACACACTGAAATGGAAACGCCAGCAATAAATGAACGAACGTGAAGTAAGTAATCGTGCTTGTTGGCTGGGAGAGCTGGCAATTCAATTGAATTCTAAATCATACACATACATTGGAGTCTTTAAAGCCGAGACGGTACAACCATCTCTGTCTGCGATTTAAAGCACGCTGACTTCCGCACGAAATCAGCGGACTTCAAATATAAACGTAAGTATTTCTTTGATAAGCAGTGAAAAATATGTAAACAATTTAGTTATTATTTGAAATTATGAACTACGGATTTTTTTATTTTATGTCATTTTATCCCAAAATAAATAATAATAAATTTAATTCGGAATTTATTTTCATCTGGTATGGCATAACTTTGCTAAAAAATTTAAAAAGCTGTTAAAGAATTTTGTGAGCTCCAATTAAAACAAACTCTATTTTCTTTCCATTCAATTATGCAATGTTGGAGAAAGATTCCATTTTTTGTGCCATCTTAATTTATTTTAAATGTTTGTCATTTCCGCTATCCAAGAGTTGACATAGCAATCAGCAAAACGCAAGATAAACTAACAAAGCTCCCGCTCATTAATTGTTAATATCAAACACAAGTGCATTCGTGGCTTTCAACCAAACCCCCGACAGCTGGGGAAATTGTGGAGAATTCCCCCGACGGCATCTTGAAAATGATTTCCGGGGAAATGTTTTGCACACTTTCCCTCGCAAACTAATTCGGCATTCTATTCACAGCGAAATTTGCATTAAATACGCTGCACGTGTACGCATCTCTGATTGCTATGTGAGTGTTCCGAAGAGGATTTTCTTTCTGCTGCCACATCATCCCAGGACGAAAGTACAAAAGTTTTTAATTTGGTTTTTATGGCGGTTTGTTCTTTTAAGCCAAAAAATAGTGGGAGAGGAGACCGAAGCGCAACAACAAATATAATCTACAGCTGCTTTACAAAAGTCCTTAATTCAAAAGCTATGTACATATGTATGACTGTGTATTTGCATGTGACAGAGCTATGGAAGAATGCCAAAAGTTGGCAAAATCCTATGGGGCGGCGAAAATGTCAAAAAGTTCTGAAGCGAGTGATAATTTCGCCACAAAGAGTCGAAGAAAAGATGATGAATTTCATTGCAGAACATTTCTTGCGTAGGAACGCCTCCATTGGAATGCATTCGTATCTCACTGAGAACTGCTGACACAGTTCATGTCGGTGAACATTTTTTGGACCAAACAGTGGAAATTGGAGACAGCGGAGTGGAATCCTGTTCCTACTGTTTAACAACATCAGCTGCCTGAATAAGTCCAAAAATTGTGGCAACACTCAATTTCCATCAGCTAAACATTTAATATCCCTTTGGTTACAATAACATGTTGGATCTGGGATTTTTTCTATTTTTATTTTTTATATATAATTTATTTTTATGTTAAAGCAAATTCTCACAAGAGCATTCGGTTTATATACAAAATAAATGTTGTTTTATTATTTTATTTTTTATTTTTTATTTTTTATTTTTTATTTTTATTTTTATTTTTATTTTTATTTTTATTTTTATTTTTATTTTTATTTTTATTTTTATTTTTATTTTTATTTTTATTTTTATTTTTATTTTTATTTTTATTTTTATTTTTATTTTTATTTTTATTTTTATTTTTATTTTTATTTTTATTTTTATTTTTATTTTTATTTTTATTTTTATTTTTATTTTTATTTTTATTTTTATTTTTATTTTTATTTTTATTTTTATTTTTATTTTTATTTTTATTTTTATTTTTATTTTTATTTTTATTTTTATTTTTATTTTTATTTTTATTTTTATTTTTATTTTTATTTTTATTTTTATTTTTATTTTTATTTTTATTTTTATTTTTATTTTTATTTTTATTTTTATTTTTATTTTTATTTTTATTTTTATTTTTATTTTTATTTTTATTTTTATTTTTATTTTTATTTTTATTTTTATTTTTATTTTTATTTTTATTTTTATTTTTATTTTTATTTTTATTTTTATTTTTATTTTTATTTTTATTTTTATTTTTATTTTTATTTTTATTTTTATTTTTATTTTTATTTTTATTTTTATTTTTATTTTTATTTTTATTTTTATTTTTATTTTTATTTTTATTTTTATTTTTATTTTTATTTTTATTTATATTTTTATTTTTATTTTTATTTTTATTTTTATTTTTATTTTTATTTTTATTTTTATTTTTATTTTTATTTTTATTTTTATTTTTATTTTTATTTTTATTTTTATTTTTATTTTTATTTTTATTTTTATTTTTATTTTTATTTTTATTTTTATTTTTATTTTTATTTTTATTTTTATTTTTATTTTTATTTTTATTTTTATTTTTATTTTTATTTTTATTTTTATTTTTATTTTTATTTTTATTTTTATTTTTATTTTTATTTTTATTTTTATTTTTATTTTTATTTTTATTTTTATTTTTATTTTTATTTTTATTTTTATTTTTATTTTTATTTTTATTTGTATTTGTATTTTTATTTTTATTTTTATTTTTATTTTTATTTTTATTTTTATTTTTATTTTTATTTTTATTTTTATTTTTATTTTTATTTTTATTTTTATTTTTATTTTTATTTTTATTTTTATTTTTATTTTTATTTTTATTTTTATTTTTATTTTTATTTTTATTTTTATTTTTATTTTTATTTTTATTTTTATTTTTATTTTTATTTTTATTTTTATTTTTATTTTTATTTTTATTTTTATTTTTATTTTTGTATTATTTTTAATATTAGGCTACATAACCACACTCATGTTTCAAGTGTTTATATACAAATTCGTCTTTCTATTTTGCTTCCAACCCCTTCTAATAATTCTCAGATTAGAGAACCTTCTTCGAAAAGGAAGAACAGACCAACACTTCTTCGACAACTTCTCTTGCATTGCAGGTCTGCCACTAGGCTTGCAATGTCCCTATTTCTATAGATGATCCTGTTGGAGCTGTGTGACCACAGTTCAACGTCTACTGTACATATTTAAACGTGGTAGATTTCATTGGGTTATTTATTATTGAAACTTATGAGACAGTAGCACAAAGTCATGCATTGCACCCATCAGAGGCACACCGACTTGCAATAGCACTTGATTGCACATATACATATAATTTATAGAGATTAGGATGGAGTGACAATAAATATTTGGAATATGATCTTAGATATCAATAATCCAAATGGTTGATTATTTCCTTGGAATATTTAAAACACGTTTATATTGCAAATAGTAATCGATACGATCATTATATGGCACTGTGGAGTGGAGAAACTCCACACCATGTAGAATTCACATTTTGTGAATGCATTAACCGTTCTGAACCGGCCTTAAACAGTTCCATTTCAGTGAATACAAAATTACATCGAGCTCAGTTTAATGATTGTTCTTTCGAGGGACTTCGCAATTGAAATTAATAAATTGTTCAAACCATTTAACTTTGATAACAATTTCATCCAAGAAATTGAAATGTTCAAGAGGATTATTAATTATCTCCTAATAGCATAAGTTTATTACAATTTTAATTGTAATAAATAATGAAATAAATAAATAAAATCTCCTAATAGCGACAAAACTCATACTTGCTAACGCCTACTTGACAGACTGCACATAGATCAATGGGAAAATACGAATTGGGTACAAAGGGCCAACAATACAACTGGACCGGTGGCATCACTTCTCCATGCGAGACAAAAAAAATACAATGGCATCACCATTCAAGGATGATTGCACTCTATTGTCCTCATTTCTATTCCGTTGCAATATTTTCAGAAAAAAAAACTATATTGAGAGCATTCTGCTTTGAACACATTCCACTGGCATTGTCGAAGAACAGCATGCTGGCATTCTGACATGCCATGAATAAGCAATTTTGAGTAATATTTCCGTTCAGAATATTATGAATGCATTGCACAACAAGAATGACAGCAAGTCCAGCAAAAAAGGAAAAGAAAAAGAGTTTCAAATGGTTGCTATGACTTTGGGTTTCATTGGGTTTTTGTCTGTGTCAGAGTTTTTAGTTTTGGTCAAAAGTATTAAGGATGCGAGGTCACGAAACAGACATTTTCTAGAGTAGACAAAAACCAAATACATCCTGGTAAGGACAACGCAAAAAAGGATACTGTTTTTCTGGTTTTAAGTATAATAAAGCGATGTAGACCGTCATTTTTCTTTGTGAAGAGGATTATAATTGAATTACTTTACTTCTCCGACACATAACTCGCAGTTTAAAAGCCGTTAGCCCCAATGCTAATGTCCATGTTTTTGTATGCCCTCACAGCCATCAAGTATGAGCTACTCTCATTGTCGATTGCACTCATTAAGGAGCAGTGAAGGAGACAATAGAAGTCTTTGGATAAAATTATATTTTATTTCCCCAGTATACCTTTGAAATCTGTTTATTGTTTCACTCTACTCTAATGTATGTATATATGTATGATATATTCAAGTAGGTACATGTATGTATATTAGGCTGGGTCGCGGTCCATACAAATGGAAAAACAGTTTCCAAACACCCCACGAAAATAAAATTTGGATTGTTTAATGATGATTTGCTAGATATTTCGTTCCTAGATCAAGCCGTCTATGAGCTAAACGCTCCTGAAAATACCCCTAAAAATCATGTTTTCCCGTGTATTTTTTTGTGCAGCATTTTTATCGAATTTTTTTTTTTTTTGTAAAATAATAGACCACTAATAGACCATTTTAAATATAAATTTTGATTTTTGTCTTAGAGTAACTTATTGGTCGAGTTATTGGATCTTTATAGTATTTTTTTTCTATTTTTTCATAGTGACAACTGAAAAAATTTTCGTAGTTGGTGTTAGTATTTCATAAAATAAATAGCAGTCAATACTTTTTGAGTGATATCTAATGATAAACATCGGAAGAATTTGCATATGAAAATTCATCTCCTGTATTAAATTATTTTACAAACATGGACTCAGTGAAGTCAGTTTTCGTCCGATATTCATCCTTTAGGCATCATTCGAAAGGTATTGATTCCTTCTATTTATTTTTCACAACACCTCTTGCAAAATGTATCCAAGAAATATGAGTTTTAAGCTGTCTCCTTAAAAAACCACAAAAGTCAATATAAACGTGCAATCATTCTAAGAGAAGAATAACACTTTTTGTTCTTCCAACGGTCTACTAATTCAGAAAAAAATTCAGAATTTTGGACAAAAATGCAATATAAAGAAAATTGCACGAGATTTCTACAGGTGTTTTCAAGAGCGTTTAGCTCACAGATGGCTTGACCCAGTGACGAAATATTTTACAGATCATCAACAATCAATCCAATCATCATTTCTGGTCGGTGGCCGCTACAATTTATTTTCGTGACCCATCCTAATGTACATTAGGGTGGCTTCAAAATAAAAGCTGTGGCTGTTCCCGACTAAAATGAAGGATTTGTTTGCTTTATCTCCCAAAATGTTTCGCTTTTATCATCGTCCGTTCGTGAGATTCAGGTTTTTCTTGAATGAATGGAATTTAGAAAAAACCTGTTAGAAATTAAAATGTGGTCCGAGTCTTATGAAACCCTTTTTTCGACAAAATTTCAAAACCAATTTATAATTTAAGAAAACACCGAAAAACATTCGTAGTGTTTATACTTTCATAATACATATTTTTGATTATATTTCAAAAAAAAAAATATGACAACAATAGGTCTGATCATTTCCTTTTCCAGATATAGGCCGGTGTCGTAACAGGATTTCCGTCAAAATGTCACGCCCGCTACAATTTAAATATCCTATATTTCTTATATTCATAAAGAGATGCCGGTAATGTATACTTTAGAAGAAGGTGTATGAACTACTCTTTTGATTAGCAAAAATGAATAAAGACATGTAATGGAAGAATATTATAGAATTCTAGAAAATAAGTAAAACCTCAAGATTTCCTTCAAAGCAAAGGTCACACCCGTGACGCTCTAGATTGTAGTATATCTCCTATATTTAAAACGCTAAGACATATTTGTATTTGCAATAATATTCCGCTTAACCTGACGTTTTCAATTGGCAATATAGCAAAAATATCAGTCAATGAACATGGGAGATATTTAAAAATAATTAAGGAAAAGTGTCACACCCGTTCCAATGGAATCACCCATATCAAAAACTTACATTTTAACCAAGACTAGAAGGTAGCATTTTAACATTTTTGTTGTTTTTTATAAAAACTACAATTGCTTCCGTGTTTTTAGTTCTATTTTTGTTTTTGTTGAATCCGTGAATAGGTGTTGTTCACCAATTGCAATTTTTAGAACTTCCTAACTAGGGTATCTAATTATTCGGACTTTTGAAATATTAATTTAATTGATTATTCGAAAACAAAGAATTTTCAATTAATCGAATAAAGTCATCAAGAGTTATTCGATTAATCGAGTAATTGTTCAACTCATTATAAGAGTTAAATAGCAAGGAAAATGTAATTCGATGGAAGTCACTACTTTTGCATATTTATGTGTGTAAATACATTTCGAAATAAAATATGCAAAAAACAAGAGTTTGTCGGAAGTCCTCTCCTTTTCTATGTTACATAATATTTTTTAAAGATTTTTCTTCTTATATGAAGCAGAATATTTTTATTAATATTTAATTTTTATGTAGCCGATTGAAATATCTAATGGAATTTTAAAGTATTTTAATAATAGCAATTAATAATAATCTGCATGATGTACTCTGGATTTTCTTAAAAATTATGATTTAATTCATTTAAAGTTCTTATAACATGGTTGGACCTATCCAAAGTAGTTTGTCAAAATTTCCGTGGTTAAGTATAGAAAGCCAACGGATTATTTTAAATCAATTTGCAATGTTAATTTCTGTATTTTTATGCAAAACCTTTAATATCGATTAATCGATTATTTGGGTCAATTTATTCGAATTATTTTTTATTCGAAAATCATGATTTCTTCATTATTCTTCATAACAATTATTTGAAAACAATTGTTCGATTAATCGAACAAAATTTAATCGGTTGGATACCCTATTCCTAACCCATTAAGGGCCGACAATTTTTTTCTTACTGTTGGTTCTCAGTGGGTTAAATGTGATGTAAAATCTGAAATATGGGGTTATTTGCATCATAAACATATTCTAGTCTTACAAAAAGTTAATTTTTGAAAAAAAACCTCTGAAATTTTGGTCTTTCAATGGATAAATTGTGAGGAAAACTTCACATAAGATGTTACAATAAAACCGTGCGACATGATTTCCCTCCCAAGAACGAGGTTTATACAAGTGAAACTATATGTCACTAATAGGAAAATTCATACACTGTTTTTTATTTCGTGGTCGTCTGTCTTTTTACCGGATTTTTAATTTCCAAAGGATGTAAATGTTTCAATAATTTAGTTTCCTACTATTGCGTGTCACACAATGGCGATATGGGTATCAAATGAAAGAGAAGAACATTTGCTAAATATATTTTAAATGCCATGTTATCTATGTTAATTTAACTTTAACAACCATTTAAATTTTTCCCCTTAAAAAAGTTTATGTAGATAATTCATGTTTTAATTTTTAAGGGGAAATTTGGAAATGGTTCAGTTTTTACTTCACATTTAACCCACTGAGTATTAACAGTATGAGAAAAAATTGCGGCGCTTAATGGGTTAGAAATTTCTAAAAATTGCAATTGGTTTTCAATAACTCTGCAAAGAGCCCTAAAAACATACATCGAACTAAAAATGTGGAAAAATGCATCAACAATTGCACTAAAATAGTATAAATCTGCCCTTTATACTGGGTCATATTGCAAGTTTTTAATATGGTTTGATAGGGTTCGGGTCGGATTTTAATTTCTAGCGTTTTTTTCTAAATACCATTCTCATCGTGAATTCTTTCCAAGAAAAACCTGATTTACAGAGGTTATTTTGAAAGCTCACGAACGGAAAATGCGAAATACTTCGGGAGAACACATAAAACAACCAATCTTTCATTTCAGTCGGGAACATCAACAACACTTTTTTCCTTCCTCACAAAAGAAGTCACTCTAATGTACATATGTATGATATATTTAAGTACGAGCATGTATGTGTATGGCACAGTTCCAATATCGTAATAATTTCATTTTAGCCAAGTTGGAAGATTGAAACAATATTCACACATGTGACGTAGTCCTCGAATCAGCTCCTTTGGAAATGTCTGTTTTTCTCTGTCTGTTGGGAAAACGGCCAAAGAATTCTCATTAAATCTGCCTGATGTGTCAGCATGTGTGGCATATAAATGCAGGCAGATGAAATGCAAATGGATGTAACTTATATGAGACGCTTACAAAATAGACTCAGGATATTACATCCAAAAAGTAAAAGGAAGCTAGACACCAACCGAATACAGCGGACACAAGAAGACGTAGTTATTAAATTCTTTGGGGAATTCAAACAGCCCTTGAATTTTTCACAAGGACCAACTATTTATTGGAAAATATTCTACTTGTCTATGGCTAAATAATTACCTTTGGAATACCCCATTCATGTATTATGGTTTTCGAGATATCGGACAATCAAAATTCGCTATATATACCCGATATCTGAAAACCTATATATCTCCGATCTCAAACGGAATTTGGGCCAACTATTTTTGGAAAATATTACCAATAGCTAAATAATTGCCTTTGGAGTACCCGATTCATGTATTCTAGTTTTCGAGATATCGGACAATCAAAATTCGCTATATGTATACCCGATATCTGTAAACCTATATATCTCCGATCTCAAACGGAATTTGGACCAACACTTTTTTCGAAAATATTCTACATGTTTATGGCTAAATAATTGCCTTTGTAATGCCTGATTCATGTATTCTAGTTTTCGAGATATTCGACAATCAAAATTCGCTATATATACCCGATATCTGAAAACCCAATATATCTCCGATCTCAAACGGAATTTGGGCCAACTATTTTTGGAAAATATTCTACTTACCAAGGGCTAAATAATTGCCTTTGGAATACCCGATTCATGTATTCTAGTTTTCGAGATATCGGCTCTTCAAAGTCACATCAATACATGAGCTAAAATCGCTTTTTATACCCTCCACCTCCAGGATGGGGGTATACTAACTTTGTCATTCCGTTTGTAACACCTTGAAATATCGACCTGAGACCCTATAAAGTATATATATTCTTGATCATCATAAAATTCTAAGACGATCTAGCCATGTCCGTCCGTCCGTCTGTCCGTCTGTTGAAAGCACGCTAGCATCTAAACGAAAGGAGCTAGAACGTTCAAATTTTCCATAAATGTGTCTTATAGTCGTAGATCGGTTGGGATTGAAATGGGGCAAAATCGGCCCAAAGGGAAAAATTTTTCCTCACAAGGACTAAAAAAACCCAAAATAATCCCTAATATTTTAGCGTATTGAAGCATGTTTTTTGAATATGTCTGTTTATATTTGCTTGATATTTGGTATGCGCATTCCCCTTATAGCAAAAACGTGCACCATAAAGTGATTATTATTTGTAGGGGGTGAAATGGGGCAAAAAAGGGATAAAAATGGTACATATTAAACGACAACAACTAGAAACACGAAATTCGGTGTGTACATTCCAATAATTGAGTAGATACATAATATAAAAGTATTTTTTCCAAATTCGTACTTTTAAGGGGTAAAATAGGAATAGAGAATAATGAAATTCCTCTGATTGCATAGATAAGTAAAATACACCGATTTTTCAAAATTCGTACTTTTTGGGGTTAAAATGAAAAAAGGGGATAAAAATAGTACCAATCTAATGACCGCAGCTAGAGTCATGAAATTCGGAGTATACGTTCATCTGAGTGTGTAGACACGGAAAATAAACTGATTTTTCGAAATTCGTACTTTTTGGGGTTAAAAGGAAAAAAGGGGATAAAAATAGTACCAATCAAATGACCGCAGCTAGAGTCATGAAATTCGGAGTATACATTCCTCTGTCTGCGTAGACACGGAAAATAGACGAATTTTTCGAAATTAGTACTTTCAAGGGATACAATGCTACAGAGGGATAAAAATAGTACCAACTAAACGACCACAGCTAGAATGATAAAATTCTAATTGCGTAGAAACGTCAAGGGGGTAAAAATGGTACCAATCAAATGGGCGCAGCTGGAATCATGGAATTCGGTGTATACATTCCTCTGACTGCATAGACACGCAAAATAAAAAGTTTTATTTCCAAATTCGTACTCTTTCTTTTACGGCAAAAATTGGATGAATCATGAAGTTAGGTTATTTGGCACTATGTACGTCTGATAATGGATTTTCAAAATTTGTACTTTTGGAATTCAAATAGAATGGAAATACAACCAACTGCATCACGCACTATCTACCAATATTTATGGATTTGAAAATATTTTTGAAAATATAAATATAAGAATATTTTTTTTTAATTGACGTATTGGTAGCATTACCTTATAAGCGTGGTTTGAAATAATTAAAATATTATATTTATTTATAAAATTAACTTTTCAATATTTGTATTTGTTTGGTTTGGCTATATTAAAAAAATTATATTTTCCTGTTATATTACTGCACTTCTACGAAAACCGACAACCTCTGAGGAATGCAATCCATGGTGGAGGGTATATAAAGTTCGGCCCGACCGAACTTAACGCCGTTTTTACTTGTTTTTGGACTTTAGACTGATTCGATGCAATCAAATAATTGGAACGGAAAATATTGTTAAAAATAATTTCATAATTCCTTTATTTGTATTATTTTTAGTGTTTTTATAAAAAAAAAAATATTTTTTTTAAACACGTTCCACAAGCTAAATTGGTTTGTGTCTTGGGTGTGTGACGAATTTAACTTACGAATTTATCTTCACACCCTTAGTCAACTAATATCGTATCACCGAAATCGAAACCTATATTTTAAGTTCGCAAATCGGCTTTGACATGTAATATTCGGACATACATACAGAATTTATTTATTCTTGTGAATTTCATTAAAAACGAAAGTCTTAATATTTCGAGGGTCGCTTTAGACCTCTTGGTTCGAACTTTTTGTTAGTTGCGTCCATTTGCTGTCAACTCCCAACTTATATTTGGTAAGTGCAGACATTCACATTGTTCGTTTGAGACACTGCCACAATAACATGTTTTCTTTTCTTTTCCTTTCGTTTATTTTTTTATTTTTCATTTTTCACTTTTCGCTTTCATCATTCATTTGTTTATTTTTTCTCCGTTTATAAATTTTATGTTTTTATTTTGTTTTCAAGGAAACAAACACAACTCCGGTGGTCCTTCCATTTCAATGTGTAAACACGAGGACAGCATGAGGACGACCGAAGAATATTGAAATTCTTGATATATGAACATACAGCGCTAGAATTGATTTGCTCATGCTTCATACGAATGGGTGTGTCCTTGCAATTTCATTTAGTTACGTTATTGACACTCTTTAAATTGCTACAGGTTCCGGGCAACATTTCATTCCACACTCTCACAAGTACGTACATCCCCATTTCATCGAGAATATTAATCGAATCGAAACGTTATTTCGGTGTCATTTATGATATCGACAACTTTATGACTTATATTTTATGGGGACGACACCCTACAGAAGCATGAGATGGCAGCTTCCACTGTTCGCATGGCCAGCACAATTAAAAGGTTAGTCCAAAAAATTCGCGATAGATTAAATTGTTAATATATAATACATATATCGTAGTTGAGCGATATTTTCAAAATAATGAAGGTTTTTCCAACGCAATTATATTGTACCATGTGGCGGCTCGAATGTACATCATGAGAATTTTTGGATGGATAAATCGTAGGGCCTTTATTCTTCAAGAAATGATATTTGTATCCTAATATCAGTTGAGAGTTCTCGCTATCATGGCACGAAAATTCGTATTTTTGTGTAAAATTTTTCATATTGTCTCGAGATCAATTCCATCCAGTACTTCAAACATGAAGCAATGAGGCCCTTATTTAAACAATTTAAACTTATTTTGTCGACCTTAATGGGTTAAAAAAGTTAAATAATACAATTAGCGATACCGTATTAAAAATAGCATTAAAATTATTATTTCTATTAAATATTTTTAATTTCGACTGCAATCGCATTTATAATTGTTATATAGTAAATACTAGGAATTCCAACATCTTACTGACATTGTTAATAAAGAATTATTTAAAAAAATCGAAAATTTGTTCGTTAAATAATTACAGGAGATTAAATAAAAATTAAACAAAATATTTTTCAAAGATTTGATCTGACTGACTGACTTATCATTGACCAGCCCCAGACCAAACGGCTGAAGCCAGGGTCATGAAATTTTCAGGGTAGTTTCCAAATATGACGTAGACGTCGACTAAGAAAGGGTTTTACGAAATTCGTACTTTTAGGGGGTAAAATGGGACAAAAAGGGATAAATATCTACCTTCGTCCTGACTAAACGACAGCAGCTAGAAACATGAAATTCGGAATGTTCCTTGCAATGACCATTCAGACAAGTTACAAATAGGGATTTTTCGAAATTTGTACTTTTAAGGGAGGAAAGAGACAAAATGGGATAAAAGTGGTATCTATTTAAGTATTACAGCTATATTCGTGAAAATCGGTATTTACATTTCTCTGACAACGTAGACTTGCAATATAAATGGATTTTTCGAGATTTGTACTTATTAGGGGCGAGCGGGACAAAAAGGGATAAAAATGGTACCAACTAAAGTATTGCAGCTATAGTCGGGAAATTGGTGTGTAAATTCCTTTGACAACGTAGTTTAGCAACGTAAATGGATTTTTTTCGAAATGTGTACTTTTAAGGGAGGAAAGAGACAAAAAGGGATAAAAATGGTACGTATTGCAGCTGTAGTCGGGAAATTGGTGTGTAAATTCCATTGACAACGTAGTCTTGCAACATAAATGGATTTTTCGAAATTTGTACTTATTAGGGGTGAACGGGACCAAAAGGGATAAACATGGTAGCAACCAAATTTGCAGTTATAGTTATGGAATTTGGTGTGTAAATTCCACTGAGAACGTAGAAGCGCAGTAAATTGGATTTGTCGAAATTTTTACTTTTAAGGGGCGAGCGGACAAAAAGAGATAAAAATAGTACCAACTTAAGTACTACAGTTAGAATCGTGAAATTCAGCATGTAAATTCCTCTTACCATGTAGAAGCGCAATCAAAATGGATTTTTCGAAATTTGTTCTTATAAGGGATAAAAATGGTACCAAATGAATTATTATGGCTAGAATCGAGAAATTTGGTATGTAAATTCCTCTCACCATATAGAAGCGCAATATAAATGCATTTTTGTACTTTTAAAGTCTGAACGGCACAGAAATGGATTAAAAGCGGTGCCAACTAAAGTATTGCAACTAGAATCGTAAAATTTGATATGCAAATTCCTCTGACCATGTAGAAGCTCAGTAAAATTGGATTTGTCGAAATTTGTACCTTTAAAGTGCGCGCGGGAAGTTAAAATGATAAAATATTACTTTAATTACGTAAACGCGGAACATAAATGGATATTAAAAAATTTGTACTTATAATGAGGATGCGGGTCGACAAGGGATAAACGAGGTACCAATAAAGTACATGTTTTTAGGGGAAGCAAAAACACATGTTACCTATACTGCCCCCCCCCCCCTATGAAAGAAAGTCACATCTCCATTTTAGTAGTTTTTAGATATTTAGCTTTTAAGTTTTTTATCTAGGTAAGAAATTGTAGATATAGCCGTTTTGGCACTTGCGTATAGTGATTTTTCAAAATGTGTGAGTTTTTTGGGAAAGAGGTGCAAAAAGTTATAAAGTGGTCGGCTGCATCTAGAAACATGAGGTCGAGGATATAAAAGGCTGGCTAGAAAATAATAAAAATTATACATACGAAGGGAGTTCAGCTAAAATAGCGCACATCAACAAGCACATTCCTTTGACTGCATTTGAGTGCTATCTAATAGGAGGTTTCCCAATTACTATATTAGACTAAACAAAAGGGTGATTTTTTAAAAGCTATAGGAAAGTTTTTCAAAAAAACACATACAATTCAGAAAAATGCATGAAATCTTTATTTGAATCGATAGTACGGTCCATATAATTTAATGTTTGAAGAATATTTCATGCAAATGTTGACCTTGACTGCGCCTCAAATGGTCCATCCGCTTAGTCCAATTTTGGCATTTCCACGTTTTTGAGTAACAGAGGCCCAATTGCTGCGAACGGCGACGAATCGATAATTGATGGTCATCATGAACACTGGCCGATACAGCTGCGACATTTTCTTCAGTTCGCACTCTACGTAAGCGTGTTGGTGGTTTAATGTCCAACAATGTAAATTTGGTGCGAAATTTCGATGAAACTGACCATAAAATGGAAGCGCGCGATGCACTTTCTTAACAGAGCACGCATTTTGATAATAAAATTCAATAATTTGCAAGCGGTGTTCGTTTGTAAGACGATTCATGGTTAAATTATAGACAAAACTGAAGATGTTTGACAGAGAAACAAAACACGAAACGTGCTTCAGCTGTTTAAACCAGTGTTGCCAAAAAGATAATAGCTAAAAAATCACCCTTTAGTACAAATTTCGAAAATCATTTTATATTGCTCCATATTTGCAAGGTTTTTCCTTAAATATACAAATATCGAAAAATCCGTTTTTGTCGCGCGTCTACAGCGCTTAGTCACCAAGAAGCTTTCATATTTATCCCTTTTTGCCCATTTTTACCGCATAAACGTACTAATTTCCATTTTTCCTGACTCTGGCTTCAGTCGTTTGGCCTTGGCTCTGATTAATTAATCAGTCAGTCACGAAATATTTTATAAATATAGATAAATTGTAGTGAGGTCGGCGATCAGTCGCCAAAAAAATATTTTTTTTTCTATTTTTTTGGCACGAAAAAAATCCCTCATTGTAGACATAAGATAATTTTAAATTTTTTTTAAATGCACGAAATATCCATTAAAATAACTTGTTTTATTTTCTAATACGTGAAATCCTAACGATGAGGCATATTTGCAGAACATATATATTGAGATATGCCAATATTTTTCTTTACTTTGAACTTTTCTTTTTGACATTTATAAAAAATGTACCCTTACAATGACATTTCTCATTTTATGTGCACCAAAAATGTCTTTAGTGTTAGTTTAAAAGTGGTCTAAGACACACTATATCCACTGGCATTGATGTGTGGTGATGCCAACAAACATTTTTTTATTTATAATGGCCACTTTAAGTTATTCAAATAATTTGAATAACATATAAAAATAAATTATTTGAAAAGTAAATAATAATTTCAAGATAGTGTTTCTAGACGAACAAGCTGTAAATATTTATATATTTTTTTAAAGTTTTTTTTTAAATAAAATATTTTGTGTTTTCCTTCATTTCTGGTAGGGAAATATTACTTTTTCGAATTAAAATAAAATATTTTTGAAAGTATTAGTACCCTTGGGGGTAACAACGTTGTCGAAGTTCGTTATAAGTAGGGTATTCTTAGAAACATATTTATGCTTCGGTGGAAAAATATTTTTTAATTGATTCAAACATAAACCATTGCAAAGCGGATAAAGTGTGACTTAGAGCATACTAAATGACACATGTAATTAAGATAATGTCATCGATATTTATCCATAGGTTTTTTTCAAATATGCTTTTTTGGATGGAATTTTAATAAACAATTATCCATAAAATAAGTTTTGATAATGATTTGAACTGGGATATTGTCCTGGCTCAAGACCATTTCGCATATATATTTAATTGAATACAAATTTATTTACAAATGGCATGGTGACATTTATTACTTGGCTGCAGACTACCACGATCATGATTTCCACCCTGTCTAAAGGTTTCATTCAGGTGGCTTCGCAGCGACTTTTCAACATCAAACCCGGCCTCTATAAGGAGATAATTCTCACAAACGAACGAGAAGCACAACTCACTTTCCGAATTTGCGTTTAAAAAAATCGCGCCGAGTAATAAAGTACACATGCCATCTTACAAGCATCTCATTGAGTTGCATATGTAAGTATGTGTATATGCAGGTATAGTTACCCAGCAATACTTCTGCCGTGCCAACGCTCATTTGTTTTAGTTGTTTCGTTTGATTTTTTTTTGGTCTGTAATCAATATTTGATTTGAACTGGGATATTGTCCTGGCTCAAGACCATTATGCATCTATATTTACTAGAATCCAAATTTATTTACAAATGGCATGATGACATTTTTGGATATTGATTTTCTGGAACAGCATGTCCACAAAAAATAAATTTCCACGTCCCGGACACATTTTTTTTATTTATTTGTTGCATAGTGATATCAGACGGAATTGTATGTGCTTTTGTTCGCCAGCATTTCCGGTACAACAGGTTTCATCCGCCAACAAAAGAAGAATTTTAGGTAACATTCCTATGGCTGGAAGTGCACAAAAGATTCGGTCTATTGTACACACTTCCTATTTCCTACCGTTCGCTGGCTGTGTCCCTAATTCTAAGAAAACCATTTCAAGACATATTCCCTCCCCCCTCCCCCCTCCCCCAATTCCTGAAAAAGCACATACAATGTAAACTTACCAAGGAGTTCCCCCCACAAAACAAAACTTCGCAGGATAACAAGACATAACATTGTGTTGGAAGATAAGGAAACACTCACATACAACAACTACACATGTATGTTGTTTACACTGTCAAAGAAAATATTTATGTGTTCAGGTCTGTCTATTCACTCCCTGAGTGGTCGGAGAAGCCGGGTTGTGTGTGTATGGTGGATACACTATTCCGAGGAAACGAAAATAACAAATGTGGAAATTCGTAATGTTGCAAAAAAAAAACAATAAAGAGCGATTTAAAATAAATGATATTTTTTGTCCAAACAAAAAATGGGGAATCGTAGCCAATTTAAGTTGACTTTTAGTCTGTTCAAGGTTTAAATCAGTAAACAGTAGTGGGCGTTAAGAGAGCAAATGTTAAAAAATTAAAGGATGGTGAATAGGTTTCCATCAGGATAATGGAACTGTTGGTCTCCCCTAGACGGAGTCTAGAGGAGACAATTTATAAAAAATACAACACAAATAGATTTTAATATTTTATTTCAGCACGTATTGCTGCTCCGTACGAAGTACACACAAACAACTTTGACAAAACATAAAAACAAACAATAACGCCATCTGTATGTGGATGTCACGTGCATCATGTGATGTCGATCATATGGCCGATCTTCCACAAGCCAGCATCAGCTGATGTCGATCATATGGTCGATCGTCAACAGATGGAATGATTGTTGGATTACATTGTGGTTCGGTATATATTTTGTGTATGTCCTTAAAATTCTCATCTCAGAAATGGAGATAATATCACAGTATCTCCATTTGTATAAACAAAATTTCCAAGCAGACAACTGTCTTCATATTTGGAATTAGGAACTGATCGAAGTGAGTGAAAAACAGGAGAACATTCCCGATTCCTCATCCGCTGCTATTTAAATACGCTTCCGTGAACAGCTACTTTCCCATTCGACATCATTATCCTTTGTATTTTTTTTTTTTTTTTTTAACTCCTTTTCCTTAAGACTGTTATATTAGTACGTACGTTCGTGCTGTAATGCCATTTCTTCTTTACATCTTCCCTATTCGTCATTAAATCACATAAAGAGGATTTGTTTGCGGACAAAAAGGAAAGGAGAATGACTTGTCTTCTAATGAGTTCAGCCTGAAGCTCGCAATCAGATACATTAGCTGGTTAAGTTAGGACATCGTTAGATGGTGTAATCCAAGTACCACCTGAAACAATGATGTTGTAATGAAAGGTTTTACATTTCAAATCGAATTAAAAGTCCCGCAAAAAGAAGAAAATAAAAAAATGTAATACCCAGTTTTTCTACATACGATCTCCAATTTAATATGGTCCAATGGTCCAGGTCCAATAGAAACAAGTAAGGAAAGACTAAAGTCGGGCGGGACCGACTATTTGATACAATCCACTTTCTATCCGAATACAATCCAACTCGGTAATGAAGTGAAAAGGGGAAGAATTTCTGTATGTTTCCTAATCATAGGCTAATATGACCGATGGTCCGATTTGTCAAATCGATAAGAATATTTGTATCGGGGCTATATTCAAACATAGAAAAATGTGACTAACTTTCATAATAAGTTCTTCCAGTTCAATTATAATGTGTTATGCTCACTTTGAAGAAATTCGGTCTAAATTCGTGGTTTCTGGGGCGGAAAAAGTCAAATCGGGAGCGAAATTTGTATGGGAGCTATATATAAATCTGAACCGATCTACCACATTGTTACCACAAGTGTTTCTAGTTGAAATATAAGATGTTTTGCCAATTTTGAAGAAAGTCGGTTGTAATATGTGGTATCTAGAGTGAAAAGAGTCAAATCGGGAGTGAAATTCGTATGGGAGCTAGATCTAAATCTGAAGCGATTTTCTTGAAATTAAATAGCGTTCGTCCTTATACCGAAAAACTTCGTTGTACAAAGCTTCGTTTAGTTCTGGCTACAATTGCGACCTGAACTTTGATTACAATAATAGATGGACAGACAGACAGACAGTGCTAAATCGATTCAAAAAGTGATTCTAAGTCGATCGGTATAATTAACAATGGGTATATCTCCCTTCTCGTGGAGTGTATAAAAAATGTAAAATTGCCGCACGATATAATGCACTATATGAGCTTTCTTTTAAAAATATTTCAAATATTAGTGTCCGAAGATTACAAAATGTTAAATTTATTTTTAAATCCTACAAATAAAGGCACCGTCGCACAGTGGAATATTTTCACATAAGCTGCGGCAAAAATTAGAAGAAATGGAGCTGGGACCTTGAAATTTCGCACACATCCCTTATATCGTTAAGTTAGATTAAAAACAATTTTGTTATTTAAATCCTCCCACAACCACGCCTACCTACCATGTCACATAAAATGAATGAGCGTCATAAATTTCTCCTTTTAATATATATATATATATGTTAAAACAAATCATTACCAGTGATTTTATTTCAGTCCACAATTAAATGGAAATTGTCAGTGCCACGCTCAAAGCCAAAATATTTTTTTTTAGTTTTTACGATTTTAGAAATTTTTGATAAAAATTATCTTATTTTGATATCCTTCACCCAAAATGAAACGAGATAGATCCATCATTATACCCTCCACCTCCAGGATGGGGGTATACTAACTTTGTCATTCCATTTGTAACACCTTGAAATATCGACCTGAGACTCTATAAAGTATATATATTCTTGATCGTCATAAAATTCTAAGACGATATAGCCATGTCCGTCTGCTGAAAGCACGCTAGCATCTAAACGAAAGGAGCTAGAACGTTCACATTTTCCATAAATTCGTCTTATAGTCGTAAATCGGTTGGGATTGAAACGGGGCGAAATCGGCCCAAAGGAAAAAATATTTCCCTCACAAGGACTAAAAATACCCATAATAATCCCTAATATTATAGCGTATTTAAGTATGTTTTTTGAATATGTCTGTTTATATTTGCTTTATACTTAGTATGCGCGTTCCCCTTATAGCAAAACCGTGCACCAGAAAGTGATTCATATTTGTAGGGGGTGAAACGGGACAAAAAAAGGGGTTAAACGACAATAGCTAGTAACACGAAATTCGGTGTGTACATTCCTCTAATAGAGTATACATAATATAAAAGTATTTTTTCCAAATTCGTACTTTTAAGGGGTAAAATGAGAATATAGGGATAAAAATGGTACCAACCAAACGGCAGTAACTAGAATAATGAAATTCGGTGTATACATTCCTCTGATTGCATAGATATGTAAAATACACGGATTTTTCACAATTCGTACTTTTTGGGGTTAAAATGGAAAAAGGGGATACAAATAGTACCAACCAAATGACCGCAGCTAGAGTAATTGCAATTCGGAGTATACATTCCTCTGACTGCGTAGACACGGAAAATAAACGGATTTTTCGAAATTCGTACTTTCAAGGGACACAATGGTACAGAGGGATAAAAATAGTACCAACTAAACGACTACAGCTAGAATGATGAAATTCTAACTGTGTAGAAACGTCAAGGGGGTAAAAATGGTACTGACCAAATGGCCGCAGGTGGAATCATGAAATTCGGTGTATACATTCCGCTGACTGCATAGACACGCAAAATAAAAAGTTTTTTCCAAATTCGTACTTTTTCTTTTACGGCAAAAATTGGTTGAATCATGAAGATAGGTTATTTTGCACTATGTACGTCTGATAATGGGTTTTCAAAATTTGTACTTTTGGAATTAAAATAGAATGGAAATACAACCAACTGTAGCACCCACTATCTACCAATATTTATGGTATTTAAGCTTTATGAAAAAATAAATATAAGAATATTTATTTTTAAATGTAAGTAATAAATGTCACCATGCCATTTGTAAATAAATTTGCATTCTATTAAATATAGATGCAAAATTGTCTTGAGTAAGGACAATATCCCAGTTCAAATCAAATATTGATTACAGACCAAAAAAATACAAACAACTAAACAAATGAGCGTTGGCACGGCAGAAGTATTGCTGGGTAACTGAACCTGCATATACACATACTTACATATGCAACTCAATGAGATGCTTGTAAGATGGCATGTGTGCTTTATTACTTGGTGCGATTTTTTTAAATGCCAATTCGGCAAGTGAGTTGTGATTCTCGTTCGTTTGTGAGAATCATTTTCTTATAGAGGCTAGTACTAGTAAAAACGTTAGATGGCGGACCCTTTACTTTGACAGGTGTTGTGACAACCTTATATTTGAACAAGAAACATCTCAGATCTCAAAAACATCAGATTTGTTATAGCTCCCATACAAATTTCGATTTCAAATTGATTTTTTCCGCTAAAAATTGGCACAACACCATATAAAGGGTGATTTTTTAGCTATTATCTTTTTGGCAACACTGGTTTAAACAGCTGACGCACGTTTCGTGTTTTGTTTCACTGTCAAACATCTTCAGTTTGGTCTATAATTTAACCATGAATCGTCTTCGCACCAAATTTACATTGTTTGATATTAAACCACCAACACGCTTACGTAGAGTGCGAACTGAAGAAAATATCGCAACTGTATCGGTCAGTGTTAATGATGACCATCAATTATCGATTCGTCGCCGTTCGCAGCAATTGGGCCTCTGTTACTCAAAAACGTGGAAATGCCAAAATTGGACTAAGCGGATGGGCCATTTGAGGCGCAGTCAAGGTCAACATTTGCATGAAATAATTTTTAAACATTAAATTATATGGACCGTACTATCGATTCAAATAAAGATTTCATGCATTATATATATATATATATATATATATATATATATATATATATATATATATATATATATATATATAATATATTTATTATATATAATATATATTATATATCTTTTAAAAAATCACCCTTTCTTTATGACTGGATAACTAAGCTGCGATAGTAAAAACGTAAATAAAAGGTTAAATTTTCACTCAATGGAAAAAATAAATATTAACATTATCATAACATTAGTAAAAAGGTGTGTGTATCATCAAAATTTTCGACAAATAATTTTATATAAAATTTGTTTGACTTTGCCGGGATAACCATCTGGTATTCGAGGCTAAGTCCAAAAATGTCAACATAATATTTTTTTTGATTGACGATAAGTAGAATTTTTTTAGTTTGAGTAAAAAGTTAACTCTTATTAACGTTTTTGTTATCACAGCTTGTTTTCCGTGCTTAAAGATAAAAAGTGGTCGCATCTACATAACAAAATGGTTATTTTTAATTTGTCCTCCGTGAATTGGCATCAATGTTTTCATTTCACTTACCAGTAGAATTCTTTTTGGATTTATAATTATAAATTTTAATAAATTCATAACTTACCTAAAAAGAGAGAAAAGGAAAAGAGAAAGTAGACATTAATTTTACTGACGTGGAAAAATATTATTTGCTTAATATCCCTGTAGAGAGCAGTGATGAAATAAAATACGCCAGTTTCAGTTCTTCTTTATATCCTCTACCAAACATATTTTTCAAAAAATTTGCTTGAAAACTCTAAACATTAGAGGTAATTGGTGATATTGTAACTACTTTAGAGAAACAATATTCCCGCAATGACGATTTAGCGCATTTAAAACTACAAAAAATTTTTATTATTCTAACTGCGGTCGTTTGATCGGTACTATTTATATCCCATTTTTCCTCTAAAATGAAAAATTTCGAAAATTCCTTCTACACTGTCGGAGGAAAGTGCACACCGAGTTTTGTGATTATAGCTTAAGCCGTTTGATTGGTACCATTTGTATCCCACTTTTCTCATATTATCCCTTAAAAGTACGAAAAAATACCTCTATTTTAAGTGGTTACACAACTTGAAGGATTTTCATAACGATTTTCATTTGTCGTTTAATTGGAAAATTCGAAAAAAAGCTGTTTGCACAATATTTCACATCCACTTATTCTCGGAATAATTTCGCGTCCTCTACAATATATCCTTTCATGTTTTTTACATGACAAAAGCAAAATATGAGTAAAAAAATAAAAATATAATTTATACTTGAATATCCTGAATAACTAAAAATAAAAAATAAACATTTCTTCAGTTCATTGCCAAAATTTAAATTTAGTAGTATGTAAATGAATGATGATTTCTGACATTTTCTTTGGAAAAGTCCCATACAATATATAAAAATTTTCCGCGCAATAAATGTGTGTGAAAAACATGGTAGGCGAATCATGAAACGTTGTTCACATAATGGAACATCACTAATTACGGAGAATTTTCATTGTTTTTCTTGAAACATACAACTATATTTTTTTAAAAATGCATGCACAGGAAGAGAATGTAGACTATCAAGGACGATTGGTATATGCTAGTGATGATTATTTTTGGCAATCAATGAATCGACTATAAAACAAGTAAGTAAGTTTCAGTCGGTCAAACCGACTTATAGGTATATATACTCTCACTCTCAGATAACATCTGTATGTAAGTTATAATAACTTCAATTGTACATAGGACCGAATTATGTGTGTGAGAGGTTCTTTCACATTTATAAACACTTGTAAAAACATGATCAATTATCAAGTAATAGTGGATTTCAGGCACCGGTATATAAGTTATAAAGAATTTAAATTTACTTTTATTTTTGTCTAAGTGGTACTAGAAGGGGCGTGGCAAAACCTTAAATACTCTACAGGTTAAAAGTGATCATACAACATTTTCATATCAAATTCTTTTATTTTAACAAACGTTTATGCCAATTTGATACTTAATACTTGAGGGGGTTCGGCAATATCGCCTCTATAAGACAATTGTCAAAGTTCAAATTTCAGAATGTTCCAATCATCCGTCTATAAGATATAACAACTCTAATTTTGTATACGTTAAGGTAATTAATCTGTAGAGTATCCGTTTATACGGATTAATTGATACACTGTGGGGTAAACGGACATTCAGACAAATAAAAATAAAAATAAAAAAAATAAAAACAAAAACAAAAACAAAAATAAAAATAAAAATAAAAATAAAAATAAAAATAAAAATAAAAATAAAAATAAAAATAAAAATAAAAATAAAAATAAAAATAAAAATAAAAATAAAAATAAAAATAAAAATAAAAATAAAAATAAAAATAAAAATAAAAATAAAAATAAAAATAAAAATAAAAATAAAAATAAAAATAAAAATAAAAATAAAAATAAAAATAAAAATAAAAATAAAAATAAAAATAAAAATAAAAATAAAAATAAAAATAAAAATAAAAATAAAAATAAAAATAAAAATAAAAATAAAAATAAAAATAAAAATAAAAATAAAAATAAAAATAAAAATAAAAATAAAAATAAAAATAAAAATAAAAATAAAAATAAAAATAAAAATAAAAATAAAAATAAAAATAAAAATAAAAATAAAAATAAAAATAAAAATAAAAATAAAAATAAAAATAAAAATAAAAATAAAAATAAAAATAAAAATAAAAATAAAAATAAAAATAAAAATAAAAATAAAAATAAAAATAAAAATAAAAATAAAAATAAAAATAAAAATAAAAATAAAAATAAAAATAAAAATAAAAATAAAAATAAAAATAAAAATAAAAATAAAAATAAAAATAAAAATAAAAATAAAAATAAAAATAAAAATAAAAATAAAAATAAAAATAAAAATAAAAATAAAAATAAAAATAAAAATAAAAATAAAAATAAAAATAAAAATAAAAATAAAAATAAAAATAAAAATAAAAATAAAAATAAAAATAAAAATAAAAATAAAAATAAAAATAAAAATAAAAATAAAAATAAAAATAAAAATAAAAATAAAAATAAAAATAAAAATAAAAATAAAAATAAAAATAAAAATAAAAATAAAAATAAAAATAAAAATAAAAATAAAAATAAAAATAAAAATAAAAATAAAAATAAAAATAAAAATAAAAATAAAAATAAAAATAAAAATAAAAATAAAAATAAAAATAAAAATAAAAATAAAAATAAAAATAAAAATAAAAATAAAAATAAAAATAAAAATAAAAATAAAAATAAAAATAAAAATAAAAATAAAAATAAAAATAAAAATAAAAATAAAAATAAAAATAAAAATAAAAATAAAAATAAAAATAAAAATAAAAATAAAAATAAAAATAAAAATAAAAATAAAAATAAAAATAAAAATAAAAATAAAAATAAAAATAAAAATAAAAATAAAAATAAAAATAAAAATAAAAATAAAAATAAAAATAAAAATAAAAATAAAAATAAAAATAAAAATAAAAATAAAAATAAAAATAAAAATAAAAATAAAAATAAAAATAAAAATAAAAATAAAAATAAAAATAAAAATAAAAATAAAAATAAAAATAAAAATAAAAATAAAAATAAAAATAAAAATAAAAATAAACATAAACATAAAAATAAAAATAAAATAAAAAATAAAAATAAAAATAAAAATAAAAATAAAAATAAAAATAAAAATAAAAATAAAAATAAAAATAAAAATAAAAATAAAAATAAAAATAAAAATAAAAATAAAAATAAAAATAAAAATAAAAATAAAAATAAAAATAAAAATAAAAATAAAAATAAAAATAAAAATAAAAATAAAAATAAAAGTAAAAATATTTTTTATTGTTTCCGTTTTTTTAAGCAAAAAAAATATTTTTCGAAAAAATCAATTTTTTCTCAATTTTTTGGAGACTGTTCATAAACGAAAGTAATATTCGAAACATTTGTAGCTATCCTTTAATTACTACGTAATTGAACGTATAAACGGGAGATAGCGGAATTAAATTTCAAAGGTATCTTCGATGACAATTTGAAGAATTTTAGTAAACAAAATAAAAAATCCACATATATATTTTTATACCCTCCACCTCCAGGATGGGGGAATACTAACTTTGTGATTCCGTTTGTAACACCTTGAAATATCGACCTCAGACCCTATAAAGTATATATATTCTTGATCGTCATACAAATTCTAAGACGATCTTAAGCAATGTCCGTCCGTCCGGCCATCTGTCTTTCTGTAGAACCACTAGCATCTACACGAAAGGAGCTAGGACGTCCAAATTTTCCATAAATACGTCTTATAGTCGTAGATCGGTTGGGATTGAAAATGGACGAAATCGGCCCAAAGGGACAAAATTTTCCCTCACAAGGACTAAAAATGCCCATAATAACCCCTAATATTTTAGAGTATTTAAGCACATTTTTTCAATACTTGTACTTACTTGATATAACAAAAACGTGCACCATAAAGTGATTTTTTATTCGTAGGGGGTGAAAGGGGGGCCAAAAGGGATACAAATGGTACATATTAAACAACAACAGCTGCAAACACGAAATTCGATGTGTACATTCCTCAAATTGAGTAGATACATAATATAAAAGTGTTTTTTCCAAATTCGTACTTTTAAGGGGCAAAATGGGAATAGCGGGATCAAAATGGTACCAACCAAAGGGCTGCACCTAGAATAATGAAATTCATAGACACGTAAAATAAACGAATTTTTCGAAATTCGTATTTTTTGAGGTTAAAATGGAAAAAGGGGATACAAATAGTACCAACCAAATTATCGCAGCTAGAGTTATAAAACTCGGAGTATACATTTGTCTGAATGTGAAGACACGAAAAGTAAAAGGTTTTTTTCGTACTTTCAAGGGATACGATGAGTACAGAGGGATGAAAATAGTACCTACTACAGCTAGAATAATGAAATTTGGTGTGTACATCCTTCTAATTGCGTAGACACGTAAAATAAAGAGATTTTACAAAATCGTACTCTTAAGGGGATACAAATGGTACCATCCAAATGGCCGTAGCTAGAATCACGTAAAATAAAAAGACTTTTCCATATTCGTACTGTTAAACCTAGTTTAACTATATCTTACTTTTAGTACGAATTCGAAAGGTTTTCCAAACCCTGATATTTGTAATTTGGCATTATTGTTTATATTAAATTCGCTCTGTTCTTTCATAATTGTATTTTAAACCGAGGTTTCTCCATTAAAATAAAATTAAACTCGGTCTTTTTTATTCACGTCAGCCGAAGGAACCACAACTCAAAATTAAAGTATAAAATTTATATTCTACTCTATATAAAGAGTGATTTTTTTGAGGTTAGGATTTTCATGCATTAGTATTTGACAGATCACGTGGGATTTCAGACATGGTGTCAAAGAGAAAGATGCTCAGTATGCTTTGACATTTCATCATGAATCGTCTTACAAACGAACAACGCTTGCAAATTATTGAATTTTATTATCAAAATGCGTGCTCTGTTAAGAAAGTTCATTGCGCGCTTCCATTTTATGGTCAGTTTAATCGACCCACTGAAGCGGCTATTCGGGCTATTGTGACTAAATTTCGCACCAAATTTACATTGTTGGACATTAAACCACCAACACGCTTACGTAGAGTGCGAACTGAAGAAAATATCGCAGCTGTATCGGCCAGTGTTAATGATGACCACCAATTTTCGATTCGTCGCCGTTCGCACCAATTGGGTCTCTGTTACTCAAAAACGTGGAAATGCCAAAATTGGACTAAGCGGATGGACCACCTAAGACGCAGCCGCGGTCAACATTTAAATGAAATTATCTTCAAAAAGTAAATGTCATGGACCAATCTAACGTTTCAAATAAAGAACCGATGAGATTTTGCAAATTTTATGCGTTTTTTTAAAAAAAAAAGTTATCAAGCTCTTAAAAAATCACCCTTTACATCTCTTTTTATCTCTAGCAAAGGCAATCAAAGACTTCAAACATTTGTAACATTTGTTTTCTGCGCTCGGAAAACTACACGCCTTTCCCATATTATACACAAAGTCCTGCTCAACTTTGTTCACGTACTTTTTACTTTTACGGCAAAAATTGATTGAATCATGAAGTTAGGTTATTTTGCTCTATGTACATGAGATAATGGAATTTCAAAAATTGTACTTTTGGAGTTAAAATAGAATGGAAATACAACCAACTGTAGAACCCACTATCTACTAATAATTATGGTATTTAAGATTTTTGAAAATATAAATGTAAGCTAATTTATTTTTTGAATTGACTTGAAGTATTATTTCGATATATAACTATTCAACCGTTATTTGTGGGGTGCCCTCAGCAGCCATTTGAATGAAATTATTTTCCATTATTAACCGGAATGATTGTACTTTCAAATAAAAAAAGAAATTTGAGAAAATATTCATTAGTTTTTTTTACAGCATTTTGAAAAAAAAAAGTTATTTTGCGGACCCTTTATAAACGTATTGGCAGCATTGCCTTATAAGCGTGGTTTGAAATAATATAAATATTATATTTATTTATAAAATTATTTTTTCAATATTTATATTTGTTTTGGTTTGGCTGTATTAAACAAATTATATTTCCCTGTAATAATAATGCACTTCTACGAAAATCGACAGCCTCTGTGGCCGACCGAACTTAACGCCGTTTTACTTTTTAGAAATTAAAAATTCAACAGAAAATGTTATACGCGGACCTACGGAAAAGTGTTTGTTCCATAGTGTTATCTATTAATCTATTTATTTATTATTATTACTTGTATACAAATTTATACATTTTTCGTTACAGATTCAAATAATATAATAGTTATTCAATATGATGATTTCCTTTCGTTACATAAATAAAGGATTAAGTGCAGTGAACATCTTTGCCCCCTGGGCATATGTGGTCAACATTACGCAGTAGTGTCTCACTCAATCTTCCCTAAAGTACATATTGCAATACATGTGGCTGGTAACCGTTTGAGCCATGACGTGGCTGTTGACAAAATACCATCAGGTAGGTAACTCTTTTTGTTGTCCACAGTCCGTCGAGCTTTCCTTACATTTGTCTGATGTCGGTTCTTTGGACTATTGATACGTGGAGTAATGTTGTCTGGTATATCGCTGGCGTACCTCTCCTGAAGTGGAATTGGTAGTGTTGTGGGATCGAGCCAAACTATTTAGGAACTAGTTCAACAGTACAGACAGTATCGCAAGTCACGCTAAAGGATTAAGTGCATTAAGGGATAAAACTGGTACCCAACAAACGTCTGTTGCTTGAATCATAAAATTTGCTTTGAACATACCACCGCAAACGCGTAATGGATTTTCCAAGTTCGTACATTTAGGATCAAAATGGAATAGAAAACCAAACGGCTGTAGCTATAGAAATTCAGCTTGTGTGCTCCGCTGACTGTGTGCAAGGAGGAATTGCAAATGAGCGTAGTCCAGCGCCCACCAATAGTTTGTATTTGCACAACAGCAATTCGCTTAGTTTATTTGTTTTATTCCCAAAATAAACAGAAAAAATCGTTTATTTGCTTTTCGCCGAAAGCAATGGGCTCGCACGAGAACATAGCACGTTCCACATGAAAATACAACGAATGCAAATGCGTCCATTTGCAAATGTTCAGTTGCTCCCCACAAAACAAACACTCAGACAAGGAGCGGCAGCATGTATTCCAATGGCCACCGCTTCCAAGAAATATTTTCGTATTTTCCTAGATCTCAAATGAAAATTAAATTCAATTAAGGGAGCTTAAATTTGTTCAAAATTCCCCCCAGACTCGCCCCCAGTTAATTTGTACAGCCCAACAGCTGTGTCTACGCAGGACGAAATAACTTCATAATATCAACAATAGCAACAATAACAGTAATTCCATTTAATAGTTGTTGCTTTTCCTTTTGTTATTTAATTACTCTAATTAGCTCCAAGAAATGGCGGAGGGTGTGTGTGTTCGGTGGGCTGGTTTCTTGTAAATATAATCACCGATTAGCTGCAGCTGAACCAACAAACGATTCCTTGTACCAACCGCTAATGTCCTTGCCATCGAAATGAAAACAAATGAATATGAATGAATGGATGTGGTGGAGGCGAATACACAACCACTTGATGTTGCAAGCAAAAGTCTTAAAATATTTTTGTTTTTGTTCAAAAAGAAGATGAAGAAGAAAATTGAAAAAGTTTTGTTTTATGCCAACAGGGCAAAAAAGAACTGATAACAAGCTGGAAAAAAGGTTGAATGTGTTGTTTTGACATGAAATTTTCGGGTCAGATTTAAACATGCCATTGGCGACACCGTTTCCGTGTTTTGTCGCCTCATGTGTTCGATTGAGAAAGGATCCAAAAATGAAATGTCCCCCATTGACTTTAAAACTACAAAAAGTGTGTCAAATTTGCCAGCTATCATTTCAGTAGCAAGGTAAATTGTAGCCAATTGCGGGACTGAAAATGAAAAATAGACAAGAACAATATTTTTGTTTTTACTAATATTTAGTAAATAACGCTACCCAGTAAAACGAGATGAACTGTTGTCCTAGAAGTGATGTCGTATATTTGGAAAGCCTTAAAAGTTAATTTTAAGTTGTGACAATTTTTCACTGCTTTCGATTTCTACTTTAAAACAAGTAAAAACCGGCGTTAAGTTCGGCCAGGCCGAACTTTATATATCCTCCACCATGGATTGCATTTCATAGCCTCTATGAAATGCAATCCATGGTCGATTTTCGTAGAAGTGCAGTAATATTACAAATACAAAATAACCTACCTTCATGACTCAACAAATTTTTGCCGTAAAAGTAAATAGTACGATTTTGGAAAAATATTTTTATTTTGTGTATCTATGAAGTCATAGGAATGTATACACCGAATTCCATGTTCTAGCTGCGGTCATTTGGTTGGTACCATTTTTATCCGCTTTTTCCTATTTTACCCCCTTAAGAGTGCGACTTTCTACGTGTTCACGCAATTATATGGATGTACACACCGAATTTCATCATTCTAGCCGTAGCCGTTAAGTTTGTACTATTGTTATCCCTCTGTACCCATTGTATACCTTGAAAGTACGAATTTGGATACAACTTTTATTTTTCGTATCTACGCAGTCAGAGGAATGTATACACCGAATTTCATGACTCTAGCTGCAAACATTTGGTTGGTACTATTTTTATCCCCTTTTCTATTTAACCCCAAAAAGTACGAATTTCGAAAAAATCCGTTTATTTTGCGTGTCTAAGCAATCAGAGGAATGTAAACACCGAATTTCATGACTCTAGCTGTAAACATTTGGTTGGTACTATTTTTATCTCCTTTTCTATTTTAGCCCCAAAAAATACGAATTTCGAAAAATCCGTTTATTTTACGTGTCTACGCAATCAGATGAATGTATACACCGAATTTCATTATTCTAGGTGCAGACATTTGATTGGTACCATTTTTATCCCTCTATTCCCATTTTATCCCTTAAAAGTACCAAATTGGAAAAAATAATTTCATATTATGTACCTACTCAATTAGAGGAATGAACACACCGAATTGCGTGTTTCTAACAGCTTTCGTTTGATATGTACCATTTTATCCCTTTTTGCCCGATTTCACCCCCTACGAATACAAATCGTTTTATAGTGCACGTTTTTGTTATCGGGGGAATGCGCATACCCAATATCAAGTAAGTACAAGCAGACATATTGAAAAAATATGCTTAAATACTCTAAAATTTTAGGGGTTATTATGGTTTTTTTCAATCCTTGTGAGGGACAAATTGTTCCCTTTGGACCGATTTTGCCCAGTTTCAATCCCAATAGATCTACGACTATACGACGCATTTATGCAAAATTTGGACGTCCTAGCTCCTTTTGTTTAGATGCCAGCGTGCTTTCAACAGACGGACAAGATTATATCGTCTTAGAAATTGATGACGATCAAGAATATATATACTTTATAGGGTCTCAGGTCGATATTTCAAGGTGTTGCAAACGGAACGACAAAGTTAGTATACCCCCATCCTGGATACCCTCCACGTATCATAATCCGCCGCTAACGGGAACAGCTGAATTCATGGTTGCTACTCTAATCACACAGCTAGAATTGACAATATGAAACTTAACAAAACACTTCGTTGATATAATCCAATAAATAATGCAAATAAACATTATTGTTGGTATTAGTATTAAATTAATGATTAGTATTTAATGTTATTTATATTGTGAATTACTATTAATACTGTCCAATAAATTAATGTTGACTCGATCATTTTTGTAGAATAAACCTATAGCCCAGATGCTCTGAGATTCTTTCTTTTTACAGTGGATCAAAGTGTACATGTTTTGGTCGAAAGGATAATTATACTAGGGCTGTTTTTCTTCAAGCTGGAATAACAAGCTGCGGACGAAAAAATTGAGCAGAAGTGACTAAGACCATTGCAGCGACAGCTCTGGTGCATTTTCTGATATAGCCATTTGGTTGGTTGTATGTCTATCTTATTTTAATTCCAAATGTAAAAAAGTTTGAAAATCCATTATCTCTTACGTACACACCACATGATAATATAACTTCATAATTCTAGACATTTGCTCGCTACCAGTTTTACCACGTTTCCCATTTTTGGCGTACAAGTAAATAATAAAACCAGAGGCTCTGGTCTGTCGCTGCAATGGTCTTAGTCACTTCGGCTCAATCCCTGGACCCAAAATTAGAATATAAATTAACTTTGTAATGTAATTCATAATAAATAAAATAAATTGATAGGTACCCATATGCCCTCCGATTAAGAATCACTTTATGGAGCACGTTTCAGCTATAAGGCGAAAGCACATACCCCATATCAAGCAGACATATTGAAAAAATTCCCCTTGGACCGATTTCGCCCAGTTGCAATCCCAACTGATGTACGACTAAAAGACGCATTTGTGGAAAATTTGGATCTCCTAGCTCCATTCATTTGGATTCTAACGTGCTTTCGTGCCGATAAGCGGACGGAAGTACATGACTATATCTTCTTAGAATTTTATCACGATCAAGAATATATATACTTTATTGGGTTCTAGGTAGAGTGATAAAAAACCCGGTTTTTCTTTGACGTCGGGTTTTTCAAAAACAGTGATTTTGAAAAAAACAGTTGCCCGGTTTTCTTTTTAGAAAAAAATCGGTCCGACCGGTTTCATTTGGACTTTTCTTAAAACAGTAAAAATAGGAAATTTTGATTTTTATGTCGAAAATCATAAAAATCAATGTCTTCATTTATTATTTAACCTCAGCAAAACATACAAAATATGTCAATTACAAATACAGAGTTTTCCAACAAGAGGTGTTATTTTGAATCACCCTGTATTTCGGTAGCCGCCACTTTTGGTGCTTTTATTCTTTGGCATTTGACTACGCCATTACTAATAATGGAATGTCAACAACGTCATGTCTTTGCTGATTGGGTCCTTGAGATGAATGAAAATGATCCGGTAATCGGTCCATCGAAAAATCATCTTGGCTGATGAGGTCCATTTCCACCTCAGTGGCTACGTCAACAAGCAAAATTGTCGCATCTGGGGCTCCGAAAACCCAAGAGTTATTGTTGAGAAGCCTCTCAATCCTCATCGTGTGACTGTTTGGTGCGGTTTATGGTCCAGCGGGTTCATTGGATCTTACTTTTTTCGAAAATGAAGTTGAATCAACAGTTACGGTGAATGGATTGCGCTATCGAGAGATGATAAATGATTTTTTATGGTCGATGATTTTTTATGGCGCTGCGTGCGACACAAGCAACGAAACCATTGCTCTTTTACGACTCTTTAGTGAAGCGTGCGATAATATTATAAATGGAGAATTATTAAGTCGCACAGAAATCATGAATATTTTCAGTAATGGAAAACCGGTCGAGACCAACTTAAAAAACCCGGTTTTCCGAAAACCGAGATTTTAAAAAAACCGACGGTCGGTCACAGTTGATAAAACCGGTTGGACCGATTTCGGGTTTGATCACTCTAGTCCTAGGTCGATATTTCAAGGTGTTGCAAACGGAATGACAAACTTAGTATACCCCCATCCTGGAGGTGGAGGATATAAAAATACAATTACATTAGAAGGTAGATCGCGTTCCATCATTGTGCCGAAAACATTGGGACTACACGACTTCTTATGCTGTTTGAACCATATCCTTCAGTCTGCCTGGAGTATACGATAATTTTAGATATGAGTAAATTTAAGTTCGAAAATGCCACGCCCCTTCTGGAACCTTCCACGCAAATGACCCATTAACCGATTGTAACTTACTTAATTGTTTTTACGTTTTTTTTTTCGAAGGAAGGGGAAATGGGAAGAAAGGGGATACAAAATTGTACGCATCAAACGTCTGCAGCTAGAATAATGAAATGATTTGCTTTCACAAATATTTATAAAACATAAAAGATCTCATACCACTCGCTTGTTTCAGTGTAAAAGATGGTTAAAATCGACACTGCGTCGATGTCTTGTGGAATTGCCCCATTTCAACATTTCCCAGTAAAAAAAATAAAATAATTTGTTTAAAATTTAACGTTTATTTTAAATTTAGTTTTTCCCCGGGAAATCACTTTCGCAGAATTCCCGTGCTCCAAAACCCAAGTCATGATGTAACAATTTAATAAGACAAGTTAACCGGAAACATGTGGCAAATGTTACCCTTTTGGCAGAAACGAATGGATGGAAACGCAAGTCAGAAGTGTCACTTTTATTTTGAGGAGTTATTACGTGTCAGGATATTGCTTTATCCTGACAACCGTTACATTCAATCTTTTTCACACTCACATTCCATGCACACACTCGTACATATGCAATGCAGTATTCGCGGAATTCAAAAGGGGGTTTGAAGCAATTACATTGGTTTCTTTGTAACTAGCATATCGCGAGGATTTTCCTGCCATGTCGTTGTGTCATTCGTTATTGATTCTCGGGAAACATGGCAAAAGTTCAAACGTTTTTAAGTGACCTTGACGTTTTGTCATGCAACTCGATGCAAAAATTAAAACGTCGTGGAGAAGGGGGCGAGTTCAATGAAATTCTTTCATTGCCAGGACCCATGTCGGTTCACTTGCAGTGATGGTGGATTATGGAAGTGATTGTGGTCATGTATCCCATTAGAGTTTTCGAAGTTCAAAGGCAGTGCAAAGGGTCCTGTTTGACATTCTCAATTCGTGTGTGCGAGGGTTGTTTGAACGGATGGGCGGCAGAAATGCACGTTTTCGTTTAATTTATGGACGAACAAGAACCATTGGTTCAATTTAATTTATATTTTGTCATGTATCTGGTATAAATCAACATGCAGACATTCAATTTTACACGTATATTGTTTATAAATAATTGATTTGAAGTGGGATATTGTCCTGGCTCAAGACCAATTTGCATCTATATTTAATAGAATGCAAATTTATGTACAAATGGCATGGTGACATTTACTACTTGGCTGCAGACTACCACGATCATGATTTCGACAATGTCAAAAGTCTTTTCAAGAGGCTTCGCAGCGACTTTTCAACGTCAAACCCGGCCTCTATAAGGAGATGATTCTCACAAACGAACGAGAAGCACAACTCACTTGCCGAATTTGCGTTAAAAAATTGTACCAAGTAATAAAGTACACATGCCATCTTACAAGCATCTCATTGAGTTGCATATGTAAGTATGTGTATATGCAGGTATAGTTACTTCTGTCGTGCCAATGCTCATTTGTCTTAGTTTTTTCGTTTGTATTTTTTGGTCTGTAATCAATATTTGATTTGCACTGGGATATTGTCCTGGCTCAAGAAAAAAATTGAGAAAAAATGTAACACAAAAAAAAACAAATTACATCGGATAAACATGATTTGTAGGTGCGTTTAGCTCACAGATGGCTTGATCTATGAATTCTTCGTTAAGATATCAGCTATTACAAAATAAATCAAAATCACAATTTGAAAAATTCCTAAACCACTCTTCCTGTTGCCATCATTTGAACATTTAAGCGGGTGTAATCGGTTTGGTATTTCGTGATTGTTTGTCTTTATTCCAGGACTTTACTTTCCAAAGTATGTAAATGTACAATGACGATATGGGTGTCAAAGGAAAGAGGAGGCAAGTAAGAAAGCTTCAGTCGGCCAAAGTCTGATAGTCTGACTCTCACTCTCAGAGAACTTATATACGGAAGTTAGGAATTAAATTTAATGTAGAGCAGGATAATTGTTGTATCAAATGGTCCCAGCTTCCATAGTTATAAAACAATTGTTAAAACATGATGAAATATCAAGTAATAGTGGATCCCATGCACCAGTAAAGAAGTTATGAGGGATTTAATATTACCTAGGATTGAGACAATTGTGTGGGAGGTACAAGAAGGGGCGTGGCTAAAGCGTAAATATTCTTTAGGTTTAAAGTGAATATAAAAACATGTTTAAACATCAAGTTCGGTTTTCGTGTAACCAAAGTTTATTCCACTTTGTGTGGGAGGTACCGGAGGGGGTGTGACAATATCACCCATATTTCACGCGAATGTAACGACTATTTGATTTGTGATTTGTGTGGGGGGTACCGGAAGGAGCGTGGTAAAAGTCGTCACATTTAAGTGAATTTAAAAACATTATCAGATACCAAAATATAGCTGATTCCGATTATCCGAGTGGAAGTTACATTTGTCTTAATTCAACATAGAAATATAGGTGATTTGTGTGGTAGGTACATGAAGGGGCGTGGCAATTTCACCTATCTTCGAACTTAAGCTAAGTTTGGGAAAAATATTACCATGTGCAAAGCTTCAATCGATTCCTTAACTCCTTTCGAGAGTTATCGTGTACACCAGCCAACCAGACAGACGGACGGACAGACATGGCTCAAACGTCTTAAAAAGTCGTGAAACGGATTTGGTCCAAACATACTTATGATCTTAAGTCACTTCTTCAATCAACTCTACACTGTAGGGTGAGGGTATAAATATCTGTTAAAAATACTTTAAATTTCATGATTATATCAATATTAATTTAGCATAAAAAACATTTCAAGGTTACCTCCATATTTAGTTACTTCATGTTTTACTTGTTGTGTTTTGTCAAAATTACCAAAAATCTAGATTGCAAAAAAATTTTAGTTGAGTCTTTTTATATTTTGATAACTATATATAGATAATACAAAATTGAAACATTTGAAATTTTCCTAAATATATATACAATTATGCTGTATTTTCGTTGTTTATGGATATGGGGTGGCCAAACTTGGCACACATGTTTAGAACATTTTCAGTTACAAATCTGAAAATCTCGTTTTTTCTACTTAACTTTGAAATCGTTATTTTTTCAAAAATATCAAAGTTCAGTGCCGGCTGTGACCACCACTGTAGCCATTTGAAAGTCTGAACTCGAATAATCGTGTTCTACGTTATCTTGGCTTTCGGAAAAAATAAAAATGATGTATATTACTGTGCATCTTAGTTCGTTATGGGGCTGGAAATAATGATAAATAGAATGATAATGATGATAGAAGAGAGTTTTTAATAATTTTTATCCAGTTAATCTATTAGCTTTACAAAACATATCTTTTGGTCTAAATCGGCCATCATTTAGCTTTTTTTTATAGTGTAAAAACAAGTCAGGGCTTATCGGCCAAGCTATGAGGCATGTGTAGATTATGTTTGCATGCCTTTTGTACATTATATACTCCTATACCACAATTCGTGTACAAATATAATTTTGGCAACACGAAAAATAATTTCTTAATTTCCGAGGCACCCAAGTTTGGACCCATTAGACCTAGAGGGCCCTATCGCAGAACTTAAGGTCCTCAACACTTCGGCCATGTCTGTATGAAATTTCATTAAAATCGGTCAAGCCGTCTAGGAGTTCTATAATTATTTCCCATATTTTTTTCAAATCCCCCATTGTGCACTGTATGATACAATTTTCGAGGAACCCCGTCTTTGATCGTCGCACAGTGGGGCTTCTCGACTTTTTTCGTTGCAAAGATAATAACTTCTGAATTAGGGAACATAATTTTTGTATTTTTTGTAAAATTTTGTAATAAAGTAGACATCATAGGCTTTAGAATGAGACCACGAATTTCGTCCTATACTTATTGGGACCTTTCAAACCAGACGATGAATATGGATTTTCTTTCTTTTCAAAAACATTATATTTCGTGTTATTTGACATTTACTCTTTTGTTACCCAACTAATCATTATACACTCCACGAGAGTATTATGTCTTCTGTCTTTGCGTCTGTCCATCTATTGTTGTAATCACGATACAGGTCGCAATTGTAGCCAGAACCAAACGATACTTTGAACAACGAAGTTTTTCGGGACAAGGACGAACGTTATTTAAGTTGAAGAAAATCGGTTCAGATTTTTTCACTCTAGATACCACATATTTCAACAGATTTTCTTTAAAATTGGCAAAACATCTTATAGTTCAACAAGAAACACCTGTGGTAAAAATGTGTTGATCGGTTCAGATTTATATATAGCTCCCATACAAATTTCGTTCTCATTTGAATTTTTCCGCTTTAGAATCCACATATTTTAACAGATTTTCCTCTAAATTCGCAAAACACCTTATATTTCAACTGGAAACACTTGTGGTAAAAATGTGTTAGATCGGTTCAGATTTATATATAAATCCCATACAAATTTCGCTTCCAATTTGAATTTTTCCGCTCCAAAATCCACATATTTGAACAGATTTTCTTCAAAATTTGCAAAACATCTTATATTTAAGCTAGGAACATCTATGGTGAAAATAGGTCACATCGATTCAGATTTACATATAACTCTCATACAAATTTCGTTCCCCCAGAAATTGAATATTTTCAGAGAATTTCTTAAAATTGAGCATAACACGTTATACTTCAACTGGAAGAACTTACTGTGAAAGCTAGTCACTTCATTCCATGTTTGGATATAGCCCCGATACAAATATTATTCTCGATTTGACAAGTTGGACCAGGTCATATTAGCCTGTGATTAGGAAACATACAAAGATTTTTCCCGTTTTCACTTTTTTACCGAGTTCAATTGTATTCGGTTGGAAAGTGGAGTGTATCATATAGTCGGCCCGCCCGACTTTAGCCTTTCCTTACTTGTTTTTCATTTAGTTTTGATCTTACATAACATATATTCACGTATTTAGTAATATAATTATAATTAACTAACTGAACACCGCCCGCTTCTCCAGACATAAAAACACCCGAAAAATCAAAATTCGGGTTTATATTGTTTTTTCGTACTCAGTAATATATATGTACTATCTTTTATAAAGTTATTCTCAAAAACGGGTTTGCCACGCCCCTCCCGCCCCCAGTGCTATTTTTTTTAAATATAACCTATAGATCCTATCTGTAGTTCCAAAAGGAGACAAAAGTTTTTATAATATTAATAGGGATATATATTTACTGTATGTGGCAGGTGCCACACCCACTTTTCTCGTACCGCCCACTTTTTCCACAAATTTGCACATTAAATCAACTTTTCAAATTTCAAGATTATTGTTGCCATATATATTGGGTTATAAGTTTTAGAGATGAAGTCACGCCCAACTTTCAAATCCCGCCCATTTGTACCTTGCCTTCGTAAGCGAAAACTTAATGAACTCACACATATTTTCAGGAAAGTTGGTGTCATGTAAGAAAAAATACTCTATAATTGGATTTAATTTCTTATGGAATGTGCCACGCCCCTTTCATCAGTACCGCTCACTCTCTCCAAACTACCCAGATTAATAGTGGATGGATTCAAATAAAATTGCAGAACTCTCAGTGTCATAGAAATGAATATATTTGATAATAGATTTTAATTTCATATGGGAAGCACCACTCCCCCTTTTCCAATTCTGCCCATTTTTTGCACAACTTCCCAAATTAATGCCCAATGAACTCTCACAAAATTTCAAAATTCTGATAAGTTACTTTATAAAATGTGAAAAAAATTGAATACGACAAAGTAGTGAAAACTACATCGCCTAAAAGTAATGTTTTCCGTAACTAATCCAAACTTTTTTAGTTCTATTCTTTCAAATTTGAAAAACTATCAAAATCTAGTGTTTTTTACTACAGCGGTTTTGGGTAACTAAGATTTAGAAATCACCAATTATTGTTTTATGTCAATTCATCTAATACGAGACCGAGACGTAAAAATTGGGTAGATAGTTTGTCTGTAACTCATTTATGAATCGTAAAATTTTTTCACTTTTAGTTTTTTCTTGAGTTTTGAAGAAATGAATCAACTTCGAGCGGCTATATAAACCACAATTTTTGTTCCGATTTTCAGATTTTTGATTGGTAATAAGTTCTCTATCAATTGGTATTATCAGTTTTACCAAAAGCTTTTATCAAATTTTTGACTTTTGACACTGATTCCTGACAGAGGCCCAGCCCCACAGTGCGTCGATATGTGTTTCTTTTATCAAAAATCAAAAACCGTCATTAGTGTCAGCCCTACTATTATAAAGAGTGATTTTTTTGAGGTTAGGATTTTCATGCATTAGTATTTGACAGATCACGTGGGATTTCAGACATGGTGTCAAAGAGAAAGATGCTCAGTATGCTTTGACATTTCATCATGAATCGTCTTACAAACGAACAACGCTTGCAAATTATTGCATTTTATTATCAAAATGCGTGCTCTGTTAAGAAAGTTCATTGCGCGCTTCCATTTTATGGTCAGTTTAATCGACCCACTGAAGCGGCTATTCGGGCTATTTGTGACTAAATTTCGCACCAAATTTACATTGTTGGACATTAAACCACCAACACGCTTACGTAGAGTGCGAACTGAAGAAAATATCGCAGCTGTATCGGCCAGTGTTAATGATGACCACCAATTTTCGATTCGTCGCCGTTCGCACCAATTGGGTCTCTGTTACTCAAAAACGTGGAAATGCCAAAATTGGACTAAGCGGATGGACCACCTAAGACGCAGCCGCGGTCAACATTTAAATGAAATTATCTTCAAAAAGTAAATGTCATGGACCAATCTAACGTTTCAAATAAAGAACCGATGAGATTTTGCAAATTTTATGCGTTTTTTTTTAAAAAAAAGTTATCAAGCTCTTAAAAAATCACCCTTTATAACGTTTTGTTATTCGAATATTGATATTTCATATTATATCCAGTGGCGACCCCAAAAAAATTTAATATTTTAAAGTTTATGATAAATTTTCTCAAATCTCTCCCTCACTGGAAAACACTCACATTTTACGACGACCGATATTGAAGGTATTGGGAATGATTGTCATTTCACTCTAACCAGCCGGTGGATGGTATAAAAAATGCAAACAATTACACTGACCCAGTGGAAACAACAACTTTTTTTTGATAATAACAACATGTATTTGTTGACTTTGCGTGTCTAACGCACATCCGGGCCAATGCCGACCATTTAGCCAACAACGTAAAACAAATACGAGTTGCATGTAAATGTGTTGCTGTTGTTGTTGAATGCTGCTATCGAAGAATAAATGCTTTTTACATATGGACAATGACATTGTATGACAATATTTTGTTATTGACCGGCCGCCTTTGTGTCTGGCAGGAATATGTTTATTTATACAGGACCGGTACCGTCTGCAGTATTGAATATTCTGAGGCAATGGTAATGGGTGGCTTAAGCGGCCATACTTATTGACTTTGTCAAGGACATCATTTTCGAATACCCTTCAAAGCAGGTCGGAATGATCAACAATAAAAGAAGTGTTACGTAAATATATAAAAAAGTTTAAAAATTTAACTAATTAACATAGCAAGATGGTATTTGGATTTACGTTATAGAAAAAGAAGGGCCCATAAAATATATTTTCCTCGAAAATGTCTACTATATAACTCGAAGGATGAAGAAGGAAGGATTGCAAACCTTAAATAATCATAAATATTATTTAGTACACAAGGATGGGTCACGAAAATAAATCGCTGCGGTCAAGTTCCACAAATGAACATTGGATTGTTTAACGATGATCTACAAAATATTTCGTCACTGGGTCAAGCCATCTGTGAGCTAAACGATCTTGAAAACACCTCTAGAAATCATATTTTTTCCGTTTATTTTTTATGTTGCATTTTAGTCCAAAATTTTCTGAATTGATAGACCCTTGGAAGCACTTTAAATGAAAATTCGTATTCTTGTCTTAGAAAACCTCATTCGTTGTATTATTGCACGTTTATATTACGGCTGTTTATCTTTAAGCCGGGATAACAAGCTGTGATAACAAAAACTTTAATAAAAATTTAATTTTTCGTTCAAAATAAAAAATTATTGCTTCACATTGTCGCCAACTACAATATAAATATATGTATCAAAAGAAATTTCCAAAAAAATATTTTGTGTCGACTTTATTGGACTTAGCCTCGATATCCATCATTTTGACTTACACTGGATAATTATCCAGGCTAAGTCAAGCATTTTTAACACAAAATTATTTTTTCAAAATTTCTTTTCACACACACATTGCTTTTGGCGACAATTATAAAAAAGAATTTGTTTATTTTGAGTGAAATTTTAACATTTTATTTAGATTCTTGTTATCGCAGCATAGTTATCCAGTCTTAAAGAAAAACAGCCATATTGATTTTTTGTGGGTTTTCAAGGTGACAGGTAAGAACTCATATTTCTTGGAAACAGAGTTGCAATGAAAAATAAATAGAAGGAATCACTACCTTTTGAATCATGCCTAAATGAAGAATATCGGACGAAAAATTAGGTCACTGATTCCATTTTTGTGAAATAATTTAATACAGGAGATGGTTTTTCAGAGCCAAAATGTTCAAAATCTTTTTACAACAATGAGCGCTGCGTCGTCCATTTAATTCCGATGTTCATCGTTTAGGCATCATTCGAAAAAATACTTTAAACGTCCAATAAGTTACTCTAAGACAATAAACAAAATTTATAGTTAAAGTACTTTCAAGAAAAAATATTTGGACAAAAATGCAACACAAAAAATTAAACGTGGGGTGACTGGAAACTGTTTTTCAATTTATATGGACCTCGACCCAGCATAATGTACACTCTTTCATTCGGTATCAATATTACGTTTCTAGGACTAAGAGAAATATTATAATTGTTAAAAAAATTAAAATGTCATGAACTTTTAAAAACCATCTCGACCAGAAAATGAAAAATTGAACGCACAGTTTTGTTATGAATTTCATAGACATTTTCGTAAGTCAAAATTAGAGTCGCACGGACCTATATTACGTATGAATAATATGTTATTCATATCAATCATACGTATAGGTCTTATACAGGGTTTTCCAACAAGAGGTGTTATTTTGAATCACCTGGTATTTCGGTAGCTGTCACTTTTGAAGCTTTTATTCTTTGACATTTGACGCCATTACTAAAAATGGAACGATTCACGCTTCAACAACGCATTGAAATTTAAAATTCATGAATGAAAATGATCCGAAATTCCAACGAAAAATCATCTTGACTGATGAGGCTCATTTCCACCTCGGTGGCAATGTCAACAAGCAAAATTGTCGCATCTGGGGCTCGGAAAACCCAAGAGTTATTGTTGAGAAGCCTCTCCATCCTCATCGTGTGTCATTGGACCTTACTTTTTCGAAAATGAGGTTGGATCAAACGTTTCGGTGAATGGATTGCGCTATCGAGAGATGATTAATGATTTTTTTGGCCGGAGTTGGATGGTATTGATCTGGACAACGTTTACTTTCAACAAGATGGCGCTACGTGCCACACAAGTAACGAAATCATTGCTCTTTTACGGGAAAAGTACCCGGAGCGTGTTATCTCTCGAATAGGTGATCACAATTGGCCACCGAGATCTTGTGATTTAGCGCCTTGCGACTTCTTCTCTTGGGGCCACGTGAAACATAAGGTCTACGTCAACAGCCCAGCGTCGATTCAAGACCTCAAAGATAGAATTCGTGAGGCTGTCGAGGACATAGGGCAGCCACTTTGCGCTTTGATGGATGATGGAAAAACTCATGAAAAGGATATGGTCCTGAAAGGGCGTGGTCTTGGTGGTCATTTGACTGATGTTGTTTTTCGTTATTAACGGCATACCTTCCTCTTTATTATGAAATAAACATTATCTCAAAAAAATGATATTTTTCTTTGAATACCAAAATAACACCTCTTGTTGGAAAACCCTGTATTGCACCGTGTGTAATTTTTTAGGTCATGGAAATATAACCATATAAGGACACTACTACGTGATAAAAGACCAACAAAAAGACCCTTGACTCCCAGCTTTTCCCAAAGCCATGCACTTTTTTATGGGCTCCCAAAGAAGTAATTTTTGATCATTTTCTCAGGCTCATATCTTGCAAACCGTTTGGAATTTTTATTTACTCGCTGAGGAAAGTTGTAGCTCTAGTCATAAAGAACAAAAACTTCATATTCAAGGTCAAAATCGCAACTGTCGTCGAACAAATCTTATAGGATGTAGTGCGTGTAGGTAGCGTATACGTGCTGTTGATTAAGGATAATATCACTCATACGCACTGTAGTCGGACTGACCATTAACAGAAACAGTCCTGTAAGATATATTTTTCCTACCTAAACGGTGTTAAGAATCATTCCTAGGAAGTTCATATGTTTTAGAAAGTTGTTTGTTGAGATCTTAGGTACAGTTTTGTAGTTGATTGTTTCCTTGAAATTTGAACGGTTTTGCTATCTATGGAACTGAACAGGGGAAAAGGTTAAAAGAATCGAATTTTTTTAAGTTTTTTTTAGGATTTTGACCCTGAAGATGAAGTTTTTTATTTTATATGTTCACAATGCAACATATAATCGTGAAAAAATTATAACGTTTTGCAAATATGACACAGAGGCCCCAAATCTTTGGGGACCCAGAAAAAAGTGCATGACTTTGGGCAAAACGGGTCTTTTTTGATCTTTTATCACGTAGTGGTGTTCGTATATGGTTATATTTTTTCGTGTTGCACTGTGTTATGGTAGGTCTTCTGAATATGGTCGGTTTTAAATTTGTCTTGCCATTGCATGTATTCTTTAATATTTTTGTTTTGAAATCCCACTGTTGAAAGAAAATCCCCAAACGATAGATACTTTCCTTTGACAATATCTTTAGATTATCACAATTAGTCAAGTTTATTTGTCTGGCCTTGCATTTAAAACCATTGACATGTTTGCCCAGCTGGCATCTTGTTTTTTTGCTTGACCCAAAGTATGAACTCGTATGTACTGCAGCTGGTTCAAGTCCCAAGTAAACACATACACACACGCACAAACAAAAGGGAAAACAAAACAAATTAAACAAGCCGCAGGGTATTAACCAAAGCCAAACCGAAGCTAACGATTGAAGTGTTTTATTGTTTTCTTGGCCAGTTAATCACTTAATTGGTAAATCCGTATAGACCACATGCAAGCGGGATGTTCTTTGATGTGGGTATGGACTTGTGAAGATTTAAATGTTGACCATGCCAATGTTTGCACTTTACTCCAAATGTGATGAGCAGAAATTAATTGCTTGGTTTTTCTTTTTCGATTTTGTGTAGCCTTAATGTTGGGGACAAATTACAGATATGAGTGCGTATTTGTGGTGCATCGAAATGAAAGCAAAAGAAAACTGCGCTAAATTCGACAGAATGGTATTCGATAAGATATTGTTATCATAAAGATTGTTTCCAAAGCCTTATCCATGAATTGTTCTTTTAGTTGTTATTTCAATATCATTTCTCACAAAGAACAATGGACTATGAAAATCCCATTAATTGTATTTGTCTTCATGGCTCGCTATTGCAATTATTTACTTTATAATTATTGTGATGTTGTACGTCCTTTATAAAAACCCCATTTAATATTTGTTCAGGATTTTGAACGATAGTATCAATAACTTTTGATAAGTTTGCTTAATGACATCCCAATAAATGTTTACTTTGCAGTATTCACTTTAATATGCATCGCACAAAAAGTGGCGGCCCGGCCAAACTTAACGCCGTTTTTACTTGTTTAGAATTGTTTTATAAATATTATTATTTATAACTATATTTATTTATAAATATAGTTTTATAAATATATAGGCACGAACCTCCTAGTACCTTTCACACAAATTATCCTGCCATACAATAAGTTTAATTCCTTATAACTTCCGTATGTATGTTCTTTGAGAGTGAGGATATATATAAGACGGTTTAGCCGACTGAAACTTACTTACTTGTTTTCACTGAAATTTTGGCTGATTTTGCAATAAATATCGTAGCAAATAGAAACCAAAACTCACACAGTCGCTTAAAAAGACAACCAAATTTTAAAATACGTCTTTATGAAAAAATCGTAATTTCGCCACTGTTATATTGGTCATAATTCGTGTTTTTTTATTTTTTAGAAATACGTATAAAATATGTTTATATATTTTTAAGAATATATACACAAACTTTCACAACAATTCAAGGTATTGAGGTCAAAAATCGTACCGCTTGGCAAAATGAATCTATATATAAAAGAGTTGCGTTACTGACTGACTGACTTATCATTGACCAATCTCCAGACCAAACGGCTGAAGCCATGGTCATGAAATTTTCAGGGTAGTTCCCAAATATAACGTAGACGTCGACTAAGAAAGGGTTTTACGAAATTCATACTTTTAGGGGGTAAAATGGACCAAAAATGGATAAACATCGACCTTCGTCCTGAATAAACGGTAGTAGTAAAAAACATGAAATACGATGAGTTCCTTGCAATAACCATGCAGACGAGCTACAAATAGGGATTTTTCGAAATTTTTACTTTTAAGAGGCGAGCGGGACATAAAGGGATAAAAATGGTACCAACTAAAGTATTACAGCCAGAATCGTGAAATTTGGTATTTAAATTCCTCTAACCATGTAAAGAGTGATTTTTTTGAGGTTAGGATTTTCATGCATTAGTATTTGACAGATCACGTGGGATTTCAGCCATGGTGTCAAAGAGAAAGATGCTCAGTATGCTTTGACATTTCATCATGAATCGTCTTACAAACGAACAACGCTTGCAAATTATTGAATTTTATTATCAAAATGCGTGCTCTGTTAAGAAAGTTCATTGCGCGCTTCCATTTTATGGTCAGTTTAATCGACCCACTGAAGCGGCTATTCGGGCTATTGTGACTAAATTTCGCACCAAATTTACATTGTTGGACATTAAACCACCAACACGCTTACGTAGAGTGCGAACTGAAGAAAATATCGCAGCTGTATCGGCCAGTGTTAATGATGACCACCAATTTTCGATTCGTCGCCGTTCGCACCAATTGGGTCTCTGTTACTCAAAAACGTGGAAATGCCAAAATTGGACTAAGCGGATGGACCACCTAAGACGCAGCCGCGGTCAACATTTAAATGAAATTATCTTCAAAAAGTAAATGTCATGGACCAATCTAACGTTTCAAATAAAGAACCGATGAGATTTTGCAAATTTTATGCGTTTTAAAAAAAAAAAAAGTTATCAAGCTCTTAAAAAATCACCCTTTATAAGCGCATTATAATTGGATTACTCAAAATTTGTACTTTTTAGTAGGTAGGCGGTACAAAAAGGGCTCCAATTTAAGAATTGCAGCTATAATCGGGAAATTTGTAGTATAAACTGTGTGTAATGCTTAATCTAAATGGATTTTTTCAAACCTTTCTTATAGGGATGAGCAACAAGGGATAAAAGTAGTACCAACTAAAGTATTGAAGCTATAGTCGTGAAATGTGGTGAGTAAGTTCCACTGACAACGAGAAGCGCAAATCTAAATGAAATTTTTGAATTTTGTACTTATAAACAATGGGCGGGATAAAAATAGTACCAACTAAAATATTTCAGCTATAGTCGTGAAATTTTGTGTTTAAATTTATCTGACAACATAGACTTGCAACATAAATGGATTTCTCGAAATTTGTACTTTTAAGGGGCGAACGGGACAAAAAGGGATAAAAATAGTACCAACTGTAGTATTACAGCTAGAATCGTGAACTTTAGTGTGTAAATTCCTCTGACCATATAGAATCGCAGTAGTTTGATTTTTCGAAATTTGTACTTTTAAGGGGTGCGCGGGACGAAAAGGGATAAATATGCTGCACAATCCTTTAATTACGAAAACGCAGAACATAAATGGATATTTCAAAATTTGTACTAAAAGGGGGATACGTGACAACAAGGAATAAAAGGGTTACCAAATAAAGTGCAAATTAGTAATTTTAGGGAAAGAAGTGAAAAATGTTATAAACTGATTGGCTGAATCTGGAAACATGAGATCGAGGATATAAATGGTTGCAATTTTTTGTTCAAAACTTGGTAGAAAATTATAAAAATTATACATACGAAGTAGTTCAGCTACAACAGGGCATATCGACAAGCACATTCCTTTGACTGTGTGTGAGTGCTAGCTGGCAGGAGGTTTCCAAATTACTATTTTAGATTTATCTATATCCACCAAAAGAAAATTAAATAAATACTACCCAAAAACAGAGACGGAAAAATAACTGGCTTTTTCTCGTGCGAAGCAGAGGGTACTGCTAGTCATATATAAAGGTTTTCCCAAATGTATTGTGTGATAGCAAACAGCACAGAGTTATTTAAAATAAAGAGTCAAAATTGAGCAATATATTAAAAAGTAATCAATATTATATACATATTTGGAAAGGTTGAAGGGTTCCCCGTTTTTTCGGGGCAACTCATCAAAAGTTTCCCTGAAAGATATTAATATCTCAAAATAATCCTTGGGTCCTTCTCTAATTTTGATTTTTTACAGCACTCAAAAATGTCTATTAGAACAAAAGTTATTGAATTTTGGACGATGGATTTTGATTCTGAGCCACTGTGCGTAGCAGCAAGAACAATATCTCAAAAGTATGCAGGTATTTTTATATAATTTTAATATTATTCAATTTCAAGTTTTATCAGTTAAAAGGTTAAAAAGTCGTAATAGAAATGTAATCTAATCCATGTTGCGAATCCATAGTGCATCTTTAAGGCCATCTTAAATTTGATTAAAAATCCTGTATTTCATATAAAAATTACAATTGCCATGCATTTTCGTACACCCTTTATACCATGCGAACAATTTTAATATATTTTGCAATCATCCTAATCCATCCATCCGGATTGTGTACATAAAGTGTCACAAAAGTGTGTATGAGAATTGTTGAAAATGTATTTATAAGTAGATGTTTAAATTGGAATTTTTTTGCAATATTCCTGTCACAAAAGTTGATCAATTATTATTGAAATCCTTCATCGGATTGCGGAACAACTGACAAACAATATCCATCTCTGTGAACGCCACCGCCCTCTCCCCGCGGAAGAAGCCCACACTGGATGAGAGAATATCTCAATCGGTTTCTAGGATACAATATCAACAAAGCTGCTGTGGTGTCATCCTTATCACAAACAACTCAATCGATATCCTTGTGTGTATTGAATGTCCTTCCTCATCATCGCTCGTCAATGTCATGCAGCACTGCGGAATCTAAGCCTTGAAATCTTGTTCGTCCTTTTTAGCATATTTTGCACATCAATCACAAAAGTGGTGGGTATATTTCCAAGGAAACGCATAAATCTGTTTGTTTGATTGTTGACGTATCGTCTATCGTGCTTAGCATTTCCTTTTCTTTGCCTCCTTTTAGCGGAGGGGAGGGTAGTGGATGATGGGGAGACAGGACATGGCGAATTTAAATTGTTGATAGCAAATATCAGAGAAGAGCTAAACATTTTATTCTGAGACACAAAGCGACGCCCACCTTGACGTATGCGCGTATGTGTTAAAGGACAGCAGATTGAGTACCAATTAGCATGCCCGTACGAGTTCGTACACATGACAAATTTAATTTAAGCTGTCCCATTTCTAGAGAGGGGTTTTGTCGAATACAAAAATAACAAAACTTTGAAATTTTGAAATTTTCATGGCGAGATTTCATCACTTTTCTAGGAAATGTGAAGTCAGATTCGAGTTCAAGGAAAAACAAACAGTAAAAAGAGATTTTGTCTGGAAAGTTGTGAATTTTTGACATACAATTCCTTCAAAGAGTCTAAAGACTGTAGACTCTTACAAAGAATATACAGGGTTTTCCAACAACAGGTGTTATTTTGGCATTCAAAGAAAAATGCCATTTTTGGAGATAAATGATCGAATGTTTATTTCATAATAAAGATGAAGGTAGGCCGTTAATAATGAAAACAAGTAAGGGAAGGCTAAAGTCGGGCGTGGCCAACTATATGATACACTCCACTTTCTATCCGAATACAATTCAATTCGGTAAAAAGTGAAAACGGGAAGGATTGTTTATGTTTCCTAATCATAGGCTAATATGACCTGGTCCAATTTGTCAAATCGAAAAGAATATTTGTAAATCTGAACCGATCTGACCCATTTTCACCATGGGTGTTTCTATTTTAAATATAAGATATTTCGCCTAATTTGTGGAGGATCTGTTAAAATATGTGGTTCCTAGAGCAGAAAAAGTCAAATGGGAGCTATATGTAAATCTGAACCAATCTAACTTATTTTCACCATACGTGTTCCTAGTTTAAATATAAGATGTTTTGCCAATTTTGAAGAAAATCTTTTAAAATATGTGGATTTTAGAACGGGAAAATTCAAGTTGGGAGCGAAATTTGTATGGGAGCTATATATAAATCTGAACCGATCTAACATATTTTTACCACAGGTGTTTCTAGTTGGATTATAAGATGTTGTGCCAAATTTGAAGAAAATCGGTTACAATATGTGGTTTATAAGGCGAAAGAAGTCAAATCGGGAGCGACATTTGTATGGGGACTATATCTAAATCTGAACCGATTTGCTTCAAATTAAATAGCGTTCGTCCTTAATCCACAAAACTTACTTGTGTCGGTTTTTGTTAAGATCGGACTATAATTGCGACCTGTATCGTGATTACAACAATAGATGGACAGACGGACAGACAGACGGACATTGCTAAATCGACTTAGAAAGTGATTCTAAGCCGATCGGTATAATTAACAATGGGTCTATCTCCCTTCCTTTTGTGTGTTACAAACAAATGCACAAAGACATAATACTCTCGTGGAGTGTATAAAGAACATCAGCCAAATGGCCACCACGACAACGCTCTTTCAGGACCATTTCCTTTTCATGAATTTTTCCATCATCCCCCAAATCGCAGAGTGGCTGCCCTATGCCCTCACGAATTCTATCTTTGAGGTCTTGAATCGACGCTGGGCTGTTCGCGTAGACCTTATCTTTCACGTGGCCCTAAAGGAAGAAGTCGCAAGGCGCTAAATCACAAGATCTCGGTGGCCAATTGTGATCACCTTTTGGAGAAATAACACGCTCCGGAAACTTTTCCCGTAGAAGAGCAATGGTTTCGTTGCTTGTGGCCCGTAGCGCCGTCTTGTTGAAAGTGAACGTTGTCCACATCAATACCATCCAAATGCGACAGTAAAAAATCATTAATCATCTCTCGATGGCGCAATCCATTCACCGTAACTGTTGATCCAACCTCATTTTCGAAAAAGTAAGGTCCAATGACCCCGACGGACCATAAACCGCATCGTGTGACTGTTTACACGATGAGGATGGAGAGGCTTCTCAACAATAACTCTTGGGTTTTCCGAGCCCCAGATGCGACAATTTTGCTTGTTGACGTAGCCACCGAGGTGGAAATGGGCCTCATCAGTCAAGATGACTTTTTCGATGGAATTCCGGATCATTTGTGTAGTGAATTTTAATAATGTCAATGCATTGTTGAAGCGTGTATCGTTCCATTTTTAGTAATGGAGTAGTTTCTACTTGTCAAATGTCAAAGAATAAAAGCCAGGTGATTCAAAATAACACCTCTTGTTGGAAAACCCTGTATAAGGAATGCTATACAGATCTTTAATATGCGGAATTGAGAACCCCTACTCATCTGAATCTATTAAAGATTCGGGACGAAAGAAAGTGAAAACGAAGTTATATCAACCCATTTATAATTAATGACTCTATAAAAACGATGTCTCTCTTTGTGTTTTGTTACCATAGCTAATCAGTCAACGATACGACAAACTTCCTAATTAGGCCCAATATAAAATTCTAATCACAAAAACAAACACCTTTCGGGGGTTGGAACTTGCTTGTAAATACAACAAATAAGTTTTATCACCAGTAGATAGGAATTTTTTTATGTAGCCTCAATCTCATTCCCAAAATACTCGAACACCTCAATGCCAGTGAAAAGAATCAATGTCCCAGACGGTGGTGAATTTTCAACAAGGCCAATTACTGAAATCCGTACACGGAAAAAATTCTATTACTATATGTTTACCGGCTAACAATATATGTAGGAACAATTGTAACCAAACATATAAATATTTACAGGCAAACTAAATACCTTTCCACGTGAGTGATTAATATTTATAATAAATAATGATTAGGGGTTACCCCTAATAGAATGTGAATCAAGCAAATATGTGGCCGGGCCATTGTTTTTCTGTGTGTATTGTTCCTGTAGTTGTTATGGTTGTGACTCTTAGCCGTATTGTTGCCAACAATTTCGGTCTGGTTGTTGAATGGACAAATAGATAAGTGTGAAACATTGTCCATAGTCATCGCAGCCAATGACAACACACAGTGTTATGATTTCACTCTATGAGTTGGTCAAAAATAGCTTATGGTCCTTGACGAAGACTATTTTCCCAAAAAGAGCATGCAAAGTTTGATTAAAATGTATGCAATACAAGTCAAAAACATAAAATAACAATAGGCAACTGTTGCCTCGCTTTTAAATTACAAAGAAAAGAGGAAAAGCACCTGAACTCGAAAAATAATTTTCTCGCCGTCTATGAGCTAAACGCTCTTGGAAATCTCCCTAATAATGCCCTAAAAATGTTTTTCCGTGTATTTTTTGTGCTGCAAGTTTTCTGCAATAGTAGACCCTTGAAAGCACTTTAAATATAAATTTTGATTCTTGTTCTAGAGTACTTATTTGTTCGAATTATAGTAGTTTTTTGTGTTTCTTCATACTGACAAGTGAAAAATTTTTTGTATTTGGTGTTAGTATTTTATAAAAATAAATTGACGTCGCACTGCGGGGCCTCTGCCACGAATCAGTGCCAAAAGTCAAAAATTTGATAAAAGCTTTAGGTAAAGCTGATAATACCAATTGATAGAGAACTTATTACCGATCAAAAATCCGAAAACAGAATCAACAACGGACTAAAATTGTGGTTTATACAGCCGCTCAAAGGTGATTCATTTCTTCAGAACTCAAGAAAAAACAAAAAGTGAACAAATTTGTCAGATTCATAATTAAGAAAGGTACGTTAGATGAAATAAAATAAAACAAAAATTGGCGGATTCCAAGACTTAGTTACCCAATAATCGCAGTAGTAAAAAACAGTATATTTTGATCGTTTTTCAACTTTGGTGGAATAGAACTAAGAAAGTTTTGATTAGTTTTGGAAGACATTACTTTTAGGTGATTTAGTTCTCACTACTCTGCCGTATCCAATCAAAGTTGGCTGCCCATACTAGCCTATTCGCATGTTATAACATTAAAAGTGTGGCACCTCCAACACTAATTTATTTTTTTCGCATTTTATAAAGCAACATATTAGCAGTAATATTTTTTATAATTCAGCTTTATTTCATATAATATTTACAAATTGTGAGTGTCTCCGCGCCAAAAGGCATTTTTGGAGACTAGTTGGCAAAAAATACCATGAAAATACAAATAAAGTTTTATAATTAATTAACAGTTATTTTAAATAAAGACATTATTCAAACAATGATTTAAAGAACAATTAAATTCTAAATTACTTAGAGAAGTGTTTCTAGACTTTCCAGCAAATACTTTTTTACATTCTTTTAAAAGCCGAAATTGTAACAATATTTTTAAGAGTTTGTGGTAATTCAATGTATTCATGACAACCAGCATATTGTATTCTCTGCTTGGTCAATTCAAGTCTGCATCTCGTAGATTTCAGATTACCCTGCTGACGTGTGCTTCTATGGGATTGGTGAAAATGTTGGCAAAATTGTATAAAAGTACTACCAAGTCCTTTAACAGATTTAAACATGAACACTAGAACACTATTCCTCTAACAGGGAGTACACATCTGACATAGTCTTTAAACAATTGCACTGTAGAGTAATCCGAGGGTAAATTGTACACAACTTTCAAGGCTTTGTTCTGAGCTGATTGTAATGATTTTAAAGCAACACTATTTTTATATCCGTAAACAATTGGAACATATGTAAGTTAACTATGAATTAATCCATAATACAGTTGCAGTTTGGTTTCAGTTGTTAGTTTTGACTTAAATTTGCGCAAAATTACATTTCAATGTGTTTATCCCAGGAACGGTTATACCAAAGGTTTAAAGGATACTTAGTAGATTGTGTTTCAAAAATTAATTTACCATCTATATAAATTGCCATTTCAGGATCCTTTTTCAGCGCATAGGGACGAACTCTTATAAATTGTGTCCTTTCAGCATTTATGAATAATTTATTAAGCCGAGCATATTCAAACAATAACGAGGCATCATACTCGATTTGTGCTCGTAAGACCATCGGATGTTTGTAGCTGTACGAAATGCATATGTCATCAGGAAACATGTATAATTTTCCTTTGAAAGGAATATTTTGTATATCATTTATATACAACAGCAGGGGACACAGTAAGCGTTGAAACTGCTTTTACTGTTTCCAAGTTGTACATAATGCTTTCTATTACTTAAATAACTAAAGGGTGATTTTTTAAAAGTTATAAGAAAGTTTTTCAAAAAAACACACATCAAATTCAGGAAAATGCATGAAATCTTTATTGGAATAGATAGTACGGTCCATATAATTTAATGTTTGAAGATTATTTCATACAAATGTTGACCTTTACTGCGCCTCAAATGGTCCATCCGCTTAGTCCAATTTTGGCATTTCCACGTTTTGGAGTAACAGAGACCCAATTGCTGCGAACGGCGACGAATCGATGATTGATGGTCATCATTAACACTGACCGATACAGCTGCGATATTTTCTTCAGTTCGCACTCTACGTAAGCGTGTTGGTTGTTTAATGTCCAACAATGTAAATTTGGTGCGAAATTTAGTCACAATAGCCCGAAAAGCCGCTTCAGTGGGTCGATTAAACTGACCATAAAATGGAAGCGCTCGATGAACTTTCTTAACAGAGCACTCATTTTTTTCCATATTTTATCTCCTTTATCCCGTTTGAATCCCATAAAGTACGAATTTCGAAAAATCCTTCTATTTTACGTGTCTACGCAATCAGAGGAATGTATACACCGAATTTCATTATTCTAGGTGCAGACGTTTGGTTGGTATCATTTTTATCCCTCTATTCCCATTTTATCCCTTAAAAGTACGAATTTGGACAAAAAAATTTATATTATGTACCTACTCAATTAGAGGAATGTACACAGCGAATTTCGTGTTTCTAGCTGTTGTCGTTTGATATGTACCATTTTTATCCCTTTTTGCCCCCATTTAACCCCCTACGAATAAAAACCTCTTTATGGTGCTCGTTTTTTGTTATAGGGGGAATGCGCTTACCAAATATCAAGTAAGTACAAGCAGACATATTGAAAAAATGTGCTTAAATACTCTAAAATATTAGGGGTTACAATGGGGTTTTTTCAGTCCTTGTAAGGGAAACATTTTTCCCATAGGGCTGATTTCGTCCAGTTTCAATCCCAACCGATCTAAGACTATAAGACGTATTTATGCAAAATTTGGAGCTCCTAGCTACTTTCGTTTAGATGCTAGCGTGCTTTCAAGAGACGGACGGTCAGACGGAGGACGGTCATGGCTAAATCGACTTAGCATTTTATAACGATCAAGAATATATGTAAAGGGTGTTTTTTATTGGGGTATAGCACTTTAAGTTGGCATCACTTTTTTAACTGGCGGCCATTTTGTCAGCTGTCAAGTGATTAGTATTTAGTTTGGTTTGCCATTTCATCATGAACAGGTTGACAAAAGAACAACGCTTGCAAATCGTGCAAATTTATTTCGAAAGTAATGGTTCAGTTCGCGAAGTTCACCGCAAGCTCCGTCCATTTTATGGTCGACATAATCGTCCATCAGAGCAATTAATTCGGTTAACCATGGATCGTTTTCGCACTACGTTTACTCTATGTGATAATACGCATCCGCAGAGACGTCGAACAGTGCGCACCGAAGAAACAATTGCCGCTGTAGAGCAAAGTGTTGAAGAGGGCCCGAATGAATCGATTCGCCACCGTGCACAGCAATTGGAGCTTTGTCCATCAACTTTATGGAAGATTTTGCGCAAAGATCTTGGCTTGCGACCTTACAAGATCCAGCTTGTGCAAGAATTAAAGCCGCGAGACCATGCAATGCGTCGTGATTTTGGTATATGGGCCGAAAATGAGATTCATCTCGATGCTGATTTTCATCACAAAATTTTGTTCAGTGATTTTTTGGTTGAATGGCTACGTCAACAAGCAAAATTGCCGCATTTGGAGTGAAGAGAATCCACATCAGACCCTTGAGACGCCATTACATCCACAAAAACTGACTGTTTGGTGTGCTCTATGGGCTGGTGGAGTCATTGGGCCATACTTCTTCCGAAATAATGCTGGAGAGCCAGTTACCGTTAATGGAGACCAGTATAGAGCCATGATAACCGACTATTTTGTTCCCGAATTGGATGGCATGAATGTGGATGAGTTGTGGTTCCAACAAGACGGCGCTACATGCCACACAGCGCACGTCACAATCGAATTATTGAAGGAAACATTCGATGAGCGCATAATTTCGCGGAATGGACCTGTCAATTGGCCACCAAGATCGTGTGATTTGACACCATTGGATTATTTTCTTTGGGGATATGTGAAGTCGCTCGTCTACGCCAACAAACCAGAAACGTTAGGGGACTTGGAAGCCAACATTCGTGGCGTTATTGCCAACATGCGGCCCCATATGCTCGAAAAAGTGGTTGAAAATTGGACCTGTAGAATTGGCTATATTCGAGCCAGCCGCGGCGGCCACATGCCCGAAATCATATTTAAACATTAATGGCATAAAATTATCCTTCCCATAAAGCCAAATTGATGGACATTAAAACGATTTTCTTGTGTTTTATTTCAATTCGAAGTTCTATACCTCAATAAAAAACACCCTTTATATACTTCATAGGACTCAGGTCGATATTTCAAGGTGTTACAAAAGGAATGACAAAGTTAGTATACCTCCATCCTGGAGGTGGAGGGCATAAAAAAGTAAATGTAAAATAACACGAAATATAATGTTTTTGAAAAGAAAGAAAATCCATATTCAACGTCTGATTTTAAAGCTCCCAGTAAGTATAGGTTGTCTCATTTCAAAGCCTATGATGTCTTCTTTGCAACAAATTTTACTTTTGTAATTATGTTCCGTATTTCAGAAGTTATGATTTTTGGAAAGAACCATAAGAAGAAGAACCAATGAAAAAATTTACTTGGATGCATTGTTCAACATAAGCGACACGTATCAAAAAATTACTTACAGTGTCACATTTCATTTACTCAGGAACATTTAAAAAAATCCAAGATTTTTGCGAAAAATATCGCCTGGATTGGCGAGTTGAACATTTTTCTGTTCGGATCTAATGGGAAACAATACGAATTGTGCCCCCAAACATTCAGCACTACCCAAATTACAAATCTGTGACGGTAAAGCTTGTTGGCGAAAATCTAAACTGTACTGCGTTTTCTGGCCACGATGTTGGTCCCATACACAAAATCGATGCACTAATGGATCATTATATTTACAAAAATCTACTTGTTGATACTATGATACCATATTCAGATAAAAACATGCCCCTTAAGTGGCGGTTTATGCACGACAACCAACCAAAACACGCTTAACGCCAGTGAAGAGCAGTTTTTAGCTGAACAGAATATATTTTTAAAAATGGTCCAGCACAGTCACCGGATCTCAATCCTATTGAGCATCTATGGAATTGACATCAACAACATATTATAGCAATATAACCCAAAAATTTGCACGATTTATTGAACGAAAATCAAAATTCCTGATATGCTATTCCAATGGAGCGTTTTATGGCTCTAGTGGAGAATATGTCTATAAGATGTACAGCTATTACTAAAAATAGTGGTTATTTAACTAAATATTAAGGTTATAATAAAATGTATTGGTTAGTTCAGTTTTTTCCGGTTTGATTAAAGTTTTTTTTTAATTTGTGCTAAATTACTGTTCAATCACTTTTCATATTATCTGTACTTTAGATGGAATAAAACTAAAATGCAAAAAAAGAACCGAACAAAAACAATGTCATCTTATCGTACGTAATATTTTAGAAAAAAATACCGGGCAAAAAACATAACAAGAAGTTAAGATATTTGCTTTATAGAGTTACTTGTGCTGAATGTGCTAAATTCGTGTGCACCACTGTATATACCCTCACTCTCAGTGAACATATATGCGGGAGTTATAAGGATACTAAGTGTGGAAAGTAAAGAGTGATTTTTTTGAGGTTAGGATTTTCATGCATTAGTATTTGACAGATCACGTGGGATTTCAGACATGGTGTCAAAGAGAAAGATGCTCAGTATGCTTTGACATTTCATCATGAATCGTCTTACAAACGAACAACGCTTGCAAATTATTGAATTTTATTATCAAAATGCGTGCTCTGTTAAGAAAGTTCATTGCGCGCTTCCATTTTATGGTCAGTTTAATCGACCCACTGAAGCGGCTATTCGGGCTATTGTGACTAAATTTCGCACCAAATTTACATTGTTGGACATTAAACCACCAACACGCTTACGTAGAGTGCGAACTGAAGAAAATATCGCAGCTGTATCGGCCAGTGTTAATGATGACCACCAATTTTCGATTCGTCGCCGTTCGCACCAATTGGGTCTCTGTTACTCAAAAACGTGGAAATGCCAAAATTGGACTAAGCGGATGGACCACCTAAGACGCAGCCGCGGTCAACATTTAAATGAAATTATATATAATTTAAATGAAACATTTAAATTATTATCAAATTTTATGCGTTTTTTTTAAAAAAAAGTTATCAAGCTCTTAAAAAATCACCCTTTACAAGAAGCTTCTCGGCCACATTTATAAAACAATTACAAAAACATGATCAAACATCCAATCATAGTGGATTCCAGGCACCAGTATAAAAGTTATGAAGGATTTAATTATACATAGGATATAGACAATTGTGTGGGAGGTACCAGAAGGGGTGAGGTAATATCGCCCATATTCCATGTAGCTTCTATAAAATTATTTCCAAATACCAAATTTCACAGTATTCCAATCATCTGCATAGACGCTGTAACAGCTTAGATTTTAACTAGTTTTGGGTGATTTGTGTGGGAGGTACTGGAAGGGGCGTGGCAATACCTGCCATATTTTGCACACTTAAAGTGATTAGAAATACTAATTAACAAATACTAAAAATGGAAGTTACATTAGTTTTAATTTAACATAGGAATATGGGTCATATGATTGGCAGGTACCAGAAAGGGCGTGGCAATTTCGCCCATCTTTGAACTTAAACTAAGTTTGGGAAAAATGTTAGCATTTGTAAAGTTTGAATTGATTCCGTTCGAGAGTTAGCGGACGGACGGACATGGTTGAAACAACATAAAAAGTTTGTATGTTTGTCCAAACATACTTAGGGTCTTAAGTCACTCCTTCAATGCGTTTTTTCTGTCCGAAATGTCACTCTGTAGAGTAAGGGTATAAATACAAAGAAGAATAATTATTAAAAAAGTTATAAATCACTCATTTTGCGCCACCCTGTACATCGTGTCCACCAGTCCATCATATACATATGTAAATTTTTGTGTGTTCATTTAACCATCCCCTCGTCTTCTGTCCATATTACACGACAAATGGGTGTCTGAAAAACAAATTGAAATTAAGCTATTCAACTATCGCGACACTGTGCAACGTAATTGTGGTGTTGTTTGTTGTTGTGCCACAGCAATAGCCAGACAATAAATAAAATATTTATGGCTGACACATCATGAGAATGGGACAATTGTTTTGAATAAATCTTGGGAAGTTTCCACTTCACTTCACTCACTGCCCAAAGTGAAAATCAAATCAGTTAACAGCTTTTACAGATAATTACAAACTTCGACAGTTTAGCCAGACAAAACAACGACCGGCATGGAGTCAAGCAGATTGGGGAAATCAGCGAAAGGCGAGTGTCTGTAACAAGTACCAGCGGAGGCACTTGAAAGCACTGCTTGTGCTTTGCGTGGGAGTGTGGCGCCTCCCCAATGTCTGGCTTCGCAGTCTGTCTGACTGTTGTCTGTGCGTCAAGTCTTCCGCAAGTGACGACGACTTTAAGTCGTGGCCCTGCTGGCGAAATAAAACTGAAATGCTTGTTTTGAGATTCAGCGAAACATACGATGACTGATGTTGTTGGAAATGTCGCAGACATTTGATGTCCCCCTTTTTTGGGCAATAATTCAGGATCATTGCCGAAACAGCTGAACAAGGAATATTTGAAATATTTTTGTTTGGCAATAACATTGAATTGCTTCGTAAGGCACAGCGGGAAAAACAAGGCCAACGCTGCCTCATTTCATGAATTCTCTAGGAACACCGCCATGACGATAGAACAAAAGTGAGTGGAAGAATCCAGCCACAGGACGATATTTGCAAAGTGAATTGCTTTCGTTAAAGACTCCCAACCTACGAAGGCGTAGCTTAAGACCCGCCCGTGGAACATATATTCTAGTTCATTATTGCTTGAGTCTATTCAAGCTACTTCAAGGGAAATCAGGGTGTAATGTGAATGTTCAAGTTCACCGAGAGGAAGTGAAGGAATATTTCAATTCACGTTTAAAGTATCTTGGAATTTCGCTAACACACAGTGTCGCACTGGAAGAATAGATTTTTGTTTTCATTTTCTTTTCTTTGAATCGCTATTGAGAGCCTCTGTTTGCATTTACCCTCAACCTCCTCAAAGGCTATTTCTTACGAACGACGGTAGTTAATTTTTCGTGGAATTATGAAATAAAAAAGTGAATTTTCAACAATTTAAAAGCCAAGGAAAGGCTTTTCTACTTGAACAAAAAGTTTACTTTTTAAACTGCAACTTACTTTAGAGAAGGCCCAAACCATATCTCAGCAAGAGTCCTAGTATTGCTGAGTTGCTTAAGATATTTTTTTTTGCTTGCACCTAAAGTAAAAGCAGGCAATAAAGGCCGCACCAAAGTGCAGTCCACAGTATAATCGGTTCCTAAGAGCCAGTCGACATTACTCCTTGAAATAATTTTACATTAGCTTGCAAATGAACAAAGATAAAATAATTGATAGAAATTAAGAAAAAGTTATTTTAGTTTCTTAATGAAAAATACAAGCGACCACTAAATGTAAATATGAGAAGGTTCCAACTTTTTGGGGTTAGCTTTGGTCCATCTTACGACTTCGGTATACAGAGTCAATGCCAGTTCCAACAGATTAATATCTATATTTTTTCTCAACAATTGTTATTATTCTTGTAAGAATCACTATCAATTTCTCGAAGGACTGTGTGTAACATTTTCTTATGTAATTTGTTGCCCTAATCAAAAAGGATTCAAATTTATTTTTATGGATAAAATATTAAAATTCCATTTTTCTTTGAAGACACCTTTAATATTTATACTAAAGGGTGATTTTTTAGCTATTATCTTTTTGGCAACACTGGTTTAAACAGCTGACGAACGTTTCGTGTTTTGTTTCACTGTCAAACATCTTCAGTTTGGTCTATGATTTAACCATGAATCGTCTTGTAAACGAACAATGCTCGCAAATTATTGAATTTTATTATCAAAATGCGTGCTCTGTTAAGAAAGTTCAAGAAAGCCGAAGATCCACTTTTTTACCGAAAAATTGTGTTCAGCGACGAAGCTCAGTTTTGGCTCAATGGGTACGTAAATACGCAGAATTGTCGATTTTGGAGTGAATATCAGCCAGAAGCACTGCAAGAGCTACCAATGCATCCAGAAGAAGTCACAGTTTGGTGCGGTTTATGGGCTGGTGGCATCATTGAACCGTACTTCTTCAAAGATGATGCGAATCGTAACATAACTGTGAATGGTGAGCGCTGCCGTGAGATGATATCCAACTTTTTTTGCCCAAAATGCAAGAGCACCGTCAACAAGACGGTGCCACATGCCACACAGCACGTGCAACAATGGACTTATTGAGAGGCGAGTTTGGTGAACATTTTATTTCACGTTCGGGACCGGTCAATTGGCCGCCTAGATCGTGCGATTTAACGCCTTTAGACTATTTTTTGTGGGGCTACATTAAAGCTCATGTCTATACAGACAAGCCCGCATTAATTGACGCATTGGAAGACAACATTGAAGCATTTATTCGTGAGATACCGGCCCAAATGTTGGAAAGAGTATGCCAAAATTGGACGAAGCGGATGGACCATTTGAAGCGCAGTCAAGGTCAGCATTTGCATGAAATAATCTTCAAACATTAAATTATATGGACCGTACTATCGACTCAAATAACGATTTCATGCATTTTTCTGAATTTTATGTTTTTTTTTGAAAAACTTTCCTATAGCTTTTAAAAAATCACCCTGAATTTTCTTTTGGTGGATATATATAAATCTAAAATGGTAATTTGGAAACCTCCTTTTAGATAGCACTCATACCCAGTCAAAGGAATGTGCTTGTCGAATTCCACTATTTCAGCTGAACTCCCCTAGTATGTAATATTTTCTACTCAGTTTCGAACAAAAGAGTAGAGCTAGGGATGTCAAAACCGAAACCGAGAACAGTTTAACCGGTGTTAACTCTGACACCGTCCATACCATAATGAATATTTGTATACTTGTTTGTGAAAATGTTTGATAAGCATAAATTAAATAAATAAGATCGGCAATTTTAGTGAACTTTTATTTAAAACTGGCTGAAGCCCCGCCCGCTTCGCCAGGCAGAAAAACAGACGGAAATTAATATTGTTTTTTCTTGTGATCCGTAATATATAATACCTGTAATATATACCACTTATAATCGATTTACTACCCTGAGATACTAAAGAAATGGATATGTTCCATGGAGAATATTGAAGAATAGAACTTTAGTTCACGGAGAATAAAGGATTAATTGTCAAAAATCAAATTGATTTTAGGTTGAGTGTGATTCTCCTTCTTTCCATTCCCAAAAACAAATAACTTCCTGCGTAAGAAGAACTTACTTAATCGAAAGTCAATAAAATTGTTCACTAATCAAACAACACAAAAACTAAAAAATAATATAATTTCCTTTTTCTTGACTTAAGTCGGCTTTTGACGAATGAATATTTCTTCTTCTGTAACCATTCTTTACTATTGTGCTAAGATAATCCAAAGAAAACGTGTAATTTTACAAAATTCAAATAAAAAATTCCCCATCTTTCAAATCCCGCCCATTTATAGATTGTCTAGGCAGGTTAAAAATAAATTAACTCACACAACAATACAGGAATCTCGGTATCGAATATACTCTAAAATTTCAGAACTCAAGGTATTATAGAACTGGCAAAATTCAATAATAGATTGTAACTTCGTATGGGAGGTGGCACACCCACATTCCCAATACCGCCCATTTTTAGCACAACTACGCACATTGATGCTGGATGCACTCAGACAAAATTTCAGTATTGTATCTGTCATAGAACGGAATATATTCGAAAATGGGTTTTAACTTCGTATGGGAGGTGCCACGCCCACTTTTTCCAATACCGTCCATTTTTGGCACAACTACGCACATTGATGCTGGATGCTCTCAGATAAAATTTCAGTATTGTATCTGTCATAGAACGGAATATATTCGAAAATGGGTTTTAACTTCGTATGGGAGTTGCCACGCCCATTTTTGCATTACAGCCCATTTTTGGCACAACTACGCACATTGATGCCAGATGTGCTTACACAAAATTTCAGAACTCCAGGTATCATAGAACTGACAATATTCAATATTAGGTTTTAACTTCGTATTGGAGGAGCCACACCCAGTTTTTCTATACCGCCCATTTTTGGCACAACTGTGCAGACTAACAATTAGTGAACTTTCACAAAAATTCAAGACTCTAGCTGCAACAGTACTCAGAATATGCTAATTTATAAAAAACGAATAAATCCCCAATTTGTGTGGGAGGTACCACGCCCACTGAAAATATAAAAAAAATTATATAGCCTATTTTCACCACCAGTTCAGCATGAACATACTGTGAACATTTCACAAAGATCGGCCCAATAGTTTAGGCTGCTATAAAGAACAAATAAACACACAAACACAGATTCGTTTATATACCATGTAGGAAGCCTGGGGTCAATTGTCTCCAAGTCAGCACTTTTGGTAGTTAAAAATATTTATAATAATAAATAAGATAACAATTGTTTGAACTTATGCATATTGGAAGTGTTGGAAATCTAGTAAAAATTCAAGAGTGTAGACAAAATATATAAAAATAAACTACTAAGTCAGTAGTTCCAATGTCTTCATGTGGATACATTATGACCATCTAGTCGGTGGTTCTAAGGTCAGTAGTGGATTCTCAATGACAACCATATGTTAAATGTCAACAGTAGAGAGCATTACCTGGGGTATAATTCGTCAGTAGTACTGGTGACAAAGTCATTACTGAGTCAGTACAGTTTTACTATGGACATTTCTTACAGGGTATATGTAGATATGAACTTGAAATTAGAAAATTTTAAATAAGTATGTATAATTTTAAATTCGAATCGGCTATAAAAAAGTACTGTACGGGTTCCCGAAGAATCCCCGTTTTTTGGCATCCCTAAGCAGAGCCTGTTAATTTACTCGATCTCAAGTTTGTAGATGCAGCTAGTCATTTTATAACCACTTTTCCAAAAAAAATATATACTTTGAAAAATCACTATATAAAGGGTGACTTTTTAGCTATTATCTTTTTGGCAACACTGGTTTAAACAGCTGACGCAAGTTTCGTGTTTTGTTTCACTGTCAAACATCTTCAGTTTGGTCTATAATTTAACCATGAATCGTCTTAGAAACGAACAACGCTTGCAAATTATTGAATTTTATTATCAAAATGCGTGCTCTGTTAAGCAAGTTCATCGCGCGCTTCCATTTTATGGTCAGTTTAATCGACCCACTGAAGCGGCTATTCGGGCTATTGTGACTAAATTCATTCGTTAATCTTCAAACATTAAATTATATGGACCGTACTATCGATTCAAATAAAGATTTCATGTATTTTTCTGAATTTTATGTGTTTTTTTTTAACTTTCCTATAGCTTTTAAAAAATCGTGTGTTCTCGTTTCCCCTTAAAAGTGTGTACTTTAGTTAGCACCACGTTTATCCCATTTCGCCACCTCCTTATAAGTACATATTTCAAATATCCATTTACATATGTGCCAGTTAGAATGATAGTGGTCTAAGTCAAAAATCCAAAAAAAATGAGATCACAATTTTTCTCTTTAGTTTGATCGGATCTCTAATTAAGGAACTTTTATTTTTGACATTTATAAAAATGACAATGGCATTTCTCATTTTATACACATATATTTTTTTGAAACAAAATATTTTTGTTTTCTTTCATTTTTGTTAAGAAAATATTACTTTTGCAAAAAAAAAATAAAAATTTTGTGTGAATTTTTTTTTTTTCAATTTTGAGAACAATGAAAGTGGTCTTAGTCAGTACATCCTCTGAAAGTAGTGGTTTCATTAGAGGTATCAACGTTGTCTATTTTTTATAAAAGTTCAATATAGTTGGAGGATATTCCAAGAAAAAAAAATTGTGCTTCGGTGGAAAAATATTTTTCAATTGACTCAAACATCGCAAAATGGATAAAGTGTGACTTAGACCACTATCATTCGAACTGACACATATGTTCCGTGCTTTCGTTATAAAAGGCTTGTACACTATTTTTATCCCTTTTCCTACCTCGTTCGCCAAATTTCGAAAAATCCAATTTTACTGCACTTCTACGTTGTTAGACGATAGAAATTTAATACTTTAGTTGTGCAAGTCTACGTTGTCAAAGAAATGTAAATACCGATTTTCACAAATATAGCTGCATTACTTGAATCGATACCATTATTATCCCTTTTTGACTCTTTCATCCCGAAAAATCCCTGCATGGTAAGTGCAAGACATGGATGAAGGTTCGATGTTTATCCGTTTTTCTGTGCCATTTCACCCCATACAAGCAGCTTAAAGTAGTACGAGATTTGAGTTTTACAGTAGTTCAAAGTTGGTGTTCTTGGGAGCTTTTGTGAAAATATGTATTCCTTAACGATATCATAACATTAAGTGGCACCTCTTCTTTCCAAATTTGTATGAAAATAGGAATGTCCTTGTGGTTCAAGAACTCCAAAAATTAAAAATAATATTAATCCTTGCATATTCTGAATAAATATTTATTTTTATTTGTAGTTTAGCTTATTTTATTCTCTACAAAATATACAGAGTGGGTTCAGAAATTTCAAAGTTGTAGTTTTTTGTTGTAGTGGACCAAAATATCAAAAATTAGGACACATATTTGAAGAGATCTGACTCATATATATATTACACCGGTCCTTATTTCTATTTTCGTATGACGGCAAGCGCTAAAACTACTCTATTTGAACCTAAAAATACACAAAAAAAATTTGAGCTTGATTGGACAATTTTTAGGCGTGCCCCTGCCAACAATTGTTTGTCATTAAAGTTAGTTACTATCATATAGGGGAAATTATCACCTTTGGTGCTCTTTTTTTGACATAACTCGAGAACCACTAGTCCGATTTTGTTTAAATAAATTGAAAAATAATTAAGAATTAGAATTCCTTTAAAATGTGTATATATAGCGTTTTTCTATATAATCAACAGTTTAGCCGGTAAAAATAAATATTTTTTGCCTAAAATATTAATATTTTTTATTTTTTAAATTTATAGAAAATCCAAAACGAACAAATACATTTTAAAATTAAAAATCTAAAGCGATGACAACCAAAAGACTTCGATCGGATGATGACATTATGTTAATTGGCGTAATGGACCACCAAATTACTGGAGCTAAATTACCAGGAAGAAAACAAGTGCTACAAGTTTTATTTTATAATTTATGAATAGTTGGCTTAAATTTAAGAGAAAGTTCTAGATTAGTTGTTGCTGAGGTCAGCACGTTTTGGCAAAAAGCACGAATTCCAACACACCATGAAAAACACTGCATTGAGAAGCTGGAAAAATTATACAACAAGTGGAGAGATATTACAAAGCATCATGGTCGAAAAACAGAATGTCAAAACAGGAAAGAAACTGAATTTCAAGATAAATTAGATGATTTATTCGATATCGCACATGCAAACGCGTTTGAATTAATTAAAATACAAGAAGACAAAGAGTTCTTAAAAAAGCAACGAGAAAAAGGAAGACCAGGTTGTATGCTAGGAACGGATAAAATTGTAATGCAGAAAGAAAAGCGAAAGGCAGTCCAGAAAGAACAAGAAAACCAGCGTCGAATAAAAGAAGATGAACGAAAAGAGTTATATGAACAACAGATTCAAAGAGGTATACAATTAAATATTCTATCTTTTAAGCAAATCAGCAAATCAGAATTATTGTTGTAAAACAGGTATGATTGACATTGACGACGAAAACGATATTGAAGTTGTAGCATCAACATCAACATCTGTATCAAATCCAAATCCAGGTACATCAGGTATCTCCAGAGGTAAAACAATTTTTTTTACACCAAGACTGCTTTCAACTTTGGATAAGTGGAAAATCACTGATGGTGCTGCAGTTCATATCCTAAGCGCAACTGCTGACGCGTTGGGCTATGATATCGAAGATCTTATACTAAATAGATCATCAATTCGTCGAATGCGTCAGAAGCATCGTGCAACAACAGCACAAAACATTGCAGCAAACTTTGATGTAAGTACTGTAATGTGGGTTTTCCCTATGCTTCTTTTTTTATGTTTTGAGTGTAAATTAAGAAACTTGAGTTTTTATTTCCAGATTCCACGTAGTTTTGTTTTGCACTGGGATGGTACAATGTTACCAGAAATTAGTGGCAGGGAAAAAGTTGACCGCTTGCCAATCATAGTCTCATCTCAAGGTATCGATAAACTACTTGGCATTCCAAAGTTAAAATCTTCGAGTGGAAAAGAAATATCAGATGCCGTGTTTAATTCAATAAATGAATATGAAATGCTTGATCTAGTTCAAATAATCTGCTTCGACACAACTGCTCATAATACAGGAGTTCAAAGCGGTGCTGCTGCTCTGCTTGAAGGAAAACTAGGTCGCGATTTATTATATTTTCCCTGCAGACACCATATTTACGAGTTGTTGATCCGTAAAGTGTTTGAAATTAGAGTGGCTACTACAGCCGGTCCAGAAGTGCTAATTTTTAATCGCTTTAGCAAATACTGGATTAATATTGACAAATTAAATTACAAGAGTTGTTTAGAAGATGAACACAGTATTACAGTATTGACTGCTGAAGAACGTGGAACAATTTTAAATTACTGTCTAGATAACTTAAAACAAGCTCATAGCAGACGCGACTGGATGCACTAAAGCAATTGAAGCACCAAATCAAGACTTAAATTTAATTAAAAATATTATGGATTATCCTGAAAGGGATATAGCTCTTGCTTTGCTACAAAAAATCAGCAATCATTTGTGGTATTTGTCGGAAGAAGCAGTCGGTCTTTCATTCTTCGATTCTAATGTAAGTGTTGCAATTAAAAAAAAAATGGTTCAGGCAATTAATGTTGAAGCAAATACAGAAAAATGCAAGCGAATAATAACTAATCCAACAAATATCGGCACATTTGCGCAAAAAGATTTAAGCGATTTTGTAAATTCCAATACACACGCATTCTTTGATCGTTTAGAAATTTCAAAAGAATTTTTGCAAGTCGATCCATCGGATTGGAATGAAAGATTTGACTACGCTCACGGATCACAAATTTGTAAAAACCTATCTGTAGTGAATGATGCAGCTGAAAGAGGCGCCAAATTCATTACAGATTATAATAATAAATTAACCCACAACGAAGAGGAGAAACAATTCCTTTTTCAGGTGGTTAAAGAATATAACATGAATTATCCCACTTTTAAAAAGACTTCACTATTAAATTAAAATAATATTAATGTTACTATGAGTATGTAATTAATAAAAATATTTAAGTTTATTCTTAATTTTCAAATAAATGTAAATAAAATAAAAATATATATATATTTTTGCCTTATTTCTCATAATAAAAACAAAAAGGTGCTTGGGGCACGGCTAAAAATTATCCAATCGTTGTCAAATTTTTTTTTTATGCTTTTTGGGACTAAAACGAATATTTTTAGCGCTTGCCGTAACATATATTCGAGAAAATAAATTTGTCCATATAAATAAGGACCGGTCTAATATATATAAATATATACGCTCTTAAGAAAATAATCAAATTATCTGTCAACACCTAGCGAAGTTCTCCTCCAAAATGATTTTCAGTCTCGATGCGGCAATTGAATCGTATTTGCCTTAGAATGACAAGAGATTCAATCTGCCGAATCTGTCGGCTGACCCTTTTGGCAAGTAAACGTTGTTTACTAACTGCGAAGGAGTTCTACGAAAAGGGTAACGATTAATCTCTCTCTGGACAAACTTTCGTGAAGTACACAATAAACTCAATTCACATTTTTTGGTTTTGACATAAACTTTTGAGTCTGAGTTCTAGTTTTTTTTTTCATTTTCGTTTGAGTTCGCCGTAAACTTTTTAGTCTGTTAACAAAGCAAAACTTAGCTGTGAAGCTGTTAAGACCAGCACTCTGTAAATTACACAAAGATAAGCCTGTCGTCTGGTAGCGATGGAATCAAACATTTCAAAGTAGATTTTTCCATCGTTAAGCCAGAGTCAAATTTATCTTCAAAGTCACCGACAGTTTCCAGTGCCGCAGTGATGCTTTGTTCGAATTCCTGTTAACACGAACAGTGGCTAATGGTACTTGACTGACATTTCACAAATGTCACTCCCGGGAGAAATGGGTGGTGAATGCGACACCGCCCACCCCCAGCGAAAATCTCACACTATGAGGTGGGAACAAATCAACTGGTTTGAATTGGAAAGGTCAAAGATATCCCGTCAAACAATCTTATCTGATTTTTCTCATTTACTGGCTTCTCCTTGCAGGGACCAATTGGCGGAAAAGGCAACGAAGAACAGTGTCTCTAAGTGATACTTATGATACCAACTAATAGGGAAAACATAAAAATTGCCAAACAGCAATTTGGAGGGAAGATCCATACTGTGAATAACATGCGTAGCAAGAAATGAGACGAAAAGTGAATAAACATGAAAACTTCGTCCTGGCTAGACGACAGACTCTAGATACTTGATATTGGATGTCTGGAGGAGCGGGATAAAAATTGTACCAATTTAAGTGTTCCACCTGGAATCGCGAAATTCATTGTCTACATCCCCCTGACTTTGCAGGCGAGCAATATATATGGATTTTTCGAAATTTAAACTTTTAGGGAGTAGAGGCACGAAAAGGGATAAAAATGGTACCAATTTAAGTGTTCCAGCTAGAATCGTGAAATTCAATGTGCTCATCAACCTGATTTCCCAAGCGAGCAACAGAAATGGATTTTCTGAGAAGGGGGACGATTTTAGGGAGAAGCGGGACGAAAAGCGATAAAAATCGTACCGACAAAAGTATTTCAGGTAGAATCGGGAAATTCGGTATTTATAATACTCTATCTACGAAATGAGAAACATAAATGGACTTTTCGAAATTTGCAAATTGATGTTTCGAATGGTACCAACGAAAGTATTGCTGCAAGAATCGTGAAAATCCCGCTTTTAAAGGGAGAGCAAGACAAAAAATGGTACCGACTAAAGTATTGTAGTTAGAAATTCTGTATGTACGGCCTTCGCACGACATAAATATATAATATAATATAAATATACTTTTCGAAATTAAAACTTTTATGGAAACGCGGGACGAAAAGGGATAAAAATGGTAACAACCAATTATTTCGTGAAATTCAGTACTTATAATCCTCTAACTACGTAAATGGGAAACATAAATGGATTTTTTAGAAATTTGCACTTATTAGGGGGAGCGGGATAAAAATGGTACCAACTTAAGTATTCCAGCTAGAATTTTGATAACACTGTACAGCAATTTCAAACATTTTCCAAAATTACGGGGTTCTGTCAATAAATTCTGAAAGAGGAGACTAAAAAATATACTTTTGTCGGCGTTTTGACAGATCACATCGGAATTTCATTTTATAGACGATTAAATTTTCCCAACTCTGGCCTCTTCTTGCAGCATATCGGTGTATAAAACTATATTTTCTTTGCATCTGAGGCATAGGGTATGTTCAGCAACTTTGTAGATAATGATATGGCGAATATTTCTGTAGAACATATTAACCCTTTAACTACCCCTCATATTTTTGGCTTTATTTTAACAAATTGTAAAAAACACCCCGAAAAGGGGGAAGGGCGGGGATGAAATGTTCTACAAAAATGTTGGCCATAAAATTTTACTATATATGTCAGAACACACTAAAACATAACACAAACGCCAAAAGTCAATCAAATTCAAGATTGCCCATTAAGGGTTAATTTAGTTATTGTTCAGTAGGGGTGGGATAGTGCACGACTTTTGGATTTTGATATTCTAGAACCCCCTATTTTGTTAGGTTCGGAAATAAAATTCATGAGCCAAAAAATGGTGGTGGTGGGGTGAGTGTAAGTGGGCGTTCATCGGGGTCAAAGGTAAGTGGTAAAAATACAGGAAAAGTCCCAAAACTGCCTCGGAGTCGCCCCCAAGAGGGGTAAAATGTAAGACCGGCCCCCCATTAATTTTCCCTCCCCAACATTTATTTCGAACACACATACCCTCTTTCCTCGCTAGTTAAGGGGGCTCCCATACAAAAAATATTTTTTTTTATAAAAATTGTGCCCACCGCTTTTACTGGCCCCAAGAGACCGCTAGTGGGGTCAAATGTAAGACCCACCCCCTATATTTTCCAGCCCCAATATTTGTTCAGAACACAACTACCCTCCATCTGCAACCCTTTAGGCGGCCCCCATACATTTTCCTATTTTTTATATTTTTTTATGGAAGAAAGGCCCAAAACTGCCCCGCAGTATACCCTAGAGGGGAGAAGTGGAGGTATGTTTAGGGACAATGTTGAGGAAGCAAAATTAATTGGGATCAGTCTTACACTAACATGTATATCAACCTGACTCGCAAGCGAGCAACATAAATAGGCTTTTCGAAATTTAAACTTTTATGCAAAAGCGGGACAAAAGAGGATAAAAATGGTACCAACCAAAGTATTTCGTGAAATTCAGTATTTATAATCCTCTAACGACGTAAATGCGAAACATAAATGGATTTTTTGTAATTTTAATTTTAAGGGGGAGCGGGATGAAAATGGTGCCAACATAAATATACCAGCTAGAATCGTGAACTAACTAAGTAGACGCAGCGTCATTTTATTTTTCGTAATTTGTACTTTTAAGAGAAAAACGGGACAAAAAGGGATAAAAATAGTACCAACGAAAGTATTGCAGCTATAATTTCGCTACGCATATTCCTCTAACGATGTAGACGCCCAATGTAAATGGATTTTTTAAGTTTGTACTTTTAAAGGGGGGATCAAAATGGTACGGCATTACAATGGTACCTAACAATGTATTGCAGCTAAAATCGGTTTGTACATTTCTCTGACAACGTAGAAACGCCACATAAATTGATTTTTTGAAATTTATACTTATAAAAGTTGAGCGGGGCAAAAAAGGATTCAAAATTGTACCAACCAATGTATGACAGCTATTCGTAAAATTCGGTATAAATTCCTCTGACCATGTAGAAGCGGAGTTTTCGAAATTTGTATTTTAAGTGGGACGGGATAAAAATGGTACTAACTCAAATATTCCAATTAGAATCACGAAATTTATTGTATAAATCCCTCTGATTACGCAGATATTGAATATTGGATCTTTTTAAATAAAAACGTTTAAAAGGAAGTTGGGCGAAAAAGAATAAAACTGCTACCAACTAAAGTGCAGCAATCGTGGAATTTAGTAAGTACATTCAATTGATTACTGTTTTTCATCATTATTCCCTTGAGCCACTGTTCCTATAAAATGACCTTCCAAAATTAACAAAGGAAGTTTCGACATTTGGCAAAGAAAAATTATTTCATTCAGGACTTTGCCCTTTTTCAGTTCATTAAAGTTCCGTGAAAGTTTTGCACATTTGTTTCGATAATTATGTGAGTTGCTCGCCAAAAACACTCGAAGCGTTTTGTTCTGCAAAATAAACTTTGAAGGGACAACGGAAACTTAAATTATGAGCACATTACAAGGCACATCTAAAAGACATCCTTTGGGAATTTAGTATGGAAATTTTCACAAAAGGATGCGAAATACATTCAACTGACTACATGTCTGTCGTAACTATCCCACTTAAATTCAATAGAATGTTTCTAGACAAAAGTAAGTTGGAATAACTTTAAAAGAAATTCGACAATGCCTTCATTGTTTCTTCCCTTCGACGTTAGAAAGGAGAAGGGGATACCAATTTCCTGTAGTTGCATTAAAATTGTTTGGCTGAAAGGAATCATTAGGTAATCATCCAATGTAATGCCAAACACTCAACCGAATATTTAAATTGACTAAAACGGCTAAAGGTAACGAGAAAAACAAAATGTATTTTAAATTGAAAAATGGCAAAGCAGATTTTTTCCATCTCTTAAATTTCTCAGTAGACACACTCTGCTCGAATCGTGGACTTTGAAAGTGAAACACTGCTTGTGCTATATAGATAGCAAAGACTTTGGAAATAAGTTTGACTTATTTCCCAACGTTGTTGAAGTGTAAAGCGTTTGATTGGTATTTTTTTATTCCTCTTTATCTCACTTCCCAAAAAATACATATCGAAAATCCATATAAATATGTTTGTATGTTCCGAACTTTATATACAATTGGCTGGATTGCACAGTATTACAGGTAGACTAGAGGCTACCGTCTTTACGTGTAGTAACATGGTAGGAAAATTATGATTTTTTAAGCAAATTGTCGTATTGGTTTACTGTCCCGCCCTCTTGTGTTTATTGGGGAAAAATAAAGTTCAAAACCACATATAGGAGAGGTTACCAAAATGTTTATACAGCGTGAAAACCATCGATATACATATCAAAGCAACGAAGTACAAATTGTTTAATATCAGAAATATTAGGGTTTTACACAAAAAAATAAATTGAAAAATTCAATTAAAAAATTGGCAGATCCAATAAAAAGTTTGATAAATTTCGGACCTATAAAGGGAATTCAAAATTTCAATTAAAAGTACTAACAAAGTTAACAAAAAAAATTGTCAATTAAAATAATATTGATTAAAAGTAATATTCGCATTTATACAATGTGCTCTGATTTAAGTTAACGACACATTCGAAAATTGTGATGAGATGAGGTTCTGCTGAAAACTTCAGCACAAACAATGGTCTTGAATCTAAAAAAAATGACAACACAATTTTTATGAATTTTAAGTGAATTTAGATTTCAAAACAAATTAAATGAGTAATTCGAAAATTTCAATTAAATATTTTTTTAATTGGATTAATTAAGCGATGTCATTGATTTTTTGTGTTAAATTTAACATAATATACAAAAAATACAAAACAGCAAAATATTTCAATTCAAGTACATTATTCGATTTACATAAAAATTGATTTTCGTGCTGTTATTGGTGCTTTTTATAATTATTTTTTTTCCTCAACCTCCAGGATGAGGGTATACTCACTTTGTTATTCCGTTTGTAACATCTTGAAATATCGACCTGAGACCCTATAAAGTATATAAAGGGTGATTTTTTAAAAGCTATAGGAAAGTTTTTCAAAAAAAAAAAACATATAAAATTCAGAAAAATGCATGAAATCATTAATTAATTCGATAGTACGGTCCATATAATTTAATGTTTGAAGATTATTTCATGTAAATGTAAGATTATTTCATGTAATGGTACATCCGCTTAGACCAATTTTGGCATTTCCACGTTTTTGAGTAACAGAGGCCCAATTGCTGCGAACGGCGACGAATCGAAAATTGGTGGTCATCATTAACACTGGCCGATACAGCTGCGATATTTTCTTCAGTTCGCACTCTACGTAAGCGTGTTGGTGGTTTAATGTCCAACAATGTAAATTTGGTGCGAAATTTAGTCACAATAGCCCGAATTGCCGCTTCAGTGGGTCGATTACACTGACCATAAATTGGAAGCGCGCGATGAACTTTCTTAACAGAGCACGCATTTTGATAATAATATGCAATAATTTGCAAGCGTTGTTCGTTTGTAAGACGATTCATGGTAAATTAATGACCAAACTGAAGATGTTTGACAGTGAAACAAATCACGAAGCGTCAGCTGTTTGAACCAGTGTTGCCAAAAAGATAACAGCTAAAAAATCACCCTTTAGTATTACGTCCGTACATCCGTCCTCCTGTCGAAAGCACGCAAGCATCTAAACGAAATGAGCTAGGGCGGCTAAATTTTCCACAAATGCGTCTTATAGTCGTAGATCGGTTGGGAATGCAACTAGGCGAAGTTGTGTCCCTTAGGACCAACAACAAGTACTAAAAATACCCATAATAACGACTAATAGTTTAGAGTATTTAAGCATTTTTTTCCAATAAGTCTGTTGTACATATAAAAATATTTTTTAATGGGTAAAATGGGATTAGAGGGATAAAAATGGTAGCAACCAAATGGCTGCAGCTAAAATAATGAAATTCGGTATATACATTACTCTGATTGCGTAGACACATAAAATAAATGGAATTTTTGGAAATTCAAACTTTTTGGGAGTAAAATGAAAAACCAAATGGCCACAACTACGCCATTTCAAAGTGTAATTCAGAAATTTCTGAATATTAACTGATGTGTTCTGAATTTCAAATGGAAATTCTGAATTACAATTGATGAGTTCTGAATTTCAAATGGAATAACTGAATATCAAGTGATGAGTTCTGAATTACAATTGATCTTTTCTGAATTACACTTGGAAATGGTGTAGAGTAGAGCGTACCAGGCTACAAGTCAAAAAAAGTTCGCCGTACACCTTCGAATATGAAGTATTATTGAAAGGTAGTTTCAAAAAATTTTTTTTTATTGTTTTATGTTTTTTTATTGTTTTATGTCAATGACTTCAAAGACAAAAAATCGGCCTCGTCGAGACAAAAACATCGATGTATCACACTTTAAAATCCGTTTATAAATGCAGAAGTTATATAGAAAAATGTAAAAGCGCGACCCCTACGTTCGGCATAAAAAAATAAAAAAAATTTTTTTGAAACTACCTTGGAATTGCTGGCTGCCGCTCACGGTTTCACATGGATTTCTTAATTGTAGAGAACAATTGTGCCAGACTACTCGCTACTACTAACTCTATTCATAATTAAATATTAATTGAATTGATTAAAACATGGTTTAATTGAAATTTTAAAATTCAATTAAAAGAATTTTCAATTCAATCAAAAATATTAAAACAAATAAAATTTTCAGAAAAAATGTTGTTTGCAAACCCAACTGTCTACACAGTTAGAGGAGACCACACACTAATTTTATGATTCCGTTTGGTTGGTACTATTTTTATACATTATTTTATATTATTTTATACCCATTGACCCTGAAAGTACGAATTAGAAAAAACAAGTAAAAAAGGAGTTAAGTTCGGCCGGGCCGAACTTTATATACCCTCCACCATGAATTGAATTTCACAGAGGCTTTCGATGTTCGTAGAAGTGCAGTAATATTACAGGAAACAAATAAAAATATGGAAACAATAATTTCATAAATAAATATAATATTTTATTATTTCAAACCACGCTTATTAGACAAGGCTACCGATACGTTTACACTATATATATATATATATATCAAAATAATACATCAAGTCAATTTAAAAAATAAATATTCTTATATTTATATTTTCAAAAAAAAAAAGCTTAAATATCATAAATATCGATAGTGGGTGCTACAGTTGGTTGTATTTCCATTCTGTTTTAATTCCAAAAGTACTAATTTTGAAAATCCATTATCTCACGTACATAGTGCAAAATATCCTAACTTCATTATTATTGCCTTAAAAGCAAAAGTACAAAATTCCATGATTTTAGCTGCGGCCATTTGGTTGGTACCATTTTTATCCCCCTTTTCCTATTATACCCCCTTAAGAGTACGGCCTTCTAAAATCTCTTTATTTTACGTGTCTACGCAATTAGAGGGATGTACAAACCGAATTTCATCGTTCTAGCTGTAGCAATTTAGTTGGTACTATTTGTATCCCTCTGTACCCATTATATTCCTTGAAAGTATGAATTTGGAAAAACCCTTTTATTTTTCCTGTCTACACAGGCAGAGAAATGTATACTATGAATTTCATGACTCCAGCTGCGGTCATTTGGTTGGTACTATTTTTATCCCCTTTTCCCGTTTACACCCTAAAAGTACGAATTTTAAAAAATCCGTTTATTTTACGTGTCTACGCAATCAGAGGAATGTATACACCAAATTTCATAATGCTATATGCAGCCGTTTGGTTGGTACCATTTTCATCCCTCTATTCCTATTTTACCCCTTAAAAGTACGAATTTGGAAAAAATACTTGTATATTATGTATCTACTCAATTAGAGGAATGTACAGACCGAATTTCGTGTTTCTAGCTGTTGTCGTTTGATGTGTACCATTTTTATCCCTTTTTGCCCCCATTTCACCCTCTACGAATAAGAATCACTTTATGGTGCGCTTTTATGCTAAAAGGGGAATGTGCATTCCAAATATCAAGTAATTATATGGAGACATATTCAAAATCAATGCTGAAATACACTAAATATTAGGGGTATTTTCAGTCCTTGTGAGGGAAAAGATTTTCCCTCTGGGCCGATTTCGACCACTTTCAATCCCAACCGATCTGCAACCATAAGACATTTACGGAAAATTTCAACCTCCTAGCTCATTTCGTTCGGCCGCTATCGTGCTTTCAACAGACAGACGGACATGGATATATCGTCTTAGAATTTTACCACGACACAGGATATATATACTTTATGGCATCGGTGTTACAAACGGAATGACAAAGTGAATATACCCTCATACTGGAGGTGGAGGGTATACAAATACGAAGACATTATGGGTATCAAACGAAAATGATGAATATCTGCTATAAAATACTTCAAATTGTAATATTTAAGCTTTAACAACAATTTCCCCTTAGTAAAACCAAAGGGGGGGGGGTTGAAATTACTGTTTATGCTAAATTAATATAGATATATGTATGAAATTTAAAGTATTTTTAACAGATATTTTTCTCTTTCATTTGATACTTGGTATGAAAAAGATTAAAAACATATATTTTTAGAACATCTGCATCCCTTGGAAATTAAAAGTCCTGTGAAAATCACCAAATCCCTGTCACAGGGACAAAAATACGCAAAACCATGAGTTCATGAGTTTTATTTCTAATTTAAATCTAACAAGAATACACTCCCCTTCTAACAGTGCTTTAATAGTAATGGAATTGAATTAATCCCCCCCCCCAATGTATGAACGAAACCAGTTACTTTTACACTGTTCTTGTCCGTCCTTCCAACACAACTCCTATGGATTTCAAGTCCTTTAGAATTTAACAACAGCATAGTAATCAACGTGAATGTATGTTGTATCTGTATAAGTACTGCCACAGTTTTAACAACCAATTTGAGTTCAATTGAATGGAAATGAGAAAATCAAAATGATTTAGAACCATAAATTATACAAATTGAGCTCCAGTAAGCTCGGGGCAATCGATGAGTTGGTAGCATGCCTCGATGTGTGTTTTGTTCTGCCTACTTTCACCGATGATTGCGGACGCAAACTGTTGTTCCATTGAACATTTGAATCCACCAACAATTGCAAAGGAGCACTCTTGTCTGCCCGTCAGTAAAAACATAACGCTGATAATTCCAAAGATCTCCAGCGATTAAGTATTTTTCCGAGTTGGTTAATTGCTGCCATTAATTTGGGAAAATCGGCTTCAAACATACAGACAGCGGCAGACAACGAATGAAATTAAACGAGATTGAAATGAAACGATTTTAATATGAATTCATCGATTTAATGTACCACCTGGTATTTCCGTCCGTCCGTGTGCCTCCTCCTGCCAGGCAAGAGTACACAACGGTGTTAACATCATAATTTGCATTTAAACTCAAGTTCCTCGTCGTTGTTTAAGTTAATAAAGGGTAAATTTTAGTCGCATGTAAATTTAAATTGATATAAATTAATGGTATTATAAAATTGAAAATTGATTATATCTATTCTATATTTATATATCTATCTATATATATAAAAGAGTTGCGTTACTGACTGACTGACTTATGATTGACCAGTCCCCAGATCAAACGGCTGAAGCCAGGATCATGAAATTTTCAAGGTAGTCCCCAAATATGACACAGACCCGAACTAAAAAAAGGGTTTACAAAATTCATACATTTGGGGATGAAATGGGACAAAAAGGAATAAATATCGAACCTTCATCCTGACTAAACGGCAGTAGATAGAAACATGAAATTCGGTGTATGATTTGCACTTACCAGCAGAACTACAAATACAGAGCGGTACAAAAAGGGATAAAAATGGTACCAAGTATTGCAGCTATAGTCGGGAAATTGGTGTGTAAATTTCTTTGACAACGTAGAAGCGCAATTTTAATGGATTTTTTTCGAAATTTGTACTTTTAAGGGAGGAAAGAGACAGAAAGGGATAAAAATGGTTCCAATTTAAGTAATGCAAAGGGACAATTGGGATAAGGAAGGTACAACTTTAAGTATTGCAGCTATAGTCGTGACATTTGGTGTGTAAATTCCTCTGATAACGTAGATGCGAAAGTCTTGATGGATTTTTAGAAATTTATACTTATAAGGTGTGAGCGGGACAAAAGGGGATAAAAATGGTACAAACTTAAGTATTGTAGCTAAGTCGTGAAATTTGGTGCGTAAATTTCTCTGGCAACGTAGACGCGCAAATCTAAGTGGATTTTTCGAATTTGTACATTTAAGAGTGAGCGGGACAAAAAGGGATGAAATTGGTACCTAATAAAGTATTACAGATAGAATCGTGAAATTTGGTATGTAAATTTCTCTGACCATGTAGAAGCGCAGTAAAATTGGATTTTATGAAATTTGTACTTTTAAGGGATAAAAATAGTACAAATTTAAGTATTGCAGCTATAGTCGTGAAATTTTGTGTGCAAATTCCTCTGACAACGTAGAAGGTTCAAAATTTGCCCTTATAAGGGTGAACGGGACAAAAAGGGATACAAATGGTACTAACTAGAGTATTGTAGCTAGAATCGTGAAATTTGGCTAGAATTTGTAGCTAGAATTGGAATTTTGGCTAAGGCCACGTAGACACACAACATAAATGGATATTTTAAAATTTAAGAGGTAAAAAGTAAAAAGGCGTTATGTTCGCCTGGGCCGAATCTTATATACCCTCCACCACGTTTCGTATTCCACGGTATTACCGGCATTTTAGAGGCTGTCGACATTAACTAGAAGTACACTGCCATATTAGGAAAATTGTGAGCCTCATTATTATAATATATTAATAGTCGCCCACTGTATATGAATATAAAACGTCTAGTGTAAAAGTGAACATTAGACAACAATCATAAAAAATATGCCCTATATATTATTAGGTAGAAACAATTTCCCTCAAGTACAATTTTCCCTATTTGCAATTTATTAATTCCAGCTACAGTTATTTCAGAATAAACACACCTAATTTCATGATTTTAGCAGCAGCCGTTTGCTTTGTACCAGTTTTACTCATTTTTCCGTTTTGACCCTAAAAGTACGAATTTAGAAAATTCGTCCACTTCGCAATCTTTTCAACCATGCATACCGTGCAGGGGTCTTCCCAGCGCGTTGGAAAATTGCGAACATACAGCCCATCCCTAAAAAAGGTGAGGCTAATGAGTTAGCAGGGTAACTATCGACCGATCGCGATTTGCTCAGCGCTCTCGAAGGTAATGGATAGTATGGTGAATCACCATCTTGTGAGGTATTTAGAGAATAATTACTTACTTAATGATCGACAGTATGGCTTCCGTAGGAATCGATCTACGGGTGACCTGATGACACTGCTACCCGAAAAGTGGAATCGATCTATTCACCAGCTTGGTGAGAGTAAGGTCGTTGCTCTAGATATCTCCAAAGCCTTTGATAGAGTTGGGCACGGCGCACTCATATCAAAGCTTATCGCTTTTGGTGTTGGTAGTGACTTCTCTCGATTTATATCGAGCTTCCTCAGAGATCGCACTATACGTGTTGTTGTAGATGGGTTCTCATCCGACGAGCATAGGTTAACCGCAGGGGTACCTCAGGGCTCTGTCCTTTTCCTTTCCCCTTCCCTTTTTCTTATTTTCATCGATGACCTCTTGGATCGGACTACAAATCCAATCTATTCATTCGCGGATGACAGCAACCTCTGTCATTCATTCTCATTCGATCATAGACCAAGTCGTCAAGAAATTGATGACAAAAGGCGATTGATGGACGAGTCACTCAGCCAAGATTTACTGGCCATTTCCAAATGGGGTCAGGTGAATAGAGTGGATTTTAATGCACGTAAGACCCAATGCTCCTTGTTGTCTCACAAGCGATTCACTCATCCAATGATGTCGTCGATTTCTATGAACGGTGTAGATGTTGAGCAATCCCTCCGATCTTCTCAATATCTACATTACGTACATCAGACCTAAGATGGAATACAACTCCCATATATGGTCGGGTGCTCCAAGATCTTTCTTGGAGCTACTTGACCGTGTTCAGAGGAGGGCGATGATGTTGATGGGTGACAGCAGGATATCCAATTCTGTTGTCTCCCTTGAACATCGTCGTAATGTGGGATGTGTATCGCTGTTTTATCGATACTTTTGTGGTGTTTGTTCCTCGGATATTCGTGATCTCATACGGGATGTGAGGACGTTCGGTAGAGATACGCGATTTTCAAGGAACTATCACCCATTTGTTGTCGATTGGACAGCTGGCCGCACTACACATTACAGAATGAATTCGTTCTTTGCTCGCGCAACTCGGAATCGACTTCCGGCAAATATCTTTCCCGCCAATTATGACATCCTGAGATTCAAAACAGATGTCAACAAATACTTCTCCCTTTGTCCTCCTTCCTATTCAATGGGTATGTTCAAAATTGGGAGCATTCTGAAAATCCAGTTTTCGAACATTTCTTGCTCAATGGATACGTCAATAAATAAAATTACTACATTTGGAAACTGAAGAAATTCCCGAACTACCGTTCTAATTCTTGTAGCGGTCTGTATTTCTTTAAAAATGTGGACGGACTGAATACAATGGAGTTTTTTGGAAAAAATTCTTTATCTTTTGAAAATGATTCCACTGAATCACTAATTCGGCTATAATTCCCGCAAATGGCAAAGAATGATAAATGGTAGCATAGCAACATCTGGCCAATTTCAGAAAATGTAACATCTTAAAAATCACCCAATATTTACACCAGTGGGTGATACGTTGACATTGACTATCCGCATTGTATGCATGGTTGTGAACTCTTTAAATATTTTTGTTGATCTGGTATTTTGGAAAAGTTGCACAAGTACTCATTCACTTCGCCAATGTTTCGTAATGGAATTTTCAACTTTAACTTTGGGAAAATTTAAGCCAATGAAACTTTTCTTCACTTTGGTTACAGCAGATGTGAGCCTCAAAGGGCTTTTCTCTCTCTCTCTCTCTCGCCCCCTCTGCTAAAAAGGATAATCCATCTGTGGCAGATAAAAATAAAAGTCAAAGATACACAGACAGACTCAAAGAGATGGGGTGTGTTTTTGTTTAACTCATTGTTTATATTTGCATGTCATTTATTTTATAACGCTCTCTTGTTTTTTTAAAGAGTTAAAACTTTTCTATTGAATTTTCTACGGACGATAATGACGACAATATTTTAAATTTGTTGAAAGTATAGTAACACAATGTAATAGAAAAAAACCGTGCATATAACTTACTTCCATGATTTGGAATTAATGGATTTATATATTTACATTTCTGATAGTAATAACGAATATTGCTCAACAATTTGGTTATTTATTTTTAATTTGCTGAATCGCTCGTATCGAATAATTACTTACGTGGAATTAATTACGTACATGGAGTTATTGTGGGGGGGGCGCCTACATCACAATTTGCAAAATTAATTACTTACATGGAAGCGTAATATAAGTATTTTCATATTTGAGTAAAATTACTCCCACATATGTAGGATACGTTTTCACGAGTAAACAAGGGGGTATTTTCAGAAACGCATCACTGCAGTGCGCCAGATTCATTTGGACCATAATACAATTAACATCTATAATGATGTTTATACCCTCCATCACAGGATGGGGGTATATTAAGTTTGGCATTCCATGTGTAACACATTTAAATATCGACCTGATACCCTATAACACAGCAAAAAGACTGCATCCAAAGAAGTGAAAAAGATGTTCATCTTGTGATTCGGAAGTAGTGAAAATTGGGATCTTCATCAATGAATTTAACATGGAGTTGTCATAGGAGGGATGTCCTATATTTTGAAAGACTTAAAAATTATTTAAAGTGTTTCACTAGTTTCCATTTCCGTTTTATCTGACGCTACCGGGGCACTATGGTCCCAAATCCAAATTTTTTGGCAGAAAATAAAAAAATTAAAATTGGAATGTGTTAAATGTGCATATATTTTCGTTATGACAACACTCCAAGCAATCAAGAAAATGTACTGGAGAAAATTAGGTGGCAATACCACAAGCCTGAATGGTACTTAAACTTTGCGGTTCAAAGAAAGTGGGATTTATTTTGATATAAAGCAAATTAATTTAAATCAAGACTTAAAAAGAAAATAATAAAGTGACTATATTATGAAAATAACGGCAAGAGTTAGTAGTTGAAAAATTATATTTAACATTGAAAGAATTTAAGGTTGGCTTGGCTGAAGAAAGCTGCTGAATTAGAGAGTTTGGAGTTGTGGGCAATAACGTCAACCAAGTTGGTGAATGTAGTGGACTGTATTTGCGGATGGGAATGAGATTAACTCCAGAGCAGTTGATGGTATATGGAAAAGTGCAAGATTTTCCTTTGCGAATGTCAAAGGAAAATTCGGTTTTCATATTTCATTTTTAATCTTTTCCAAGTTACAATTCACAATAGTGTAATTTCGAATTTAGTTATCGATTTACAATAAAAGTTAGATACAATTTAATATGGTTACTTCAATGTTGTACAAATTCAAATCTTAAAACTAATAAGTCGAAACTTATGAAGTCTGGACAAACATTTTATGATTATTGTGGTCTGGTCAGTATTCATATTTGTGGAGAATATAATCTATAAATGTCGTGGACCAGACCCATCAAGATTTTACTTAAAAAGTATTGAAAGTACCTTTAAAATGGCAGACAACATCATTCACCTTTTTGTACACATGTAGACATTTTATTTTATGTCTTGAAATAATTATTTAAATTGCTGTGTTAGGTATACTATTTGTATGATATAAAGGGTGATTTTTTAAGAGCTTGATAACTTTTTTTAAAAAAAAAAACGCATAAAATTTGCAAAATCTCATCGGTTCTTTATTTGAAACGTTAGATTGGTCCATGACATTTACTTTTTGAAGATAATTTCATTTAAATGTTGACCGCGGCTGCGTCTTAGGTGGTCCATTCGGAAAGTCCAATTTTGGGCAACTTTTTCGAGCATTTCGGCCGGAATAGCCCGAATTTCTTCGGAAATGTTGTCTTCCAAAGCTGGAATAGTTGCTGGCTTATTTCTGTAGACTTTAGACTTGACGTAGCCCCACAAAAAATAGTCTAAAGGCGTCAAATCGCATGATCTTGGTGGCCAACTTACCGGTCCATTTCTTGAGATGAATTGTTCTCCGAAGTTTTCCCTCAAAATGGCCATAGAATCGCGAGCTGTGTGGCATGTAGCGCCATCTTGTTGAAACCACATGTCAACCAAGTTCAGTTCTTCCATTTTTGGCAACAAAAAGTTTGTTAGCATCGAACGATAGCGATCGCCATTCACCGTAACGTTGCGTCCAACAGCATCTTTGAAAAAATACGGTCCAATGATTCCACCAGCGTACAAACCACACCAAACAGTGCATTTTTCGGGATGCATGGGCAGTTCTTGAACGGCTTCTGGTTGCTCTTCACTCCAAATGCGGCAATTTTGTTTATTTACGTAGCCATTCAACCAGAAATGAGCCTCATCGCTGAACAAAATTTGTCGATAAAAAAGCGGATTTTCTGCCAACTTTTCTAGGGCCCATTCACTGAAAATTCGACGTTGTGGCAGATCGTTTGGCTTCAGTTCTTGCACGAGCTGTATTTTATACGGTTTTACACCAAGATCTTTGCGTAAAATCTTCCATGTGGTCGAATAACACAAACCCAATTGCTGCGAACGGCGACGAATCGACATTTCACGGTCTTCAGCAACACTCTCAGAAACAGACGCAATATTCTCTTCTGTACGCACTGTACGCATTCGTGTGGTTGGTTTAATGTCCAATAAAGTAAACTGAGTGCGAAACTTGGTCACAATCGCATTAATTGTTTGCTCACTTGGTCGATTATGTAGACCATAAATCGGACGTAAAGCGCGAAACACATTTCGAACCGAACACTGATTTTGGTAATAAAATTCAATGATTTGCAAGCGTTGCTCGTTAGTAAGTCTATTCATGATGAAATGTCAAAGCATACTGAGCATCTTTCTCTTTGACACCATGTCTGAAATCCCACGTGATCTGTCAAATACTAATGCATGAAAATCCTAACCTCAAAAAAATCACTCTTTATTTTGCTTTTGTAAAAATGCTCAGAAAAACACATTTCGTCAAAGTAAACAAATCTTTTTTCTTTTAAGCTTTAAAAAAATTTTGTTTTTGGTCACCCTGTACCAATATAGGGTGATAATTATGTTGGTTATATATTGAGTTTATATAGGAGGTAGTAGGGGGCGTGGAACGATCGGCCTAATTTTATTTCTCATTTTTTAAGTCTATTATGTCCAGCAAATGTGCAAAGTTACAAGATTGTACCTTTATTTTTCGACTATATGCCATAAAAAATGGATTTGGGACCAGTGTGCGGGGTTGAACCGCGGTTGCTAACACGACACTCTAACCATCTCTTCTATCCTCTGTTGTGAGTGCTGAATAACTAAAGCAAACCATTTTATTCGTTAGAACTGACAATAGGAAACTTAACAAAATATTTATTTAGTATGAATTAATTTATAATGCAAATTAATAATAAATAAAATTAGCATTAAATAAATTAACACTACTCAATTTTACTGGAATTATGTGGTATTTATAATTAATAAAAAAATGAAGTATTTGAGTTCATTAATAAAGCAATAAATTTGTATTTTTGAAGCAAAAATGTATAAATTGTTAAAATTAAACATTTTTTATTTATATATAAGTAATAAAAAAATAAATAAAAAAGTTTTTTTCCCGAGCCACCCGAGACCTTCTGAGTGCAAAGCGGACACCTTACTTCTGTGACCCGATACTAAAAATTCGTTCCCATTAATTTGTGAAAATGCTATTCGTAAAATGTTACGAGATATTAACATATTATTGATTCTTTTGGAAGTTGTTTAAAGGAACTTCCTCAAAAGCTGGCAAAATGAACATTTGGATTTTGAGATGCGATTAAAATGTGTTTTCTACGGAAGTACTTCCAATTTTTTTGCTGGAAAATTGTATAGAATGATAGTGGTTAAAAATAAAAAAAAAAAACAAATGCTCTTTACTTTGATCAGTTCTGTAATTTAAGAACTTTTCTTTTTGAAATTTTTAAATAATGTACAGTGATAATGACATTTCTCATTTTATGCAGAGCAAAATTGTCTTTAGAGTTAGTTTGATAAGTCGCACTGCATCCACTGGCATTGAGGTGTGGTGATGTAAACACACATTTTTTATTTATGTCAACTTTAAGTTTTTCAGATAATTCAAAATGAAATTATTTGAAAAGTATATAACAATAATTTCTAGACCTGTACCTGTACATATTTATATTTATTTTTTATTTTTTCTTTCATTTTTGTAAGGAAATATTACTTTTTTAAATGCAAATATTTGTTTCTTTAATTTTTTTCAATTTTGAGGAGAATGAAAGCGGTCTATGTCAGTGCATCCTTTGAAAGTACCCAACATACCAAATGACTTGAGAATAATATTAAATGCTATTAAATCTTCATCCAATACATTAGTTTTTTGGTTTTTATTATTAAAAAGAAGTTCAATTATTTCTTTTGTTTCTCTTCGAACTCTTCGAAAAATATGTACTTCGTTGGGAAAATATTTTTCAATTGACTGCAACTTAAACCAATGCATATCTCAGAAGGGATAAAGTGTGACTTAGACAACTATAATACTAATTGACACATATATTCATGATCGTCATTAAATTTTAAGACGGTCTAGCAATGTCCGTCTGTCTGGCCGTTCGTCTGTTGAAAGCACGTTAGAATCTAGATGAATGGAACTACGAGGTCTAAATTTTCCATAAATGCGGTCCAAAGGGGAAACATTTTCCCCTATCTTTAAACTTTTTGAATTTTTTAAGATATTAACATTCAAAATATATAATATATATATATAGATATATTTTAGAAATTAACCCAAAGTTGACTAATTTTCGTATTTTTCTATTTTAAATATAAGTAAAATTTTTATTTTTATATTCTTTAACATTACTTTACCTATTTATTCATAATAAAAATAATTTTATTCGTATTAAAGAGTTCACCTTTTTCAGATTTTGAAAATTGAAAAAAACGTAATTTCTTTTTTCGACTTTGTCGGACTGTTTCAATAACATTTTTAGGTCTTAGCTTTATTATGACTCCAAAACAGTGTTTATGCCGCATTGTTTGTAATAAATATTTAAAAAAAATGTAAAAAAATTTTGAATTTGGACCAACAAAATGTTTTCCCTTTGCAAGACTTTGAAAAATGAGTTACACATTTAGAAACGTTGAATGGTTCCTCGTTTTTACAGGGTAACTTTTGAATGCACGAAATTGCATCCTTGGAAGATAGGATACATTTAGTGCAAAAAGTCAGATTTTTTCTGTTGTAAAACGCGAACTACTCATTATTAACTTTTGAAAAGTAAGTACGCATCTAAAAAGATGAACAAATTTCCTTTAACCGCAAGCTAAATTTTATGCCAATTGGACTTCATTTGTCGGAACTATGCCCGCGGGTTAGCAAATAGTTTACTAACTTTGTCATTCCGTTTGTAACACCTTGAAATATCCACCTGAGACCCTATAAAGTATATATATTATTGATCGTCATACAATTCTAAGACGATCTAACCATGTCCGTCCGTCCGTCTGTTGAAAGCACGCTAGCAACGAAAGGAGCTAGGACCCCAAATTTTCCACAAATTCGTCTTACAGTTTGCATTGCAACTGGGCGAAATCGGCCCAAAGGGAAAAATTTTCCTCCACAAGGACTGAAATTATTTATTATTATTTATCTATTATTTTAGAGTGTTTAAGCATGTTTTTTATTTTGTCTGCTTATATTTGCTTGATGCTTGGGTATGCGCATTCCCCCTATAACAAAAACGTACACCGTAAAGTGATTCTTATTCGTAGGGGGTGAAATGGGACAAAAAGGGATAAAAATGGTGCATATCAAACGACAACAGCTAGAAAGACGAAATTCGGTGTGTACATTCCTCTATTTGAGTAGGTACAGAATATAAAAGTATTTTTTACAAATTCGTACTTTTAAGGGGTAAAATTGGAATAGAGGGATACAAATGGTAGCAACTAAACGGTTGGATCTAGAGTAACGAAATACAGTGTATCCATTCCTCTGATACAAATAGTACCAACAAAAAGGCTACAGCTAGATTGATGATATTTGGTGTGTACATCCCTCTATTTTCGTAGACACGTAAAATAAAAGATTTTCGAAAAACGTACTTTTAAGGGGGTAAAATGGAAAAAGGGGATACAAATTGTACCAACCAAATGGCCGCAGCTAGAATCATGGAATTCGGTGTATACATTCACCTTACACGCAAAATAAAGAGACTTTTCCAAATTCATACTTTTTTACTTTTACGGCAAAAATTGGTTGTTATTTTGCACTATGTGCGTGAGGTAATTGGATTTTCCAAATCTGTAGTTTTGGAATTAAAATAGTATGGAAATACAACCAATTGTAACACCCACTATCCAACAATATTTATGGTGTCTAAAATCGTATTGTAGACAATATTACATTAACGTAACTCTTTAAGTTTTTGAATACTATAGTTTCAAATACAACAGATTATTGTGAATCATCGTAAAATACAACATACGAATTGATATATTTGAACAGTATATCGATGTACGTCCTTACTGTGAATTATAACGAAAATCGATTTGAATATTGTACTAAATATTATAAACTACAAAATACAAATTTGATAAGTTTCCTAAGAATATATTTTGAAATGAACTCTCACTTTTCCATCAACACTCAGAAGGTGAGCTACGAAATAAACCCTATCGCTTGAATTAACAATTAATTGTCTTTGGGTTTTTATCTTTCTCGTTTTATTTCTCTAACCATTATTTTGTGACAATTTCTCTACTCAATGAGAAATTGCATGAAAGACAAAAAAGTTTTAATTTTGTTTGCTCTTTAGTTCCCTAAAGTCTCCAATCTTTCGAAGTATTTATTCTCTATTGGCAACTGATCTCACCTTAACAACAGAAAAGGAAAGGCGGTTAGAACGAAGCAATTATTGCTGAGTTCCTCCCGCAACGTCTCCTCTGTTCAATGGTATTTAATCCTTTTTAAAATATAAATTTAAGAATACTTATTTTTTAATCCACTTGAAGTATTATTTCGATATATTTAGTTTAAACGTATTGGTAGCCTTGCCTTTTAAGCGTGGTTTGAAATAATAAACAAATTTTATATTTATTTATAAAATTATTTTTTCAATACATATTTGTATTTGTTTGGTTATATTAAAAATATATTTTCCTTTAATATTACGAAAATCGACAGCCTCTTTTTATACACTCCACGAGAGTATTATGTCTTTGTGCATTTGTTTGTAACACCCAAAAGGAAGCGAGATAGACCCATTGTTAAGTATACTGATCGACTTAGAATCACTTTCTGAGCCCATTTAGTAATGTCCGTCTGTCCATCTATTGTTGTAATCAAATTACAGGTCGCAATTATAGTCCGATCTTAACAAAATTTGGCACAAATAAGTTTTGTGGATCAAGGACGAACGCTATTTAATTTGAGGCAAATCGGTTCAGATTTAGATATAGCCCCCATACAAATCTTGCTCCCAATTTTTTCCGCTCTCGAAACCACATATTTCACTCGATTTGCTTCAAATTTGGCACAGCACCCTATAATTTAACTGGAAACAGCTATGGTGAAAATCGGACAGATCGGTTCAGATTTAGATATAGCCCCCATACAAATGTCGCTCCCGTTTTGACTGTATAAAGCACATATAGTACCCGATTTTCTTCAAATTTGGCTTAACACCTTATAATACTAGAAACAACTAGAAACACCTATGGTGAAAGTGGGTAAGATCAGTTCTGATTAAGATATATATTCATATATATATATATACAAATGTTGCTCCCAAGTGTTTAACCGATTTTGGCCAAACTTTACATATTATATTTCCCCTATAAACATACAAGGTGAATGCGGGTCACACTATTCCATGTTTCCATTTCCCCATACAGATGTCCTTTCCGATTTAACATTTTTTGTCAAACACATCTGTAAATGTACAAAAATCCTTCCCGATTTCACTTTTTTGAATTGTAATAGAATAGAAAGTGGAGTGTATCATAAAGTCGGCTCCGTCCGACTTTTGCCTTTCCTTACTTGTTTTCTCCACACTTCGATACACTCTAGTGTCCACGTTTCGTGTGACCTACGTAAAAGGACACAACCATAAGTTAGACCATGATTTAAGTATTTTCCCACCCATTCCCACATACAAAGTAGCAGCTGCGCCAGCTAACCCATTCAATTTATATGGGGATCATAGAATCATTTTATAACTCTAATAAAAAACAATTTCAATTTTATTGCCCAAACATCAATTACGATGCCCAAGGGCATCACGGGGCATGTTCAGATTCAGAAACATACATATACTATTGAGGCAGGTGTAATATAATTCTTCATAGAATAAAAATTGTATTTGTACATTTCCCGGTACAAACTAATCATCTTTTAGTTAATTTATGATTCGCTGAACTGTTAGACAGCCATGGCAAATATTGGCAAAATATTAGTGAGTAGGAAAAATGCTTACGAGCGATGCAATAACATGAATATGTAATCACAACATAGCGATTCTCTATAATTTTGAATGTGAAGGATGAATGAATTTTAAATAACCGCTTCAACCGCATCCTAAAAGTATGCAATGAACGACCGCACATTCATGAGAAACCAAACAAACGCAACCAGCAACACAACACAATTCACACTAAATTCACTATTCCCTCAGCGAAAGCAAATGAATGACAAGGAATGAAAATATTAATATTTAATTCTGAGTTAGAAACGAAAGAAATCCAAGAGAGAGAGCTGAACACAGAAGTCACCTAAAAACAACATGAAAAATATACTTTGCAATTGTATGCAATTTCGAAAATTATGTCTGGGACTCTTGGGCCGAATACAGCGGGTGGGGTGTGTGTCAGTTGTATCGCTTTGTGGAAGGACAACGAACTTTTCCTACCCCACTTTCAAATTCATTCATAACCACAGCGCAACACATTCGTGTATGTTGTTCGAACATGCGTGCGTAGGACGCAACATGTTGCGGTATGGGTTCGAAGCAACTCGAATATGGCTAACTTAGCGTTTTTCTGTGTGTCAGGCGTTGTTGTGCTGTTCTAATTGCGCACAGCTTTATCGTTACAAGCGGGGGTAACTAACTTAAGTCGGGGTAACTAACTACGACAACAAAAACGTTAATAAAAGGTTATTTTTACTCAAAATAAAAAACTAGTTTAATTTTAAACTTGAACTACCGATTACTTTGACTTTGAAAGGTAGAATAACATTCAATTCTATTTTTATTTTCAGGTTTATGTTTAACATTTGCAAAATGGGACGCGCCCGATGCGTTTTCGCTTCGGCCAATGGGCTGAAGATTGTTTGGCAGGAGATGAAGAATTTTACCGAAAAATCATGTCTTCAAATGAAGCTCATTTTCATATCGGTGGCTATGACAATAAGCAAAATTGCCGCATATGAGGTTCAGAGAAGTCACACGTGACTATTGAGAAGCCAATACATCCACAACGAGTCACTGTTTAGTGTGGATTTTGGACTATTTTTCTTCGAAAATTAGCAAGGATCCGCCGTTATTGTCAACGGTGAGCTTTACCGTGCCATGCTCAACGAATTTTTGTTTCCAAAAATTCAAAAGAATAACATGGACCGTATATTTTTCCAACAAGACGGGGTCACGTGTCACACAGCCAACGCAACGATCGATATTTTACGCACTGTTTTTGAAAATGGAATAATCAGCCGACATTGTGATGTCAATTGGCCGCTTCGGAGCTGTGATTTGAGACCTTTAGCTTGTTTTCATTGGGAGCCATTAAGGATAAATGTTATGCAAACCATCCAGATTGAAGCGTTTAAACAAAAAACGAAGTTGCCATTGTAGAGATTCGAGCTGGAGCAATCGAAAATGTACTGAAAAATTGGGTTGATCGGATGAGGTACGGCCGAGCTAATCGAGATAGTCATGTGAATGATATTGTGTTCCATTATTAAATGACAAAGTTCAACTAATTATTATTGCCAATAAAACTAGAAATTTGAAAAAATCAGTACTTTTGTGTAGCTTATTCTAATTTAAAATTTCAACTTACAAATATTTATATTGTATCAAAACAAATTTTTCAAAAAAAAAATGTTGTGTTGACTTTTTTGGACTTAGTATTGATAACCATAAATTGACTTACAATTTTTAACATAAAATTATTTTTTCAAAATTTGTTTACACACACACATTGATATTGCTGTTGGAGACAATTAAAAAAAGAAAATTTTATATTAGGTTTTTGTTATCACAGCTTAGTTATTCAGTCTTAAAGAAAAACAGCCCTAATATGTATTAATATTAAAATATTATGAAATCCCGGCGTTCAAGATTTTCAAATGCGATTATGATCATAATTCGAGATTTTTAGATAGCACAGAGTGACACACCCAAGTGTTTTATTTTTATTTTTTTACTAAAATTCCAATTTTTGTCGAAGGTGGCTTTAACAGATTCCTCAATATTTAAATAAACAACGTATATAGTATTCTAAGTTTATTCTTTCTAAATCAAATCGGGTCTTTAATCATAAGTCAAGATTTTTGGGGTATCTGAATAAGGTTAGTATAATTTCCCAGAATTTTGGACTGTTGTACCGTGTAATTTTTCAAACTCCTTAAGATCACAGACGGCTTGGCGAAGGGACGAAATATTTTGCAAATCGGCACACTATAAACAGTTTGTGCCTGAGACCTAGACATTAATTGATAATTAATTTTTTTACTAAAATACCGATTTTCATCGAAGTACCTTTCGTACTCTGATTTGGGAAATATAGGTCCGATCACACCCTCTCATGTATTCGATTAAAGGTAACTATGATGGCTAAAAAATTTTTTTAGAAATCTTTCATCGATATCGAAGAGGGTGGAAATCCATATTGGGTCGAAATCTTGTTGAATTACCCAGATGAAAGAGTAGTATCTTCAATAAAATGCATTACCTTCCGAATATCCACAGTCCATTCATCAAACGTTTGGTATACATTAGGATGGGTGGCGAAAATAAATTACTGTGGTCACTCCCAGCTTTGATTGTTTAGTGAATATCTGCAAAGTATTTTGTCAGTATTTCGCTCCTGAAAATACTTCTAAAAATCATGTTTCCCGTGTAATTTTTATACACTCCACGAGAGTATTATGTCTTTGTGCATTGACCCATTGTTAATTATACCGATCGGTTTAGAATCACTTTCTGAGTCGAGTTAGAAATGTCCGTCTGTCCATCTATTGTTGTAATCACGATACAGGTCGCAATTGTAGCCAGAACCAAACGAAATTTTGCACAACGAAGTTTTTCGGGACAAGGACGAACGCTATTTAATTTGAAGAAAATCGGTTCAGAGTTAGATATAGCCCCCATACGAATTTCACTCCCGATTTGACCCTTTTCACTCTAGATACCACACATTTCAACAGATTTTCTTCAAAATTTTGCAAAACATCTTATAGTTCAACTAGAAACACCCGTGATAAAAATGTGTTAGATCGGTTCAGATTTATATATAGCTCCCATACAAATTTCGTTCCCAATTTGAATTTTTCCGCTCTAGAATCCACATACTTTCATAGATTTTCTTCTAAATTCGAAAAACACCTTATATTTCAACTGGAAACTCTTGTGGTAAAAATATGTAAGATCGGTTCAGATTTATATATAGCTCCCATACCAACTTCGCTCCCAGTTTGAATTTTTCCGCTCTATAATCCACACATTTCAATAGATTTCATTCAAAATTTTGCAAAACATCTTATATTTAAACTAGGAACACCTATGATGAAAATGGGTCACATCGGTCAGATTTACATATAGCTCCCATACAAATTTCGTTTTCACAGAAACCGCGTGTTTTCAGAGAATTTCTTAAAATTGAGCATAACACGTTATACTTCAACTAGAAGAACTTATTGTGAAAGTTAGTCACTTCATTCCATGTTTTGATATAGCCCCGATACAAATATTATTCTCGATTTGACAAATTGGACAAGGTCATTTTAGCCTGTGATTAGGAAACATACAAAAAATTTTCCCGTTTTCACTTTTTTACTGAATTGAATTGTATTCCGATAGAAAGTGGAGTGTATCATATAGTCGGCCACGCCCGACTTTAGACTTTCCTTACTTGTTTATGATGCGTTTTTGTCCATTTTTTCTGAATTAATAGACCCTTCGAATTATTATTTTATATTGGCCGTATTATTGGACGTTTAGATTGATTTTTGTGGTCTTTGAATGTGACAGCTAAATACTTATATTTCGTTGAATTAGTTTGTAAGAGGTATTATGAAAAATAATAATACTATGAAAATGATATATATAGGATGATGAATATCGAACTAAAAATGATGTCATTGACTCCAATTTTATGAAGTAACTTAATGCTCTTAAGTTACTCTTTTTACAACTATCAGCGCTGCGGCTTAAATTTCCTTCCGATGTTCGTCATTTGGCCACAATTCGAAAAGTCCAATAATTGGGCCAATATGTTACTTTAAGACAAGAGTCAAAATTTAAAGTGTTTTCAAGGGTCTATGATGACAGAAAATTTTTTGGAAAAAATGCAACGCAAAAAAATTACCCGGTAAACATGACTTTTAGGAGTACTTTCAGGAGCGTTCAGCTCAACTTGATCTAGAAACGAAATATTTTGCAAATCATCATTAAACAGTCCAAACATTATTTACGTGGTGTGACTGGAAATTGTTTTTCCATTTGTATGGACAGCGACCCAGCCTAGTATACATACTTCAGTTTTCCTCCTGAAATCCATGGAATGTGTTTTCTTGGGAAAGTCCATGTTTGGAGCAAATACATAAAATGTAAAAAATCATGTGAAAAAAGTGCTTAAAATAAACTGTAATCTGGCAACACAGTTCCGTACATCTTTACGAAATGTTGGCATCGAACATGTTCGATTCAAACCGCTTGTCGTGGTGTTTGTTCAAAATATGAAAATATGCCAACAAGTTTGTTTTAACGGTAGTTCAAATTTGGGCGCCACACGATTTAGTTCATATCACACTAAGCGGAGAAATCCAAGCGAAACCGGATGTGGAAGTGCGCAAATATGCATTAAATCAAATGTCAGGAGTAAAATAAACGCTTCTAACGAAATGTAAAAAAAAGAAAAAACGAAAGTGGAAGATAATGCCGACAAAGCAAAAGAAAACCAATCGGAATTTAACATTTGCCAGTTTGGAATATGGAATTTTAATTCCCGAGCCTAATTTGCATACCCCACAAGTGCAAATGTATGTGTGTTTTAGCAAATTGTGTTTGTGCCATTGAGCCATGATACTGCTCCTCTGGCCAGAATAAATGCAAATAAAGTTTTCTGGTGAAAAAGCCTGAAATGAAAAGATAATCCCAAAAATAAAATACCAAATAAATGAAAAACAAATATCATTTCGAGAGTCAACATAGTTTTGGCATAAATTGTGTGTAAATAAATAGATGCCGAATTAATTCCAGAATAAATATTTCAGTGCATTAATGCCGTAGAAACGCATTCAATTGGATTAAATGGATTACGTTCGTAATTAAATCGAATTTAATCAAAGGATACAACTCATAAAGAAAAAAATATTTGTGATATCGATGGTGATGATAAATAAACCTGAAGCGAAACTATTTCGACGTTAATTAAAAAGCCCTGAATTTAAATAGAAAATATATGCATTTTCACTAATCAATTTAAATTAAATGAAAAGTGTTTGTTGCCTGTTCAAATTTAACTTGGAATACCATTGGTAGCTGGTGAAATTATCGCCTTGTATTGGATTATTGGATGAACCCATTTATGGTCAGTGGATTTCCAGACCTCTATATTTGCGGGGAAGTCAGTCTTTGAGGTAAGTTGCATTTAGAAATGAAATAATGTATAATTTGTACTCGATGGTTTTAAGGAAAATTACTTATAGCAAAATTTCAGATTGTCATGCAATTCAGTCTACACTCAGAAAAAAGTATGCCATGCTTTGAACTTGATATCCTCGAAGCAAGTAAATTAAAATATTTTTACTAATTCTGATGTAAATTTTACTGGATTTGGATTTTTACTCAAACCATGAAAAATGTTCCTCAAACCAAGTAAACTCTTACTCAAACTAAGGGAATTTTTTCTTTGAACCCAGTAAATTTTTACTAAGGGCCTGTTTCTGCAACTAAAATCACTCAATTATTGCGTTTTGTCTGTAGAAAAGCACACAAAGAGCTCATAGCTAAATATTAATTATATACGTTTTATAGAATTCATGTAATAATTAAGTGATTTTTGATCGTTCGCCTCTGACGAACGAAAATAAGTAACAGAAATATGCCCTATATCTGAAAGATTTTTACTGGATTTTTACTCAAACCAAGTAAATTTGTACTCAAACCCAGTAAAGTTTTAGGAGCAAAATGTTTCCCAATAATTCAAATAAATTATTTTGCTTCAGAGTATCTAAAACTTATATGAAATTGGACAACATAATATAATTCTCAAACATTTCATGATACCTTTTGAATTTCCCGAGAGTACCCAATGAATATAAAAATAATTATAGACGCAGCAATTACTCTTTCCAAAGTCGAAAATAATATTAAAAAATATGGAAACTTTTTTTAGTTTCTTCTCTAAAATTCCAATTTTGCAAATTACACTTTCACTACAGTGATATAAGTCTGCAAAGATTTGAAAAAATGTTGTTTTTTTTTTAAATTTGTTGGCACGAAAAACAGAATAAAAAAAATTACTCCGTTAAGATCCTCTATTGCAAAATTAAACAAAATTAAGGGGATAAAAATGGTACCAAATATATTTTTGCAGCTAGAATCATGAAATTTGATGCTCAGATAGCATATAGAAGCGCAGTAATATTTGATTTTTCAAAATTTGTACAAAAAGGGATACAAATGGACCAATTTAGATTCATCTGACAACGTAGAAGCGCAATCTAAATGGATCTTTCGAAATTTGTACTTATAAGGGGTGAGATAGACAAAATGGGACAAAATGGGATGGTGTGTAAATTCCTCTGACAACGTAGAAGCGCAAATCTAAATGAATTTTTCGAAATATTTACTTATAAAGGGTGAGCGGGATAAAAATAGTACCAACACAAGTATGGTAGCTATAGTCGTGAAATTTGGTGTGTAAATTGCTCTGACAACGTAGACTTGCAACATAAATGGATATTTCGATAATTATACTTTTAAGGGGCGAGCGGGACAAAAATGGATAAAAATAGTACCAACTTAAGTGTTACAGCTAGAATCGTGAAATTCGGTGTGTGAATTCCTCTGACCATGTAGAAGCGCAATCAAAATTGATTTTTCAAAATTTGTACAAAAAGGGCTACAAATGGTACCAATTTAAACATTGCAGCTAAAGTTGTGGTGTGTAAATTCATCTGACAACGTAGAGCGCAATCTAAATGGATTATATGGGATGAGAGAGAGAAAATGGGACCAACCACATAGACGAGCAACATAAACTTATTTTTTGTAATTTGTACTTTCAACTGAGCGGCACACAGTGGAATATGTTCATACAAGGACCTTGAAATATCGCATACATCTCTTATCTCGTCAAATTAGATCAAAAACAATTTTTGTTTAAATCCGCCCACAACCACGCCCACCTTCCATGTAAGTTAAAATTAAAAAAACGTAATAAATTTCTTATTTTAATATATTTGTGAATACAAATCATTACCATTGATTTCATTTGAGTCCACAAATAAATGAAAATTGTCAGTGTCACGCCCAACGCCCAAATATATTTTTTTTGTTTTTTTTTTAGATTTTCGAAATTTTTTATAAAAATTATTTTATTTTTTAATCGATGATACTCGTCTATTATAGCTTTATATTTAACTTAAGACTAATATCGACCGAATATTTACATGCGCTAGCATGCCATAAAACCTTGCATCCCTAAAGTATGCTTTAAATAAATTTTCCTAAATACATTAACGGAGAACAACGAAGAAAGTATTGCTTCATTTTTTTTTTTGGTTCAGAAGGTTCTACCATTTCAGTAATAAAATCGATATTGACAGTTATAAGCAGAATATTCTTTTTAAAATAAAGAAACAAGACAATAGTTTAACAATATTTGTAAATGACGAGGCATCGGTCGGCCACGCGAATATAGTTTTATACTGTAGAAAATTACCAATACTGAATAACACAACCTTCAGGTAAACCTCTGTCTGAAAAGGAAAGCATAAACTTAATTACACTTTTTTAAATGCAAAAGAACACCTAAAGAGCTCCTATTTTCTACGAACTAAACGAACTTTCAATACGATACATGGTTTCCGAGATACATCGCAATAAAATTACCTCTCTTATGGAGATATTTGCAACTATTTAGCATTTATGAACTTTAAATGAACCCACAGCTAAAATTAACCGCGATATTGAAAAAATCTTTTAGAATATGCTTAATAGGAATGTTCTTGCTTAATAGGAATGTTCTTTGCACTTATGGGGGCGATAAATTATACAGTATACTTTAAATGCATCTTTAGTCTAATTTAACGAATATGGCAAAATTGATAGCCTGTAATAAGTTGAATCTGAAGTGTGATGTAAACAAATCAGAAACTGATAACGAGCGGTGGCAATTTCTTTGTGTATGTGTTCGTGTAGAAAATACGTTTAAAATCGGGTTCCATGGTCCAATTCATCAGTGAGTGTTCGTATTCCGAGGGTAAATATAATATGATCTGGAAAATTTAACAAATGCAGCGTGGACATGATCTGCAAAATTTTATAAAGATACGATGTAAGATATAGGATCTGGAGCGGTAATAGTGTAAAATGGGGGGACCATTTGCACAGGGATTGTGCCAAATATGGACACATATATTTGACTTTCATTTTACACTCTTAGATTAATATTCAAGAATATTCTAAACAATTTCAATTGATTTTATATAAGTTCCTTAATAATTATGAAGAACTCGCCATAAATTTCAGTAAACATATTAACTTGATTTTAGGAAAAACCATATTTTTAGTAAAAATTTCCTAAATGGAATTTTTTCCATACAAAAAATTTATGATTTTTTTCATAATTAAAATCTTGGAAATATTCTTCCACATAAGTATGAGTTCACTCAATTGTAAGAATTATTGGTTAGATCCAAAGAAATGTTTTTAAATAAATTTGATATCCTATTTCTAGTATATGAACTATTTACTATGACTGAAAGACGGAAACTTTACTTATACTTAGTTAATTTCCCGCGTTAATTTTAATTAATTTTTTAGTGATTTGTAGTTTGGATTTTACACAGATTTAGGAATGCAATTTTTCTGAGTGTAGGAATTCCTAGTTGAAATAGAACATGATCTGCAAAATTTGAAAAACTTCCGATGTAAAATGTTGGTCCTAGAGGGGTAATACTAAAATGGACCCCATTTGTAAGGGCGCTACATTAAAAAGGGGGCCCATATAGATCACGTTCAACGTAGGTATTCTTATTTGAAATATAACATGATCTGCAAAATTGTATTGATTAACAAGATCCAATGTAAGATGTAGGTTCTAGAGCGATAATAGTGTGAACTGGGGCCCATTAGTATGGGGGCTATACCAAAATATATACCCATATATGTGACTTTCATAGTATGTATTCTTAGTTGAAATAAAATATAATCTGCAAAATTTTATAAACTTCCAATGTAAAATGTGGGGCCTAGAGGGGTAATAATATAAATGGGGACCCATTTGTAAGAGCGCTACATCATAAAAAAGTGGGCCCTTATAGATCACTTTCAAAGTAGGTATTCTTTATTGAAATATACTATGATCTGCAAAATTTTTATCAAGATCCAATGTAAGATGTGGGTTCTAGACCGATAATAGTGTGAATCGGGTGCCCATTTGTATGGGGGCTATAACAAAACATTGACCTATATGGCTGGCTTCCAAAATAGGTGTTTCTAGTCTAAATGTAACATTGTGCGGGAAATTTGATCAAGAACCGATGTAAAATGTGCATTTTAGAGCAGTAATATTGTAAATCGGAGGTACATTTGTACGGGCGCTATATCAACATGTACCCATGTGGTCCACTTTCCCGTTAACTGTTTCTAGTTCAAATATAATATAATCCTGAAAATTTTGTCTTGATTCCATGTAAAATGTATTCTACCGCAGTAATAGTGTAAATTATAGGGATATTTGTATGTATCTATATCTGAACCGATTTCCTCCAAATTCAATATCGATCGTTCTTGGACCAAAAAATTACTTCTGCCAAATTTCACGGACAGCAGACGGACAGACAGACATCATGAAATCGATTCAGCTAGTGATTCTAAGCCGATCCGTATACTTAAAGGTCTAGCTCGATTATTTCTTGGTGTTACAAACATTTGGCGCAAAACTAACTTATAATACCCTAGTCCACGAAGTGGTGTAGGGTATAAAAAGTTGTAAAGTCGATCTCTTGTATAAATAGAAAATTGATGAATTTTTATTAAATAATTAGGTTTTTAACGGTAACATACCCCTTGTCCTACCACGACCTAGTATATGCCCCGTCCAGAAGTTAGATACAGTAAAATTTTCAAGCGAATCGGTCCACCGGTTTGGCGTGCTATACGGAACATACAGACACGCATTGATTTATATATATATATATAGATTCAAATCTAATATTGATTACAGATGGAAATAAAAAAGGATTAAAAAATGAATAAACTAGAAAAACTAAGGGGTAAACTTGAAATATATGTTAATGTTGAACTAATACAGACAGAAGCATAATATTAGAAGTATTTTTAGTAGATATTCTCCTCTTTAATTTGACACTAGTCATAGTGTGCGTATATGTAATAATAAGTATATAAAATAATGTTTTAAAAAATTGTATCCTTTGGAACTTTTTAGTCCTGTGACAGAGCAACAGGACGATGAAAAACTAAAAACGCCAAGTAACTCAATTTTGCCTACAGTTTCTGCTTCCCTATTCATCCGGTTCATGTGTAACGACTTTTTAAAAATTGTAAAAAATTGGAATTGTTCCTTTAAGCATTATCATTACTTAATACTGGTCTGATTGTGATTGTCGTAATGGAAAAAAATCATTCCCGAAAAAAGAAACACTTCACACAATTACTCCAGGATTATATGCGCCTTCACAGTGATTGCTTAGAGTAATATTTCAAGTATTTAAGAAGAAAGTCTCCACAAACAAGCGATAATTGTTTCTTAGACTACTATTAAATCAGTTTAATAGTTTTTTCTTAGTTTCGTTAAAAATAAATAAAAAATAAGGTTTTTAAGAGGAATCCTTAAATCTTGTATCTGTCGCATGTACTAACTTGATACGACAGTCGTAAATTTGTTGCCCATATTCATCACACTAAAATGTTTTACGATGATATGCTTATGTCGGCTTGTGTTCCCTGTGTGTTATGTGAGATTACCAACGTCTGCTGTATGAAACAATTTATTATTTCATTATTTTTAAGGCGGAAGTACATCTGGGGTTCATTGAATAAGAATATGGTATTTTACAATATAAGGAATTGTTTATTGTAAAAAAAGTAAAAAAATCATGCTCCAAATCTCAGAAAATAGAATCAGAAAAACTGAACACTGGCAAGAAAATAATACCAAAAAGATTGACTTCATGCGTTTTAGAAGATGAGAAGGCCTTTCTTTTATAAAGGGTGACATATTGCGTGGATTTTGTTATTATTTATAAGAATCATATTTATTAATTTTAAAAGATTATTTCCTAAATATTGGATTTCAAATATCAGATCCAATACAAATGACACTCGACACTTAACTTGATTAAGTTCGACTATTAAAAAGTACCCAGAATGTCGCGGTGATACTGCAGTACTTTTGAAGTTGAAAAAGTACTAAAGTACTGAATTTTCCATCTCAGTTCTGATTTCGAAGAATACTTGTACCAAAATATTTCGCTCGCTGAGAATGCACTGATCGCTAATTGTGATTCTTGAAATTTCTTAACCCATTGAAGACGCAACATTTTTAATTGTTCGTTATCAAGGGGTTAATTTTGTAGTAACCACAAAATCATTTAGTAATTAGCGATTAGTTCCTCTTCAGAGAGCGAATTTTTATGAGACAAATATTTTGGGACAACTCATAAAACTAGCTAATGATTAATTTTAATTTAATTTATTTAATTTATTTCTATTAAATATTTTTAATTTCGACAAAATGAAACTAAAAGAAAAAATTAATAAATAATTTGTTGTTTAAAATCCCAAATTGATAGTGGTGTTTTATTTATTTGTATTATATATACAGTTTTCTTTTGTTCGATGACTTCTAGGGAAATTTGGTGTATTCAGAAACTCAATTATTTTGGTAGAACATTTGGACCCGTTAAATCCCTGTTTTAAAGGTATATTTACCACTTTCCACAAAAGGGACCAAAAAGGCCTCTATTTTGAGAAGTTAAAGGTTTAAAATGTTCCTCGTAGGTATCATTTGGCGAATCATCATAATAATGTGCAAAAGAGGGAAATATTGACCCGCCTGAAACTTTCAAAATGCCGATACACGTATATTATTTGTAATTATATGTAATATGTTATGCGAATAAAAAAATATTTTCAAAAATAAAAAACATTTAATTTTTTAATTATTAAAAAATATTAAAATAAGAAAACTGTATTTTTTTAAATGTGTCAATTTTCTAACAAAATTAAAGGTAATTTACTGGAAATTCGTCACAAAATTCATAAATCGTTTGCCTAATATAAAAAATTGAGAAAAAATGTGAGAAATTGTGTTTTTGTCGTGTTTCGTTACAATAATCAAAAACCTCGATTTGCAAAAACATTTTAATTAATTAGGTCTTCCTCTATTATAAGGTAACAATATATATGTCATACCACAAAAAAATACGAATTTGTATACCCTACACCACAGGGTATAATGTTTTTGTGCATTTGTTTGTAACACCCAAAAGGAAACGAGATAGATCCATCGTTTATTATACCGATCGATTTAGAATCACTTTTTGAGTCGATTTAGCGCTGTCCGTCCGTCTGTCCATCTATTCTTGTAATCAAAGGTAGCAATTGTTGTTAGAACTAAATGAAACTTTGCACAACGATGTTTTATGGGATAAGGACGAACGGTATTTAATTTGAAGCAAATCGGTTCAGATTTAGATATAGCTCCCATACAAATTTTGCTTCCGATTTTACTTTTTCCGCTCTAGAAACCACATATTTCAACATATTTTCTTCCAATTTGGCAAAACGCCGTATATTTTAACTAGAAACAGCTCTGTTAAAAATATGATAGATCGGTTCAGATTTATATATAGCTCCCATACAAATGTCTCCTCCGATTTGACTCTTTCAGCTCTAGAAACCACAAACTTTGACAGATTTTCTTCAAATTTTGTAAAAACAGCTTATATTCCAACTGAAAACAGCTCTGGTAAAATAGGATAGATCGGTTCAGATTTATGTATAGCTCCCATACAAATGGCTCCTCCGATTTGACTCTTTCCGCTCTAGAAACCACAGACTATGACTGATTTTCTTCAAATTTTGCAAAACAGCTTATATTGCAACTGAAAACAGCTCTGATAAAAGTAGGGCAGATCGGTTCAGATTTATATATATAGCTCCCATACAAATGTCTCCTCCGATTTGACTCTTTTCGGTCTAGAAACCACAAACTTTGACAGATTTTCTTCAAATTTGCACAACAACTTATATTTCAACTAAAAAAGCTCTGGTGAATATATATATAGCTCCATTACAAATTTCTGTACTGAATTGATTATTTCCGCTCTACAAATAGCATTTTTGAACAGATTTTCTTTTAATTCGGCACATCAGCTAATGTTTCAAATAGATTACTATAACGAAAGTGGGTCACATCGGTTCAGATTATATATAGCTCCCGATTTGAATTTTTCCGCTCTAGAAACCACACTCTATAAAATTTGGAAAAGCGTCTAATATTTCCTAATCCTTTACTAAACATGGGTCACATCGGTTCTGATTTGTATATAGCTCCCGCTCAAAGTTTGTGTTCAAATGTTCTTACAAATACAGATAGAAGTATGGAATTTGTAGTATATTCTCCTGTTATAGCTGCATCCTATATCACCCGGTTCAAATGTAATGACTGATTTTTACATTATTATTAGGGTATAATGACTAAGTGTAGGGTATCATGTAGTCGGCCGCGCCCGACTTTAACCTTCCTTACTTGTTTATATTTACCTTATGACAAAAAATAGTCCTATCAATAAAAAAAGTTTTTGTCCGCAACTTAAATGTTTATTTATATATGAACAAACTGATCCATTAATTTTTGGTTAATTAAGAAGTATTTCATTAAAAAATCTTTGTTTAAGTAGCTTATTAAAACCTTTAAAAAATCTAAAAGAAAGTAGTTCATGATTTTTTTTTTAATTTTTTCCATTTTAATCCATTACACAATCAGAAAATAAAAAATAATAAATTTTTCTAGTATCCAAGAAACAGGATTTTTCATTATGTTAATAGACTTCTAAAAAAATATTATTCTGGAGATTTCTTACTTAAATTCTGGTCGCATGGTGATCCCATTCTGAAATTTTGGCAGGTTTTAGAGAAAATTGTGGACAATTTTCTAACAAATTTTGCCAAAAACTAAATACATTATGTAAGGATATTCCAAAATAAAAGAAATTTGACATTTTGAAGATATTTGTTCCACAAGGACATGGACAGTCGTCAAAAGCTTTACGCTGATAGCTTACATTTATAATTCGAAAAAAATCAACATAAAGCAGTTTATCCATTTCTAGAAACATTGTAAATTGTAATCACTGACGAATCATAATACAAAATACATTACATAATGCCAATTTCAATGTCAAATAATTCGCAACAACGAGACGAACAAACGTGCAAATTTTATATAAATCAAAAGGGGTCGGGTCCAAAATTGCCGTTTTTTGTGACGATTTATTTTGGAATTTCCCTATAATAAAAAATATAAAAGAGTGATTTTCTATAATTTTCTTATGTCTTTGAAGAGGGTCATTACTTTCTACTTTCATCCATATACATATATTCAAATAGTATTTGTTTTATTCGTTAGAATGCTAAGTATTTACAAATAAACATTTGTAGTTCTTATAATTTAATAATTTAATGTTGATTTTAAGGAATATATGTTTTTAGAAATTCCAACGGAAAATTTATCAGATTACAAATTGTGTATATTTGTATATAAAAGATACACAAATATTACTATTGAAAAGCAAATATTGGCTTGTGCCCACATGAGGACGAAAAACATACATATGTATGTATGTATGTGTATAAAAGGAAATAAAATCTACTTATTGGAAGTTGGAAAATTTAAAATTAAATTTCCTATGAATTGTACAAAACGCACACAATCGAATAATCCTAAACAGTCGAATTATTTTCTTAGGCGACCCAACGTTATTTCTGAGAAGCAGTTTGTAATTTAATTTAGAACAAATACATTAGGGTGAATCGAAAAAAACAATTGCGATCTAACAATGCACAGTGGCCGGCGGTTATTGGAAAAATCAATGTCGTTACACGAAGGTAAAAAATGTAGTCGAAATATGCTGTGGGTAGAGTGATCAAACCCGAGACCGAAACCCGGGTTTTTCATCTGAGACCGACCGTCGAGTTTTTTAAAATCACGGTTTTTGGAAAACTGGGAAACCCTGTTATTTTATTTCGGTCTCAACCGGTTTTTCATATTGCAAAAAAGTCTCTGTTTCGGTGCTAATTTATTTATAATATGTCACGTTTTATATTATCACAAGCATCATAGAACGTTTTTTATTAGGGACTACAAATTAACTAAAAAATTACGAACACAGCAATACTGTGAGTCTAAAATGGTGATGTTCGTCCTAGATTTCACAAGCTTTTCTTATGGGCAGAACAAAAATCGACGCCGTTGACCATTTGCCGCTGCGGATGTCGACCAGACATATGTGATTATTTTTAAAGGTGTTTTCAGATCATCATTAAATACACCAGTGACGGCAGCAATTTTTTCGCGATGCTGCCGTAGACGTATATTACTCGTCCTTGTAGGTAATATGAGATTGATGGACTTTGCTAATAAAAGAGAAAAGTGAAAAGTCCCCGTATTTCAAAGAGTCCAAAAATACGCATAATCCTTGAATTTAATGTGTCAATCTTATGATTTATTTTCTTATTTATATATATTTTAGCTTATTTTATTCTCTCCAAGATATCAGAATCGCAGAATGGGGTAATTGGTACAGAAATATTAGCTGTTTTTCAAAACGATATCCTATTTCAACAAGACGACTTTTTTAGTTTTTACTGTGTTTATACCTGTTATCTATATATAAAGAGTGATTTTTTTGAGGTTAGGATTTTCATGCATTAGTATTTGACAGATCACGTGGGATTTCAGACATGGTGTCAAAGAGAAAGATGCTCAGTATGCTTTGACATTTCATCATGAATCGTCTTACAAACGAACAACGCTTGCAAATTATTGAATTTTATTATCAAAATGCGTGCTCTGTTAAGAAAGTTCATTGCGCGCTTCCATTTTATGGTCAGTTTAATCGACCCACTGAAGCGGCTATTCGGGCTATTGTGACTAAATTTCGCACCAAATTTACATTGTTGGACATTAAACCACCAACACGCTTACGTAGAGTGCGAACTGAAGAAAATATCGCAGCTGTATCGGCCAGTGTTAATGATGACCACCAATTTTCGATTCGTCGCCGTTCGCACCAATTGGGTCTCTGTTACTCAAAAACGTGGAAATGCCAAAATTGGACTAAGCGGATGGACCACCTAAGACGCAGCCGCGGTCAACATTTAAATGAAATTATCTTCAAAAAGTAAATGTCATGGACCAATCTAACGTTTCAAATAAAGAACCGATGAGATTTTGCAAATTTTATGCGTTTTTTTTTAAAAAAAAGTTATCAAGCTCTTAAAAAATCACCCTTTATAAAAGAGTTGCGTTACTGACTGACTGACTGACTGACTGACTGACTTATCATTGACCAGCCCCCAGACCAAACGGCTGAAGCCAGGGTCATGAAATTTTCAGGGTAGTTCCCAAATACGACGTAGACGTCGACTAAGAAAGGGTTTTACGAAATTCGTACTTTTAGGGGATAAAATGGCCCAAAAAGGGATAAACATCGAACCTTCGTCCTGACTAAACGGCAGTAGCTATAAACATGAAATTCGGTGAGTTCCTTGCAATGACCATGCAGACGAGCTACAAATAGGGATTTTTTGAAATTTGTACTTTTAAGGGACAAAAAGGGATAAAAATGGTACCAACTAAAGTATTACAGCTAGAAACGTGAAATTTGGTATGTAAATTCCTCTGACCATATAGTAACGAAGTAGAATTGGATTTTTCGAAATTTGTACTTTTAAGGACGAGCGGGACAAAAAGGGATAAAAATGGTACCAACTAAGGTGTTACAGCTAGAAACGTGAAATTTGGTATGTAAATTCCTCTGACCATATAGTAACGAAGTAAAATTGGATTTTTCGAAATTTGTACTTTTAAGGACGAGCGGGACAAAAAGGGATAAAAATGGTACCAACTAAGGTGTTACAGCTAGAAACGTGAAATTTGGTATGTAAATTCCTCTGACCATATAGAAACGAAGTAAAATTGGATTTTTCGAAATTTGTACTTTTAATGGTACAAAAAGGTATAAAAATGGTACCAACTAAAGTATTACGGCTAGAAACGTAAAATTTGGTATGTAAATTCCTCTGACCATATAGAAACGAAGTAAATTTGGATTTTTCGAAATTTGTACTTTTAAGGGACGAGCGGGACAAAAAGGGATAAAAATAGTACCAACTAAAGTATTACAGCTAGAAACGTGAAATTTGGTATGTAAATTCCTCTGACCATATAGAAACGAAGTAAAATTGGATTTTTCGAAATTTGTACTTTTAAGGGACAAGCGGGACAAAAAGGGATAAAAATGGTACCAACTAAAGTATTACAGCTAGAAACGTGAAATTTGGTATGTAAATTCCTCTGGCCATATAGAAACTAAGTAAAATTGGATTTTTCGAAATTTGTACTTTTAAGGGACGAGCGGGACAAAAAGGGATCAAAAAGGTACCAACTAAAGTATTACAGCTAGAAACGTGAAATTTGGTATGTAAATTCCTCTGACCATATAGAAACGAAGTAAAATTGGATTTTTCGAAATTTGTACTTTTAAGGGACGAGCGGGACAAAAAGGGATAAAAATGGTACTAACTAAAGTATTACAGCTAGAAACGTGAAATTTGGTATGTAAATTCCTCTGGCCATATAGAAACTAAGTAAAATTGGTTTTTTCGAAATTTGTACTTTTAAGGGGCGAGCGTGACAAAAAGGGTACCAACTAAAGTATTACAGCTAGAATCGTGAAATTCGGTATGTAAATTCCTCTGACCATATAGAAACGAAGTAAAATTGGATTTCTCCAAATTTGTAGTTTTAAGTGGAGAGCGGGACAAAAAGGGATAAAACTGGTACCAATGTTACTATTACAGTTAGAATCGTGAAATTTAGTGTGTAAATTCCACTGATCATATAGCAGCGCAGTAGTTTGATTTTTCGAAATTTGTACTTCTAAGGGGTGCGCGGGACGAAAAGGGATAATAATGCTGTACAATCCTGTGTTACCAAATAAAGTACATATTTTTAGGGGAGCAAAAACACATGTTACCTATAGTGTTTTTTCAAAATGTGTACTTTTTGGGAAAGAGGTGCAAAAAGTTATAAACTGGCTGGCTGAATCTAGAAACATGAGATCGAGGATATAAATGGTTGTAATTTTTTGTTCAAAACTTAGTAGAAAACTATACGATGTAGTTCAGCTAAAATAGTGCATATCGACAAGCACATTCCTTTGACTGTGTGTGAGTGCTAGCTAATAGGAGCTTACCAAATTACTATTTTAGATTTATCTATATCCACCAAAAGAAAATTAAATAAATACTATCCAAAAACAGAGACGGATAAAATGAACGAATAACTTGCTGTTTTCGCGTGCGAAGCAGCGGGTACTGCTAGTAGACTTATATTTTGGGAATAATAATGATACGTTTATATGTTATTAAAATTTTTGAATATTTGGCTATGGACTAAAATGATCCTATTTTTCGGCAGGAATGTTTGGTCGGATTTTCGAAAGATTTCAGTGAATCTGATTATGCATCAGAATTTTTCTATCCCCAAGAATAATGAATAATTTCTCCATTTTTTACTGTTTCAAGAAAAACCCGAAAAAGAAAATCTGATCCGACCGGTTTTTTATAAAAAGAAAACCGGTTTTTTATAAAAAGAAAATGAATAATTTCTCAATTTTTTACTGTTTCAAGAAAAACCCGACCCGACCGGTTTTTTATAAAAAGAAAACCGGTTTTTTATAAAAAGAAAATGAATAATTTCTCCATTTTTTACTGTTTCAAGAAAAACCCGACCCGACCGGTTTTTTATAAAAAGAAAACCGGTTTTTTATAAAAAGAAAATGAATAATTTCTCCATTTTTTACTGTTTCAAGAAAAACCCGAAAGAAACCCGATCCGACCGGTTTTTTATAAAAAGAAAACCGGTTTTTTATAAAAAGAAAATGAATAATTTCTCCATTTTTTACTGTTTCAAGAAAAACCCGAAAAAAATCCGGTCCGACCGGTTTTTTATAAAAAGAAACCCGGTTTTTGTTAAAAACACGGTTTTCGAAAAACCCGAAACCCCGACATTGCAGAAAAAACTGGTTTTTGATCACTCTAGCTGTGGGTAGTCATAAAGCAAACCAAGCTTTCATTTTAGGTTAGGAAAACCGCAGCTTCTTTTCTCCAATACATACCGAACCCGTCTAATGTACAATATATGTTTTGTTAAATTTGTGTAGAGATACACTCATATTAAACTTCGCAAATAAATCCACGAATAGACGTCGCACTCAGAGAAAATTTGAACAAAAACTTCGTTTGTGTGTTTCTTTTTGGCAAACGTTATTTTGTTTGCAGCAAACATGTCACATCACTTGTTATAAATGAACAAAGTCTTTTATGAGAGGGGAGATATGTTTATTTCAAACAGTTTCCTTTGTTTGTCGCACCGGATGGTCTTCACAAACTCCCAAAAATATGTAGAAGTAGCAGAAAACGTTTGTGTCAAACGGCTCTAGAAACCACATACATATTTAAGCAAATTTACTGTTTAAAAAACCTTTTTGAAGAACATTTTTGAAAAACAAAATTTGAAGCTAACCCATAGTTATTGATATCGCTGTGGATGAAATTTAAAATATTAACCGAAATCAAAACTTAGATGTTGTTATCGGCTGACTCTTTCTAACCCCTGTTTTCATGTAGCTCCATTAGAACAACCGCCAGTAAAATATTTCAAAATCCAACTCAAACTATGATCTATCACTTAAACAGTTGCGACAAATGATTGCATTTGAGGGAAATTAAAATGAGTGAAATAGATTCCCATAAATTAACCCAAATGTGGCGTTTTTTTGGAGAAAATCCTTTTTGACATGTCTGTTTCGTTGAAATGTTTTACTTATGGCAAATGAATAATGATAGATTTGTGAAGATGAATTTGTGTATGACGTGTTGAATGAATTAAGGTGAGCTAACGCACAGAACCACAAAGGAGTGATTTATCGATTTTTACCGACTAATACTGTTTGGGGAAAATACACAAAAATTTCAGCAGCATATGAAATATTGACAATAAGAAACACAACAGTGACCTAAGCCACATTAATTAATAATCTGATTATAACAACATTAATTACATTTTATGTCGACATTAAGAACAAAGAAAAACAAATCTGTCAGCGTTTAATTAAATTCCATAGGATGGAGGGAAAAATTATCCAAATTTTATTAATTGATTAAAAGAATGATTGATTTATTTTACCCACATATTTTTTTGTTCCTTCATTTCTATGTAGAGCTCAGAGCATCACGACAAAAGTCAGCACATAGCTGACAGGGGTATCCTGTTCGCAACATAGCGGCTGAACTTTACAATGTAATCAATCAATGTTTGCATTTAAAAAAAATTAAGAATTATTTTTAGGCCGGTCTGTTGATGGATACAATAATAGCAACTTGTAGCACACACAAGATCTTTAAAATTAAATGAAACTTCAATCTAATTAGGGTATCCAAAACCGGTTAGCAGGTTTTGTGGTATAGGGTGGACCATTAACATTTTAAAGTACTGATTATTTTTTAAAATTTCCGGTTTTATTGGAAAGGTTGAACTTTGTCATTTAATAATGGAACACAATATCATTACTACCACGACTGGGTCGGCAGTACCTCATCCCATCAACCAAATTGTTCAGTACAGCCCAAAATCCACACCAAACAGTGACTCGTTGTGGATGCCTTGGCTTCTCAATACTCACGTGTGGGTTCTCTGAACCCCATATGCGGCAATTTTGCTTATTGACATAGCCACCAAAATGAAAATAAGCTTCATCCGAAAACACAACATCTGAACCCCTAATTGTGTGAGGTTGGGACAAAAAAAAATCATGAGTCAAAAAATGGGGTGGTGGGGTCAAATGTGAGGGAAAAGGGAAAGGTAAAATAGACAAAAAAACACAAAACTGCCTCGGAGTCATCTCCAGAGGAGTTAAATGTAAGACCGAACCCATTTCCCTCAAATTTTTTTTCAAACACACATACCCCCGATGACCACTCGTTAGGGGGGGGGCTCCCATACAAAAATTAATTTCTTATAAAATTTGTTCCCACCGCTCTTACTGGCCAAAGGAGGCCGCTAGTGGAGTTAAATGTATGACCGACCCCAAATATTTTTCAAACCCCCACATTTTCTCTAAACATACTTACCTACTTATCGTCAACCCTTATGACAGTTAGGCCTAAAACTGCCCGGGAGTCGCCCTAGCTGTGGTAAATGTAAGACCGACCTCAACTAATTTTCCCTCCCCAACATTTTTTCCGAACAAACTTACCCCGTATCCCCCCTTCTTAATAGGGCTCCCATACAAAAAATAATTTTTAAAATTTTCTCCCACACCTCTAACTGCCCCAAGAAAGCCTCTAGTGGAGTCAAATATATGACAAACCCCCATTACTTTGTCAGTCCCAATATTTTTTGCATTTTTTTTCATAACGTACCTACCTTTTATCTTCAACGCTTAAGGTGGTCCCCACACATTGTTTTAAATGTTTTATTTTTTATACACTCCACGAGAGTATTATGGCTTTGTGCATTTGTTTGTAACACCCAAAAGGAAGCGGGATAGACCCATTGTTAAGCATACCGATCGACTTAGAATCACTTTCTGAGTCGATTTAGCAATGTCCGTCTGTCCGTCTGTCTGTCTGTCTGTCCGTCTGTCCGTCTGTCCGTCTGTCTGTCCATCTATTGTTGTAATCAAACTACAGGTCGCAATTATAGTCCGATCTTAACAAAAATTGGCACAAGTAAGTTTTGTGGATCAAGGACGAACGCTATTTAATTAGAGGCAAATCGGTTCAGATTTAGATATAGCCCCCATACAAATGTCGCTCCCGATTTGACATTTTCCGCTCTAGAAACGACATATTGTACCCGATTTTCTTTAAATTTAACACAACAACTTACAATCCAACTAGAAATACCTATGCCAAAATTGGGTAAGATCGGTTCAGATTTAGATATAGCTCCCATACAACTGTCGCCCCCGATTTGACATTTTCCGCTCTAGAAACGACATATTGTACCCGATTTTCTTTAAATTTGACACAACATCTTACAATCCAACTAGAAACACCTATGCAAAAATTGGGTAAGATCGGTTCAGATTTAGATATAGCTCCCATGCAAATGTCGCTCCCGATTTGACATTTTCCGCTCTAGAAACCACATATTGTACCCGATTTTGTTTAAATTTGGCACAACATCTTATAATCCAACTATAAACACCTATGCAAAAATTGGGTAAGATCGGTTCAGATTTAGATATAGCTCCCATACAAATGTCGCTCCCGATTTGACATTTTCCGCTCTAGAAACCACATATTGTACCCGATTTTCTTTAAATTTGGCACAACATCTTATAATCCAACTATAAACACCTATGCAAAAATAGGGTATGATCGGTTCAGATTTAGATATAGCTCCCATACAAATGTCGCTCCCGATTTGATATTTTCCGCTCTAGAAACCACATATTGTACCCGATTTTCTTTAAATTTGGCACAACATCTTATAATCCAACTATAAACACCTATGCAAAAATTGGGTAAGATCGGTTCAGATTTAGATATAGCTCCCATACAAATGTCGCTCCCGATTTGACATTTTCCGCTCTAGAAACCACATATTGTACCCGATTGTCTTTAAATTTGGCACAACATCTTATAATCCAACTATAAACACCTATGCAAAAATTGGGTAAGATCTGTTCAGATTTAGATATAGCTCCCATACAAATGTCGCTCCCGATTTGACATTTTCCGCTCTAGAAACCACATATTGTACCCGATTGTCTTTAAATTTGGCACAACATCTTATAATCCAACTATAAACACCTATGCAAAAATTGGGTAAGATCGGTTCAGATTTAGATATATCTCCCATACAAATGTCGCTCCCGATTTGACATTTTCCGCTCTAGAAACCACATATTGTACCCGATTGTCTTTAAATTTGGCACAACATCTTATAATCCAACTATAAACACCTATGCAAAAATTGGGTAAGATCGGTTCAGATTTAGATATAGCTCCCATACAAATGTCGCTCCCGATTTGACATTTTCCGCTCTAGAAACCACATATTGTACCCGATTGTCTTTAAATTTGGCACAACATCTTATAATCCAACTATAAACACCTATGCAAAAATTGGGTAAGATCGGTTCAGATTTAGATATAGCTCCCATACAAATGTCGCTCCCGATTTGACATTTTCCGCTCTAGAAACCACATATTGTACCCGATTTTCTTTAAATTTGGCACAACATCTTATAATCCAACTAGAAACACCTATGCAAAAATTGGGTAAGATCGGTTCAGATTTAGATATAGCTCCCATACAAATGTCGCTCCCGATTTGACATTTTCCGCTCTAGAAACCACATATTGTACCCGATTTTCTTTAAATTTGGCACAACATCTTATAATCCAACTAGAAACACCTATGCATTGGGGTAGATTGGGTAAGATTGGTTCAGATTTAGATATAGCCCCCAAACAAATGTAGATCCCGATTTGACTTTTGCCGCTTTAGAAACAACATTGTACACGATTTTATTTAAATTTGGCACAACAGCTTATAATCCAAGTAAAAAACCTATGGTGAAAGTGGCTCAGATCGGTTCAGATTTAGATATAGCGCAAATACAAATGTTGCTCCCAAATGTTTAACCGATTTGGGCCAAACTATACGAATTATATATCATCTATTTCGTTCCAGATTTCAATATACTCCCATACAAATGTCCTTTCCGATTTAACATTTTATGTCAAACACACACATTTACTGGATGCAAAAATCCTGCCCGTTTTCACTTTTTCACCGAATTAAATTGTATTCGGATAGAAAGTGGAGTGTATCATAGAGTCGGCCCCGCCCGACTTTAACCTTTCCTTACTTGTTTAATGAAGGAAAGGCTCAAAACAGCCCCCTAGTTACCCCTAGAGGGCAGACATGTTTGATTTTCTCTCCCCAACATTTTCCCCAAACATACCTGTCCCATATCTCCGCTCCGTAATGGGACTCCCATACAAAAACTACTTTATTGAGTGGAGATAGCGGCTATGTGTGTTCGAAAAAATGTTGGGGAAGGAAAATTAACTCCTCTGGGGATGACTCCGAGGAAGTTTTGGGGCTTTTTGTGTAGTTTCACCCCTTTTCCCACACCTTTGACCCCGATGAGGATCCTCGTACACTCACCCCACCACCCCCACATTTTGGCTCAGTCATTTTTTTTCGAACCTCATAAAATAGGGGGTTCTAACATCTCCAAATCGAACTCCTAAAATCGCCATACAACACAATCCCACCCCTTGGCCATTCGGAATTTGTTTTATAGCATAGTGTTATAATCATACTAACAGTACCCGCTTCGGGACAGCTATTTTTATAAGTTTTATCCATCTCCGTATTTGGGTAGTACTTATTCATTTTTATACCCTCACTCTACAGAGTAGGCACAGAAAAAACGCATTGAAGGAGCGACTTAAGACACTAAGTATGGTTGCGTCAACACCGTTTCAAGACTTTTTTAGCTGTTTGAGCCATGTCCGTCCGTCCGCCCCTGTCTGGTTGGTCTACACGATAACTTTCGAAAGGAGTTAAGGAATCTGTTCAACCTTTGCACATGGTAATATTTTTCCCAAACTTAGTTTCACTTCGAAGATGGGCGAACTTGACACGCCCATTATGCTACCTCCCACACAAATGGTCCATATTCCTATGATAAATTAAAGCTAATGAAACATCCACATGGATATTTGGAAGTAGCAGTATTTTGGTATATGGTAACGTTTTTATAACCACTTTAAGTGTATAAAGTATGGCAGAACACGTCCCTTTTAGTACCTCCCACACAAATCACCCTAACATACCTAAAATTAAAGCTGCTATAACTTCTATACGGATGATCGGAATACTCTGAAAGTCGACCTATGGTAATAACGTTGCATTCGCTTGGAATATGGGCGATATTACCACACCCCCTCTGGTACCTCCTACACAAAGTGACATAAGTTTTGGTAAAAATAAAATTGATAAAACTTCCATAGGGGTAGACAATCATTTGCAATTTCATATTTGAAAATGTTTTTATAATAATTTTAGACATACAAAATACTAATGCTAAAGCATTTCTGGTATCTTTTACACAATTGTCTGAGTCCTAGGTAAAATTAAATCCTTCATGACTTCTAAAGGGTGATTTTTTAAGAGCTTGATAACTTTTTTTTTCAAAAAAACGCATAAAATTTGCAAAATCTCATCGGTTCTTTATTTGAAACGTTAGATTGGTCCATGACATTTACTTTTTGAAGATAATTTCATTTAAATGTTGACCGCGGCTGCGTCTTAGGTGGTCCATCCGCTTAGTCCAATTTTGGCATTTCCACGTTTTTGAGTAACAGAGACCCAATTGGTGCGAACGGCGACGAATCGAAAATTGGTGGTCATCATTAACACTGGCCGATACAGCTGCGATATTTTCTTCAGTTCGCACTCTACGTAAGCGTGTTGGTGGTTTAATGTCCAACAATGTAAATTTGGTGCGATATTTAGTCACAATAGCCCGAATAGCCGCTTCAGTGGGTCGATTAAACTGACCATAAAATGGAAGCGCTCAATGAACTTTCTTAACAGAGCACGCATTTTGATAATAAAATTCAATAATTTGCAAGCGTTGTTCGTTTGTAAGACGATTCATGATGAAATGTCAAAGCATACTGAGCATCTTTCTCTTTGACACCATGTCTGAAATCCCACGTGATCTGTCAAATACTAATGCATGAAAATCCTAACCTCAAAAAAATCACTCTTTATATGTGGTGCATGGAATCCACTATGACTTCATAATTGATCACGTTTTTACAATTATACGGCGCTAAGCAAAATGAGTCTTCTCTGAGAGTGAAGGTATATAAAGGGTGATTTTTTAGCTATTATCTTTTTGGTAACACTGGTTTAAACAGCTGACGCATGTTTCGTGTTTTGTTTGACTGTCAAACATCTTCAGTTTGGTCTATAATTTAACCATGAATCGTCTTACAAACGAACAACGCTTGCAAATTATTGAATTTTATTATCAAAATGCGTGCTCTGTTAAGAACGTTCATCGCGCGCTTCCATTTTATGGTCAGTTTAATCGACCCACTGAAGCGGCTATTCGGGCTATTGTGACTAAATTTCGCACCAAATTTACATTGTTGGACATTAAACCACCAACACGCTTACGTAGAGTGCGAACTGAAGAAAATATCGCAGCTGTATCGGCCAGTGTTAATGATGACCATCAATTATCGATTCGTCGCCGTTCGCAGCAATTGGGCCTCTGCTACTCAAAAACGTGGAAATGCCAAAATTGGACTAAGCGGATGGACCATTTGAGGCGCAGTCAAGGTCAACATTTGCATGAAATAATCTTCAAACAATTAATTATATGGACCGTACTATTGATTCAAATAAAGATTTCATGCATTTTTCTGAATTTTATGTGTGTTTTTTGAAAAAAATTTCTATAGCTTTTAAAAAATCACCCTTTATAAGTCGGTTTAACAGAATGGAACTTACTTATATCTTATTTTGATGGTAAGAGACAAATCAAAAGTAGATTAGACACATCCTCTTAGATTTTCACTATTCTAGCTGAACTACCTTCACACGTATCATTTTTACCATTTCCTACAGATTCCTTTACATTTTCGATACCACGTTTATATATAGAGCCGCTGGCCGTTTTGTCACATTTTGTTCATCTCTCCCAAAAAAATAAATAAATCACTATAAGTAACATATGTTCTTCCTTTAAAAAAATACGGTCAGAGGAATGAATGTACACGATTCTAGCTGCAATACTTGGGTTGGTACCATTTTATCCCGTTTTTACCTTAAACATGCAAATTTCGAAAAGTCCATTTATGTTGCGAGTCTACGTGGTCGGAGGAACCTACGTGCCGAATTTCACGCTTCTAGTTGTAATACTTTAGTTGGTACCATTTTTATCCCTTTTTGTACCGCTCAACCTTTAAAGGTAGAAATTACGAAAAATCCTTTTTTGTTGAGAGTCTACGTTGCCAGAGGAATATACATGCCGAATTTCTCGAATAAAGATGTCATACTTAAATTGGTACAATTTTTATCCTTTTTTGGCCCACTCACCCCTTAAAGTTTCAAAATTTAAAATTTATATTTATATTGCGTGTCTACATGATCTTAGGAATGTACACGCCGAATTTCACGATTCTAGTTGAAATCGTTGATACCACTTTCATCCCGTCTTTCCTCAAACTTACAAATTTCGAAAATCTGTCTATGTTACAAGACTACGTGGCTTTGTACCGCTTTCTCCCTTAACCGTGCAAATTTCGAAAAGTCCCTTTATGTTGCCTGTCTACGTGATCTTAGACTTTCACTGTTTTTGCCGCAATACTTTGGTTGGTACCATTTTTAACCCATTCTTACATACTGAATTTCACGAATATAGCTGTAATATTTAAATTGGTACAATTTGTATACCTCTTTGTATTTTTCCTCCCTTAAAAGAACAAATTTCGAAAAATCCGAGTGTCTGCATGATAAGAGCAAGGCACACACCGAATTTTAATTTTATATTTTTATCTCCATATGTCTCATTTTACCCCCTAAAGGTACGAATTTCGAAAAACCATTTCTTAGTCCGCCTCTCCGTTTTGTCGCAACTCTTTTATATATACAGTTTTGTAAGTATTTTGAAACCCCAAATTTTCTGTAAAACAATAACCAAAACTCGCTTTTTAGAAAATTTTATTTTCGTTTAAAAGAAACTGTTCTTCTGTAAAAACTTGGTTTGTGGACGCCCATCACAATTTTCGAATCAGATCAGAGAATTTTTAGATCAGATAATTGTTTTTTTTTTCAAAGTTCTAAAGATTTGCTACTGTTACAGTTTTTTTGACTGATATTCGGAAAGTGAATTATGGTTCTCATTCGTTTGGTTGAATTATGGAGAAAGGTCGTCATGGACCAGAAATCATAATTATGGTAGTGTGCAGCCAAGTAATAAATGTCTCCGTGCCATTTGTAAATAAATTTGCATTCTATAAAATATAGAGACAAAAAGATCTTGAGGCAGGACAACTGATTTCCCACTTCAAATCAAATATACGATTTTGCATCTCTGTTTTGTGTTTGTTTGGCTTTTGTTTTTATCTATTGTTGTATCTACTTGTTTTATCTAACTCTCGCTCTCTCCCTCTTATCCCTCGATTGAGTGCTAAATAGTGTCACCTGGGAGTATTTAAAGCGTGGTGTTAATGAAATTCAGTTGATTGTGCTGTCGCTGAGCTCGGGGAATTGGAATGTTTCTTTTGTAATTTGGCGACATTTACGTGGATAAATTGTTGTTATTATAGACTTAATAGAGTATTATGCGCTTGCTGACAGTTCAAGGTTTTTTGACATCAAGTGACACGTGAAAGAAGGCGCTGCACTTTTCATTTTTGGGGAATACTTAGAAAATAATAAACAAAGAAAATCGTCTTAATTAGTTATTTAAATGGTCATTCATCCTCCATTCCGTTCCACCAAGGTCTGTTAGATCTTCTGGATCATGGTTTTTCCATCGGAGTTTTGGTCGTCCTCTTCTGTATCTTTCTTGGGGTTCGTTATCGAATGCTTTTCGCGAGCACGAAGCACTTTTTGTACTAGCCAACACAGTTGTTGTATTTCAATCTCAAAATAAGCCTTGGATATTTGCTTAATTTCAGTTTTTTACAAAAATAAAAAATATTTACTAGATCAAAAGTTATTGAATTTTGGTCCAGGGAATTTGAACTGGACACAACATCAAAGTCAATCACTCACTGTTTTTATAGCAACATTTTTTCTATATTACTTTGGCCCAACAGAAATTTCAACCAACAAAATCGTGACATTTGAAGTGCATTGAATTCTTATGGATATGGAAATATTTTAGACCAAACAGAGTGATTGAAATGTTTATGATTTCACCGATTTATTGTTAGTTTTAGGTTTCCAGCGAAAAATGACCCAAAAACTATGGTTTTGAAAACTGATTATAGATTTTGATGATGATGAGTTGGCATACACCGGGTGGGACATTTACTACCGATTACTTTGACTTTGAAAGTTAGAATAACATTAATTTTTATTGTTAGTGGTATGCATGGTTGACCTTTTGATGTGTTGCGTTTTGTCTTTTGTTCGGCTTGAGGTCAGTTTTTTTTAAATAATAAAACAAAAATTACTATTTTATTATTTTCTAGTTTTTTATTTCCCAATATTTCGACCAACTCCGTTCAGGGGTCTAGTACAAAAACACAAGTTACAAGCATTAACAATCAAAAAATAGCACATATTTATATTTACATTTTTAAAAAAGTTTTTGACAATAGAAAATTCTCCTGCCACTCTCTGTAAGCTTTTGTCAACTACTGTCTTATTTGTCGTCTATGTTTTTCCACCGTGTTCCTATATATTTGAGAACAACCGTCTGTGTCTCTCAATTATATAAATTATATCTTCAATTATATTTAGCATTTCCAATGTGTATCTCCTTGTATAATTATTCTCTTCCGCTAATATTTCGACGTCATTAATGTTTGGTTTATGTCCCGTCAAGATACAGTGGGTTTTAATTTTTATTTTCAGTTTTATGTTTGACATTTGCAAAATGGGACGCTATACGCTCGAACCAAATTGGGAAATATTAAAAACGTACTTCCAGTAGTAAGTCTTTAACGGAAATCGTAAGAAATTCACTTGGTAACCTTTCGAGAAGAGATCAGAGAGAGATTTGTGCGTCAATTTGTGAAGCGAGTTGATGAAAATGGATCGTTATTGAACAAATCAACTGGCGCACGTTCTCGACCAGTGCGTTCAATCGAAAACAGAACTGAATGTCCAAGAACATCCATAAACATCAACTCGTCGCCGTTCTCAGAAACTGAACATTTCTCGCACTTCTTTCAGGAGAATTTTGCATAAAGACCTCGTTATGAAGACTTACAAAGTTCAATTGGCCCAACAACTGAAGCATTTTCGCTTCGCCCAATGTGTTGAAGATTGTTGGGCAGGAGATGGAGAATTTTGCCGAAAAATTGTGTTTTCAGATTAAGCTCATTTTCATCTCGCTGGCTATGCCAATTTGCCGCATATGGGGTTCAGAGAACCCACACGTGACTATTTAGAAGCCAATGCATCCACAACGAGTCACTGTTTGGTGGCGATTTTGTGCTGTTCTGAAAAATTGAGTTGGACGGATGAGGTACCGAGCCAGTAGTGGTAGTCATATGAATGATATTCCATTATTAAATGACAGTAAAACCAGAAATTTGAAAAAAAAATCAGTACTTTTTTATAGCCAATTCTAATTTAAAATTTTAAATGGCCCACCCGCTCAGTCATAACTTCAACATTTACCCAATGCTAGCTATTAAATAAGCATCGTTTTCTTCATTAGATAACAACTATTTTTTAGTTTTATCCTTAGGTGAAAGTAGTACTTAATTCGAGTTTTCCAGTGGCCTAAAGTTGATTATTTTGGGCGTTTTTATGAAGAGGTAGCTTGGTTAATGATGTAATAACTTTTGAAGCCGTATTCAGATTTTCACGATATTAGTATCTTCTGAAAGGGTTGTACCTTCTTTATTTTGTAGAACTCCACAAAATGAAGTCATTTGTAGACTTTTGTCAAGTCGTGAATATTTTGTGGTTTGAAATGCTGATTTTTTTGGGTACTTATTTCCTAAAAAGATATTTCTAACAAAAATACATTTCTTCATAATGCTTCTGGACTCGTCCGTGAGAATAAATTGGGGTCGTGTGTTGACTTTTGTCAGCCACTGTATTTCAAAGACATTTTATGACAAAATAAACTCTCCAACCTGCTGTAGAAATACATTATTTTCTTGTCAAAATAACTATGCAGACGTCTGCTGCTTCATAAATTTCTAAATGAATGGTAACAACGACGAAGCCATAACAAATTTCGGTACTACTGCGTATTTTATTTTCCACGAATAGCCATGTGCCCATGCAAACCTGCAGTGCATTAGCTGAGGCCTTTATTTAGTTACAGGTGAATGTTGAAAACTAAAAACAACGAAATTGCACATAAAGGGTGTTCCAATGAACAATTCAAAATGACTGACACCTCTCTCTTGCCCAAGTTGTAGCTCCGAAATCCTAGCCTACAATCGTTCCGATCTTCATCATATCATCAGTGTGGCTCATGAATGTTGCTACATTGAGAAACGCAAATGACTTTATTTTTTGATTCATAAACAATATTTTCCATGATCTTCTTTATTGATTTGAAGAGTTGGGCATATTTTTAAATATTTTGTATGTCATTTAAAAATAATAAAGTTGTAATTAAATATTGGCTGATTGAATTAAAATTTTAAATTACATTCGGACCTTTAAAATAAATTCAAATTATGCATTAATAATTCAAAAAAGTTATAATTTTTTCGATTTAAATAATATCAACTGATTTAAAAAAATATTGAAATTGTTTATGCATTTCAAACAAATGGTTTAATTAATTCAATTAATAATTTTATTTGAATTTAGATTTTAAATCAAATGCAATTTTACTTTAATTAACAAATAAATTCATAAATTCGAAAATATTTATTATGTCCGATCATCATACGAATGAGCAAAAGGGGGAAATATTGACCTTTTTTCCAAAAAATGGACCATAAAGAGCCCTGTATTGTGGAGCTAGATTATTAGAGTGTTCCACAAAAACATGTCTCGTATTGTTCTAAGTAATGTTGTTGATCACAGCCTATACATAAAATGTAAGGATCACATGGTTCGTAATTAGAATGTGCAAAAATTAGAAATATTGACCATTTTGAATAAAAGGTACTAAAAAGACTCCTATATTGATGAGATAGAGGGTTAACGTATGTTACAAAAATATTCCTCGTAGCTTTCTAAGTAATTGTGCTGAAAACACCCATCACAAGGTTTCCTATGCTGATTCATCTTAAGAATGTACAAAAGGGTGAAATATTGAACCCTTCAACAAGAGGCACCAAAAAGAACTATATATTGATGAGATAGAGGTTCAAAATATTCCACAAAAATGTTCCTCAATGTGTTTTAAGTAATATTTCTGAACACATCCTGAACTTAAAGTGTAAGGATCACAAGGTTTCCTATGCCGATTCATCGCAGGAAGGTGCAAGAGTTGGAAATATTGACCCTTTTGAAAAAATTACCAATATATAGTGTTAAAATATTCGACGAAAATATTGCTCGTAGAGTTTTAAGTAATATTGCTGAACTTAACCCGTACTTAAAATGTGAGGATCACAATGTTTCCCCAGCCGATCATAAGAATCAGCAAAAGGGGGAAATATTGACCATTTTGCACAAATGATATCAAAAAGACCCTTATAGTGAGGACGTAGAGTGTTAAAATATTCTTCGTGATGTTTTAAGTGATATTTCTAAGAACATCCCATACTTAAAATATACGGATCACAAGGTGTCCTATCCTGATTTATCATAAGAATCTGCAAAAGTTGGAAATATTGACCGTGTTGCAAAAATATTGAGGGTTAAAATGTTCCACAAAAAAATTAAATTAAAACATTTCTATTACTTCACGGCAAATACTTATAATATTGGCTTGCCGGAGTTACCCACTTTCTTCTGCCTTCCTGATGAAATCATTTAAGACCTGTTTCAATTTCAAACAGTTCTTTTTTGATAACCTGATAAGTGCGTTACCTGTTGAAAATTGCCCACCAAAAAAGGAAAAGTTTACAAGAACATTGTCAACAGCAATAATAAATGTATAAATACATACATTTCTACATTTAATGTTTGAACAAGCCTGGCAGCATTTCCAATTCGCCCGAGAGCAAATCAGTCTGCGCAAATCCAATTAAAGTAAGTTAAAGTAAATATGCGGCATGACGAGGCTTTCCAGTAACTTCGATACATTGATACACTGGCCGTAATTAGAGTGCCATTAAATTTTTAATTGAACTTAATGATACGCGGTCTTGCGGGTTTTTTCTTTCATTAGTTTTCTATTAAAGCGACGACCTCAAAGTTCAACATCGTACAAAATTCAACACTCGGCTTAGCCATAGCGGCGGTCGTCGTTAAGCAACAACTGCAACTGCAAGATTAATGTCGAGTGAGCAGCAGCGGCGGCGTCGACGTCGTCAGCGGTGGCAGTATATAATTAACACATATCAAGTGTGGTTCACTTGATATGTGGTTGCTTCCAAGTCAGTTTCATTTTGATAAATAAAAACCTAAATTGCTCAGAAACATACTCAGACATACTCGTATTTATTACTTACACCGATCGATAATAATTTGTCATATTGACGATGTGCATAACGTTGTGTGCTGCTAGCATGTACTACCGCTTAATGGAAAATTATAACTGGATTTTGTACATTTCAAAGGAAAATATAAAATAAATATAATTAACCGTTGAAATTTTAATTCACAGCCATGTTTTGTTAACATCGTTTGAAAATGATTAGAAACGTTAGCTCACCAACTCATTTTGAACTTTTATTGGAAGCAATTATTGGAAACTCTAATGAAAGTATCTATAGCCTGCGATAATATGGTTTCGAGTCCACACCTTGGATTGGTTTATTAAAATTGGATGATCACAAAAGAAACAAATTGAAAGTGGTATTTATTTGTAGTTTTTTTTTAAAGAAAATAAATTAAGACATCCTCGTTTATACAATTCTTTGTAAAAATAAGAAACTTCATAGCTACGTGTATATTAGGCTGAGTCGCCGTCCATACAAATGGAAAAACAAGTTCCAGCCACCCCACGAAAATAAAGTTTAGATTGTTTAATGATGATTTGCAAAATATTTCGTTCCTAGATCAAGCCATATGTGAGCTGAACGTTCCTGAAAATAACCCTAAAAACAGGCTTTTCCCGTGTATTTTTTTGTGTTAATTTTTTTCCAATTTTGTTCAGAAATAATAGACGCTTGAAAACACTTTAAATAAAAATTTTGATTCTTGTCTTAGAGTAACTTATTGGTCGAATTATTGGACGTTTATAGTATTTTGGATTTTCACAGTGACTACTGAAAACTTTTTCGTATTTGGTGGTAGTATTTTATATAAAGGGTGATTTTTTAAAAGCTATAGGAAAAGCTATTCAAAAAAAAAACATATAAAATTCAGAAAATGAAATGAAATCTTTATTTGAATCGATAGTACGGTCCATATAATTTAATGTTTGAAAATTATTTCATGCAAATGTTGACCTTGACTGCGCCTCAAATGGTCCATCCGCTTAGTCCAATGTTTGACAGTGAAACAAAACACGAAACGTGCGTCAGCTGTTTAAACCAGTGTTGCCAAAAAGATAATAGGTAAAAAATTACCCTTTACATACATAAAATAGCTGCAGTCAAGACCTTTCGAATGATGACTAAATGATGGACATCGGAATAAAATTGATTTTTCTTTTTTGTAAAAAAGCGTTTGAACATTTTGGCTGTGAAAACCATCGCCTGCCTTAAATTATTTCACAAAAATGGAGTCAGTGACGTCATTTTCGTCCGATATTCATCATTTAGGCATCATTCGAAAGGTATTGATTCTTTTTATTTGATTTTCATAACACCTCTTACAAAATGTTTCCAAGAAATATAAGCTTTTAGCTGTCACCTTGAAAACCCACAAAAATCAATATATACGACCAATAATTCTACCAATGAGTTATTCTAAGACAAAAATAATTTTTTTATTTAAAGTGCTTCCAAGGGTCTATTAATTAAGAAAAAAAAAATTGGACAAAAATGCAACATAAAAAATTACACGGGAAAAATATGATTTTTAGAGGTGTTTTCAGGAGCGTTTAGCTCACAGCTGGCTTGACTCAATGACGAAATATTTTGTAGATCATCATTAAACAATCCAATCTTCATTTCTGCAGGGTGAACGCTGCAATTTTTTCCATAGCCCATCCTAGTGTACATATATGTATACAAGGGTGAGCCCAATGGAGATGATGGGCCCAAGCATAGGATTTGTTTTTAATTTTTAGTAATGTTAAGATAGCTCTGTAAATTGTCTGACCATCTGTCCAGAAGGAATTCCATCTTAGACCAATGCACAGTGGTTTCAAAACTATTTTTTGGAATTAATTCTGTAATGTTCAGAGAAGTAGAGTAGTAGTAGTAGGGGGCTACTGGATGACCAATAATAATACTTTTAATACAATAATAAATTGGTTTAGGAGACAAGAAAAAAATCATATTTTTGGTGAGGTTGGTTTCTTAGTTTTATCGTTCTGATATTTGCTCGAATTTAAAACTGTCCAACAGTGAAGGATTGCTTATAAATAAAATATACTAGGAACTAGTTCAAAGACAATTACGAGTCATTCCATATCAAGCGGTAGGCTTTTTGACTGAGTTTGTTTTGAAAATTGGTGTTTGTTTTTTTTTCTCATCATAAAATTGTATATGAGTCATTCCATGTAAAGCGGTACGTTTTTTGACCTGCGATTGTTCTGAAAGTTTGTGTATGTATTCTTCTCATAAAAATAGTGTATACGTATTTTTGGAAAAAAAATTGAAATTTTTTTCACGAGTTATGACCAATTCAACAGTGAGAAATATACTACTTTTTTCAAAAGGTGTGTTCATTCAATCGCCTGTAACTCCTGAAAGACTTTACCGATTTTAATGTGTTATGCCTCGTTTTGAAGGTAATTTCAATAACTTTTAAAATAATTAGGTTTTGTGCTATACCAGGGTTAGATTTTTTTAAAGGTTTTCCAATTTTAATTCTTTTATTTTGATTTTCGAAATTATTACATCAATCCATTTTGTTGAAATTGTAGAGTAGTGTGCTTAGGTCTATTTTTAACAAACTGTGTGAGTTTGAAAGCGGTGAAATTATGGCTTCTATTTTTTACGAATTGTTTTTTACGAAATCAACGAGAATTACAGTGGAAAATCATCAAACATATAATTTTTTCATTAGTTCATAAACACAAGGTTAAAAACAATTAAAAATCCAAGAAAAAATTGGTTATGGATAAATTATTTTTTTTATTTTTTGTAGTGTGAGATTGTGCCATCAGAGAAAAATTGAAAAAAATATATTTTTCTATAACCAATTTTTTCTTGGATTTTTCATTGCTATTCCTTTACGATCAAATTTCAGTAATTTATCGTAAAGTAGATACAATTTAGAAGCGCTAAATACCTTTATTGAATCATTTAGGCCAACGGTATGGTATGTCCACTCCAAAATTAGTTAGTTTTCAATACAAACAATTTTATTAAAAAAATTTCTCAAATCACAAAGCAAATGTTTAGTATATTTTTTAGTCTCATATGTTGACTTACTCATTCATCCCTTACTTACATCCCTGCGGTAAATAAAGAAATGGCGACCATTTTAGAAAAAATCCCAAATTTTGGAATATATTTGAAACACTCTGGGAATTTGGATATTTTCTTTGACAGAAATACAAAACTACACCATTTCCAAGTGTAATTCAGAAAAGATCAATTGTATTTCAGAATTTCAGAAATTCCATTTGAAATTCATAACTCGTCAATTGATATTAAGAAATTCTATTTGAAATTCAGAACTCATCACTTGATATTCAGAAATTCCATTTGCAATTCAGAACTCATCACTTGATATTCAGAACTCGTCAATTGATATTCAGAACTCGTCAACTGATATTCATAAGTCGTCAATTGATATTCAGAATTTCCATTTGAAATTCAGAACTCATCACCTGATATTCAGAAATTCCATTTGAAATTCAAACTCGTCACTTGATATTCAGAAATTCCATTTGAAATTCAGAACTCTTCACTTGATATTCAGAAATTCCATTTGAAATTCAGAATTCATCAATTGAAAATCAGAACTCGTTATTTGAAATTCAGAACTCATCAAATGAATTTCAGAATATTTCATATGAAATTCAGAACTATTCATTTGTAATTCAGAAGTTATCAATTCAAAAATTATATTCTACGTATGAAAACCTTTTTAAAAGATATTTACATACAATGTAAATTATTCATTAATTACGGTTGTATATATTCATAGCTTTATAGATTTTTTCTTAATTTCTTAATACAAAGAGTAGAATGGTAACACACAAAGATCGTAAAACTACAGGAGGAGAAATCTCACTTGTATGCAAACTTCCAGAAATGCGAGAGTAACATTTGCGTCTGCCAAGCACATTTGCTTGTGGTTATTTTACTGTTTTATAAGGTTTTGCTAAGAAAACAAAATATTTTACAACATCTAACAATAAAAGATATGTATTCATTTCATTTTCGTGTATATTTTTGGATGTACTCATTGTTTGATTTAACATGTAAACATGGCTGCAAAATTTGCATTCTCTGTCATCTCTCAACGTTGCGTCGGTAATAACAGCAAAGAGCGAGATTAATTGTCTTGAATATAGAAAGTCTTTGGTAACACTCCACTTATCTTGTAAAGTTGGTTAACTCGGCCAAGTTAAAGTTTGAAATGAAAATTATATACCGATTACAGAAAAAATGCTCTTTTTGTTGTTTTTAATTTCACATCTATTGACGGTCAAAAAGTGATTCGATATTAATTGCCTGTTAAATATTATTAAAGCTTGTGTTCTCCCATTTCCAATCTAACCTATTTCTTGATTTAATTGCATATTTATAATGCAAATAATAAACAACATATTAAAATAATTAACTGTGTTATTTAATGATTTTTTTTGCTTTGGAGTATTTCTCTATAAATGTTTTCCGAATTTTGTTTGATAACTTCTGAATTTCATATAAAATGTTCTGAAATTCATTTGATGAGTTCTGAATTTCAAATAACAAAGTCTGATTTTCAATTGATAAGTTCTGAATTTCAAATGGAATTTCTGAATTTCAATTGATTAATTCTGAATTTTAAATGGAATTTCATAATATCAAGTGACGAGTTCTGAATTTCAAATGGAATTTCTGAATATCAAGCGATGAGTTCTGAATTTCAAATGGAATTTCTGAATATCAAGTGACGAGTTCTGAATTTCAAATGGAATATCTGAATTTCAATTGATGAGTTCTGAATTTCAATTGACGAGTTCTGAATTACAATTGATCTTTTCTGAATTACACTTGGAAATGGTGTAGTAATACATTATTTTCGGAGAAATTTTTTCTGCATGATTCCAAAAGTCTCGTTACATTATCTCAATCAGAGATAAAGCTGAGATAAAATTTAAAATTTTTTTCAGTTTTTTGGAAAAATTATTAAAAGTAAATATAAAATGTTTTTTATAGATAAACAGGGTTGCAGAGTGCAATAATGATATAATTTTCTATATATTGGTAATTTAATTGTATAAATTATCGTTAACATTTAAACATTAAAAATTTACTTTTGCTGTCAAATTTGAAAATTCTACACTGCACTTTTTTAATTTGTAATTCAAAAACATCAATCGAAATTTAAAAAAAAAAAACTTTGAACTTAAAAAGCAGCGACTTGAAAATCAAAAATGATTCCTTTTGAAATTAAAAAGATTTATTTCAAATATGTAATAAAAAACTATTTAATTTTCTTTCTTTCATTTGTTTTATTTCGGCCTTTGCAGCGACTTTTTATCAAAATACCCGGACTCTTTAAGTCAATGGTTTTCAGAAACGAATGAGAAGCACAACTCAGTTTCCGTGGAAACATTAGGCGTGGAAGCATTCATTTAGTTCCTGAAGCTTCGATATTCCGCAGTTTAGAAAACAGATTCAATGAAGTGATAAACAACAAGTAAAAACGGCGTTAAGTTCGGCCGGGCCGAACTTTATATGCCCTCCACCATGGATTGTATTCCACAGAGGTTGTCGGTTTTCGTAGAAGTGCAGTAATATTACAGGAAAATATAAATTTTGTAATATAGCCAAACCAAAACAAATACAAATATTGTACAAAATTATTATATAAATAAATATAATATTTTAATTACATCAAACCATTATCTATTTCAAATCAAAAAATAAATATTCTTACATTTATATTTTCAAAAAGCTTAAATACCATAATTATTGGAAGATAGTGGGTGCTACAGTTTGTTGTACTTCCATTCTATTTTAATTCCAAAAGTACAAATTTTGAAAATCCATTATCAGACGTACATGTGCATAATAACTTAACTTCATGATTCAACCAATTTTTGCCGTAAAAGAAAAAGTACGAATTCCATGATTCCAGCTGTGCCCATTTGGTTGATACCATTTTTACCCCCTTGACATTTCTACGCAATTAGAATTTCATCATTCTAGCTGTAGTCGTTTAGTTGGTACTTTTTTATCCCCCTGTACAATTGTATCCCTTGAAAGTACGAATTTCGAAAAATTAGTCTATTTTCCGTGTCTACGCAGTCAGAGGAATGTATACTCTGAATTTCCTGACTCTAGCTGCGGTCATTTGATTGGTACTATTTTTATCCCCTTTTTTCTTGTTTACCCCAAAAAGTACGAATTTCGAAAAATCAGTTTATTTTAAGTGTCTACGCAATCAGTGGAATGTATACACCGAATTTCATTATTCCAGGTGTAGCCGTTTGCTTGGTACCATTTTTATCCCTCCGTACCCATTGTATCCCTTGAAAGTACGAATTTGGAAAAAACCTTTTATTTTTCATGTCTACGAGTCAAAGGAATGTATATTCCGAATTTCATGACTCTAGCTGCAGTCATTTGGTTGGTACTATTTTTATCCCCTTTTTCTATTTTGACCCCAAAAAGTACGAATTTCGAAAAATCAGTTTATTTTCCGTGTAAACACAGTCAGAGGAATGTATAATCCGAATTTCATGACTCTAGCTATGTCATTTGATTGGTACTATTTGTATCCCCTTTTTTCAGTTTAAACCCAAAAAGTACAAATTTAAAAAAAACATTGTATTTTACTTCTCTATGCAATCAGAGGAATGTATACACCGAATTTCATTATTCTAGGTACAGCCGTTTAGTTGATACCATTTTTATCCCTCTATTCCCATTTTATCCCTTAAAAGTTCGAATTTGGAAAAAATTCTTTTATATTATGTATCTACTCAATTAGAGGAATGTACACACCGAATTTCGTGTTTCTAGCTGTTGTCGTTTAATATGTACCATTTTTATCCCTTTTTTGCCCCATTTCACCCGCTACAAATAAGAATCACTTTATGGTGCACGTCAAGCAAATATAAACAGACATATTCAAAAAACATGCTTAAATACTCTAAAATATTAGGGATTATTATGGGTATTTTTAGTCCTTGTGAGGGAAAAAATTTTCCCTTTGTGCCGATTTCGCCCCATTTCAATCCCAACCGATCTACGACTATAAGACGCATTTATGGAAAATTTGAACGTTCTAGCTCCTTTCGTTTAGATGCTAGCGTGCTTTCAACAGACGGACGGACATGGCTAGATTGTCTTAGAATTTTATGACGATCAAGAATATATGTACTTTATAGGGTCTCAGGTCGATATATCAAGGTGTTACAAACGGAATGACAAAGTTAGTATACCCCCATCCTGGAGGTGGAGGGTATAAAAAATAATAATCAAGAAGTAAAAAAAGTATTTAAATGCCACCTTTGGACTACGAATACGATAATTTCTTAACATTACTTTTGTTCTGTAAAAAATAAAATTAGAAAAGGACCCATGTTGACTACTTTTCATATTTTTCGATTTTAAATAAAAAAGTAAAATTTTTATTTTTTATTATATTTTTACTATAATAATTTACTCCTTAAAATATATTTTTACGTATTTGTTCATTAGAAGATAGGATGCATTTAGTGCAAAAAGTCAGATTTTTTAGTTCCTAAATGAGAATTACTAATTTTTTCTCTTAAACGTTTGAAAAATAATTACGCAATTACAAAGATGTGCAAATTTTCTTTATCGGAGTTCCTTTGCCAGAATTATGCCCAAAAAAAATCTGTCCGCGAAAACTTCTTACAAATTCACCTCGATGTTTTTTCTACTAATATATTAATAACATTTCCACGAAAAATTTACCAAAATAACACGGCAATTGCAAACAGAATCCTTTTAGAAAATTAAAAGTAAACAAAATGCTTAGGCTCTCGGATGATTGTCTACTGTCAGTGCAACGCGATGGAAACACAACTTGAAGGCGAAATGCCCCGAGGTTTTAAATGTAAATTGAAATATTCTTTTACTTTTATTTTTAGCATTTTACTTTTGCACTATGATTCCTTTTCATTTTAGGCTTTTGAAACTACGAATAAAAACAGTCAAAGCTGAATGCAAACAATTTAATAGAAAATTATATTCCTAGAACTAATATTGATGAAGAGATTTAAAATTGCTATGAATTTAGAGATACATTAGCATCATATCTTTAGTCTATTAAAAACATAATTTTTTTTGAACAGAAAGATATTATTATATTTGAACAACTTAAATTAATAAATACTTTTAATATTTTACGTTAGTGTGCAAAGGCCTCAATAGATTTTTCGCTGTATTATACTATCAGAATTTTATTACTGCCAATCTGGTACCACCGCAACACTCAATGTTTCTAAGAAAAATAATTCAAACAGCAACCTTAAGGTTTAGCATGTGCGGTTTATTTTTTGTGTATTTAGTTTTAGGGAATCGTAAGGGCCGATAATAATAAAACAAAATAAACTCAAGTAAGTACTAACCGATGCACAGTGATTCAAAATGAAAATTCATCGGCCAAACTTCAATAACGTTTGTTCTAGTTAACATTTTTGAGTTAAGGCAACGTCAACGTATGATCATGAATGAGTTGCACTACCACCTGTGTTCAGTTTACCTGTTTTAATTCAATTTGTCTGCATAATCTGTTGTTATTTGGGCATAGTTCCTGCAAATGATCTCCGATTGGCATAAAAGAAAATTTGTTCGTATTTACTTTTTAAAAATTAATGATAAAAAATGAGTAATTCGCCTTTTGGAACAAAAAAATGAATTTTTGCACTAAATTTATTCTATCTTCCAAGGGTACAATTAGTTAAAGTTACCCTGCAAATCGGGGAACATTTCAACATTTCTAAATATGTACTTTTTCTTCAATGACATTCAAAGCAAAAAAGTTATGTTGGTCCAAATTCATAGAATTTTTCAAAAAATGTACTTTTTAAACATTTATTACACACATTATTATTATTTGGCGCCATAATAAACCTAACAAACCACCATTTCTAATGAAACAAATTCGAGTGAAAAATCTCTTAAAATATGAGAAGTGACGTTTTTTTTAATATCTGAAAAAGAAGAACAAATTTCAGCGCATTATGAGCAAATACGTTAATGTTAAAAAAACTTAAAAATTAGAAAATAAAAATTTTACTTTTCTTTAAAATCGAAAAATACGAAATTTAGCCAACTTTGGACAAATTTTTAAAATAATCCGATTGCTCGATTTTCAATATTAATATCAAAACAAGCCTTGGCTCCATTTTTTACAGAAGTCAAAAATGTTTACTAGAAATTTATTGAATTTTCGTCAGATTTTAATCACTGCGCGACGCGCAAAAGTTCACATGAGCACTTTTCTGTGCAAAATTAATAACAAATTGGAAAAGTAAGGTGGAAAAAGTAATGGAATTTAACCCATTAAAATGGAATTTAACCAAAAAATTAACACTTAAATAAGATCAAATCTTAAAAAAAATATTTTAATTTTTTCTCGTATTTTTTAAATAGAAAATTTTAATTTTATAATAATTTTTTATTAACACTAAGATTCTCCATAAGTTTTGAGATGGAGTTCCTAGTACTTATTCCACAACAATTACAAATGTGATTGCAGTCGAAATTGATTCATTAATGAGCCATTTTTTACTATTTTATTGCGATTTTTACGCATCTTCTATAAAATCTACAATAACTTCCTCATTGTTGTGTTTTATTACGTGAAAAGGTACTGTTGCTAATTTAGTTTATTATAACCTCATTCTACAGAGTAGGTGGGTATATATAATTAGGGACAGAAAAAAAGTGTAACGCATTGAAGGAGTGAATTAAGACCCTAAGTATGTTTGGACCAAATTCGTTTCAGGACTTTTTAAGTTGTTTGAGCCCTGTCCGTCTGGCAGATGTATACAAAATAATATATTAATTTAAGTTCACAGATGGGCGAAATCCCGTCACGTCCCTTCTGGTACCTCCCACACAAATGGCCCATAATTCTATGTTAAATTAAAGCTAATGTTAATTCCACACGGATAGTCGGAATCTGATATATATTGGTATTTGGCAATGTTTTTATAGTCTCTTTAAGTGTACTACATATGACAGGTTTTGCCACGCCCCTTCCAGTACCTCTCACACAAATCACCCAAGACTACGTAAGATTAACGCTGTTATATCTTATATATAGATGATCAGATTACTGTGAAATTTGATTTTTTGTAATGCTTTTATAGAAGTTACATTCGCATGAAATATGGGCGATATTGTCACACTCCCTCTGGTACCTCCCACACAAAGTGACATACACTTTAGTTACAATAAAACCGATATAACAACCATACATGTAGTCAAAATCATTTTCAATTTGATATTTAAACCTAAAAAATGTTTACGCTTTTGCCACACCCCTTCTTGTACCTTCCACACAATTGTCTCTATCCTAGGTAAAATTAAATCCTTCATAACTTGTATGCTGAAATCCACTATTACTTGATATTTGATCATGTTTCTACAATTGTTTTATAAATGTGGAAGCTGGGACCTTGTGACACGAACCTCCCAGTACCTTCCACACAAATTATCCGTCCCTATGTTAAATTTAATTCCTATAACTTCCGTATTTATGATCTCTGAGAGTGAGGGTATATATAAGACGGTTTAGCCGACTGAAGCTTACTTACCTGTTTCCTTTATTGTTAATGGCCCTGAATTCACTTAATTGTGCAAATGTAAAAAAGTTTACTCTTAAACTGTAATCCGAACCTAAATTGAAAACTCAAAATGCCATCTTCATACAAAGAGATTCGCTGTCACTAACACAGCTACAACAGGTATAACAGCTTAAATACCAGTTTTCAACACCCCCATAATCAATGTAACAACAATAACTGAATACCATAGCGCCCCCTACCAGTTTTCATACAAACAACTCTACACCACAACCATTCATAAAACAACAAAAACAACAATCAAAGACCGACCGCCAAATTCTCTATCATCAAAATTCCCAATGATATCCCTCCCCCCTCTCTCTGTTTGTATCCAACTAAACGCACACCATGTATACACAAGCATAGTTCCATTTCGCATACTTCCATGGACGTGGGCTTTTCTCACACACACACACACACTTAGATAATGTTAATGTGGTTAAATATCTGTAAAATGTAGTAAAAATATTTGATGAATTTATTTCAAATAAATTTATAAACTTTCCCCTAATGTTGCTGAATATACTGTGAAAATTTCAGCCAGAGCCAAAACTAAGCTTTCTTTTATATGGGAAAATCTACAAAATAGTCCGATTTCAATTTTGAAAAATTAAAAATTTCAAATTAGAGGCACACGTTTTATTTTAGCGTCAACTTGTTAAAAATACATTAAATATAAATAATGTGCTCGCGTGCATCATTTTTTTCAAGTGCTGAAGAAGTTATAATCGGATTGTCCCTTTTGGTTCTATTGCAAGTTAAGCCTGAAAACCCTATGAAAATCAACAAAATTTAACCCAAAATAATAATTCGATCTATTTAGCACTTACACACATTATTAGTAGTACCCATATTCACCGATCACACAGGGTTGCCACCAGTTATTTTTCAAACTGCGGATGTGCTCTTCAAAAAATATGAAATTTCATGATCTGCACGCATCGACCTGATGATGTTCGTACTGTCATAATCTCCTTGTCGCTGAAGGCACACCAAATCGTCCGGTCGCCTTTTGTTAGTATCTCTGTCGTTTATAATCCAATATTAAAAAATTTGCAATTACGTTCACGCTGAAAGCGCAATAAAGAAAATTGTATCAATTTTCGTTTTATGCAAAAACAGAGTGACAGATTTTGAAGAGCTACCATTTATTCCTCAGTGATGGCACACGCCCTTTTCAACATATAGAAGATTCCGCAACATCATTACTATCATCCATAAAAAGATCAGAATGATTTTCTCTTATGCTGAAAAAGTTATAGCCAAAAGAGTTGAACAACTCCCGAAAGTTACAAGCAAAAATAGGGTAAATTAGGGTAGACCTTAGCTCAGTAGACTACATTAACAGCATAATTTTAAAACTTTAGGATGTTGGCGAGGTTAAACTCGTCGTTTTGAAAATTATGACACTCTCAGAAATATTATATATTGCTCTTAAAGCGGTTAGAAGCCTGAGTGACATGGAATCGTACTATACCGTAGATTTGCCCATATATAGATAAGAATATGTATATAAAGGGTCCGCCACCTATCTTTTTTTTCAACTATTCAACCGATGCACTATTATTTGTGGGGTGCCCGAGGCAGCCATTTGAATGAAATTATTCTCCATTATTAACCGGAAGGATTGTACTTTCAAATAAAAAAAGAAATTTGAGAAAATATTCAGTAGTTTTTTTGCATTTAAAAAAAATAACAAAGTTATTTTGCGGACCCTATATAAGTATATTTGTAGTATTTTAACTCACATTTTGTAAATTATTTGTCCCGAAACTTAAATATCTCTCTTAAATCACCGAGATTGAGAATCATTTATTTTAATCACCATCTTTGTTCCGTTACCCGCTCTAATCTATAGCCGTTAAGACAGCGCGGAGGAGGGGAGGTCCCAATCAACATGTTTACACACATTTCTAACTGGATTCCATTCGAAATCACTTTGGTGCATCATAAATACACAATTAGGTCCGCCTATATCTTATCTGTTTCGGACACACAAAGGATGTCTAAACTCAAACCCAAAAAAAAAGAAAAAGCGAGCAATTAATTTCTGCTCTTCACATAATTAGATTCGGGTTTTAAGCTCAATCATGTAAATCTTTCCACACTCATGGCAACAGAACGTCCATGACTGACTGGTTTGCCGATTAAATGATTTTCGGGTCAAGAAAACAATAACGGCACTTGAGCCGTTGGTTGTGGTTAATACCCTGTGGTTTGATTTCCCTTTTCTGTGTTTGTGTGTGTGTGTTTGGGACAAGAACATCCAATATAATGCTTTGGGTCAGACAAACAAACAACAAAAAGTACAGTGGCCCCAAATATGCAGATACGCGGCCAGTTATAATGATTTAATTAATTGTGATAAGTAGCCCAGAGATATTTGCCGGGGGAAAGTATCTATAGTTTGGGGTTTTCAAAAAACCACAAATAAACGATAGATGTTAAATATGGTTAATCGAACTTAGCTTTATTACAACAACGTGGTGTAGATACGAATAATTGAAAGCCCCTCGAGTTCATAGGAAATCTCCTGCCTATTATGGATGCAATACGTATACTTGTTATTGTTAGTATAATATTAATAAATATTAATGCAGATAAATATTTAAAACTAGATTTCGGCTATGGTCTCTGAAATGAAGAATCATCTGGTAAAATGCCACTTTACATTAAAAAGGATCATTAACAAAAAACCTTAAAATAGGGTATCAAAAACCGCAGTCCTTATCCGAAAAAATGGGAATGATATGTTATCATTCCCATTTCAAGTAAGGAAGGTTAAAGTCAGGCGTGGCTGACTATATGATACCCTACACCTAGTCAATATACCCTGTGGTGTAGGGTAGTTACATTTGAACCGGGTATATATACTACAAATTTCATACATCTATCTGTATTTGTAAGACAATTTTAACACAAACTTTGAATGGGAGCTATATATAAGTCTGAACCGATCTGACACATTTTTAGCATAGGTTTTCTGAAATATAAGACACTTTCCCAAATTTGATGGAAATCTGTTAAATATGTGGTTTCTAGAGCGGAAAGAATTAAATCGAGGGAGTCATTTATATGGGAGCTATACATAAATCTGAACTGATTTGAACCACTTTCGCCATGGATGTTTGTAGTTGAAATATAAGCTGGTTTTGCTAAATTTTAAGCAAATCTGTTCAAATATGAAATTTCTAGAGCGGAAATAATCAATTCAGTGGCGACATTTGTATGGTAGCTATAAATATATCTGAAACGATCTGGCCCATTTTTACCAGAGTTGTTCTAGTTGAAATATAACTTGTTTTGCCAAATTTGAAGAAAATCTGGTAAAATACGTGGTTTCTAGAGCGGAAATAGTCAAATCATTGGAGACATTTGTATGGGAGCTACTATATATAAATCTGAACCGATGTGACCCGATTTCGCCATGGATGTTTGTAGTTGAAATATAAGCTGGTTTGCTAAATTTTAAGCAAATCTGTTCAAATATGAAATTTCTAGAGCGGAAATAATCAAAACGGGGGAGGTATTTGTGTGGGAGCTATATATATATCTGAACCGATCTGGCCCATTTTTACAAGAGGTGTTCTAGTTAAAATATAACTTGTTTTGCCAAATTTGAAGAAAATCTGCTAAAATACGTGGTTTCTAGAGCGGAAATAGTCAAATCATTGGAGACATTTGTATGGGAGCTACTATATATAAATCTGAACCGATGTGACACGCTTTCGCCATAGATGTTTGTAGTTGAAATATAAGCCTGTTTTAAGCAAATCTGTACAAATATATATATATATATATATATATATGTGAACCGATCTGGCCCATTTTTACCACAGGTGTTCTAGTTGAAATATAAGTTGTTTTGCCAAATTTGATGAAATAGTCAAATCATTGGAGACATTTATATGGGAGCTATATATAAATCTTAACCGATCTGGCCTATTTTTACCAGAGCTATTTCTAGTTAAAATATATGACGTTTTGCTAAATTTGAAGAAAATCTGTTGAAGTATGTGGTTTCTAGAGGGGAAAAAGTAATATCGGGATCAAAATTTGTATGGGAGCTATATCTAAATCTAAACCGATTTGCTTCAAATTAAATAGCGTTCATCCTTATCCCATAAAACTTCCTTGTGCAAAGTTTCATTTAGTTCTAACCACAATTGCGACCTGGACTTTGATGGACAGACGGACGGACATCGTTAAATCGACTCAAAAAGTGGTTCTAAATCGATCGATATAATTAATAATGGGTCTACCTCCCTTCCTTTTGGGTGTTACAAACAAACACCTGTGGTGTAGGGTATAAAAGGCTTACTTCCGCTTCTACTATTTATCCATACAAAAGTCGATCTGTAGGAATCACTGTGCCCCTGAGTTTACATGGGTGTCAGAGACATGGCGGTTTTTATATCTCTTCATTGATGCAACACGATGCATTAAGGTACAACCTGACGCTACCGTATATTTCGCGGCCACGTATATTTCCAACGTTTGCAACTCCAACCATTCGTTATCCTTGCCACAGAATATTCCCTACTCGCGTCAGTATAAATGAATGTCGGCAATCGCTACGAAATGTCATTGTCCATCTTTAATAGGAATTTATCCATCATCATAGCATTTAACAACAATGCTCAGATATACATCATGCAACCATAATAGCCTCCATTTGATGGCAAATGCACGAAATAAAAGCGTAGCAATCAACACCCACATAAACGGGTAGACATTGGATCGCCCTGCTTCAAAAAAATATACAAATGCTCACTCTATTTTTTGATGAGGGAAGAATACAATAGAAGAATTGCTTCCCCTTTTATTATTTTATTACACATTGAAAAAAGCAGACAAAATGAATAATTATTGATGACAAATAAAGAGATAATTAAAGCACAACAAACGATGAATTTGTAATGCATAGTTGTACAAAAAAATAAAACAAAATAAAAAATGTACATATTCAACATTAAAACTATGATAAAAAAAAGAGACAAGTCATCATCAAAAAAAATAAATCTGATCACTCGTACATTTCAGACTCTTCGAGTTTAAACTCACTCACACACAAACTTACTAAGTCATAGTCATTACTGGCATAAACATATGCTAACCTTGCGTATGATTGATATTAATTAAATTGTTCATTCAAATTAGAGATGATCGCGTGAGTGTTTATTGGCTAACGTTCACGCACGTGAGTAAAATATTTGTTTTTTTTTCTAAATCAAAATGAGTAACGCCGCGCAAATCCGAATATAATATTATTTAAATCACTCTACGTTTTACATTCATATGTTTAAAGTTGTATACAAAACTTCAGAGCGATTATCGCATAGTTTAACGCAAAATAAGTTGAAAAATTGGACGCAGACATAAACTCTAAGTAGAAATCAAAGCATATACCCCGATCTTACTTATGTGCATTTTTTAATCGAACACTAAGGCAGTACATAGTGTAGCGCAGGGAATGCTTGCTTAAATAATAGAAAAAATAGAAATTATAAGAGCATTGAAGCACTTTGTTTAAGAAATAAATATATGCATATTAGGCTGGGTCGCGGTACATACAAAGGAAAAAAGAATTTCCAAATATAAATTACAAATTCTTCTTTTGTCACCAAACGAAAATAAAGTTTGGATTGTTTAATGATGATTTGCAAAATATTGTGGGCTAAACGCTCCTAAAATTACCCCCAAAAATTTAGCTTTTCCCGTGTAACTTGTTTGTGTTGCATATTTGTCAAAATTTTTTCTGAAGTAATAGACACTTGGATGCACAAAAAAATATAAATTTTGATTCTTGTCTTAGAGTAACTTATTGGTCGAATTATTTGTAATATAAATAAAAACAAGTAAGGAAAGGCTAAAGTCGGGAGGGACCGACTATATGATACACTCCACTTTCTATCGGAATACAATTCAATTTAGTACAAAGGTGAAACGGGAAATTTTGTTTGTATGTTTCCCAATTACAGGCTAATATAACCTTGTCCAATTTGTCAAATCGAAAATAATATTTGTATCGGGGCTATATCCAAATATGGAATGAAGTGACTAATTTTCACAATAAGTTCTTCCAGTTGAAGTATAACGTGTTATGCTCAATTTTAAGAAATTCTCTAAAAATACGCGGTTTCTGGGGGAACGAAATTTGTATGAGAGCTATATGTAAATCTGAACCGATGTGACCCATTTTCACCATAGGTGTTCCTGGTTTAAATAAAATATGTTTTGTCAATTTTGAAGAAAATCTGTTAAAATATGTGGATTCTGGAGCGGAAAATTCAAATTGGGAGCGAAATTTGTGTGGGAGCTATATATAAATCTGAACCGATCTAACACATTTTTACCACACCTGTTTCCAGTTTAAATATAAGATTTTTTGCCAATTTTGAAGAAAATCTGTTGAAATATGTGGTATATAGATTGAAAAGATTAAAATCGGGAGTGAACTTAGTACGGGAGCTATATCTAAATCTGAACCGATTTTCTACAACTTAAATAGCGTTCGTCCTTATCCCCAAAAACATCGTTGTGCAAAGTTTCATTTGGTTCTGGCTTCAATTGTGACCTGTACTTTGATTACAAGAATATATGGATTGACAGACGGACGGACAGAAAGACGAGCATTGCTAAATCGAATCAAAAAGTGATTCTAAGTCGATCGGTATACTTAACAATGGGTCTATCTCGCTTCCTTTTGGGTGTTACGAACAAATGCACAAAGACATAATACTCTCTCCCATATGAATTTCACTCCCGATTTGACTCTTTTCACGCTAGATAGCACATATTTTAACAGATTTTCTTCAAATTTGGCAAAATATCTTATGTTTCCACTAGAAACACCCATAGTGAAAATGGGTCAGGTCGGTTCAGATTTATATATAGTTCCCATATAAATATCTCTCCGAGCTTGACTTGTTCCGCCCAAGAAACCACGTATTTTTTAGAGAATTTCTTCAAATTGAGCATAACACGTTATACTTGAACTGGAATAACCTATGTTTGGATATAGCCCCGATACAAATATTCTTCTCGGTTTGACAAATTGGGTCAGTCATATTAGCCTATGATTGGGAATACAACAATACTTCCCGTTTTAAATTTTTTACCGAATTGATTTGTATTCGCATAGAAAGTGGTACCATATAGTCGGCCCCGCCCGACTTTAGCCTTTCCTTATTTGTTTTTTTTAAATATAGAATCGAACCCACAACCCCCACGCTGATAGCCGAGCACGCTACCAACTCAACTACCAGAGCACTCATATTTATATTCTATTTTAATTCCAAAAGTACAAATTTTGAAAATTATTATTATCTTACGTACATAGTGCAAGGTAACCTACCTTCATGATTCAAAAAATTTTTGCCGTAAAAGTAAAATGTACGAATTTGGAAAAATCTTTTTATTTTGCGTGTCTATGCAGTCAGCGGAATGTATACACCGAATTGCATGATTCCAGCTGCGGCCATTTGGCTGGTTCTATTTTTATCCCATTTTTCCATTTCACCCCTCTAAGAGTAAGACTTTCCAAAATCTCCATATTTTATATGTCTGCGCAATTAGAGGGATGTCCACACCGAATTTCATCATTCCGGCTGTAGTCATTTAGTTGGTACTATTTTTAAAGTACAAATTTGGAAAAACAAACTTTTATTTTTCGTTTCTATGCAGTCAGAGGAATATATAATCTGAATTTCATGACTCTAGCTGCGTTCATTTGGTTGGTACTATTTTTATCCCTTTTTTTAATTTTAACCCCAAAAAGTACCTTAACCCTAAAAAGTACGATTTCGAAAAATCCTTTTGTTCTACGTGTCTACGCGATCAGACGAATGTATACACCGAATTTCATTATTCTAGGTGCAGCCGTTTGGTTGTTACCATTTTTATCCCTTTTTGTGTCTTTCCTCCCTTAAAAGTACAAATTTCGAAAAACACTGTTTGTAGCTCGTCTGCATGGACATTGCAAGGAACACACCGAATTTCATGTTTTTAGCTACTGCCGTTTAGGCAGGACGAAGGTTCGATGTTTATCCCTTTTTGTCCCATTTTACCCCCTAAAAGTACGAATTTCTTAGTCGACGTCTACGTCATATTTGGGAACTACCCTGAAAATTTCATGGCCTTGGCTTCAGCCGTTTGGTCTGGGGGCTGGTCAAAGATAAGTCAGTCAGTCAGTAACGCAACTCGTATATATATATAGATACTAAATAAGGTCTCCGATGACTATTTCAAGGTGTTGCAACTGAAATGACCAAATGAATATACACTCCATCGTAAGGTGGAGGGTATAAAAATAGTGCTGTAGAGTTCACAATTATTCGCGCTGCGTAATTATTGGCGTATTGCTGCCTGTGGTGGTTACATAAAGAAATCAGCCACTAGTACAGTCAACATTTACAAACTATAAAATAATAAAAGGTAGTGAAATTACTGAATGGCATTAATAGAATTGAAAGGGGGCAAAAAGGCGTCCCCCCATAAAGTCAAAGTCAAAGTCAAATTGCAAATGTAAAGCTGAGCCATTTGATTAAAGAGTAGCGTTTCAACAAAACAATTGCAGCTGAAATAATTAATGGTTCTTTTATTTATGTGCATTTATTTCAAACTATTTACAGAAATCGGCGGACAGCAGCAGCATTTCCCTTCAGCCGTTCGCATTCGGTCAGGCTGTGGCCGCTGGCATAAATTAAAGAGCCGCGAAAACAGAAACGCGCAAATTTTATTGCCCATTTGCATTTGCATAGAGGCGACAACCACGGCGAGATGAACACTGGCCATATTCCCACGGAGTACATCCGCGTTCTTAATTAGGCTAGCGCACAGTAACACAAAACCCAACATGAACTTTAACATACTAACACCGAAAATGGACCGCGTCCCGGCCATCGAGGAAATAATCCATGTGGCCACTGGCTTTACGGCGAATCTCAGCCAGAATGTTGTCAACATCACGAATTCCACCCTGAAACTTTTACACAACCCTGATGTCCGGCCGGTCAATGCTATAATTACACCGTCTCCATCCCCGCCCATGTCAACCGCTGGGGGTTTATCAACGACCGCGGGGCATCAGTGGCTGCCGCAAGATGGCCACTCGTCGCAATTATCCAACAGTACCTATGCCTTCTTCGCCAATCTGACCTCCTACAGCAAATCGAATTTGTTCATACCCGCCAGCACCGCACCAGCCATCGAAGATGATGAAATTCGATTGGAGCATGCGCCCCAGCTGTCCAAGTCCTCGATGATTAAAGTCTATGTCCTGAGCATTATGGCCTTATTCTCACTGCTCGGCAATGTCCTGACCATGTGGAACATCTATAAAACGCGCATAGCTCGCCGAAATTCACGTCACAGCTGGAGTGCCATTTACTCGCTGATCTTCCATCTGTCCATAGCCGATGTCTTGGTCACGGGCTTCTGCATCATTGGCGAGGCTTCGTGGTGTTACACGGTCCAGTGGCTGGCCGACGAGTTGACGTGCAAGTTGGTAAAACTGTTCCAGATGTTCAGTTTGTATTTGTCGACATATGTGCTGGTGCTGATCGGCGTGGATCGTTGGATCGCTGTCAAGTATCCCATGAAATCGTTGAACATGGCCAAGCGTTGCTATCGTCTGTTGGGCGGAACGTACATTCTGTCGTTTCTGCTGAGTCTGCCTCAGGTGAGTTGATAGCATGTGAACATAAATATTTGTTTTTCGGTCAAAGGGCTATGAGTCCGAGAGCATTTCCGATATCTGCGTTTGATATTGTAAGATATTATGTTCGACGATTTTTTAAGACAATGGTTGGGTTCTAACGCAAAAACAATTGAATGAAAAATTAAAAAAAAAATAAATTTTGAAATTTAGTTTTTGAAAAAAAAAAACACTTTTTTATAATTGTCAGAGTGTTGCTTTTAGTAGTTTCTGGATATCTTAAAAAATTCAGAAGTTCATCTGTGTTTTTACCGTTTTTTATTACACTATGCAACACAAATTTTACCACTTTTTAAACATTTTCTGATGAATTTTGAGTTTGTAAAGTCGTAAAAGATACTTTTTATTAATTTGTTTACTAGAATTCCAATTTTCGACAAAGGTACCTCTAATATTTGTATTCTCGTTTTGGAAATATAAGTCCGATAACATCCACTTATATCCCAATTTAACAGTACTTATGATGGCTACACATTTTGTGAATTTCACTTTCATATAGGAAAACTGGTTTAGATAAAATTGTTTGTTTCTTTTTTCGAAAAATCCATAAAATTTAAGAGTTGAAAAAAATATATTATTTTATTATTCAATAACTAATATTCCAACGAAGAAAATAATTTCTATATGTAAAAGATCTATGAATAAATGTAGAAGTTATTGCTTTCTTTGTAGTGATCGGACCTATATTTGTAAAATGAGAGTACAAATATTGAAAGTAACTTCAAACGAAACGGCGGCGGACTACCGGTAAAATCGAAAACAGAGCCGTGGCGAAAACCGAACAGACTCTACCGTTCAACCCACTCAGCAGCAGCTACCAACGATTGGTGAAAGAGGTGGTAGGCCGTAGACCCAAATACCAGTTTCTTTCAACAGTCGTGTGTTTCAAACCAGAACACTGTTGTGGCTTGTCTGACAAGTTGCCAACGATTTGCTGAAGGGGATGGTAGGCCGAAGATCCAAATACCACTCCTTCCACAGTCGTATGCACCAAATCAGAACACTATGGTTTGGATGATAGCTTTTCAAATTAGAGCGGTGATACCGTAAATATCCAATTAGAAAATTAGTCCTCACCATCGACCGGCTACTTGCGAACTGACCCATTTTGGAATTAAATTTCCGAATCATTGACTTTGTATTAAAATACCGTCTAACAACTCGATGGTATTTAAATACATATTTTATGATTAGTAAATATTTTGTTGAAAATGCATACAATTATAATATTTAGAAAATAACACATTTTTTGCAGCGAACACACATAAATAAATCATAATAATAACTAAGCAAATCACATTGCAATGAATAGTTATCGATAGCTCCATATACATTTAAAATACAACGAGAAACGCAAGAGCTAATAATTTGGAATGTACAATAAAGCGTATTAAAATAAAATGTGTAATAATTACAATAATTTGCTGAATATCCATTATAACAAAGAGCAATGCGTACAATTTGTAGTAATTGTGGTATTATTTTGCACTTATTTCAAATATTTGTTAGATTCCCTACAAAATACAAAAATGAGCGCCTTTTTCTCCCACCCGTGCCTTTTTTGTTTTTTCGATTTTTACTTTCACACACCTTAATGCTGTTTGGTTGGATGTTGTGGAGTATTATGAACAAATATTTTGGCGAATCAATTATTCAGCACTCCAGAATTGAGCAATAAAGGGTGATTTTTTAAGAGCTTGATAACTTTTTTTTAAAAAAAAAACGCATAAAATTTGCAAAATCTCATCGGTTCTTTATTTGAAACGTTAGATTGGTCCATGACATTTACTTTTTGAAGATAACTTCATTTAAATGTTGACCGCGGCTGCGTCTTAGGTGGTCCATCCGCTTAGTCCAATTTTGGCATTTCCACGTTTTTGAGTAACAGAGACCCAATTGGTGCGAACGGCGACGAATCGAAAATTGGTGGTCATCATTAACACTGGCCGATACAGCTGCGATATTTTCTTCAGTTCGCACTCTACGTAAGCGTGTTGGTGGTTTAATGTCCAACAATGTAAATTTGGTGCGAAATTTAGTCACAATAGCCCGAATAGCCGCTTCAGTGGGTCGATTAAACTGACCATAAAATGGAAGCGCGCAATGAACTTTCTTAACAGAGCACGCATTTTGATAATAAAATTCAATAATTTGCAAGCGTTGTTCGTTTGTAAGACGATTCACGATGAAATGTCAAAGCATACTGAGCATCTTTCTCTTTGACACCATGTCTGAAATCCCACGTGATCTGTCAAATACTAATGCATGAAAATCCTAACCTCAAAAAAATCACTCTTTATAATGTTGTGAACGTTTTGTCGGGGGGTGTTGGTTAATCGAAACCACCACATACATTTTATATTTTAACAATCTGCTACATAATTTTTAAATTTGCAAGTAAATAAACGGAATCACTTTAGATCTTAATATAAAATACTAAGTAAGTATCAATCGGTTAAACCAACTTATATATACCCTCACTCTCAGAGAACATGTGAATGGAAGAACTTAAACTTTCTTAATGTCGAATTATGTATGTGGAAGGTACTAGAAGTTTGTGGCAATTTGGCCCAGCTTCCACATTCGTAAATAATCGTATAAATATGATCAAATATGAAGTCAAAAAAAATCCTAATATTTTAAAGTATTTTTCAATATCTCTGCTTGTACTTACTTATTGGGTATTCGCATTCCCCCTATAAAAAAACTGCACCATAAAGTGATTTTTATTCGTAGGGGGTGAAATAGGGCAAAAAGGGATAAAAATGGTACTTATCAAACGATAACAGCTAGAAACACGAAATTTGGTGTTTACATTCCTCTAATCGAGTAGATACATAATATAAGAGTATTTTTCCAAATTCGTACTTTTAAGGGGTAAAATGGGAATAGAGGGATAAAATTGTACCAACCAAATGGCTGCACGTAAAATAATGAAATTCGGTGTATACATTCCTCTGATTGCATAGACAAGTAAAATACACGGATTTTTCAAAATTCGTAATTTTGGGGTTAAAATGAAAAAGGGGATAAAAATAGTACCAATCAAATGACCGCAGATAGAGTCATGAAAATCGAAGTATACATTCCTCGAAAAATAAACATACAGTCTTGTAATTTTGCACATTTGCTAGACATATCATACGCAAAAAATAAAAATAAAATTGGGCCGATCGGACCACGCCGACTACCACCTCCCATATAAACTCAATATATAAACAACATAAACTGTAATTTAACATAGCTGTAATTAAACTGTAATTTAAATAATTATTTCAAGAAATAAAGTAAAATGTATACATGTGTACAAAAAAATGTGAATGATGTTGTATACCATTTTAAAGGTATTTTCGATACCTTTTAACAAAAAATGTTGATGGGTCTCGTATACAAAACTAATTCAGAGATATAATCATATATATGTCTATCGCTAATCAAAAACTGTGCTAAATTTGGAGTTTGCCGAAAAATGCTGACGAGATATTAATTCCACCATAAACTACAACCTCAGACGAACACTTTCACATTTACACTTTGAGTCAAGTTGAGTCCTACATATAACATTTGGTCCACGACATTTATAGATTATGTTCTCTACAAATCACAAAATTATAATACCTATGAATACTTACAAGACCACAATAATCATAAAATGTTAAATATAATTTTTCAACTACTAACTCTTGTCGTCAATTTTCATAATAAAGTCACTTTATTATTTTCTTTTTAAGTCTTGATTTTAATTAATTTGTAAAACTGCTTTATATCAAAATTAATCCCACTTTTTTGAACCGCAAAGTTTAAGTACCGTTCAGACTTGTGGTGTTGCCACCTAATTTTCTCCAGTATATTTTCTTGATTGCTTGGAGTGTTGCCATAATTAAAATATATACACATTTACCACTATCCAATTTTAATTTTTTTGAATTTCTGTAAAAAAAATGGATTAGGGACCATAGTGCTATGTACGTCTGATAATGGATTTTCAAAATGTGTACTTTTGGAATTAAAATAGAATGGAAATACAACCAACTGTAGCACCCACTATCTACCAATAATTATGGTATTTAAGCTTTTTGTAAATATAAATATAAGAATGTTTATTTTTTAAATTGACTTGAAGTATTACTGCGATATGTAAACGTATTGGTAGCCTTGCCTTAGCGTGGTTGGAAATAATTAAAATATTATATTTATTTATAAAATTATTTTTTCAATATTTGTATTTGTTTTGTTTGGCTTTATTAAAAAATATATATATTTTCCTGTAATATTACTGCACTTCTACGAAAACCGACAACCTTTGTGGAATGCAATCAATGGTGGAGGGTATATAAAATTCGGCCCGGCCCAACTTAACGCCGTTTTTACTTGTTTTTTATATTCATTATTTAAGAATCATTCGAAAGTTTGATAGATTCCATCTATTTATTTGTCATAACACCTCCTACAAAAACTTTCCAAAAAATATGAATTTTTAGCTGTCAACTTGAAAAACCACAAAAAATCAATGTAAACTTCCAATAATAAACCAATAAGTTATTCTAAGACAAGAATACAATTTTTTTATTTCTTCCAAGGGTCTCTTAATTAAGAAAAACATGGTTTTTAGAGGTGTTCGTCGCTGGGTCAAGCCATCGCTCCTGAAGCTTGACCCAGCGACGAACTATTTTGCAGACATCATTAAACAATCTAATCTTCATTTCTGGGGGGTGACCGATGCAATTTAGTTTCGTGACCCATCCTAATGTATAGTATATGTTGATATATACGTAGAAGAACCACTAGTCAAGTTAATTTTAAAATAATGGTGTTTTCTTTACATTCCCAGAATTTGTCATGTCTTTTTTTCTCCTTCTCTTTCTCTATTTTTTGTTGTCTTTAAATTCATAAGAACGCTTTTGGCACGATTTCATTGCATAATTTTGCACAAACTGGACAAAGTTCTGCAAATATTTGCCTCTGGCAGATCAAACTTTTTCCAGAAACACATACGCCATGGACTAAAATCGGATAAACCCATATTTCGCCTCTGCTCTTTAGCTCCATGTTTATCTCTCTCTCTCTCTCTGTAGTTTGCATTAATGCGAATGTACTTGGCCACTTGTTACGACACATCGACGCACGATATGTTTCCATGTCGTTATCTGTGAGGACATTGCGTGTCCATTTTAATTTCAATTTCAGTTTTTTTTTTCATTAAAATTCTTTGTGTGCCGTTTGGCCACAGGCTATTGAAACGTATAACATTTCCAACTGCCAACTACCGAAATGATGAAATTGTGAAATGATCAACTTCACATAAATATATGCTGTGTTAACAACAAATGAAAAATGGAAAACCTCAACCCTTTCAAACGAAGAGAAAATGGCAATGAGGATGGTCAGGGGATTTCCATTAAATATGCACAGTTATTAAGTTTTCCAGAGTTGAGTAAAATACAGTCTTCTGTATAGCCAACCTTTGGGAAAAAATCAAATAAATTAAAACTGATACAAAGCGAGAGAGAGAGAGTCAAGGATGTGGCTACATAAGGACGAACATTTAAAAGACCTGCGGCATTTTCTTCACTTACAGAAAGTTGTATTGTGTCTTCCTTTTGCAGCACTTATGTCCTTTGTTTATTGCATCTTGAATGTCGTTTTTTGGGAATATATTAAATATTTTATGGACGGATGCTGCTTTCACAAAAGGATTCCATAAAGCATAACTTAACATTTTTTCTGTTTAAAATATGGCAAATTAATGCAATCGTATTTTATTATTTTAACTTAACAAAAAATTAAATCATTTATCACAGGTTTATAAGAAAAATTTTTAAGGCAAAATCATATTTGAAGCACTTGACAAATATTTATGTTATTTCTCATTTAGTCAGTAAATACAAAATTTATATTTTACTTGAAGGTCAGGGATACAGCAGCTGCCAGTTGCCACAGCAACACAAATCCAAATCCTCTGGTTAGAAATGAACACACAACCCGCTCGTTGATGGATAAGCCAGCTGGCTATTGACTACCCACGCAATTAAAAATATAACAACCAATTTAAATTTAAATCCTATATCCTATTACGAAGGCTATGGGATAGCAACAAAAAAATAAGACAAATAAAACGAGTAAAAAAAGTAAGTGGGCTGGATTTTACATACCCTCCACCATGAAGTGCCCTTTTAACGGCTGTCGACCAAATATTATTTTTTCGGCATATTAGCTACGTTAACAAAAATTTAAATAACAAATTAAATTTTCAGTCATAATAAAAAATTTCTTTTTCATACTGTCGCCAAACAATTTTTTAAATAAAAAATAATAACTGTATTTTTTTTGGACTTAACCAGGACAACACTGTGTGGCTGTCGAAAACCACATTGGAAGTGATATAATTTTTCTTATAGGCGTTGTCGATTAAAACAAGAATCTGTGTGTGAAGTGAAAAAAAAGAAGAACAAATTTTTTAATAAAATTTTTATTCACAACCATATCGGAACTAATATATATACATTAGGATGGGTCACGAAAAAAAAAATGCAGCGGTCACTCCCCAGAAAAGAATATTGGATTGTTTAATGACGATCTACAAAATATTTCGTCGCTGGGTCAAGCCATCTGTGGGCTAAACGCTCCTGAAAACACCTCTAAAAATCATGTTTTTCCCGTGTAATTTTTTTATGTTGCATTTTTGGGAAGTACTTTAAATAAACAATTTTATTCTTGTCTTAGAATAACCCATCCCAAAATCATATTTTCCCAAATCCATATTTTTTGGCAGAAATTCAAAAAATTTAAATTGGAAATTGTTAAATGTGTATATATTTTCGTAATGACAACACTCCAAGCTATCAAGAATATGTATTGGAGAAAATGAGGTGGCAACACCGCAAGCATGATAGGTATTTAAAGTTTGCCGTTAAAACAAGTGGGATTAATTCGGGTCTAAAGCTGTTATACAAAATACTTAAAAATTAAGGCGTAAAAAGAAAATAATGAAGTGACTATATTATTGAGATTGAAGGCCGGCGTAAGTAGTTGAAATATTATATTTAACATCTTGTGATTACTGTAGTCTTGTCAGTTTTCCTAAGTGTTGTTGTTATATGATTTGTAGTGAGCATAGCATATAAATGTCGTGGACCAAAAGTTATATGTGGAACTCAACTTGACTCAAAGTGTAAATGTGAAAGTGTTCGTCTGTGTGTGTAGTTTATGGTGGAATTAATATCTCGCCAGCATTTTTCGGCAAACTCCTGCAATTGCCACTTTATTTTAGCACAATTTTCGATAGCCATAGTACAGATATTTGTTAATATCTCTGAATCAGATTTGTATATGAGACCCATCAACATCTCATTTTAAAGGTATTGTACCTTTAAAATGATATATACATTTTATATTATTTCCTGAAATAATTATTTAAATTGCAGTGTCAAGTAGAATATTTGTATGCTATCTTTTGCTTTTGTAATAATGTTCAGAAAAACATTTTTCGTCAAAGCGAAATAAGTTTCATTCTGTACTAATACAGGATGATAATTATGTTGGTTATATATTGAGTTTATATGGGAGGTAATAGGGGCCGTGGTCCGATCGGCCCAATTTTATTATTCATTTTTTAAGTGTAATATGTCTAGCAAATGTGCAAAATTACAAGATTATATCTTTATTTTTCGACTTTATGCCATAAAAATGGATTTGGAGCCAGTGTGCATTGGTAGAATTATTGCCAAAAAGTTCAAACTCTTTCATTCATTCCGATGTTCATCATTTAGACATCATTCGAAAGGTATTGACTGCAGCTATTTATTTTTTTATAAAATGCTAGCCACTGTGAAAATCCACAAAAAATTACTTAAACGTCCAATAATTCGAGCCATAAGTTACTCTAAGACAAGAATCAAAATTTTTATTTAATGTGTTTTCAAGGGTCTATTGATTAAACAGCCCTAAATTCTATATTCATATTGTTAACAAGTCGATACAAAATATATAATTTAATAGAAATGTTGTTTTCGTCACTTATTATGCCCATTATTGATAATACATTATTTGGCTAGTTATCAACAATGACTTATTTTGTATCTTTCTGAGGCCACTTATTTTACAACTCGTTTAGGAGTACTTATTTCTCAACTTTTTGTAAGCGTGCTTGGAAGTACTTATTTCTCAACTTTTTGTAAGCGTGCGTGGAAGTACTTATTTTTTACAATCCCTTTATAAAAATAATTAGAAACGGATCCGAAAAATAAGTAGTGAAGGTTTTTGGTTTTGCCTTATTCCCCACATTACTTGGTAATGAGAATTTTTGATGGGTAAGTCTTTTTTGTTTGGATTTTCGAATTTTGAAAAATTATAACTTGAGATATCAGTCCAGCAAACATATTATTATTTTTTCCTTTTCTCGCCATTTTTCATCTTTGACTATGTTCGTACATATTATTTTGTAAGGTCACGTGACACTTTGCGTATTTATTTAAAAAAAAAATACTTTTAGTAGTGAGTAAAACGCAACCTTGTTTTTCAAAAAATCATCGGTAATTGACTGAGTTTTTGAAAATTTCACTAAACAAAATTTTTGTAAAAAATTTTTGTAGGAATCGAATTTCAGGTGGAAAAATTACCTAAAATTCAAAAAGACAGATAAAAATGGTAAACAAATGAATGGAGACCATTTTAGTAAAAAATCCCAAAATTTGGAGCAGATTTTCCCCACTTTGGGCATTCGGGTATTTAAAAAAAAAATGAAAAAATCTGCAAATCTATTAACTTCTTCACCATTTTCAGCAGATTCGGTGAATTTTAGGTACATTTGTTAGATTTATTGTGGTGTGGCGTTTTGGACCTGTTGCTATCAAAGATCGTCCAAGTCCATGTCTTCGATCTACGGCCACAAACATGGTTTAGCATGCCACTGTAGCGCTCACCGTTAACCGAAATGGTGAATCCAGCAGCATTTTCAAAGAAAAATGGGCCAATGATAGCACCGCTCCGAACTATAATATTAATTTATTAATTTAATTCATAAGCACTGACTTCTCGACGATCACGTGCGGGTTTCTGATCCACATATGCGCTAGTTTGCCAAGATGAAAATGCACTTGTTTGTAACACCCAAAAGGAAGAGAGATAGATCCATTGTTATATATATTATATAGAATCACTTTTTGAATCGATTTAGCAATGACCATCTGTCTGTCTGTCTGTCCGTCCATCTATTCTTGTAATCACGATACAGGTCGCAATTGTAGACAGAACCGAATGAAACTTTGCATATCGAAGTTTTTCGGGATAAGAATAAACTCTATTTAATTTGAAGAAAATCGGTTCATATTTAGATATAGCCCCCCTACGAATTTCACTCCCGATTTGACTCTTTTCATTCCAGATACCACATTTTAACAGATTTTCTTCAAAATTGGCAAAACATCTTATATTTCAAATAGAAACACCTGTGGTAAAAATGTGTTAGATCGGTTCAGATTTATATATATCTCCCATACAAATTTCGCTCTCGATTTGACTTTTTCCGCTCTAGAAACCACATATTTTAACAGATCCTCTTCAAATCTTTCAAAATATCATATATTTCAACTAGAAACACCCATGGTATAAATGGGTCAGATCGATTCAGATTTGCATACAGCTCCAATACAAATTTTGCTCCCGGATAGCCTTTTTCCGCCCCAGAAGCCATGAATTTTCATCGAATTTCTTTGAAGTGAGCATAACACGTTATATTAGAACTGGAAGAACTTATTTTGAAACTTAGTCACTTTATTCCATGTTTGGATATAGCCCCGATACAAATATTCTTTTCGATTTGACAAATTGGACCAGGTCATATTAGCCTATGATTAGGAAACATACAAAAATTCGTCCCGTTTTCACTTTTTTACCGAATTGAATTGTATTCGGATAGAAGGTGGTGTGTATAATATAGTCGGCCCCGCACGACTTTAGCCTTTCCTTGCTTGTTTTTTTTTCATAGTGGTGGTAATATTTTATAAAAAATAAATAGCGACAGTCAATACCTATCGAATGATGTCTAAATGATGAACATCGGATGGAAATTGACGCCGCAGCGCTCACTTTTGAAAAATAAAAAAATGGCTCTGAAAATCCATCTTCTTTATTAAACTAATTCACAAAATCGAAGTCAGTGACGTCATTTTTCATTCGATATTTATCATTTAGGCATAATTCGGAAGGTATTGATTCCTTCTATTTATCTTTCATTATTTCTACACTGAAAGAATTTTCCTTCATAATATTTATGAAGCGATTTCATAAAAAGTTTTTCATAAATTTAGTGAATGTTTTCGTAATATGTATGAAAAAATTCATAAATAAAATTCAGTGTCAAAAATTTTTTCCTTAAACATATCATAATTCATAAAACAAAATTTTTAAATTAGTGAAACTTAGTTTCATAAGATCAAAGAAAGATTTCATAGTATTAAAGAAAAAAATATTAAATTATTATGAAATATGTCATAACCAATAATATATTTGTGTTATGAAATGTCTTCATAAATATAATGAAGGATTGCATAGTTCTTATGAAATGTTTCATAACTTACAACTACACTTTCAGTATGTCGACTTTATACGTTGAATGCTAGCAATTTTCATTTGTCTCTGTTAACTCTGACATAAGTATGAACCCTGATTTAGTTGAATGACATATTCAAAGATTCTCGCAATGGTGGTGTGTGTTGATTGGTTAGTCAACGAGTCAGACCTTTTTTGTTTATATTGGAAACTTTTATTTATGAAACTCATACAAAAAATTAATGAAAATTTAAATTTAAAATCTATGAAAATTTTCATAAATCATATTATGAACAAGTAAGAAGGCGTTAAGTTCGGCCGGACCGAATCTTATATACCCTCCACCACGGAGTGCATTCCACAGTATTACCAGTAGATTAAAGAATGTCGAGGGAATGCGAATTGCAAATATCAAGTAAATACAAGCTAATATGTTCAAAAAACATGCTGAAATACTCTAAATATTAGGGGTATTTTCAGTACTTGTGAGGGAAAATTTTTTCCCTCTGGACCGATTTCGTCCACTTTCAATCCCAAGCGATCTACAACCATAAGACACATTTAGGAAAAATTTGAACTTTCTAGCTCATTTCGTTCGGCCGCTATCGTGCTTTCAACAGACAGACGGACAGACGGACATGGCTATATCGTCTTAGAATTTTACCACGACCCAGAATATATATACTTTATGGGGTCTCCGATAAATATTTCAAGGTGTTACAAACGGAATGACAAAGTGAATATACCCCCATCCTGGAGGTGGAGGGTATAAAAATAATGAACTTATAAAGGGTGATTTTTAGCTATTATCTTTTTGGCAACACTGGTTTAAACAGCTGACGCACGTTTCGTGTTTTGTTTCACTGTCAAACATCTTCAGTTTTGTCTATAATTTAACCATGAATCGTCTTACAAACGAACAACGCTAGCAGATTATTGAATTTTATTATCAAAATGCGTGCTCTGTTAAGAAAGTTCATCGCGCGCTTCTTCCATTTTATGGTCAGTTTAATCGACCCACTGAAGCGGCTATTCGGGCTATTGTGACCAAATTTCGCACCAAATTTACATTGTTGGACATTAAACCACCAACACGCTTACGTAGAGTGCGAACTGAAGAAAATATCGCAGCTGTATCGGCCAGTGTTAATGATGAACATCAATTATCAATTCGTCGCCGTTCGTAGCAAGTGTTACTCAAAAACGTGGAAATGCCAAAATTGGACTAAGCGGATGGACCATTTGAGGCGCAGTCAAGGTAGACATTTGCATGAAATAATCTGCAAACATTAAATTATATGGACCGTACTATCGATTCAAATAAAGATTTCATGCATTTTTCTGAATTTTATGTGTTTTTTTTTTGAAAAACTTTCCTATAGCTTTTAAAAAAATCACCATTTATGACCGAAGTTCATCGAATGAAGAATTCCATTCCGCTTTATGAATCATGTTTCATATATTTTATGAAATGTATCATTCATCATTTGTTTAAAGTGCTCCCAAGGGTGTATTAATTCAACGCAAATGCACAAAAATGCAACATAATAAAATTAAACGGGAAAACATGATTTTAAGGTGCGTTTTTCTGGAGCATTTAGCTTACGACGGCTTGACCCAGCGACGAAATATTTTGCTGATCATCATTAAACAATCCAATCTTCATTTATGGGGAAGTGAAGGCAGCAATTTATTTCCGTGACCCATCCTAATATACATTAGACTGGATCACGAAAAAATGCTGCGACAAATCTAAAGAAATTGGCTTTTTAAATGATGATCTGTGTCGCTTCGTCACATCGATCCTGAAAGCTCATCTAAAAATCATAATGTCCAATTTTTTTGAATATATAAATTTAACTCTTGATCGTTTCACAATATTTACATTTCAACGTGAAGGGTGTGCAATATTCGGCCTAGCCGAACTCATGCGCCTTTTTCATATTTGTATACGTCTGTGTGATGACGTCAGTGTCCATGTCAGATTAAAAAGGTGAGAGAGCCCTGCAGCAACAACCCAGCAATCATCGCACAGTAGGGCTTTGTAAAATAGAATTTACAACATCGACTATTGCCACAAATGCTGTAGTAATGACAACAACAAGGAGGTGCCAGTTATGAAACAACATCATCCTCCTCCGCATCAGAGCATGTAACATGTGACTAGAGGAAATTTGATCTCGACATACTTTGTCATCAATTTATTGCGTTTGTCATGAATTGAAATAAACTCGTAAATATGTTCACATTGTGTATCCCAGCATCGGGATGTAAAAGTTGATTCCCTGCTTCATAATCATCGCTTTGAAATAATGTGATGATTATATAAAACCGCAACTAACTCAGGAACAGAGCAACACATAAATAACATTTGATCCGTATAGATTTCAATAAACAAGTTACAAATTTTATTTATCACGTTTAGTTTTCAACCTCACAAAGAATAAAAATGAAAGAATACAACTGAAAATCATCTTCAGGAAATAGAAAGGACCTTAAGTACTTGATTTTTTTCATGTTTTTATATAAAGTTTATTCGATTTAGAAAATATTTGCTATTGAAACGCCATTTATATTTTACAATGTTTTGTGTTTTGCCCCGCCTCCAATGGACATTTAATCCATCTTTTCACACTTTCTTTGGTAATTTCATTTGTCCATTTGCCATAGTTATCGCCTTTTGTGGTTGTCACGAATTTTGTATGATATCCTTTAGATCACGTTCCACTAACCCTCGGATGACGTAGATGGATATTACTTTTGTATTCATTGGAATCCACTCTGTGTGTGGGTTCGAGCTAAGCGTGATAAATTAAGTTTGTGACTACTTCATTGAAACCCATACGGATCAAATGTAATTTATGTGTTTGTCCTGTGAGTTGTGATGGTCCTGAGTTAGTTGTGGTTTTATATAATCTTCACAAAGCAGTTGGCACAGATCCATTATTCCTTTGCGGGGGTTATGGTTCCTACATCCCGACGAATGAATGGTTGGAATATATGTACATATATTTACGAGTATATTTGAATTTGTGACAGGCGCAATAAATTGATGATAAAGGATGTCAGGATCAAATGGCCGTGGCCGTGGACGTAGCAGGAGCGGAGGTGTTGTTTCATTACTGCCACCTTTGGATTGTTATTATTAGCATTGTCCTAATCCAAATCGTAGATTCTATTAAATAAGACCCTATTGCAAAAGGATTGGTGTTTTCTTGCTGCAGGAATTCTCAGAACTGAAGAGCACGACAGATTGGTTCACAGCATTTTAATCTGACATGAGCACTGACGTCAACTGTCATAGACGCAGGTGAATTAATTAAGGAAGACGTTAAGTATGACTGGGTTGAATCTTATCCACCCTATGGTCTGTGATTCTCAGAACAGAAGAACAGGACAGATTGGTCGGCAGCATTTTAATCTGACATGTACACTGACGTCAACTCCCGGCCAATTGTGGAAAGAGGACTTCATGTTAATAAACGCAAAAGAATCACGAAGTGGATAATTATAATAATTCGATCAGATGAATAAAATTAAATATCTTACCAATAGATGCAAAGTTTGGCAATCTCTTGGAGGTGAAGACGTGGGCAAATAGCAGCATCTTATACCCCCTACACCCTATAACATTACAGGATTCAATTCGGTAAAAAAGTGAAAACGGGAAGAATTTTTATGTTTATGTTTCCTAATCATAGTCTAGAATAACCTGGCCCAATTTGTCAAATCGAGAAGAATATTTGTATTTGGGCTATATCCAAACTTGTAATGAAGTGACTAAATTTCACAATAAGTTCTTCCAGTTTAAGTATAACGTGTTATGTTCAATTCGAACAAATTCGGTGAAAATACGCGGTTTCTTGGCGAAAAAGTCAATCCGGGATCGACATTTGTATAGGAGCTATATGTAAATCTGAACCGATCTGACCCATTTTCACCATGGGTATTTCTATTTGAAATATAAGATATTTTGCTAAATTTTAAGAAAATCTGTTAAAATATGTGGTTTCTGGAGCGGAAAAAGTTAAATTGGGAGCGAAATTTGTATGGGAGCGATATATAAATCTGAACCGAACTTTGTTGTGCAAAGTTTCATTTGGTTCTGTCTACAATTGCGTGCTGTATCGTGATTACAAGAATAGATGGACAGACAGACAGACAGACAGACGGACATTTCTAAATCGATTCAAAAAGTGATTCTAAGTCGATCGGTATAATTAACAATGGGTCGATCTCGCTTCCTTTTGGGTGTTACAAACAAGTGCAGAAAGACATAATACATACAATGGAAAAATAACTTTATAAATAAATATAAAATTTTAATTATTTTTGAACCACGCTTAATGCAAGTCTACCAATCTGTTTATACTATCTATATTGAAATAATATAAGGCAGCTATCTTCAAAAAAGCTTAAATATCCTAAATATTGGCGGATAGTAGGGGGGTATTTTTAGCTACTGCCGTTTGGTGGGTTGTATTTTCATTCTATTTTAATTACAAAAGTACAAATTTTGAAAATTCATTATCTCTCACGTGCAAGATAATCCATTTTTTGCCGTAAAAGTAAAAATCTTTTTATTTCCTTCAAATTCCATGATTGTATGGTTGGTATCATTTGTATGCCCTTTTTCCCATTTTACCCCCTTGAAAGTACAAATTTCGAAAATATTTTTATTTTATGTGTCTACGTAATTAGAGGGATGTACGCAACATATTTCATTCATTTCATTCTAGCTGTAGTCGTTTAGTTGGTACCATTTTTATCCCTCTGCTCGCATTGTATCCCTTGAAAGTAGGAATTTGGAAAATCCATTTTATTTTTCGAGTCTACGCAGTGAGAAGAATGTATACTCCTAATTTCATGACTCTAGCTGCTGCCATTTGGTTGGTACAATTTTTATCCCCTTCTTTCATTTTACCCCCTAAAAGTAAAAATTTCGAAAAAATCCGTTTATTTTACGTGTCTACGCAATCAGAGGAATGTAAACACCGAATTTCATTATTCTAGGTACCATTTTTATCCCTCTAATCCCATTTTACCCCTTAAAAGTACGAATTTGTTAAACACACTTTTACATTATGTGTTCACTCAATTAGAGGAATGTTCACATGATAGGTACCATTTTTATCCTTTTTTGCCCCATTTCACCTTCTACAAATAAAAATCACCTTATTGTGCATGTTATACTCTAAATATTATGGGAATTTTCAGTCCTTATGGGGGAAAAATTTCCCCTGTGGGCCGATTTCGCCATTTGCAATCCCAACCGATCTACAACTATAAGACGCATTCATGCAAAATTCGAACATCCTAGCTCCTAGGACATGGCTAGATCGTCTTAGAATTTTATGACGATCAAGAATATATATACTTTATAGGGTCTCAGGTCGATATTTCAAGGTGCTACAAACGGAATGACAAAGTTAGTCCTGGAGGTGGAGGGTATAAAAAGGCATAATGGTACAAAAAGGGATAAAAACGGTACCAATGATACAATAACAACTTGAAACATGAAATTTGTAATGTACAGTTGTACATGTGCAGTTACATAAAATACAGCGACTTTTCAAAAATCGTACTTTTAAGGGATACAATACAATACAAAAGAGGAATGGTACAAATAAAACCACTGAAGTTGAAATCATAAAATTCAATTTATACATTCGTCTGACTGTGACAAAAAGGAATTTTTCGAAATTAGTACTTTTAGGCGGAAAGTGGGTGGGAATGGGAAAAAATGGTACCAAACTAACGGTTGGAGATATAATAACGAAATTCGGTATGTACCCAGCAAAAACTTGGTAATGACACCCACCTCATTATTTTTAGCATTACTTAGTAATTACAGCTCGTTACGCCCTGCATTATTTTGAAGTATGAAGTAATTACTTCCTCATAATGGTTTAAATAACTAGTTATTGGTAAGCTAAATTTCACAGAACTTCAGATTTTAAAAGTTAATTTTCTAAATTTTTGTGGTGAGTCAGAGTATAGCAGTGCTGTTGTTATCGCAACTTAGTTATCCAGGTTTAAAGAAAAACAGCCTTAAATTCTGTATTCTGATTGTTAAAAAGTCGATAAAAATATATAATTTAATAAAAATGTTGTTTTCATCCCTAATTAAGCCCATTATTGGTAATACATTATTTTGTATCTTATTATATTTTGTTTCCTATTATTATTTTGTATCATCCTGAGGCCACTTATTTTTCAACTCGTTTAGAAGTACGTATTTATTAACTTTTCGTAAGCGTGCATGGAAGTACTTATTCTTTTACAATCCCTTTATAAAAATAATTAGAAACGGATCCGAAAAATAAGTAGTGAATGTTTTTGATTTTGCCTTATTCCCCACATTACTTGGTAATGAGAGTTTTTGCTGGGTATATTGCTTTGTTTGAGAAGATGCGAAATATAAATATATTTCAGTATTCGTACCTTCAGAATCTAAATGGGATCAGATTTGGCACCCATCAAGCGACTTTAGCTAGAATCATGGTGTTCAGTATTTGCACTCCAATATTATAATTATTAAAAAAAGAGTTTTGCTATTGGTTGATTCCATTGGAACGGGTGTGACACTTTTACTTAAATATGTTTAAATATCTCCCATATTCATTGACTGAGATTTTTGCTATATTGCCAATTGAAAATATCAGGTTAAGCGGAATATTATTGCAAACACAAATATATCTTAGCGTTTTAAATATAAGAGATATACTACAATCTACGGCGTCACGGGTGTGACTTTAGCTTTGAAGAAAATCATGAGGTTTTACTTATTTTCTTGAATTATATAAAGTTCTTCCATTACATGACTTTATTAATTTTTTTATCAAAAGAGTAGTTCATACACCTTCTTCAAAAGTATACATCATCGACATCTCTTTATGAATATAAGAAATATAGGATATTTAAATTGTAACGGGCGTGACATTTTGGCGGAAATTTTGTTAAGACACCAGCCTATATCTGGTAAAGGAAATGATCAGACCTATTGTTGGCATTATTTTTTTTTAAATATAATCAAAAATATGTATTATGAGAAGTATAAACACTACGAATGTTTATCGGTGTCTCATTAAATTATAAATTAATTTTGAAATTTTGTCGGAAAAAGGGTCAATTTACGTGGAATCACACTATTACGTAGCATTAACATATTTATATAAATACCTTTAGAATTGCGCATTTATCGGTCATATGCACTTCTTCACCTCCCCACACTGTGCATCCGGTTTGCAGCTCACGCACACCCAAACATATATTAGTTTATTTGTACATTTTTAATTACCTTCTTGAATTCAATGTTTAAAGTAAACACAGCATAAATATCAACAATTTAATGAAGTGAGAACAAAATAAATATTATCCATAGCAAAAATACAAACACATACATAGAAACGCAAGTGCATTTAAGTAATAAAGTTTTCATATAAAAAATCCACCATTCTTTGAAACAATGCCAATTTTTGAATTTTATTGAATTCCAAAGAGCTTAAGGCAAACCGAAACATAATAAAACTACAAACAATTGAAATGGAAGGGAGGGGTAATGAGGGGACGGGGTGCTATGACTCAAAGTGAAAAAACAATGCCTCTAACTAAATTATTGATTGCACAGTTGGCGGCGCAAATGTTTTTTGGAACATTTCGCTATTCAATCGATATTCTATTGAAACCACTGAACAATAGGGTGAGTTTATTTATAACTTTTCCAAATTTACAATTGGCTCTAGGAAAATAGTATAGGCAATAGCAAAGTTGATGACATGGGTTTTGACATCGAAAAAGTTCCCCAGTGTTGAACATTATTACTTGGTGCGATTTTTTAAACGCAAATTCGGCAAGTGAGTTGTGATTCTCGTTCGTTTGTGAGAATCATCTCCTTATAGAGGCCGGGTTTGATGTTGAAAAGTCGCTGCGAAGCCACCTGAATGAATCCTTTAGACAGGGTGGAAATCATGATAGTGGTAGTCTGCAGCCAAGTAATAAATGTCACCATGCCATTTGTAAATAAATTTGCATTCTATTAAATATAGATGCAAAATGGTCTTGAGCCAGGACAATATCCCAGTTCAAATCAAACATTTGAAAAATTTTATAATTTTGAGATACAAACAAAATTGTGTTTACTTTTCTTGCCAAATTTAAATTTGAATTTGACCCTAGGAATGTTAAAACAAGTAAAAACGGCGTAATAAATATGGGGCATTCCACGACAAATCGGACAGTTCAAAAAAATATATATTTTTGATTTCCTCCATTTTTTAAAATTTTTAGTACCCGCTAAAACACCCCCTGGTATACTTTGATTTTTTCTGGTTACTCGTTAAAAAGAATAATTTTTTAAAAATCGTTAAATAGTAGTTCTTTCGTTTTTCAGTCTTTTGCTCAATAATGGTCCGAATTGGATATTCTTTTTTAATATTTTTGTTTTTTGAAGTACAGAAAAACTATTGAAAAAAATATTCACAATGTTTTTGTACACAAATTTTGATTTTTTAAATTAAAATTTTACTTTTTAATTGTTAAACACCTATTTATTCTGCAAATTTTGAGCCTTGGTTGAAAGTGGGCCTATAATAATTAATAATTTTTTGAAAATTTGGAAAACCAAAAAATAATTAAAACTTTATTTTTTTAATTGTTTGTACTTTTCGATTTTAAAAATATATTTACTCTGTAAATTTTGAGGCTTGGTCGAAAGGGAGCCTATAATAATTAGTATGTTTTTTTATTTTTTCGTGTTTCCAAATTTCAAAAAAAAAAAAACATAGTAATTTTTATATGTCCAACCAACTTTCGAGAAATTCGAGCAGTACCAACAATTAAAAAGTAAAATTTTAATTTAAAAAATCAAAATTTGTATACAAAAGCATTGTGACCGTTTCTTGAGGAGGGCAATGGTGTTGATAGGTGACGGTAGGATATCCAATTCTATTGTCTCCCTTGAACACCGTCGTAATGTTGGTTGTGTGTCATTGTTCTATCGATACTTTCATGGTGTTTGTTCTTCGGAAATTCGTGATCTTATACCGCCCGTGAGAACGTTCGGTAGAGATACGCGACTCTCCAGAAAAATCTCACCCATTTGTTGTCGATTGGACAACCGGCCGCACTACACATTACACATTACGCATCGACTTCCGGCAAATATCTTTCCCTCCAATTACGACATTCAGAGACTCAAAACAGATGTCAACAGACACTACTCCCTCTTTCCTCCTTCCAATACCTGATCTTCCTTCCACCAACGCAATACACTGCATTTATAGGGGACATCCCCTGAATGTTGGTTCAGTGAATAAAAAAAATCGGTAAAAAGGTTAAAACGGGAAAGATTTTTGTATGTTTCCTAATCATAAGCTAATATGACATGACCCAATTTGTCAAATCGAGAAGAATATTTGTGTCGTGGCTATATTCAAACATGGCATGAAGTGACCCACTTTCACAATGCTCAATTAAAAAAAAAATAAATCTATGAAAATACCTGACCCATTTTTACTATGGCTGTTTCTAGTAAAAATATAAGAAAATTTGCCAAATTTGAAGTAGATCTGTTAAAATATATGGTTTCTAGAGCAGAAAAGTCAAATCGGGAGCGAAATTTGAATGGGAGCTATATATAAATGTGAACCTCGAACGATCTGACCTATTTTCACCATAGGTGTTCCCACTTTAAATATAAGATGTTTTGCCAATTTTGAAGAAAATCTGTTAAAATATGTGGTATCTGCAGTGAAAAGAGTCAAATCGGCAGTGTAATTCGTATGGGGGCTATATCTAAATCTTCAAATTAAATAACGTTCGTCCTTATCCCGAAAATTTTCATTGTGCTATGTTTCATGCTAAGGTTCTGACTACAATTGCGACCTGTACTTTGATTACAAGAATAAATGGACAGACAGACGGACATTGCTAAATCAATTCAATAAGTGATTCTAAGTCGATCGGTATACTTAACGATGGGTTTATCTCGCATCCTTTTGGGTGTTACAAACAAATGCACAAAGACATAACACTCTCGTGGAGTGCATAAAAATGGTTAAAGAAACAAAGAAATCGTATGGCTGAGAATGTTATGGCGTCTTTAATTTAGAAAATTCATTCGTCTAGAGAGGAACATATTTTACATAAAAACAGGGGGAAAATATCCCAAACTGTAAATGCAATAGAAACATTAAAAAATGTTAATTTTAATTAAATAAATTTATAAAAAATAAAAAAATTGAAATGGAGCAGTCATTAGTTCTTAAAAAGGGTAATTTAAATGTATACCCTTTAAATTCATATTAGATTTCTCTTGAAAAGTTCCAAGTGTCAATTTTAATTTTTTCATATTTTTAGACCATTTCCAAATGGTTTTATATGTAAAGTAAATTCGTCTTTGAGAAGATTTTCACCTTTTATTTCGTCGATTTTTCTGGGAAAGCAAGAAATTTAACGTTAAACCAGAGCAGTGGTTACGTATTGGCACTAAGACAGCCAAAGTATCAAATGGTCATTATTATTGTCAGTAATGTCAATATATGTATTTGAAATATATCTACAATTTCCCATTTATATAGTAAAACTAAATTATTGCTCAAAATAAACAAAAAAAATATTTTTTAATATTTCCGTATTCCCGGGAAATTAAAAATTTTTCCCGGAAATTCCTGTCCAAATTTTTTGGGGAATTCCCGGACCCCAAACCCTAGCTGTGTGACAACTTATATTTGGACTGGTGAACAATATTTCAAAGCGCTTCTCTTATTTCAATTCCATAATTTTACACTGTGTGTATAGTCTACTAAGCTAACTCTCCCATGAAGCAATGTTCCTGCGAACTTATTTCATTACAGCTCCCATCCCACCCTTGCTCCACTTTTCCTAGGTGTAATTATGCTGTATTAAAGATAGCAAAGTTTTTCCCTGTTTCCATTAAAATTGTTCATCTAATTTCCTTCTCCTGTTACACTTTTTTGCTTTCATTTTTATTGCAATATAACCAGAGGATATTAGAGCACAAGAGAAAGTGCTGTGGCTGAGCAGAGCTGGCAACAGAAAATAGTTTGTTAAGTAAGAATGTTGTTGTTCCTGCGAACAATGGCATTGGCATTAACTTTAAAGAAAAATGAAAATGAAAAGGTGAGCAGCTTTAAGAAGTAAATCCTTTTGAAGACTGCGAAGAGGAGGCATCGACAAAAAAAAAACATGTCGGCAGAATAAATATTCCCGGAGACACAAACGGGAAATTAATTTGGTGAGATCACGTGCACATTTAAACGTTTCATGCTGACTATACTAATGTGGGTGAAATGGGGTCTATGGTGGCGTAAGTGGTGTGTAGAAACATGCCACAGACTATATTAGGCCAGTGTACATGTACAAATTATATGCTTCTCTTTCAGAATCTTCTTTTCTTTGTTGTCATTTATTTTGGTTTAAGACCAAAGGTTGTGCTGAAGTCTCTACCCCATCTCGTCAGAACTTTCGGAACGAATGTATGTCTTTGACTTAAATCAGGGTTCATATTAGTACAAGCGGTCACATATGACAAATGAGAAGCGCTGATAAACAAAATATTCCACCGAACTAAGTCGACACACTAAAAAATCTCACTTTGCCAATTCAATGTTATGCATGTGCTCGCATCGCTCGCAACAATGCAAAGGTTGTTGTTGTACGGTATGTCCCGTCTTCACTGTACCTCGTTCTTTAAAAATATTTTCAAAAAAGCCTAGAGAATGGAATTCACCCATATTTACATACCATCCACCTTAGGAGGGGGTATATTCACTTTGTCATTCAGTTTGTAACACCTTGACCTTGACCACGACCTTCTGGGTCGTGATCAAATTCTAAACTGATCTAGCCATGTCCGTCTGTCTGTTGAAAGCACGCTAGCTGCCGAAATGAGCTAAGAGGTTCAAATTTTCCGCAAGTGTGTCTTATGGTTGCAGGTCGCTTGGAATTGAAAGTGCTTGAAATAGGCCCAGAGGAAAAAGGTTTTCCCTAACAAGGCCTGAACATATCTCCTAATATTCTGATTATTTAAATAATTTTTTTGAAAATGTCTGCTATATATGCATTTTAAATTTGAAGCGTAGCATGAAATCACCAAAAATTAAATATAATATTTAGCGGATGATAAGGGATAAAAATGGTACCAATGAAACGACAACAGCTAGAAACATGAAATTCGGTACGTACATCCCTATAATTACGTAGACACGTAATATAGAGAGATTTTTTGAAATTTGTACTTTTAAGGGGTAACAATTGGAAAAGAGGGATAAAAATGGTACCAATCAAACCGCTGAAGTTGAAGTCATGAAATTCGGTAATTGCATTCATTTGACTGTGTAGACGCGAAACATAAAGGAATTTTACGAAATGTTTACTTTTAAGCGGAAAATGGGACAAAAGTGGAAAAGGGGCTAGTTAAAAAGTGAAATTAGACGTGTAAATCTCTGACTGCGTAGACACGAAAAATAAAGCTATATTTTGGCATTCGTACCTTAATGAAGAATCATGAAATCCAGTGTATAAACTCATCTGACTGCGTATTCGCACAAAAAAAGAATTTTTCAAATTCCGTACTTTTAGGTTCAAAAGGAAAAAAGGAATAAAACTTGCACCAATCTTGCAATGTGGACGCGAAACATAACACAGAGTCAAATTTTCTAAGTCATGGAAATATAACCATATACGGACACCACTACGTGATAAAGGACCAAAAAAGACCCGTGTCTCCCATGTTTGCCTCATTGTAATTTTTGCAAAAAAGTGATCATTTTCTCAGGCTCGTATCTTGCAAACCGTTTGGAATTTTACTCTCTGAGGCAAAGTTGTAGCTCTTGTCATAAAGAACAAAAATTGTGAATATATAAAATCAAAAAACTTCATCTTCAAAGTCAAAATCGCAAATGTCACCGAACAAATCTTATAGGCTGTAGTGTGTGTAGGTAGCGTATAAGTGATGTTGATTATTAATAATACCACTCATACGTCGGACTGGCCATTAACAGAAACAGTCCTGGAAGTTATATTTTTCCTACCTAAACGGTGTTAAGTTTCATTCCTAGGAAGTTCATATGTTCTAGAAAATTTTTTATTGAAATCTTAGGTACATTTTTGTAGTTGATTGTTTCCTAGAATTTTGCACGGTTTGCTACCTATGGACCTGAACAAGAAAAAAAGGTTAAAAAATCGATTTTTTAGTTTTTGTGATTTTGACTGGCAAAAATGACACCGAGGCCCCAAATCTTTGGGAACCCATAAAAAGTGCACGACTTTGGGCAAAACTGGGAGACACGGAATTTTTGTTGTCTTTTATCACGTAGTTGTATTCATATATGGTTATATTTTTTCGTGTTGGACTGTGTAATCGATCTTAAGTATTAGTGATTCATTCGTTGGAGGAAGACGAGCCTGAGGGAATGAATGAATAACGAAGCATCACCATATATTTCAAACAGTGCACAAAAGTATGACATATAGTTTGAAATAGTAAACAATATCGTAATGTACATAAATAGGTAAAAACGGCGCACAGAGGGTTGAAATCGCCAAAAATGGAGATTAATACGGGGAAGCCTTCGGGTCAGGTAATGTTTCTATTTTTCAATATTTATACCATAAACGGTAAAAGAAAACACAATTTGAGTACAGTTTAGTGAAAACAACAATTTTCCTGGAAAATAAATTAATAATCCATCCATCTATTCTTGTTAACGAAGAACAAGTCGCAATTATTACCCATTCCCAACAAAACTTAGCACAATTGATTTTTGCGCAACAATGACGGACGCTATTAAATGTGAAGCAAATCGGTTCAGTTTTAGATATAACTGTCATATAAACGTCACTCCCGATTTGTCTTTTTTCGCACTATATACCACATATTTCACTCGATTAACTTCAAATTTGGCACAGTACCTTATAATTGAACTGGAAACATCTATGGTGAAATTGGTTCAGATCGGTTCAGATTTAGATATAGCTCCCACACAAAGATATCTCTCAATTTGAATTTTTCGCTCTAGAGAACACATATTATATTAGCCGATCCCTTTTAAATTTGTGACAACACCTTATATTTCAACTAGAAACGTCTGTAGTTAAATTCGATCACATCGGTCAATTATTTATATAACCCCCATACAAATGTACCACCAGATTTGGTGTGTCATTTGCTCATTAAGAATAATGTTTCGAATTTGTCCGGCATTAAACTAGCACAATTAATCTAGAATTGGTAGTAAATTACTTGTAAGATAATAGAAAGTGCAGGGTATCATATAGCCGGCGTCGCCCGACTTTAGTCTTTCCTTTCTTGCTTTTGTAGAGATATCTTTATACATGAAGATTTATTTTGCATTTTGGAATCTCATTCTGCTTCTGTCAATACTTTTTCACTGAAAATAGTTGTTTCATTTAGCAGGTATAAGGGTTAAATAAATAAAAAAACTTACTTTCAATTACAAAATCCTTAATTATTAAGTTTTCGTCAAATTCAAATTTCAAGTTGTACAATAAAAATGCATGTATAAACACCCAAAAGATTGACTTATTTCACATTTTTTTAATAAAATAAATTGGCGAAAAAACGCGCAACATGTAATTGCGGAGTATTGAACCAAACACATTGTAATTTAAATAGAAATTAATCATCTGGCGGTATGCTACAGAATTCACATTTAAAACTCAACATATATTTTGAAAATACCTGAAATTTAGACATATTTTCAACAATTTTTTAAAAATATTTCTACAAAACTTTCGTTAAAACATTTTTTTTTTGTAAAATTACTCTAAAGTACCTGAACTTGAAGATTCTATAATCAAAGTGCTACTTTTTACAATGTGAAAAATGATATTAACCTTTAAAACATGTCAATTTGCAATTTTCACAAATGTCCCAGTAAAACTCAAAACATTCTTGACTTTCAGGCAGTGCAACTGGAAAAGTAAATCTCACATGTCATTGGTATTTTCGGTAGTGATGTAGAATTTTATATTCTTTTATCGTATAACAAAAATTTTCAAAAAAAAAGAGTCAGAGGAATCTATACACCAAATTCCATGCTTCTAGCTCCGGCCATTTGGTTGGCACCATTTTGATCCACTATTTCTCATTTCACCACCCCTACTTTCGAAAAACACTCTATTTTACATCAGCAATTAGAGGAATTTGTACAACGAATTTCATCATTCTAGATGTAGCCGTTTAGTGGGTACATATTTTTGGTTGCATATATGACATCTACACGAAATTTCCTTTCATTTGAGTATCCACACTTGTATGAAAGTATCCGGCCCATTTTCGCGTCCCTACGCCCCCATTGGAACGAGCGCCTAATTTAGACTTCATTTTCGTAATTCAGTCATTCAGTACTTAAATGAATAATTATTCGCCAAACATTATTTCAGAATCATCAATATTGATATCCCATGAATAATGTGAGTTCCAATTTTCTCAGCGTTTGCAATGATGCAACATTTCGCGCTGTACTTCTTCCTCTTTTATTGATATATGTTCCTTGTGCTGTAATAAAAATTGCTCAAACTTTATTTAGGTGTTCAAGTAGCCATTGTCCTTCATTAGGCAACTTAAATGTTGGCTAAATCCAATTAAAAAACTTTTTCTCTGTCTGCATCTGCCCACCACCCACATTGCTTTCGCCAGTTTTACTTTGAAAAACGTAAAAAAAACTTTCCAGCCGAGTAGGCCAACTTGCAGACACCATTCATCCATCATCCTCTGATGAATATTTCCACGAAGCCCTTTATTAATAATTGTAATTCTTAATTATCAACTTGTTGTTGGTGCTTCGTTTAAAGGTTGGAAAATATTACAAAATCCGCAAATTTTTTGGATGCTCAGTGTGTTAATTGCAACAGTCAGTCAGAATGTTAATTGCAACAACTTTTAAATGTCCATCGGGATTATAAAAATATTGCCAAGTGTTGTTTTTGAAAGGGCTCCGATCATTCGTAAAATCTTGTTTTTGATATTAATTTAGGTTGGATCTAGAAGATCCCAAAATTTTTTGTTCATACTGGGGTCACTATTTTTTATTGTGAGCCCTGGCAACCCTAAGTATTGTTAGATGACATCTAATATTTCCATAGAAATGTTTTAATATGTTTAATGCGTTTCTAAGCAATTAGTATGATTTAGTAAAAATATATGGAATACCAGAATAAATTAAATTCGTACTGATGGTGAATTAGAATTTACCAATTTTTATGAGAACTTTTAAAAATATTATGACCAACTAACACTAACTAACTTTGGTCTGTTGTCACTAGTCCGGCAGAGCCGTGAGAGTTTTTTAAATTTAAAAATAATTAAAAAAGTTCCATTTATTAAAGTTAATAAGTCCTTAAGTATTTTGGTCATCCAGGTGGTGGTCACTCCATATTCAAATTTATTCCAGACAGATGCTAATACTTGCCTACACAATTTTCGTCGACTTTTGTCGACAGTCTAAAGCTAGTGTCCCTCATTAAGCGGCTTACAATTGGCTAATTGGAATTGGAAAACTTCAAATTTCATTACGCACATCTGCCAACCACATCGCATCGTCGACGCCAACAACATGTAACTTTCAAACTTGAACAACAACTAATTAATTTCGAGAAAACGTCAAAAATTATTAAAAGCATTCAAGTATTTTGGTAAATTTATATTCTAATGAAATGCTGACACCAAATTGAAGTCCAACGTCGTTTTCACAGACAACCCGGATTTTTCATGTCGATTAACATTTAATTAATTTTAATTACATTAAAAAAGATTTTGAGGCGAAGATTCATTTTGTGAAGATATATTACAGAATGAACTGGGAGTGAAGACATACATAGGACAAATATATTGAAAAAAAACTAAAAACTCATACTTCTTGGGAACATTTTATAAAAGATGTTATGAAAAATAAATGGAAGGAATCAATACATTTCGAATGATGCCTAAATTATGAATATCTGATGGAAAATGACGTCACTGACTCCATTTTTGTAAAATAATTTTTCTTTTTACAAAAATGAGTACTGCGGCATCAATTTCCTTCAGATTTTCATAATTTAGTCATCATTCGACAGGTATTGGCTGTAGCTATTTAGTCACCAAATACGGAAAAGTTGTAAGTTGTTAATATGAAAAAAAACACAAAAAATACTATATACGTCCAATATTTCGACCAATAAGTTACTCTAAGACAAGAATCAAAATTTTTATTTAAAGTGCTTTCAACGGTCTATCATTTTGGAAAAAAATAACAAAAATTTATATTACACGTGAAGAAATTATTTTTAGGTGTGTTTTCAGGAGCGTTTAGCTCACAGACGGCTTGAAATATGTACGAAATATTTTGCAAATCATCGTTAAACAATCCAAACATTTTTTTGGCGGGGGTGACTGGAAATTGTTTTTCCATTTGTATAGAGCACGACCCAGCCTAACATTTATACTTAGTGATGAAGCATCACCATTTATTTAAAACTATTTATTTTAAACAAATATCGCAATTTTCCTAATATGGTACTCCACTTCTATGTAAAGACGATAGCATCTATTCTGCCGGTAATACTGTGGAATTCACTCCGTGGTGGTGGGTAATATAATATTCGGCCAGGTCGATCTTTCGCATTTACTTGTTTAAAATATGTATTAGAATCAAACCATATTTGAACATATACAGTTTTGACACCATTACAAAGCTAAAAAACATAAAATAACAAAATTTAGTGTAAAAACTCTAAAAGTCAAAAGGAAATCGTGATTTGTTTTAAATTTAAAAAAATATTAAAAAGAAATGTAATGCGAAAAAAATATAATTTTTGTGCCTCCACCACGGATTGCAGCCCACAGAGACCGATTTTCGTAGAAGTGCAGTAACATTACAGGAAAATTTAATTATTTAAATATAGCCAAACCAAATAAAAATATTGAAAAAATAGTAAAATAAAATTCAAACCAAGCTTATAATGCAAGGATACCACTACGTTTATATATCGAAATAATACGTCAAGTCAATTCAAAAAGTAAATATAAGACAGAAATCTTCAAAAAACTTAAATACCATAAATATTGGTAGATACTGGGTACAACCAACTGTATTTCCATCCTATTTTAATTCCAAAAAGTACAAATTTTGAAAATCCATTATCTGACGTACACAGGGTGAGATAACCTAACTTCGTGAGTTAACCTATTTTTGCTGTAAAAATAAAAAAGTACGAATTTGGAAAAATATTTTTATTTTGCGTGTCTCTGCAGTCAGAGGAATGTATACACCGAATTTCACGATTCTAGCTGCGGCCATTTGATTGGTACCATTTTATCGCCTTTTTTCCCATTTTTCCCTTTAAGAGTATGACTTTCTAAAAGCTCTTTATTTTACTTGTCTACGAAATTAGAGGAATGTACACACCGAATTTCATCATTATAGCAGTAGCCGTTTAATTGGTATTATTTTTATCCCTCTGCTCCCATTGTATCCCTTGAAAGTAGGAATTTGGAAAAACAATTTATTTTTCGTGTCTACAGAGCCAGAGGAATGTGTGCTCCGAATTTCACGACTTTAGCTGCAGTCATTTGGTTGGTAAAATTGTGTTCCCCTTTTTCCATTTTAACCCCAAAAGTACGAATTTCGAAAAACCCCTAGATTTTACGTGTCTATGCAATCAGCGGAATATATACACCGAATCATTCTATTCATATTCATTATTGTAGGTGCAGCCGTTTGGTTGGTACCATTTTTATCCCTCTATTCCCATTTTACCCCTTAAAAGTACGAATTTGGGAAAAAATACTTTTCTATCATGTATCTGCTCAATTAGAGGAATGAACACACCGAATTGCGTGTTTCTAACAGCTTTCGTTTGATATGTACCATTTTTATCCCTTTTTGCCCTATTCCACCCCCTACGAATAAGAATCACTTTATGGTGCACGTTTTTGTTATAGGGGGAATGCGTATACCCAATATCAAGTATGTGCAAGCAGACATGCTTAAATACTCTAAAATATATTGTTATTATGGGTATTTTCAGTCCTTGTGAGGCAAAACTGTTTCCCTCTGGACCGATTTCACCCAGTTATAATCCCAACCGATCTACGACTATAAGACGCATTTATGGAAATTTTGGACGTCCTAGCTCCTTTCGTTTAGATGCTAGCGTGCTTTCAACAGACGAAAGGACGTCTTACTTTATAGGATCTCAGGTCGATATTTCAAGGTGTTACAAACGGAATGGCAAAGTTAGTATACCCCCATCCAGGAGGTGGAGGGAATATTAAAAAATGCTTTTCTTTGAAATATGAAAAGTATTTAATTAATTTCTAAATTATTCAACTTTGACCATTTTCCTCTTGATTTTCTTCATTTTGGAAACATTCGAATAGTATTGATTTCAATTGAATTAATTACAATCTTAACTTTGCATCTTTGCAGACATAATATTAATTAATTTTATCTTTATTTTTCATTGAAACTCCGTTTGCGCTTTTTCCGTGAAATACGATAAATCTTCAACGCCGATCTAATTTCTTTTTCCAAAAGCTTTTCCCGCTTAATGACCCTTTATGAAAAAAGTAAAATCCCCAGGCAAGTCTGGTAAGAAAGCGGCTTTCGCTGCTATATTAGTTCTGCCTTCGACGCATACCCGGTCTTTGCGAGCCATTACCATAAAACACTAACACACCCACCCACCCAGCACACGGGCGAAAGTTTTTCCACGCTCGTTTTATCTCTTTCCTAGGGGGGGAAATGTGTTTTCATGATGCCAGGGTATTAGATAGTGAGAATGAAGAAAAACAAATATCCACGTAAACATACACACGCGCGCATACATGTTAAAAAAGGAACGTCACGACATGAGGATGACTGACTGCGGGTGAGGATTTAGTAACAGCAGGAATACACACACACACAAAATGTCACAAGTGTCCGAGCCAAGCGGAGGCACTGTTTGTTTTTTCGCTGGTGACTATATAAATATCACAATTTTACGCATTCCCGTCGCATCATGTTACACTGTGCGACAAACATTTTGGTCCAGATGGGAGCCACTAACTCAAGAGCAATTTACAAAGCAAATATATATATAAAATATATCGAATTGTTTGTTATTCGAAAAGCAAGTTGCTTTCATTATTCGAACAAATATTTCACCAAATTTTTCGAATAAAATTTAATCACCCTATAGGACATGGGAACAACATCTTTTCGAAGTTCATTGTCGCACAGTGTTATGGTTATTGGGGTCATTTAGTGGTTGTTCTTTCTCTACTTGGTAGTGTCATTGGCAATATACTTTTATTCTTTTTAACTTTCATAGGAGTCCATTTCATAGACATCATAAATCTTGCTGGTACACGGGCAATATAAACACCTCTGTGGAAGTACATGTATGCGTAATTATGGGTCTATTGCACATACGCAGATACGACACATATATCATGTTTATGATGCCCCATGCAGGGCATTACCAGTTGATAACCTTGTCTGGTAGAATGTCAAACACAAAACTGACCCCTTGATATGCACATAAAGTCTATTTTAGTTCAATTTAGTTACTGAATCCTTGTCCAGCGAACAATTTCATCCAAATTCGGCAAGAAATCTGACATAATGTGGAAAAATTGCCGATTTATCTTTCGCAGCGGAATGAAAAATATCGAATTCGACATAAATAAAGAAGATAGTCACTTCGGAAACTGAACAGACATTGTCGGTTAATAGTCGTTAGAAAAACTACCTTCGGAGAATGAACAGACAATGATGTAAAATGTTCGTATTAAATTTCAGATAATTTGCTGACTTTGTCGTTAGAAAATATCTCTTCCGATAATCTGTCAACAGTGATGTATAATTATTGAGAAAAATTTCACAATGTATTCACTTCAGAGAATGTGCAGACAATATTATACAATTCTCGTGTAGAACTTCACACAATGTGCAGACTTTGTCGGACAATTGTCGTTAGAAAATTTCCTTCGGAGAATATGTAGACAATGGGACCAATTATCATGTAAAATTTCAGATAATGTGGAGACGTTAGAAAAAATCTCTTCGGAGATTCGGACAATGTGCAGACATTGTCGGATAATTGTCATTAGAAAAATTCACTTCAGAGAATGTGCAGGCAAATGTTATACAATTCTCGTACAAAACTTCAAACAATATATAGACAAAACTAAGAAATAACAGTCACTTCGGAAAGTGTGCAGACTTTGTCTGATAATTGTCATTAAAAAACCCTGATGAGAATGACAATAATGTACAATTTTAAGGTAAAACTTCAGACAATGGCCGACAAAATTTCAGGTAATGTACAGACAAAGCAAAGAAAAAAACATTCACTTCGGATAATTTACAGACTCTGTCGGATAATTGTCGTTAGAAAAAATTCCTTCATAGAATGTGCTGATAATAACAATCAACACTCGTGTAAAATTTCAGGCAATATGCAGACAAATCAAAGAAAGCGCAATCACTTCGTGCAATGTACAGACTTTGTCGGATCATTTTCGTTAAAAAACAATTCGAAGAATCTGCAGACAATAATAAATAACGCTTGTGTAAAATTGCAGGCAATGTATAGAACGCAGCCACCTTGTAGAATCTACAGACTTTGTCGGATAATTGTCGCTAGAAAAAATCCCTTAGGATAATTTACGGACAATGATGTAAAATTTTTGTGAAAACTTCAGTCTGCACAAAGCTAAGAAAACGCTGCCGCTTCAGATAGTTTACAGACTTTGTCGGATATTTGTCGTTAAAAAATCCATTCGAAGAATGTGCAAACAATAATAAAAAAGCTCGTGTAAAATCTCGGGCAATGTAGAAACAAGGTAGAGAAAACACAGGCACTTCGTAGAATGTACAGACTTTGTCGGATAATTGTCCTTAGAAAAAAACACTTCGGAAAATTTCAGACAATGTGCAGACAAAGCAATAGAAACACATACTTTGTGGATAATGTACAGATTTTCTCTGATATTTGTTGTAAGAAAGTCCCTTCGGAGAAGGTGCAAAATAGACTTGAATAAATGTCTTGAGATATTCTACTGAAACCTTACAAATAAGGTTTACTGGGTGGACACGTTTACACGATAAGTTCGATGAGTTAGATTGCCAGCATGTGATGACTTCCCCCACACCGGATGTTTAGTATTGCACACATCCGGTTGCTCTGTTTCCTGCTCCGCACCTTGAAACTTTATGACCAACTTTCCAAGGATTCTCATGAACTACAGATTTAGTTTGTTTCTGTCTCCTGTCTTTGACTCTTAATGAATCTTTCCAAGGACCCTTATGAATAAGTGTGTATGTGTACGTGTGCATGTGGATCCTGTGCAAATATACCTCTGACTGTAAATACTTATGCAGAGCTTCGTATGGCAGTATGTCATTCCAGCCGTACGGGTACATTCTTAAACGTACTCATTTGTCGGCATTGCGTTGATTCTCACAAAAAGTTTTTTTCTTTTCGGTGAATTTTGCATTAAAAAAAAACTCATATTTGTCAGGGGCTTAGTTGTCTGCACTTTTTTGGAGAAGAGGCGGAATGGAATGTTGTTTCATTACCTTTGAAGTCCCCTGTATCTGCACCAATAATGTGCTTAGAGTGTATTCATAATTCAACAAAGGAACAATTTACTTGGAATATCATGAATTTCTCGAGAGAAAAAGTATTCACATTCCTTGTGTGCCAACGAAACTTTATTTATGTCGTTTTTAATTTATACCAACCTGAAGTATGTCGTGGAAGATTTACACATTGCAGGTAGGAATATGATGAGCAAAGTGTTTCGGAGAAAAACTTAAGAGCGAAAGAAATTTAAATAAATTTAATTTAATTTTGTTAAGGTAGTTGGTGTTATACGAGGTTAGTTTGATAAGTAGATGAACTCCTTGAGATGACTACAAAGAACAACCGTTAAATGTCCAAATCGTTGAATTTTGGGTTTAGCAAATCCACGAGTGATTGTTGAGTAAGAAATTCATCCACCAGGTGGTTTGGGTTGGTGTGTATTTTGGGCGTGAGACATCATCGAACCAAATGCGACTGGCCAATAACACATGATAGTCCCCGCGATGCCATGAATATTTTGGATTTATGTAGACAAATGCTCGGAAAGTTTTTTTCATTCATTTTTTCCAACAATATACCCAAAAATTGGGTTTCTTTTTCAAAATTGGTCGCCATTTCCTTGCAGACAATATTATACCAGTCTCGTTTAGTACTTCAGACAATGTGCAGACTTTGTCGGACAATTGTCGGTAGAAAAATTTCCTTCGGAAAATGAGCAGACAATGAGGTACAATATTGGTATAAAACTTCAAACAATGTGTAGACAAAACAAAGCAACAACAGTCACTTCGGATAATTGTCATTAGGAAAAATACATGAGAATTATGTTCAGACAATAACGTGCAATTATCGTGTAAAACTTCATACAATGTGTCGACAAAGCAAAGAAAACACTGACACATCGGATAGTTTACAGACTTTGTCGGATAATTGTCGTTAGAAAATGATTCCTTCAGAGAATGAACAATAGGGCGTACCTAAAAAAAAAGTTCGCCGTACACCTTCGAATATGAAGTATTATTGAAAGGTAGTTTCAAAAAAATTTTTTTTTATTTTTTTATGCCGAACGTAGGGGTCGCGCTTTTACATTTTTCTATATAACTTCTGCATTTATAAACGGATTTTAAAGTTTGATACATCGATGTTTTTGTCTCGACGAGGCCGATTTTTTTGTCTTTGAAGTCATTGAGCTCAAGCACCCCCTTCTGGTACTTACCCATCATATCTCAGTTGCTACTACCCTTATATACCACTCTAATATCAGAAAATTAAAGCTCGCATAAAATCATGAATCATGCTTGAGCTCAATGACTTCAAAGACAAAAAAATCGGCCTCGTCGAGACAAAAACATCGATATATCACACTTTAAAATCCGTTTATAAATGCAGAAGTTATATAGAAAAATGTAAAAGCGCGACCCCTACGTTCGTCATAAAAAAATAAAAAAAATTTTTTGAAACTACCTTTCAATAATACTTCATATTCGAAGGTGTACGGCGAACTTTTTTTTTACTTGTAACCTGGTACGCTCTAATGTACAATTCGGGTGTAAAACTTCAGGCAATGTGTAGACGAAGCAAAGAAGAAGAAAACAAGTCACTTCGGATAATGTACAGACTTTGTCGGATAATTGTCATTAGAATAACTACATGAAGTTTATGTTCAGACAATAATGTACAATTGTCGTGTAAAACTTCAGACAATGGGCCGACAAAGCAAAGAAAAAACAGTCACTTCGCATAATGTACAGACTTTATTTACATCAAAGATTTGGTTATAAATAGATATTAATATAGTAGATATTATCCAATCGGTCATTTTTTGCAAATAATCGTTAAACAATCCTTGTCCTTTGTTTCCGTGAGGAGACCCAGCCTAATATGCACCAATCTATCAACATTCGACAAATGGGTCTTCCAGGTCTCACCTCTACTTTGTAGGGAATTTGACATCGAGTGTCCTTACGAACGTCATCTTAGGATGGTGTTCGTAGTGTGTGTCTGAAAGTTTTTTTTTAGAATCCGAGCATGTCCATATGTTATGTTATCCCAAGATGAGGTAGCAGACGAGATGCACTGCATGATGATGTAACCATGAGCAGTGAATTTCGATAGCGAAGATTTCCAGCATAAGGTTTAGAATCTTGTATAGATCCTCTACTTATCGAACTGCCCTCGAACAATGAGGATGTACCAAGAACTCGTTCACTTCTAGATGCTACAAACATTAATTATCATATCCTTGGTGATTTGACTCGTGTTCTGTTGCCTTTCCTGGTTCCCACTGAGAAGCAGACAAAGGATAAGAGTGGGTGCACACTGTACAGTGTCAATACAGATGTAAAATTCTAAATATATGTATATACATACATATATGTAAATGTTTTATATTTCTACGTAATCTGCTCCATATGTTGATTATGGTGAAGCAGAAGAAAAAAATTGCCTGCATATTTTGTATAAAATCCCCTGTTAAAGTTAGGAATTATATTCACATTTCACAAACAACAGATTTTAATTAAAATGTCATGAAGCTGTGGAAAAGTTATCGTACTTTGTGGTAACAAAAACAAAAATGCCGAAAATAAATTAAATTAATTTAATTTATAACGCCCTAAAGGTTACCACATCCTTCGCCTGCATATAAATGCTAAAATGTTATAAAATGGTGCTTTTGAGATGTCTCTAAACGAAGAGAAATTAACACGAATCCTTTTTGTGTTATCCCAGACAGTAAGTTGGTTGGTTGGTATGGATTTTGATTTTTGTGAAATTAATTCATACAGATAGGTCATCATCCATCATGATGCGATTTCATTGACATTTTCCGAAATCATACCTAAAGAATTGGAGAGCTTATGTTTGGACCATTGTCCTCAAGAACCAACTGGGTCCTCTGCATTCATCAATTGTTTTAGAAAAATATTTTTTGCCATCCTTGACAGACAAAGACCAACATTATTCATATTTTGTTTAATTTTTTAATAGCTGGAATCTTAACGAAGAAAAGAGTGTATATAAAAACAAGTAAAAACTACGTTAAGTTCGGCCGGGTCGAGCTCAGAGCACAGAGGCAGTCGATTTTCGTAGAAGTGCAGTAATTACAGGAAAATATATTTTTTAATATAGCCAAAGCAAAATAAATATTAAAAAAATAATTTTAAAAATAAATATAATATTTTTATTATTTCAAACCACGCTTACAAGGCAAGGTTACCATTAACGAAATAATAGTTCAAGTCAACGAAATAATAGTTCAAGTCAATTCAAAAAATAAATATTTTTATATTTATGTCTTCAAAAAAGCTCTAATATCATAAATATTCGTAGATAGTGGCTGCTACAGTTGGGTGTGTTTCAATTCTATTTTAATTCCTAAAGTATAAATTTGGAAATTTGGTTGGTACCATTTTTATTCCCTTTTTTTCTATTTACCCCCTTAAGAGTACGATCTTCTAAAATCTCTTTTGTTTAAATGTCTACGCAATAAAAGGCATGTACACACCGAATTTCATCATTCTAGTAAGTCGTTTTGTTGGTACTATTTTTATACCTCTGTAAAAAAATCTTTAATTTTTCGTATCTACGCAGTCAGAGGGATGTATATTCCGAATTTCATGACTCTAGCTGCGGTCATTTGGTTGGTACTATTTTTATCCCCTTTTCTATTTTAACCCCAAAAAGTACGAATTTTGAAAAATTCGTTTATTTTACGTGTCTACGTATCAGAAGAATGTATATTCCGAATTTCATGACTCTAGCTGCGTTCATTTGGTTGGTACCATTTTTATCCCTTTTTTCCATTTTAACCCCAAAAAGTACTAATTTCGAAAAATTCATTTATTTTACGTGTCTAAACAATCAGAGAAATATACACCGAATTTCATTATTCTAGGTGCAGTCGTTTGGTTTGTACCATTTTTATCCATCTATTCCCATTTTATCCCTTAAAAGTACAAATTTGAAAAAAATACTTTTATATTATGTATTTACTCAATTAGAAGAATATACACACCGTGTATATTCGTGTTTCTAGCTGTTGTCGTTTGATAGGTACCATTTTTATCCCTATTTGCCCCATTTCACCCCCTACGAATAAAAATCACTTTATGGTGTACTTTTTTGTTATAGGGGGAATGCGCATACCCAATATCAAGTACAAGCAGACATATTGAAAAAATTTGCTTAAATACTTTAAAATATTAGGGAATACTATGGGTATTTTTAGTGCTTGCGAGGGACAATTTTTTCGCTTTGGGCCGATATTGCCCAGTTTCAATCCCAACCGATCTACGACTATAAGACGTATTTATGGAAAATTTGAACGGTCTAGCTCTTTTCGTTTAGATGCTAGCGTGCTTTCAACAGACGGACGGACATGGCTAGATCGTCTTAGAATTTTATGACGATCATGAATATATACACTTTATAGGGTCTCAGGTCGATATTTCAAGGTGTTACAAACGGAATGACACAGTTAGTATACCCCCATCCTGGAAGGTATAAAAACTAAGGATATATATATAAATTTATGACCCTTATTGTTGAAGAAAATGAAAGTCTAAAAAAATCCCAGCAAAATCTTGGTAATTACAGCTCATTATTTTTAGCATTACCTAGTAGTGATAGCTCGTTACGCCCTGCATTATTTTGAAGTATGAAATAATTACTTCCTTATAATGGTTTAAAAAAGTAGTTATTGGTAAGTTAAATTTCATAGTACTTCAGATTTTAAAAATGTGTGGTGAGTCAGAAACCAGAAGTGCTGTTGTTATCGCAGCTTAGTTATCCAGGCTTAAATAAAACAGCACTAAATTCTATATTCAGATTTTTATCAAGTCGATACAAACTACATAATTTAGTAAAAAAAATTGTTTTCATCACTTATTAAGCCAATTATTGATAATACATTATTTGGCTAGTTATCAATAATGACGTATTTTGTATCATCCACTAATTTTACAACTCGTTTAGAAGTACTTATTTATTAACTTTTCGTAGGCGTGCGTGGAAGTACTCATTTCTCAACTTTTTGTAAGCATGCGTGGAAGTACTTATTTTTTACAATCCCTTTATAAAAATAATTAGAAACGGATCCGAAAAATAAGTAGTGAAGGTTGTTGGTTTTACTTTATTCCCCACATTATTTGGTAATGAGAGTTTTTGTCATTGTTTTTCCGAAATTTTAGCATAAATTGATTTAATTATAAGCCATAACTTCTACATTTATCCATAGATTGTTATCAAACAGGCCTTGTTTTCTTCGTCAAGGTTTCAGCTGTTGTAAAGGATTTTTCAGAACATTTAAACAAAAATTAGAAAATCACAATTAAGAAAATGGGTTAACGCTCCTTCTTGTATCTCCCACACTTCTATACTGGTGCATGGAATCCACTATGACTTGATATATGATCATGTTTTTACAATTGTTTTATAAATGTGGAAGCTTGGACCATGTGCCACGACCCTTATAGTAGCTTTCACACAAATTATACTGCCCTAAGTAAAATTTAAGTGATTATAACTTCCGTATATATGTTCTTTGAGAGTGACGTTGGTTTAGCCGACAAAAGCTTACTTACTTGTTTTCACCTGAAAAAGGTGAAAAATGAAAAAAAGTATTTTTTCTCTGAGCATTATGAACAAATATGTCAAATAAAGTTAAATATATATATATATATATATATATATATATATATATATATATATATATTTTTTTTTTTTTTTTTTTCACTGAACCAACACTCAGGGGATGTCCCCTATAAATGCAGTGCATTGCGTTGGTAGAAGGAAGATAAGGTATTGGAAGGAGGAAAGAGGGAGTAGTGTCTGTTGACGTCAGTTTTGAATTTCTGAATGTCGTAATTGGAGGGAAAGATATTTGCCGGAAGTCGATTCCACATACGGATAGTACGGGCGAAGAACGAATTTATTCTGTAATGTGTAGTGCGGTCGGTTGTCCAATCGACAACAAATGGGTGAGCGTTCCTGGAGAGTCGCGTATCTCTACCGAACGTTCTCACGGGCGGTATAAGATCACGGATTTCCGAAGAACAAACACCATGAAAGTATCGATAGAACAATGACACACAACCAACATTACGACGGTGTTCAAGGGAGACAATAGAATTGGATATCCTACCATCACCTATCAACACCATCGCCCTCCTCTGGACACGGTCAAGTAGCTCCAGTGATGAAGCTGGAGCACCCGACCATATATGGGAGTTGTATTCCATCTTTGGTCTGATGTAGGTAGTGTAGATATTGAGAAGATCAGAGGGTGTGAAATATTTCTTACATCTTTTTAAAAAGCCTAAACATTTGAAGGCATCTTTCGACACATCAAATACATGTTTTGTCCAACGAACATCACATTGTATTTTTATGCCAAGAACAACTAGATCATCTGATTGCTCAATATCTACACCGTTCATTAAAATCGACGACACCGTTGGATCAGTGAATCGCTTGTGAGACAACAAGGAGCACTGGGTCTTACGTGCATTAAAATCTACTCTATTCTCTCGACCCCATTCAGAAATGGCCATCAAATCCTGGCTAAGTGACTCATCCATCAATCGCCTTTTATCCTCAATTTCTTGACGACTTGGTCTATGATCGAATGAGTATGAATGACAGAGGTTGCTGTCATCCGCGAAGGAGTATATTGGATTCACAGTCCGATCCAAGAGGTCGTCGATGAAAATAAGAAAAAGGGAGGGGGAAAGGACAGAGCCCTGTGGTACTCCTGCGGTTAACCTATGCTCGTCGGATGAGAACCCATCTACAACAACACGTATAGTGCGATCTCTGAGAAAGCTCGATATAAATCGAGAGAAGTCACTACCAACACCAAAAGCGATAAGCTTTGATATGAGTGCGCCGTGCCAAACTCTATCAAAGGCCTTGGAGATATCTAGAGCAACGACCTTACTCTCACCAAGCTTGTGAATAGATCGATTCCACTTTTCGGATAGCAGTGTCATCAGGTCTCCCGTAGATCGATTCCTACGGAAGCCATACTGTCGATCATTAAGTAAGTCATTAGTTTCTAAATACCTCACAAGATGGTGGTTAACCATACTCTCCATAACCTTCGAAAGCGCTGAGCAAATCGCGATCGGTCGATAGTTAGCAGGATTGTTAGCCTCACCTTTTTTAGGGATGGGCTGGATGTTCGCAATCTTCCAACGCGCTGGGAAAACCCCTGCACGGTATGCAAGGTTGAAAAGATTACGAAGGGGACGGGCAAGCGTCGAAGAGCACTTACATAGGACAAGTGCTGAAATGCCATCCGGGCCTGGAGATTTATTTACGTCGAGATTTGCAAGAACCCTTTTAACTCCACGTGTTCGAAAAAATATCTGAGGCATGGAACTAGATACATTTTCGATCACGGGGAGTGGTTGATTGCTTTCCGGCAAGGATGAATTCCTTGCAAACATTTCAGCCAATAGGTTAGCTTTGTCAACCGGGTTAGTGAATATCTGGTCATCTTTAACAAGAGTTGGGATAGATGAGGAGTTATCCTTTACTCTTCTCACAAATGACCAAAAGCTCTTACTTCCCCTGGGAGAAGCAAGAACTTTGGCACGAAGACGTTGTTCGTACAGAAACTTTTCACGTCTAAGTATCCTGGCACACATGGTTCTTGCCTGAATGCTTCCTCTTTGGATCTGACAGCAGCCTTGCATGTCTGGTTAAACCAACTTTTATTAGATGGTTTATCCGAAATAACTTTTATTGGAATAAATGACTTCATTCCAATCAAGATAATATTTTCAATCATTTCAGCCGCAGCATCTATATCGCCATTTAGAAAACAAAGTTTCCAATTGAAATGCTGGAAAAAGTTGTTGAGCTCGGCCCAACGTGCCTTTTCGTACATATATATTGTCCGCTTTGGGGCTGGGGTCGAAGCGACACGAAGAGCGGAATACGAAAAGGATGCTGAAACAATGCAGTGATCCGAATTACCAAGAGGTGCTAGGACGTTAACTTCATACTTTTCAGGGTGTGATGTTAAGAAAAGATCAAGAATGTTAGAGTGTTGCCCTTGGACACACGGAATGTGTGTCGGTTCATTCACTAGTTGCGTCAAATCATTATGCGCGGCAAAAAGCTCGGCGTATTGACCCTCCGGTGTTGAGTGACTCGAATGGGCAAGCCAAGAGGAATTATGGACATTGAAATCGCCAGCAAGCACAATTTCACTGTCAGGATAATCCTCTAAAATTTTTGTAATTGAATCGGAAAGGGCGTCAAAGCCATTTAGGGATACCTCCCTTTCCGCGTTTGGACTTCTATACACAAATCCGAAATGTAGTACGTGTGTTCCAATCTTGAATTTAACCCAAAGGGAGTTAAATTCTGGATTTTCAGAGTTTAAGTTATGCCGGCTCTGGAACACTATATCATTACGTACGTATACCAAAAGACCTCTGTGGGGGATAAAGAGGGATAGGGTGTGATACCCAGGAATGTGAAAATCCTGTGGATCATATATAAACAATATATATATATATAAACAATAAATAAAAATTTTATTTTTTTTTAAGTGGGAAAATACGAAAAGTAGTCAACTTTGCTCTAATTTCTAATATATATAACATTCAACATCGGCCCTTAAAATTTAACCACACTTTATATCCTATTGCCCGATTTTAAAATAATCCTGGATCCTTGTGTAATTTCAACTTTTTACAGAACTCAAAAATGTTTAGTAGTACAAAAGTTATTGAAACTTGGCCAATCGATTTTGATGCTGAACCACTGTGCGTCGTATATACCAAATTTCATGATTCTAGCAGCAGCCGTTTGGTTGGTAGCATTTTTATGCCCTTGCGCCCCGTTCTTCTGATAAAATTATAAATTTCGAAAAAAATGTTAAGCGTCTACCCAACCAACGAATTTTATAAATCTACTAGCTGAACCCCCGCCCGCTTCGCCAGGCAGAAAAACAGACGGAAATTAAAATCAGATTTCATGTTGTTCTTGTGATCGGTAATATATGTACCACTTATAATCAAGGTACTTCCCTGAGATACTAAAGAAATGTATATGTTCAATGGAGAATATGGAAGACAGAACAAAAATTGTTCACCAATCAAACAACACAAAAACTAAAAAATATAATATAATTTCCGTTTTCTTGCCTTAAGTCGGCTTCTGACGAATGAATATTTCTTTTTTGTAACCTTTCTTTACTATTGTGCTAAAAAAAATCCAAAGAAAACGTATAATAGAATTTACCAAATTCAAATAAAAAATTCCTCATCTTTCAAATCCCGCCCATTTGTATATTGTCTAAGCAGGTTACAAATAAATTAACTCACACAACAATATAGAAATCACGGTGTCGAATATACTCTTAACTCGGTTTTAATTTCATATGGAAAGGGTCACGCCCACTTTCCGTCGATCTTTGTGCAACTATTTACACTGGATGTAGTCACACAAATTTTCTGCACTCTAGGTGTCACAGAACTGACAATATTCGATAATAAGTTTTAACTTCGTATGGGAGGTGCCACGTCCACTATTCCAATACCGTCCATTTTTGGCACAACTACCCACATTGATGCTAGATACAGTTACACAAAATTGTAGTATTGTATCTGTCACAGAACGGAATATATTCGAAAATGAGTTTTAACTTCGTATGGGAGGTGCCACGCCCACTTTTACAATACCGCCCATTTTTGGCACAATTACGCATATTGATGCTAGATGCATTTACACAAAATGTCAGCACTCTAGCTGTTATAGAACTGACAATACTCATTAATATGTTTTAACTTCGTATGGGAGGTGCCACGCCCAATTTCCCAATACCGCCCATTTTTGCCACTACTACGTACATTGATGCTAGATGCACTTACACAAAATTTCAGCACTCTGGGTGTCATAGAACTGACAATATTCAAAATTGGGTTTTAACTTCGTATGGGAGGTGCCACGCCCACTTTTACAATACCGCCCATTTTTGGCACAACTACGCATATTGATGCTAGATGCACTTACACAAAATTGCAGCACTCTAGGTGCCATAGAACTGACAATATTCAATAATAGGTTTTAACTTCGTATGGAAGGTGCCACGCCCAATTTTCCAATACCGCCCATTTTTGACACAGCTGTGCAGACTAACAATTTTAGTGTAACTTTTTATGTTAGATTTTTGTCCAAAATTTTGTTTTTTGAATTTTAAATAAAAAATTTTGTTATTGTCTTAGAATAACTCATTGGTCGTATTATTGGACGTTTATATTGATTTTTTGTGGGTTTCCAAAGTGTAAAAGGTGTTATGAAATATAAATAGAATACAATACCTGTCGAATGATGCCTTAATGATGAATATCGGACGATAAATGACGTCACTGACTCCATATTTGTGAAATGATTTAATACAGGAGATGGCTTTTCAGAGCCAAGATGTTCAAATTCTTTACAAAAATGAGCGCTGCGACTTCAATTTCCTTCCGATGTTCATCATATAGGCATCATTCGAAAAGTATTGACTGCAGTTTTTTTATAAAATACTGAAAAAGTTTTCAATTGTCAACATGAAAAAAGGAAAAACTTGCTATGTCCAATAATTCGTCCAATAAGTTACTTTCAGACAAGAATCAAATTTTATATTTAAAGTGCTTCTGAGCGTCTTTCAATTCAGAATAAAATTTGGACAAAAATGCAACGTTGAAAAAATTACACGGGAAAACATGATTTTTGGAGATGTTTTCAGGAGCGTTTAGCTCTCAGATGGCTTGACCCAGTGACGAAATATTTTGTAGATCATCATTAAACAATCCAAACTTTATTTTCGTGGGGTGACTGGAACCGACCCAGCGACGCAGCCTAATGTACATATTTAGAGGATTTCATGTCTGTTATCGTTTGATGTGGACCATTTTTAACCCTTTCAACAATCAAGCCGTCCGGCGTAGAACGTTGCCATTACTTCTTCACTCTTCTTCGTCTTCAAAATACATTAGAAAATGTCATATACATCCCATCGACAAATGTTTGTAGTGTAATCCACTGGGAATAATGGTGAATGCACTCAATGTTAGAGTGCTATGTACGATTCGACCCGTTCAACATCAATGGGTTTTTCTTTGCTTTTTTCATACTTAAAGATAAGTTATATCCAAGTCTTGATGTTCTTTTAATAATCCCTTCAATTTGTTTGTAAAAGTTTGCGCAGAAAAGAAGTAGAGAAAAAGGAAAATTATAAATAACGGCTAAAGAGTACAGAAAATGGTTTAAAACGAGGCGAAGGATTACATTTTTTTTAAAGAATTTCAATTTCTTCATTACACCTAAGTGAGTTCATTAATATAAATTGTTTAGCAACAAAGGAATTATTCGTATAAAAGAAAGGCAAAAGGAATTGCATAATCTTAAAAGGCAATTCTCGATAAGCTTCTCTGCACCATTGGCATAGAGGAGTTTCATAGCTGGGCAGGCGGGTTAATTTCATTAATGACTAGGAATTGCAAAGCGGATAATGGTTACGCACCAAGCAGTAACAGAAAAAAGGTAATGATAAATAGGTTTCTTGCCTTATAAAAATTGAATTAGAATTGAAGATAATTAAGTGTCACACGTAAATGGTCGTCCAAAAGAAACCCAAGTTTTCCACTTCGCACCATTTATGGGAAAGGTGTAATTACAAGAGACAAATACGAAAAGCCCACGAGCAGCGTTACAAGCCGACCCATAATTATCAGCGGCGGCGGCGCTACCCAAAAGAGATCGGCAGCGGCGGATTTCGGCTGATTTGCCGGCTCGTTCTGTCATTCGATCACTCCTAATTATTTGAAAATTTTTGGAAAAGAGAAGGGACAATTTGTATTGGTTTTTAATAATTTTTTTTTAATTTTGGCAATAATTCAATATTCGTTAATATAATTTGAAGCAAATCGATTCAGATTTAGATATAGCCCCCATACAAATATCGCTCCCGATTTTACTTTTTCCGCTCTAGAAGCCACATATTCTATACGATTTTATTTAAATTTGACACAGCATCTTATAACACCTGTGGTGAAAGTGGGCAAGATCGGTTCAGATTTAGATATAGCCCTCATACAAATGTTGCTCCCGATTTGTCTTTTTCCAACTTAGAAACTACATATTGCACTCGATTCTTTCGGCTGATTTGCCGACTCGTTCTGTTATTCGATCACCCTATTTATTTGACAATTTTTGGAAAAGAGAAGGAACAATTTGTATTGGTTTTTAATACATTTTCTTTTATTATTTGGCAAGTAATTCAATATTCGTTAATATTAAGCAATATTGGCCAATGTTCCCATAATTTAATACTATTATCCCATACAATTATTTTTTTGGGAGTGGGAATCCATTCCCAACGTTTATAATATGGATGAATTTAATAAATATTTTTGCAATTACAGCTTTTCATGTGAGGCATATTTGATCAGACATCTTGAATATCATAATCCTTCCAAAGATTCATAAAACTCTACATACTTTGACACAAGAAATATATATACTGGAATTGACTTATATAAATGCGACTTTGAAATCAATATAAAGGGTGTCCCAAGAAGGACGCAATTTTTAAATCTGGCAACATTCGAAGTGTCATTGTTTGACATTTGAACAATTGTTATTGTTTGTTAGTAGAAGGTACGAGGTTAGTAAAAATGGAGCGCTACACGAATGAACAACGCATTCTCATTGTGAAATTGTTTTACCAAAATGGTGAAAGTTTTGCGGCTACAGTTCGCAAATTGCGATCAATTTGGGGTCATAATAATGCTCCAAAAGAGTCAACTGTGAAGAGATTAATGGATAAATTTGCCGAAACTGGGTCTGTTAGTGATGTAAAGACAACAACGCGCCATCGACCAGGTCGATCGACCGAAAATGTCGCAGCTGTACGTGATGATGTCGCTCAAACTCCATCCACCTCAATTCGACACCGAGCTCAGCAAATTGGTGTCTCCAAATCCACTTTGCAGCGAATTTTGACGAAAGATTTGCATCTTCATGTATACAAAGTTCAATTGACTCAGGAACTGAAGCCAACTGACCATGGACAGCGAAGGGAGTTCGTTAATTGGGTATTGGAGAGACAACATGAAAATGCTGATTTTGCCGATAAAATCATTCTCAGTGACGAGACCCATTTTCATCTTGATGGCTTCGTCAATAGGCAGAATTGTCGCATTTGGGGTGCGGAAAATCCTAGAGTGATTCACGAGAAGCAAATGCATCCTCAACGTGTCACTCACTGTGTGGTGTGGTTTTTGGGCTGGAGGAATCATTGGACCTTTTTTTATGAAAATGAGGCAGGTCAAGCGCAAACAGTCAATGGTGTTCGGTATCGTGAAATGATAACCAGTTTTTTCTTGCCTAGAATTGAAGAAATGAATGTGGAGGGCATGTGGTTCCAACAAGACGGCGCCACATGTCATACAGCCAGAGAAACAATTCAATTGCTGCATCAGCCATTTCCCGGTCGTGTTATTTCGCGTTTTGGAGATCAGAATTGGCCGCATAGATCGTGCGATTTAACACCATTAGATTTTTCTTTGGGGTTTTTTGAAGTCGATGGTTTACGCGTATAAGCCGACGACGACTCAAGCCTTAAAAGACGAAATTGGACGCTGCATTAATGAAATACCGCAGCATTCATGCAAAACGGTCATTGAAAATTTCATTAAAAGATCGCGTGCATGCCAGCAAAGCCGCGGCGGCCATCTGCACGATATATTGTTCCATACATAACCTCATTCTGTCTGCTTTACGATATAATAAAGTTTCACGATTTTTTCTTAAATATCTGTGTTTTATTTAAAATTAAAAAATTGCGCTCTTCTTGGGACACCCTTTACAATCATTACACTTTATATAGACGTCATCATATAGTGGGATACCAATTTCACATTAGAAGGATGTCTAAGTCGACAGTAGTATTTTCTTTTGTAATTTTAAGATAGTCGGAAAACATTCAGGTCTCAAGATGCCGATTGGAATTGACTAAGCAATGCATTATGTACGCTGGACCATTTGAATACAATCGGTTGCCTGCTTATTTAAGAAATATGTCAACAATTTCGACTTTTAAACAAGAGCTTAAACTTTACCTTTTGCAAAATATAGAAACACTTCTAATATGAACAAGTCTAAATTATTATAATTGTTATCTTAATTTTGAAATGTACGTATATAAATAATTAATATTGATTGTTATAAAGTTGCCTTTTTAGCCTCTACAAAGCCTACAAGGCGCTGGGGCTTCTAATTGTGTATAAAAAATTGAAATTAACATATAATTAAAAAAAGTGGGTTGTCTATTTTGGTATTAAGATTTGACTGAGTTTGATCTCCGTCAAATCGCGGCGGCGTGGTTTAAGTCGATATAAGTCGATGAAATCGGCGGCATTGTTGAAGTCAATGTGAGCCGATGAACTCGGCGGCGGCGCGGCTCGTGTGGAAACATGCGGCGGTGGCGGCTTAAAATCGGTCGGCTTGTTTTAATTGCTGAGAAATATTTCCAACATGAAGCCTGCTTTAATTACACTAGTCAACAGTCAAAATGTACTCGGGATGCGATAATTTTTTCTGTGTAGATAACCTTGACATGAGCTCGAAAAACGCAATAAAATTTTTTTTTTCGTTTGGTTTTTGTTTTATTTTTTTTTTAAATTTTAAAAATTTTTTTTGGTTAATTTGTTTCGTCCGGCATAACTCGGGAACCACTAGCCCGATTTAATTGAATTAAATTTTAAAAAATTTAAAATTACAATTCCCTTAATCTGTTCATATATTGTTTTCCTATACAAGCAACAGTTTCCAAGTTAAAAATGAATATATAAAGGAAAAAACTTATTTTTTGCCTAAAGATTTAATTTTTTTTTTTTTCAAATCCATAAAATATCCAAAATGAAAAAAATGTCAAATCTTATTACTTTTACGTAAAGTCACATAACCTATGAGCAAAATGAGACAAAGATCATGAAAATCGATGCACGCGTTTCGCTTTTATTCGCAATTGAGTAAAGGTATGAATTTCAAAAATTTAAAAAATTTTTTTTTGCTTAATTTGTTTCGTCCGGCATAACTCGGGAACCACTAGCCCGATTTAATTGAATTGAATTTTAAAAAATTTAAAATTACAATTCCCTTAATCTGTTCATATATTGTTTTCCTATACAAGCAACAGTTTCCAAGTTAAAAATGAATATATAAAGGAAAAAACTTATTTTTTGCCTAAAGATTTAAATTTTTTTTTTTTTTTAAATCCATAAAAAATCCAAAATGAAAAAAAAATGTCAAATCTTATTACTTTTACGTAAAGTCACATAACCTATGAGCAAAATGAGACAAAGATCATGAAAATCGATGCACGCGTTTCGCTTTTATTCGCAATTGAGTAAAGGTATGAATTTCAAAAATTTAAAAAATTTTTTTTTGCTTAATTTGACAACAATCTACAGGAAGCGTCATGAACCATACGCAAGGTACTACACAAAAAAAGACAACATCTGTTTTTGTAAGGACATTCCCGGATTATTTGGTGAACTCGGGTACTCTTACGATCCAGGAGAGTGGCGTCTTTTCATCGACAGCAACAAGCAGAGCCTTAAAGCAATTTTACTGCACAACGGCAACAAGAAACCTTCGATTCCAATTGCTCATGCCGTTGACACCAAGGAAACATACGAAGGCATGGACAATCTACTAAAGTGCCTTAACTATGAGAGGCACGATTGGAAAGTTTGTGCCGACCTTAAGGTTATCGGTATCCTTTGTGGATTACAAGGTGGATTCACAAAGTACTGTTGTTTTCTCTGCCTTTGGGACAGCCGCGATCGTCAACATCATTACACCAGGAGGAGTTGGACAGAAAGAGTTAACTTCATCCCCGGCAGCGACAACGTGAAATATACACCACTCATAAAAAAGGAAAATGTTTTTCTCCCACCTCTTCACATAAAGCTCGGACTCATAAAAAACTTCGTGAAAGCTATCAACAAAGATGGCGAAGCGTTCGCCTATTTAAAAACCATTTTTCCTCACCTTTCATCGGCAAAGATTAAGGAAGGCGTTTTCGACGGTCCGCAAATTAAAAAGTTGTTGCAAGACCAACAGTTTGAGCACATTTTATCACCAAATGAAGCTGCAGCTTGGAACTCATTTCGGCAATTGCATTCAAATCCTCGCGAACGTTTGCTCATTTTAACTATCGCGTTCGTCGACACTTGTTGAATGAGTAAAATCGATCAATGAAGACCTATTTATACTGTGTATTGTTTAGTATTTTACTGACAGGTACTTATAAATGGGTGTATATTTTTTTACGGTGGCTACATACCTGTTTCACCATGTGTGAGTCTTAAATTTTCCGAATAATGACCACCCTTAAATGTGGGTTGCATTTCTGTAAAAAAATCATACAGGTAGCCAACGGAAAACCCAAATAATTAAAAAAGTCCCCTTTCCTTTTTTCCTTTTAATTGTTCACGCACATTTATTAGCGTTTATTACTTTGCTTACGCAATCATAAAAATTAAATAACCCTTTGTTTATTCCGTTTTGTTAATTCTGAGAATCAAAAAAAAGAAAAAACCTTACCATAGACGACATAGACATATGCCGGACGAAACAAATTAACCAAAAAAAAATTTTTAAAATTTAAAAAAAAAAATAATAAAAAAAAAACCAAACGAAAAAAAAAAATTTTATTGCGTTTTTCGAGCTCATGTCAAGGTTATCTACACAGAAAAAATTATCGCATCCGGAGTACATGAAATTTTTTTCATTTTGTTGAGTAGTGTTATCGAAATGGCGTTCAGAAAAATCCACAACAAAAAGTGATAAAGCGGCCGCATGCATCTATTCTAAATCAGCCAACTCTGGTCAATACTTGCAAAGAATCCACCCCTAGTATACGTTATACACAAAATAAGTTAAATAATTGTAATGAAAATATGAAATATTCCAAGAAACTTTTTTGCATTATATCCCTCAATGATTGTTCACAGCAAGTAATTTCGCAACATTGCAAACTTTATAATTTCTGTAGAAACTATAAACTATGATAGTAATTGAAAAATGAAAAAAAGTATTTAAATGTTTAAACAGGACAAACTGGAAACAACAGTTATTAGAGAGTGAGAAACTAAAAATTATCAGGTAAAATAAATCTCCATATGAGTCATTCCATGTCAAGCGGTACGGTTTTGGAGCTCGATAGCTGCAATTGTTTTGAAAGTTTGTGTATGTATTCTCCTTATAAAATTTTATTGAATACGTACTTTTGGAAGAAAAAAATTTTTTTTAGGAGTTTAACAGTGAAAGAAAATACTATTTTTTTCAAAAGGTGTGATCATTCAATCGCCTGAAAACTCCTGAAATACTTTACCGATTTTAATGTGTTACACCTTGTTTTAAGGATAATTGCAATTGCTTTTAGTTGCTGAAGTAGTGTGATATTGTAGGATTATATTTTTTAAACTTTAGGCAATTTTAAATCTTTTATTTTTATTTTCGAAATGATTAAATTATTCCATTTTGTTGAAATTTTAAAGTAGTGTGCTTAGGAATATTTTTAAGCGACTCCGTGAGTTTGAAAGGGGTGAAATGATGGCTTCTATTCTTAAAATTTTTTTACAAAATTCACCAGAATTACAGTTTTTACAATTAAAAAATTCCTAGAAAAAAAAATAAGTTATGGAAAAATTTATTTTTTTTTCATTTTTTGTAGTGTGAGATTGCACCATAAGAAAAAATTGAAAAAATATATTTTTTAATAAATATATTTTATATATATATATATTTGATTTTTCATTGTTTTTGTACCTTGTGTTTATGAATCTTCATCAAAATAGGCACAAGTTAAAAGTTACATAGTTGACCCAGTCCGCCACAAAATTTTTCGAAATTTTATAATGAAATAAAATTTCGATGAATCCAGTTTATGTCAACTATGATCCTCTAGATGGCACTTTACTCTATTTTATGCTACTACATTCATGACATGGAATGACTCATATAATCATATGATGATAAGAACATAATACCATTTTTTAGTTTAGCATAAAAAAGTTGTAAACTAGTGTAATTTCCCGAGAAATAAATATTCGATATTTACCACGTGAAAGGTTAAATCATCTGCTTTGAATGGATAAATTGATTTTCCATAATCACTTTTGAGACATTGACCCTCTATCAACAAGTCGATAGGTGATACAGTCTGCGTATGCTATAATACAAATCGACCTACCTTACTATACACGAATACAGTACATATGCAATTAGAATAATATTCCTTGTTTAACATTCCAATTTCTCAAAAGCACTCCTGTTTCAAGTTTTTTCAAGGAATGACACAAATGCAGACAACAAGTTGATATTCAATAGAATTTGTCCCATGTGCACCAGAGAAGCTAAAATATTTCTTTGAAAGAACACGAGCTAAAACGTGCGTCACCCACACCAAGGTCATAGCATTGCTTCCCCTTTCAGAGTTCACAAACATTTCCAAGGATCATTAAGCAAAATTATCAGATAAATAATATTGATACTTTACAGCTGTTACGGACAATCCTGGGTCCTCTATTGAAATATACCAAAGAAAGATATTAAATTTATTCATAAAGGATACTCCAACACGATGATAATGATGAGTACATAAATACAATATGACCATGAATGAGTGAGTATATGATGAGTCCATAACTAATAAACCCGTATCTATGCAAATTTAATGATGTTTCACAGATACTTCTTTACTTTGAACAAACAAGAGCCACCACAAGGTCAGTTCAATGCCTGCTGCTTTGGCAGAATATTCCGGCGTGTGTCGATGCGATTTAATGTACTGGCTTCTTTATTTATGTTACAATTAAATTTTACAAACATATTGCGTGTTTGTACCACACACATGGAATTCCATATCAAAGGAATACAAAATATGCAATTTAATTTACAAAATGTTTCCAATAACTTTAGTTGAACAAACCCAACATATGACGGTAGATTAAATACACATTGGAAAGTGTTTTGAAGTGAAAAATCTGTTTGAACGGGGTGACAGAGGGTGGCGATCAAACATTAATGAAAATTCTGAAAGCAAATAGAAAATAAATGAAATTACCCAGCAAAAATGTTAATTACATATCATTACCAGGTAATGACATTTCATTACCCTCATTATTACTTACAATTAAAAAATAATGACATCTTACAAACGACATAAATGGCCAGAAACCGGTCCGAAATCGGTGCAAGAGATGGGAAAATTGGATCCGAAATTGAACCTATATCGTTAAGTCAAACCTACTGAGGTATTGACCCGAAGTGTTGTCGAGAACCCGAGGGAAACCTGATGTTTTATTACACTATGCAAACAAAAAATATGTCTGAATCATAAACAAATAAAATCATGTTAAGTACATCTGCGCCGAATCTTATATACACTCAGAAAAATAGCATTCCTAAATTCGAGTAAAATCCATATTCCAATTTAGTTAGAAAATGTACTCCAGTTCAGTAAAAATGTCCTTAACAGTAGGAAAATTAACTAAGTATGAGTAAATTTTCCTTATTTCAAAGTCATAGCAAATAGTTCATTTACTAGAAATAGGGTAGTAAATTTACTTAAAATCATTTCATTGAATCTAATAAAAATTTCTTACAATTGAGTAAATCTATAGTTGTGTGGAATACAATTTCCAAGGTTTTAAGTAGGAAAAATATTAACAATTTTTTGCATGGAAAAAGTTCCATTTAGGAAATTTTAACTGAAAATGTTTTTACCTAAAATGAAAAATATTTTTTTGGCTTGGGCACAAAATTTTTCTTTTTTTGTTGTAGTGTGAAATTTTTGTGGTTAAAAATGTAAAATGTTTGTCAAAGCAGATCAGAAAATTAAAAAAGAAACACAGGAGACTGTACCTTGATATACCTTGAAGGATTAAACTTCTGTATATACTGAAATTTATGCCGAGTTCTTCATACATTTAAATAATAATGAATTTATATAAAATCACTTGAAATTGTTTAAAAAATTCTTGAATGGTAATCTAAGAAGTAATTCTCGTTCGTTTGCAGAGATTTATTCTTAAATAATTCAAGTATTTTTCTAAACAACCACTGCGCAGCTATCATGGAGTAATACCTCAAGTTTTTATGGCAGAAGTATCATGAAACTTTTGAGAAATATTTCATGTTTCCATTTTTTGTACTTTTTGAATATTTGAATATTTGAATATTTCTAGTTAAATTGAACTTATTTTAAGATCACATTTTTCCTTGTATCAAGTAAAATTTTCCTCAATTTAAGTAAAAATGTTCTTGTTTTAAGGAAAAAATCGGCAAAATTGTCCTCAGTTGAAGTAAATATATACTTGATTTGAGTAAAAATTAACTTAGTTTTAGGAAAATTTCGGCAAAATTTTACTTAAATTTAGTAAAAATTTTGATTTAGGAAAATGTCAGTAAAATTTTACTTAGATTTAGTAAAAATTTACTTGGTTTGAGTAAAAATTTACTTAGTTTTAGGGAAAATTTACTTAGATTTAGTAAAAGTTTATATACTTGATTTGAGTAAAAATTAACTTAGTTTTAGGAAAATTTTACTTAAATTTAGTAAAAATTTTGATTTAGGAAAATGTCAGTAAAATTTTACTTAGATTTAGTAAAAATGTACTTGGTTTGAGTAAAAATTTACTTAGTTTTAGGAAAATTTTACTTAAATTTAGTAAAAGTTTACTTGGTTTTAGGGAAAATTTACTTAGATTTAGGAAAATTTCAGCAAAATTTTACTTAGATTTAGTAAAAATGTACTTGGTTTGAGGAAAAACTTACTGGAAATTTCCTTAGTTTGAGTAAATATTTACTTGATTTGAGGAAAATTGAACTAGAATCAAGTTTAAAGCATGTACTACTTCCAAGGAAAAGTTTGAACTTGATATGAGGAAATTTAGCTTTCCTAAATTTTAACTCATTATAGGGTTCACTTTTTTCTGAGTGTACCCTCCACCAGATTGGAAAACGTTGGCTTTGCGTAGAATTGTAATATAATGTTATGAAAATTATGATAATTTGTTGCGAATTTTTGTAGGGAAGTACTATCAAAATGTTTATACAGCGTGATATGTCTTCAAATAATGTGTTTAAGTATTCTAACTATTAGAGGTTATTTGGGGAATTTTCTGTACTTGTTATCTCTCTCGATCAATTTTAACCATTTACAATCACAACCATTCACACATTCCACGATGGGGGGCCAAACTCCAATTTGAGAGGCAAAAAGTCCACTTTGATGTTACATATTTTCAGAAAGTAATAATGGCAGATTGTTGTCAACACTTTCAAATAAAAATATAAAAAATGTGGAACCAGGTGGCAATTCGTTTTCTCAAATCATGCTGCCTGCCAAAGTTATTACTTTTTCGCTTGCTTTATTTTTGATATTTCAATCAAAAGTAATATGAAAACACATCTGTTGTAAAACGACACGGCACAAGCTAATATTTTTTTGTAAATTACAAAGGTCCACAATAGGTTCTTCCAGTTCAAGTATAAGTGTTATGCTCAATTTAAAGAAATTCGGTAAAAATATGTGGTTTCTGGGCGGAAAATTCAAGCCGGGAGCGAAATTTGTATGGGAGCTCTACATAAATCTGAACCGATCTGACCCATATTCACCGTAGGTTTTACTAGTGGACACATAAGATGTTTTGCCAAATTTTAAGAAGATCTGTTAAAATATGTGGATTCCACAGAAGCAATAGTCAAATCGGGGGAGAAACTTGAATGGGAACAGTATATAAATCTTTACCGATCTGACCTATTTTCACCATAGGTGTTCCTAGTTTAAATATAAAATGTTTTACCAAACTTGAATGCAATCTGAGAAAATATGTGGGTTCTATAGCGGAAAAAGTCAAATTGGGAACGAAATTTGTATGGGAGCTATATATAACTCCGAGCCGATCTAACACATTTTCACCACAGGTATTTCTAGTTGAAATATGAAGTGAAAAGAGTCAAATCGGGAGTGAAATTCGTATGGGGGCTATATCTAAATCTGAACCGATTTTCTTGAAATTAAATAGCATTCGACCTTATTCCGAAAAACTTCGTTGTGCAAAGTTTCATTTGGCTCTGACAACAATTGCGACCTGTAGCGTGATTACAAGAATAGATGGACAGACAGACGGACGGACGGACAGACTGACGGACATTGATAAATCGATTCAAAAAGTGATTCTAAGTCGATCGGTATAATTAACAATGGGTCTATCTCGCTTTCTTTTGGGTGTTACAAACAAATGCACAAAGACATAATACTCTCATGGAGTGTATAACAATGGGGCCCCATTTGTAAGGGCGCTACATTAAAAAGTGTTCCCATATAGATTACTTTCATAGTAGGTATTCTTAGTTGACATATAACATGATCTGCCAAATTTGTGTGGGGGCTATACCAAAGTATGGACCCATATATTTGACTTTCATATTATGTATTCTTAGTTGAAATATAATATAATCTGCAAATTTTGATAAAATGCCAATATAATATGTGGATCCTAGAGGGGTAATAATAAAAATGGGGGCCCATTTGTAAAGGCGCTACATTAAAAAGTGGGCTATTATAGATCACTTTCAACAGATCTTCTTTATTGAAATAAACATAATAGACAAAATTTTATCAAGATCTAATGTAAGATATGGGTTCTAGAGCGATAATGGCACCCATTTGTATGGGGGCTACAGCAAAACATTGACCCATGTAGCTGGCTTTCAAAATAGGTGTTTCTAGCAAAATGTAATTTTGAGTGGGAAATTTAATCAAGATCCGATGTACAATATGCATTTTAGAGCAGTAATATTGTACATTTGTATGGGGTCTATATCAAAACTTTGATGCATATGGCCCACTTTCAAATATAACACGATCCTGAAATTTTTGTCATGATCCCATGTAAATTATAGGGATATTTGTATGGAGGCTATATCTAAATCTGAACCGATTTCCTCCAAATTCAATACCGATGGTCCTTGGCCCCAAAAAAAAATAACTTCTGTAAAATTTAATGACAAATGGATAACAATTGCGACCTGTAGAGTGCGAACAGACATCGTTAAATCGATTCAGCTGATGATTTTAAGCCGATCCGTATACTGAAAGGTGGGTCTAGCTCTCTTATTTCTTGGTGTTACAAACATTTGGCGGAAAACTAACTTATAATGCCCTAGTGACGTAGAGTATAATTACTAGATCCCTCATTCGAAAAAAATAACCAAATTCCCAAAGTAGGGAAAATGTGTTCCAAAATTAGGGATTTTTTATTAAAATGGTCGCCATGCTTTTTTACCATTTTTAACTGATTTAATGATTTTTAAGTATTTTCAATTCGTAAAGTAAGCGTGGTACACAATGACAAAAAGTGTGCCTTGCTGCAGCGAAGTGTATAAAAACTCGTTTCCGTACATTAAATGTCCAATATTAATATCCATACTGAATATTAATTATTTATTTCTCATTTCGAAAAGGATTCCATAATTAGCTGATGCCTTTTTCCGCTCGCCATTTATTTCACACATAAGTAATTGAGTGCCTGAATCAATAACGAGGTTTTAATTTATTTAATTGTATTTATGTGCTGCTGTGATTGCTCTCAAAACCGCAAAAAAGCTCAACAAGTACTGCATCATTAACGACGAAATGCTGAAAAGGTTTAAAAATGAAACATCCACCCAGGCACCTACGGTCTCCAGATAGCTCGCTTTCATAAAAATTTAATGACTGAAGTATCGAGAAAAACGAGCTATTTTTGTCATTAGTCACAACGACCGTAAAGCAACAGTTGCTGTTGATTCAATTGTGCCACGGTTGGCCAAATAAAAAATAATAAAATAAAGGCAAAGCAAATATTTACTCGGTTATTAAATATAGAAATATACAGAGTTGAGGAGAAAACAAAAACGACCCACAAAAAATTATATTTATTGACAACACCAGCGGGAGCAAACACAAGAGTAGCACAAATTTTATTTCGTCTTGAAGTCTACGAAAAATATGTAGAAACGAATGCCAAAAGAAACCACCCAAGAATGGGAGCAGAATCAATTAGCGTGGCTTGGCTTGGAGCCAACTTAATTTGAACGCAGAGCATTAAACATTTTCGAGGAGAATAATATTTACATGGGACGGACGCACGGCCGTCTTAAGAGCTTAATTTATAAACAATTATGATTTTAACAAGAAGAAGAATACAAGTACTACAATACAATTCAATCTTCTACAACATTATCACTTGTAATTGGAACAAGTGAAACTGGCGCACAGTGGTTCAGAATCGTTTTCAATCGGTCAACAAATTGTGGGGGGGTGATTAATTAAAGGCAATATTCTGGAAGAATTTTTAAATTCACTTAGGGTGATTCCATTGGAACGGGTGTGACACCTTTCCTTAAATATGTTTAAATATCTCCAATATTCATTGACTGAGATTTTTGCTGTATTGCCAATTGAAAACGTCAGGTTAATCGGAAAATTATTGCAAATACAAATATGTCTTAGCGTTTTAAATATAGGAGACATACTACAATCTAGAGCGTCACGGGTGTGACCTTAGCTTTGAAGAAAATCTTGATGTTTTACATATTTTCTTGAATTCTGTAATATTCTTCCATTATATGACTTTATTAATTTTTGATAATCAAGGTCCATACACCTTCTTCTAAAGTATACATAACCGACATACATATATTAATTACAATTTAAATATAGGATATTTAAATAAATATTACGAATGTTTATCGGTGTTTTCTTAAATTATAATTATAAATTGATTTTCAAATTTTGTCGAAAAAGGGGTCACTTTACGTGGAATCACCCTTTATTCAACAAAGCTATCGTAATTATGTTGATGTTATTCCAACTTTTTAAGACAAATAACTTGAACCATGCGTCCGAAAGGAAGAGATTCAACTATTCAACCACATCTTTGAAAAATTATCAGGGAAAATTTAAACAAGTAAAAATGGAGTTGAGTTCAGCCGGTCAGAACAATATACATATATCCTCCACCATAGATTCCACTCAACAGAGGCAGTCGATTTTCGTAGTAGTGCAGTAACATCACAGGAAAATGTTATTAATATAGCCAAACTAAAACAAATAAAAATATTGAAAAAATAATGTTATGATGTGTATAGTTGACCTGTTTGATTTTAATGGTTTGTATTATTGTCCGGCTTAAGGTCTCATGTAAATGAAAACAAGATATTGTTTGTTTATTATTTTATTTTTCCATTTTGCTCCCGATATTTCAACGACTTCGTCGATCATCCTCAGGGGCGTTACAATTTTAAAAAACAAAACGATCCTTTCACTTTCACAAGTTTTTGTCAATTTTATTTGATTTGAACTGAGATATTGTCCTGGTTCCAGTCCATTTTGCATCTATATTTAATAGAATGCAAATCTATTTAAACGCAAATTCGACAAGTGAGGTGTGCTTCTCGTTCGTTTGTTAGAATCATTTCCTTAAAGAGGCCGGGTTTGATGCGGAAAAGTCGCTGCGAAGCCATCTAAACGAAACCTTTAGACGTGGTGGAAATCATGATAGTGGTACTTTTGTGCCGTTTTTCCATTGTGGTACTAAATGTGCTACTTTTTGATTTTTTTGTGCCACTTTTTAATCATTGGTGCCACTTGTTGATTGGATATTGGAAACAATAAAAATTGTTCAACAAGAACTGTCAACAACAAATAAGATATATTTAAAATGTATATTCTTAAAATCATGAACTCACTACACAAAAGATTTCGATGTGAGACTTCGCACATTATATATATTGTTTCGATGACAAACGAGATTATACTTCAACTTTTTACAAAAATTAAAAAAAAGTTTATAATGTTTACAGAGATATCAATTATAAAAATATTTTCACGAATTTATATAAATGAAAAAGAAAAACTGAATAGTTTAAGATTCTTAGACCCTTTTTATATAAAATCTAACGAAATTTTGCCATCAGGGCTGAATTTAGTGATATAATTAACAGACCAGAGGCTTTTGAAAATGAATTAAAATTATTAGAATATATGTCGAAAGATAAAACCAGATTTTTCTTGTTGATTCATTTAAGAAAAACCAATGGGTAACAATGTTGCCACTTTATCAAGTCTCTTAATCATAAGCTAGTAAGCCCAATCGAACAGGCCTACTGACTCCATTTCTATGAAATAATTTAATACAAGAAATGGTTTTTCAGATCCAAAACGTTCAAACTCTTTTTACAAAAATCAAATATTGATTACAGACCAAAAAATACAAACGAAAAAAACTAATTTTATAAATAATTAAAAAAATAATTTTAAACCACGCTTATATGACAAGGCTACCACTATATATATATGTTTATACTAAAGGGCGATTTTTTAGCTATTATCTTTTTGGCAACACTGGTTTAAACAGCTGACACACGTTTCGTGTTTTGTTTCACTGTCAAACATCTCCAGTTTGGTTTATAATTTAACCATGAATCGTCTTACAAACGAAAAACGCTTGCAAATTATTTAATTTGCGTGCTCTGTTAAGAAAGTTCATCGCGCACTTCTTCCATTTTATGGTCAGTTTAATCGACCCACTGAAGCGGCTAGTCGGGCTATTGTCACCAAATTTCGCACCAAATTTACATTGTTTGACATTAAACCACCAACACGCTTACGTAGAGTGCGAACTGAAGAAAATATCGCAGCTGAATCGGCCACTGTTAATGATGACCATCAATTATCGATTCGTCGCCGTTCGCAGCAATTGGGCCTCTGTTACTCAAAAACGGTGAAATGCCAAAATTGGATTAAGCGGATGGACCATTTGAGGCGCAGTCAAGGTCAACATTTGCATGAAATAATCTTCAAACATTAAATTATATGGACCGTACTATCTATTCAAATAAAGATTTCATGCATTTTTCTGAATTTTATGTGTTTTTTTTTGAAAAACTTTCCTATAGCTTTTAAAAAATCACCCTTTATAAGACGCATTTATGGGAAATTTCGACGTCCTAGCTCCTTTCGGACAGACGGACGGACGTAAATGATCGTACATCGTTTTAGAATTTTATGACGATCAAGAATATATATACACTATATGGGGGGTCCCAGGTCGATATTTAAAGGTGTTACAAACGTAATGACAAAGTTAGTATACCTCAATCCTGTAACGGGTGTGACACTTTTCCTTAAATATCCATATTCATTGATGGGAATTTTTATAATATTCCCACTTGCAAACGTCAGTTTCATCGGAATACAAATATAAATATGAGTTAGCGGGTGTGAACTTACATTTACTTGAATTCCTTAATGTTCATCTATGACATGACTTTAATTAAATTTCCTATTCAAAAGAATAGGTCATACACTTCCATCAAAGATATACGAGTATATTACCTACATCACTTTACGAATATAGGAATTATAGAATATTTAAATTGTAACGCTAGCGATACATTCACGGAAATTCTGTCAAGATATCGGTATCATTATTATTTATTTATTTAATATTTTTTTGAAAAATAATCAAAAGTATCTATTACACAGGGCTACAAAAAAGAATGAAGTAGAAAAATCGTATTTTCTTGTAAGTGTTGTCAAGTAGAACAAGAATCTGTATTTGAAATTTGCCAAACATCCCCAAAATCTTGAGTTACGAGTAAAAACCGATTTTTTCGAACCTTATAAGCCTCTAACTTAGTCGGTTGTCAATCAATGTTACGAATAGTACTCCAATAAAAATACTTCAAATCAAAACATGTAAAAATGGTAAAAAAAAAGAATTTTAATAAAAATTCTCAATTTTGGAACACATTTTCCGACTTTGGGAATTCGAATATATAATGGGAAAATGGAAAATCTTGTATTTTTTCATAATTATATTTTACGAATTGAAGTCCAATAAAATGATAATGACATTTTATTGGACTTCAATTCGTAAAATATTGAGAGATGCGAAGTGGAATGGCCAAAACTTGTATTTGTGCAAAAATTTAGTATTACAAAAAACTGCAATAACTCAGTCAATTGTTAACGGATTTTTAAAAACAAAGTAGCGTTCTACTCCTTACTAAAGGCGTTATTAAATAATACCACATTCCAGAGTTGTTGGGCTGTCATACAGTGTTATGAGAAGTATAAACATCACCGATATTTATCGGTGCGGTTCTGAAATTTGAAGAAGGTCACTTTACGTGGAAACACTCCTATATATGTTGTGTTTCCATGACACTTGGAATAAACTAATTTTCTATTTTACGCAAATCTTGGGATGTGTATGCTCCAACATTTCTTTTTAATTTAATGAAGTGTTTAGTCATTTTAGAATTTCTCTCTGGCTGGGTAAGGTATTACCATTTCTGTAATTAAAAGGGGATCAACAAACATAGGTAAGCAGTATTTGTGTCTTTGGAATGATGCCACTAACACCCCCAGTGTATACATATTTACAAAGGACTTGTGTCGTCCTTGCAACACAAGTAACAGTTTTAAACTGCAGAGCATAAAAATACACTGAATTTCCTCACATTACACTGGTATTGCTAAGGCAACGTACGTACATTAGGCTGGGTCACGAAAAAAAATTGCAGCGATCAACCCCCCGAAATGAAGATTGGATTGTTTAATGATGATCTACAAAATAATTCGTTGCTGGGTCAAGCCATCTGTGAGCTAAACGCTCTTGAAAACACCTCTAAAAACCATGTTTTCCCGTGTAAATTTTTTTATGATGCATTTTTACCCAAATTTTTTTTTCTGAATTTATAGACTATTGGGAGCACTTTAAATAAAATTTGTTCTTCTTGTCTTAGAATAACTCATTGGTAGTATTATTGGACGTTTATTATTATTATTGGACGTTCTAAAAAGTCATATTTCTTGTAAACATTATGTAAGAGTTGATATGAAAAATAAATAGAAGGAATTAATAACTTTCGAATGACACCTAAATGATGGATATCGGAAAAAAATGACGGCACTGACTCCATGTTTTTTGAAATAATTTAATGCAGGCGATGTTTTTCAGAGCGAAAATGTTCAAGCTCTTTTTACAAAAATGAGGCGGCGGCGTCAATTTAATTCCGAAGTTCATCATTTAGGCATCATTCGAAAGGTATTGGCTGCCGCTTTTTATTTTCACAACTACTAAAATACTAATACCAAATACAAAACATTTTTCAGTTGCCACTGTGAAAATATACAAAAATTTACTATAAACGTCCAATAATTCGACCAATAAGTAACTCTAAGACAAGAATCAACATTTTGATTTAAATTGCTTTCAAGGGTAATATAACACAAAAAAGTTACATCGGAAAAACATGGGTTATTTCAGGAGCGTTTAGCTCACAGATGGCTCGATATAGGAACGTAATATTGCGCAAATCCTCATTAAACAATCCAAACTTTAGTTTCGTGGGGTGATTGCAACTTGTTTTTCCATTTGTATGGACGGCGACCCAGCCTAACGTATATATGTCTGTATGTATGTATTTGTGAAGTTGTCGACATTTAAAAAAGTTTTTATCACATGGACTCTACACATTATAAAAAAGGAAAACAAAGTTTTTGGCAATTCATATAATTAAGCAAATGTAATTTTTTTTCTTTTCGTTTTGTCATCATGTTGCGAAAATTTGATGTTTTTGAGTTTAATTTCTGCTGTTTTTCATTCATTTTGCAGGAAACGGGAAATTATTTGCGTACGACATTTCATTGTTTATTTAATTGCCTTTTGAAAGCCGAAAGCTGAAAACTGTGGCAGGCGAAAGTCAACATACGACCGCATTTAAATCAAACAAACTTTTAATCAATCTGAGTAAAAATTTACTTGTTATAAGAAAAATGTTGCATTTAATTTAACTAAAACTGCGGAAAATGTTATCAAATCATTCAAATAAATGATTTTGATTTTAGAGTAAGCAGAACTCATCTAAAAACTGACAACACGAAATAATTCTCAAACGTTTCATCATACTTCTGCCATAAAGAATTATTTATAAAGAGCTATTTATTATTCCATGACGGCTGCGAATGCTTTATTTCAGTTTATGGACAACTACAGTGGTTCTTAACATTTTTTCTATGTTTCTTCAAATGAGGCTTAATAAAATGCATATACCTTAGAAGTATAAATTTCGAAAAATTAATTTATATTGCGTATTATAGATGCAACACTTTGGTGGGTACAATTTGTATCCCTTTTTGCCCTACTTTAGCTTAAAAATAAAAATTGCAATAAAAAACATTTATGTTGGTATGAACCATTTTTGGTGGGAACGATTTTTAAAATTCCATTTCATTTGCCATACTTTGGTACCATTTTTATCCCGCTTTGTTTTCCCGTTTTTATGTACAAATTTCGTTATTGTGCAAAATATTTTAGATTTTAGTTCTATTTTAAAAGCATTTTTTATAAAATACCTTTTACTTCCACATTTTTGGTCCGATTTGTGTTTGAAAGCAAATGTTTTTGGAATATCCATTAAGGACCGTAACATTTTTTTTAATTTTTGGAACTCAATGGCCCATACCTATTCCATGATTACGCCCAGCCTGAAATTTTGACAGATTTAATAGAAAATTGTGCGCTTTTTCTAACAAATAAGGATATTGACATCCGTCAAGAGCTTACCTAAGCTTTTGTATCCGAATTATGGTCCGATTAATTCCGTTTAAAGTAGTGCATCTATTTCTAGAAACATTGTAAATTGCCAACTTTGACAAATCATAAAATACAAACTACATTTAATAAAGCCAAAATTTTAGCGTCAATCAGGCAGCAATGAGTAGAACAAACGTGCCAAATTTTATATAAAAGAAATATTCATTGGAGACTTTATAAAGTATATATATTCGGGGTCGTGGTACGATCTAGCCATGTCCATTTGACTGTTAAAACACGCTAGCCGCCGAACGAAATGAGCTAGGAGGTTCAAATTTCCCCTAAATGTGTTTTATGGTTGCAGATCGGTTGAGATGGAAAGTGGACGAAATCGGCCCAGAGGGAAAAAAATTTCCTTAGCAAGTACTGAAAATACCCCCATTTTGATTATTGAGGCAAATTTTTTAAAAATTTCTGATTTTTATATATTTGAAATTTGTTGCGCACATTCCTCTACTAACGCGTGAAATGGGACAAAGAGGGATAAAAATGGTGTCAATGTATGACAGCAGCTAAAGAGTGATTTTTTTGAGGTTAGGATTTTCATGCATTAGTATTTGACAGATCACGTGGGATTTCAGACATGGTGTCAAAGAGAAAGATGCTCAGTATGCTTTGACATTTCATCATGAATCGTCTTACAAACGAACAACGCTTGCAAATTATTGAATTTTATTATCAAAATGCGTGCTCTGTTAAGAAAGTTCATTGCGCGCTTCCATTTTATGGTCAGTTTAATCGACCCACTGAAGCTGCTATTCGGGCTATTGTGACTAAATTTCGCACCAAATTTACATTGTTGGACATTAAACCACCAACACGCTTACGTAGAGTGCGAACTGAAGAAAATATCGCAGCTGTATCGGCCAGTGTTAATGATGACCACCAATTTTCGATTCGTCGCCGTTCGCACCAATTGGGTCTCTGTTACTCAAAAACGTGGAAATGCCAAAATTGGACTAAGCGGATGGACCACCTAAGACGCAGCCGCGGTCAACATTTAAATGAAATTATCTTCAAAAAGTAAATGTCATGGACCAATCTAACGTTTCAAATAAAGAACCGATGAGATTTTGCAAATTTTATGCGTTTTTTTAAAAAAAAAGTTATCAAGCTCTTAAAAAATCACCCTTTAATTACGTAGACACGTAAAATAGAGGGAATTTTTTGAAATTCGTACTTTTAAGGTATAAAATAGGAAAAAAGGGATAAAAACTGCTGAAGTTGAAATCATGAAATTCATCTGACTGTGTAGATGCGAAACATAAATGATTTTTCGATATTTGTACTTTTAGGGGGAAATGGGACAAAAGGGGATATAAAAGGTACCAACCAAACGACTGCAGTTAGAATAGTGAAATTTGGTGTGTACATTGTTCTGACTGTGCGAAAAATAAGGATATCTTTCGATACTCGTACCTTTAAGATCAAATTGGTATAAAATTGGTACCACGTATATGGCTGAAGCTAGAAGCATGAAATTCAGTGGTTACATTCGTCTGTCTTCGTAGACACGCACAATATGAGTATTTCTCCAAAATCGTACTTTAAGGATCAAAATTAAAAAAAAAATGATAAAAGTGGTACCAAACAAACGGATGCATGTACCCAGAATCATGAAATTAGATGTGTTAATTCCAATATGGGCGCGAAACATAACGGATCTTTGAAATTTGTACTTTTCTTATCAAAATGAAACAGCTTTTAATCTGTCGGTATTACTATGGAATGCACTCCATGGTGGAGGGTATATACGATTCGATGCAGCCGAACTTAATGCCTTTTTGCGTGATTTCTTGATCTATTTCATAATACTAAAACAGCCAGTGTCAACTTTAACCCAGAACACCTTTATGTCACGATCACCTATAAAAGCTTTCAATTGCACCAGGGCACAAATTTCTATAGGTTGGGCCATGTAACATTTTATAGAATAACGTTAATTTTTTATACCCTCCACCTCCAGGATGGGGGTATACTAACTTTGTCATTCCGTTTGTAACACCTTGTAAGATCGACCTGAGACCTTATAAAGTACATATATTATTGATCGTGATAAAATTCTATGACGATGTAACCATGTCCGTCCGTCTGTTGAAAGCACGCTAGCATCTAAACGAAAGGAGTTATAACGTCCAAATTTTCCATAAATGCGTCTTATAGTCGTAGATCGGGATTGTCGTAGAACTGGGCGAAATCGGCCCAGAATCGGTTAAAGTGGAAAAAGGGGTTACAAGTAGTACCAACCAAATGACCTAGAGTTATGAAATTCGGAGTATACATTCCTCTGACTGTGCAGACACGAACAATTAAAGGTTATTTCCAAATTCGTACTTTCACGGGATACAATGGGAATAGAGGTATAAACCTAACGGCTGTACCTAGAATAATGAAATTCGATGTGTACATGTCTCTAATTGCGTAGACACGTAAAATAAAGTAAGAAAAAGGGGATACAAATGGTACCAATAAAATGCTAGAATTCTAGCTAGAATCATGGACTTCGGTGCATACATTTCTCTGTCTGCATAGACACGTAAAAGAAAAATATTTCTCCAAATTCGTACTTTTTACTTTTACGACAAAAATTGATTGAATTAGGTTATTTTGTACTATGTACGTGAGATAATGGATTTTCAACATTTGTATTTGTGGAATTGAGAATTAGAGTGATCAAACCCGAGACCAAAAACCGGGTCAACCGGGTTTTTCATCTGAGACCGAACGTCGGGTTTTTTCAAAATCGCGGTTTTTGGAAAACCGAGTTTTTTATGTCCGTCTCAACCGGTTTTTCATATTGCCAAAAAGTCTCTGTTTCGGTGCTAATTTGTTTACCACTTTTTATAATATCACAAGCTTTATAGAACGTTTTTTATTAGGGACCGCAAATTATCTAAACAAATTTACGAAAACTGCAATACTGTGAGTCTAAAATGGTAATGTTCGCCCTAGATTTCACATGCATTTCTTATGGACAGAAGAAAAATCGGCGCCGTTGACCATCCGCAGTGGCAAATGGTCGATCAGTCATACATATAAGAATATATGTGATTATTTTTAGAGGTGTTTTCATTAGCGTTTAGCTCACAGATGGTTTGACCCAAGGACGAAATATTTTGCAGATCATCATTAAATAAACCGGGGATGACCGCAGCATTTTTTTCGCGATGCAGCCGTATACGTATAATACTCGTGCTTGTAGGTAATATGAGATTGATGAACTTTGCGAAAATAAGAGAAAAGTGAATGGTCCTTGTATTTCAAAGAGTCCAAAAAAACCGAATAGTTCTTGAATTTTATGTCAAACTTATGACTTATTTTCTTATTTTTATATATTTGAGCTTATTTTATTCTCTATAAGATATCAGAATCGCAGAATGGGGTAACTAGTACAGAAATATTAGCTGTTTTTCAAAACTATTTCCTATTTCAGCACCTGTTCTAAACTGATATTTTGGGAATAATTGTACTAATGATAGGTTGATATATTATTAAAACAATCGTCAAATGAATTGTTGGCAATGAACCAAAATGATCCTAATTCTGGCAGGAATGTTTGGAGTCATTTTCGAAAGATTTCAGCGAATCTGATTATGCATCTGAATTGTCATATCCCCAAGAATAATGAATAATTTCCCCACTTTTTACTGTTTAAAGAAATACTCGAAAAAAAACCCGGTCCGACCGATTTTTTGTCTAAAAAGAAAACGGGGCAACCGGGTTTTTTGAAATCACGGTTTTCAAAAAACCCGAAAACCCGACATTGCCAAAAAACGGGGTTTTGATAACTCTGATTGAAATAGAAAGCAAATACAACCAACTGTAGCACCCGCTATCTACCAATATTTATGGTATTTAAGCTTTTTTGAAAATATAAATATAAGAATATTTGGTAATATTTATAAATGTATCGGTAGCCTTGCCTTATAAGCGTGGTTTGAAATAATAAAATTATTATATTTATTTATAAAATTATTTTTTCAACGAAAGTCGACAGCCTTTGTGGAACGCAATCCATGGTGGAGGTTCGACAGTTCGGCCCGGCAGAACATAACGACGTTTTTAATTGTTATTTTTATTTTCAGGTTTATGTTTGTCATTTGCAAAATGGCACGCTTTACACTCGAACAAAATTGGGAAATATTACAAAATCACTCCCAAAGTAGTGGGTCTTTAACGCAAACTGTAATAAATGTACGTGGGAAAATTTCGTGTTTTCAGATGAAGCTCATTTTCATCTCGGTGGCTATGTCAATAAGCAAAAGTGCCGCATCTGTGGTTCAGAGAACCCACACGTGACTATTGAGAAGCCAATGAATCCACAACGAGTCACTGTTTGGGTTGTACTGAAAAATTGGCTAGATCGGATGAGGTACTGCCGAGCCAGTCGTGGTATCCATATGAATGATATTGTGTTCCATTATGAAATGACAAAGTTCAACCTTTCCAATAAAACCAGAAATTTGAAAAAAGTATGAGTACTTTTTATACACTCCACGAGATTGTATTTGTTTGTAACACCCAAAAGAAAATGAGATAGACCCATTGTTAATTATACCGATCGACATAGAATCACTTTTTGAGTCGATTTAGCAATGTCCGTCTATTCGCCTGTCTGTCCGTCCGTCCGTCTGTCGATATATTCTTGTAATCTCGATAGAGGTCGCAATTGTAGACAGAACCACTAAAATTTTGCACAACGAAGTTTTTCAGTACAACGACGAACGCTATTTAATTCGAAGAAAATCGGTTCAGATTTAGATATAGTCCCCATACGAATTTCACTCCCGATTTGACTTTTTCCGGTCTAGAGACCACATATTACAACAGATTTTCTTTAAAATTGGCAATACCTCTTATATTTTAACTAGAAACACCTGAGGTAAAAATGTGTTAGATCGGTTCAGATTTATATATAGCTCCCATACAAATTTCGCTCCCGATTTGACTTTTTCCGCTCTTGAGACCACATATTTCACTTGATTTGCTTCAAATTACCTTGCATTACCTCATAATTCTAATAGAAACATCTGTGTTGAAAATGGATTAAATCGGTTTAGATTTAGATATAGCTCCCATACAAATTTCGCTCCCGATTTGACTTTTTCCGCTCTAGAAACCACATATTGTATCAGATTGTCTTCAGATTTTCCAAAACATCTTATATTTAAACTAGGAACACCTATGGTGAAAATAGGTCAGATCGGTTCAGATTTATAAATAGCTCCCATACAAATTTCAGATCCTCATCAAATTAGGCGAACTATCTTATATTTGTTCTATAAACAGTCATGGCGCAAATGGGTCAGATCGGTTGAGATTTATATATAGATCCTACACAAATTTCACTCCCGATTTCACCTTTTCCACTCTATAAACCACATATTTTAACAGATCTTCTTCAAATCTTTCAAAATATCTCATATTTCAGATTTCAGATTTACATATAGCTCCCATACAAATTTCGCACCAAAAAATTTCCCATACAAATTTCGGATAGACTTTTTCCGCACCAGAAAGCACGAATTTTAACAAAATGAGCTTAACACGTTATATTAGAACTGGACGAACTTATTTTGAAAGTTAGTCACCATATTCCATGTTTGGACAAATTGGACCAGGTAATATTAGCCTATGATTAGGAAACATACAAAAATTCTTCCCGTTTTCACTTTTTTACCGAGTTGAATTGTTTTCGGATAGAAAGTGGAGTGTATCATATAGTCGGCCCCGCCCGACTTTAGCCTTTCCTTACTTGTATATATATAGTAAACGAAACATTTGCTCTGACATTGAAATAAGGAAATTGAAACTAAACTGGATTAAATTTTTGATCGAAATTGGAGTATGGAATTTTAACGAGTTTTTCAGAATGTATGATTTATTACTCTCAGCCACTTATAAACATAATGAAGTTCTTTTTACTTTCGTTTTTTTTTTTAAATATGAAATCCTCTTTATATCAGCATCATAACCATTATCCGTATTAATTAAATTACACTCAACCATGTACATTTGAATTTGTCAAATGCATTTTTCCAGTGGCAAATCGCACCACATCCGTTGTCATGGAAGATAACACCTGCCAAAGTAATTGTCATGATGACAATTAATACCACTGAACGTGAGTACAACAGCCACAACTACAGTTGTATAGTGTACACACACATAGAAGAGTTGCTGTTGGCTGTTTGAAAAAAAAGAGGTGAAATAAAATACAAACACCAACAGCTCGCCACATTTCCAGTTCCAAAAGAAACAAAAAATAATATATTTATTTTAACTTTAATTGGTTTGTGGTGCGGAGGGGTTGGAAATACAAAAAATAAAAACAAAGGCAAATACAAATAATCCACTTGTTTGCCATTCAACATGTGGCGGGATAATAACAAGACAGCTCGACTAGCACACGTTCGCTCCATGTGTCTGTCTGTGGCTGTGCATTTTTTGGGCAAATATAGTTAGAAAAATTTCAGGCACTAAAAGTTAAAACGCCATAAATTTAATAAATGTATGGCAATAAGTTTGGTGTTAAATCCACTGTTTGCTCTCGTTCACGCCCTACAAATATGGCCATTAACTGCGGGAAATCTCTCCCAATGTTAGTCATATTTCAAACGAGAGAAATGTAAAGAAATGAAGTCTGCTATCTTTTTCATTTTCCCTTAAAGTGAAAACTTGTGGTAATCCACAAATTGTCTTTGTTCTTTATCTGATTGCATTCTAAGCTCTTTGCTCAATATGGCCGAGACATTTGCCTGCAGATTATGTCGAATGAAATTTTAGAGCAGGGCCACAGGATACAGGATATTAACCTTGGCTACACATGGCGAACGAAATTAGACAATAAAAGCTTAGTAAGCTGAGATAATTAAGATGTCGCATCAGGGGAGTTGAATGCACGGAAAATGTATTCCTATTTTTGATTCGACGATCGTTGAAATTTGATAACATTCAATTCAACACAGCGGGAGTGGAATTGTGGTAGATGAGGCAACGTTTCACCTTTGGCTTATCAATAGTCACGTGTGGGTTCTCTGAACCCCAAACGCGGCAGTTTGCGTTATAGACTCACTACTTCGGAAGTAAGTTTTTAATATTTCCCAATTTTGTTCGAGCGTCCCATTTTGCAAATGTCAAACATAAAATAAAAATAGCATTCTAACTTTCAAAGTCAAAGTAATCTGTAGTTCAAAATTAATTTTTAAATGGCCCACCCTATACAAAAAATGCTATCATTGAGTGTTGTATGAAAAAATTAAACGATTTCCCACTTCTTTGGAACACTGTACATTTATTCGGATTGTTATTAATAAATATGCCAGTTATCGAAAAAAAATTACTTCGCTTACTTGCCTATTTGTAAGTTTTTTATAAGTGTTGTCCTTTATTTTAGTTTAAGACAAAAGGTTGTGCTAAAGTTTTCAGCAGAACCCAAAATTAGCAAAAAGGCAAAGTAAGACCTTTATTGTTGCAGCTAAAAGTTGACTGCGCATTTTCGATGGGCGCTACCCCATCTCGTCAGAACTTTCGCAAAGAATGTATGTCTTTCACTTAATTCTGGGTTCATATTAGTACCAGCCCTCACATATGCCAAATGAGAAGCGCTGATAAGCAAAATATTCCACCAAACTAAGTCGACACACTAAAAGTCTCACATTGCTAATTCAATTGTATGCATGTGCTCGCATCGCTCGCAACAATGCAAATGTTGTACCTCGTGTGTATTGTTGTTGTTTGTATGTATAGTTGGTCTGTTACGTTGTATATGTTGTCATTTATTTTGGTCTAAGACCAAAGGTTGTGCTGAAGTCTTCAGCAGAAACCCAAAATTAGCAAAAAGGCAAAGTGAGACCTTTATTGTTGCATCTAAACGTTTTTTATAAAAGTCAGTCTTCCGATATTTTTAGTTTCGATAAGTTATCGAAAATTTTCACCCGTTATTCACTATTTTTCATTCAAATGACTTCAAAATTATAAACATTGATTTTCCCAATTTCGATAACTACAGTTACAGTTTACAAAAAAATTCGATATATTTTTTAATTCTTTCAACTTTTTATTTTTAATTTTTCTATTAAAGTCAGTTTTGCGATATTTTTTGTTTCAATATCTCGAAAAATTTTACTAGATTTTCCCCTATTTTTCATTAAAAAAAATATTTTTCTATGTAGGTTTTTATATTAAGCCCATTTCACAAAAAATTCCATATTATTTGAACTCTAACGCCCGATAAGTGAGCTATCGCTGCCTACTTGCTTATTTTATTTTTTACTAGCAGTATATATAGATAGGTGGATATAGATAAATCTAAACTTGTAATGGGGAAACCTCCTATTGGATAGCACTCATACACACTCAAGTGAATGTGATTGTCGGTGTGCACTATTTTAGCTGAACTCCCTTCGTATGTATATATTTTTATTTCTAACCACTTTTGAACAAAAAATTACTTCCGTAGAGCCTTTTATATACTCGTTCTCATATGTCTAGATGCAGCCGACCACTTTATAACACATTTGAAAAATCATTGCTTTTGCTTTCCCTAAAAACATTTGGTACCACGTTTATCCCTTGTCGTCCCGCATCCTCCTTATAAGTTCAAATTTTTATGTATCCATTTATGTTCCGCGTTTGCGTTATTATAGGGCCCTTTTTGTCCCGCGCACCCCTTAAGAGCAGAAATTTCAGAGGAATTTACATACCATGTTTCCCGATTCTAGCTGTAATACTTTACTTGCTACAATTTTTATCCCTTTTTGTCGCGCTCTCCTCTTAGTAGTAGAAGTTTCTACGTTGTCAGAGGAATTTACACATCAAAATTCAAAGTTGGTACAATTTGTATCCCTTTTTGTCCAGCTCACCCCTTATAAGTTCAAATATCGAAAACAATTCAATTAGATTGTGCTTCTACGTAGTCTGACAAATTTACACATCAAAATTCAGGACTATAGCTGCAATAATTTAGTTGGTACCATTTTTATCCCTTATTGTCCCGCTCACCGCTTATAAGTTCAAATTTCGAAAAAAATATATATTTAGATTGAGCTTCTACGTTGTCAGAGATATTTACAACTTATTTCCCTCGCACCCCCTAAAAGGCACAGAGGAATTTACACGCCAAAATTCACAACTATAGCTTAATATACTGAAATTGGTACCGCTTTTATCGCTTTTTGTCCCGCTCACCCCTTAAATGTACAAATTTTGAAAAATCTATTTCTGTTGCCCGCTTACATGGTCGGAGGAATGTACACGTCGAATTTCACGATTCTAGCTACAATACTTTAGTTGGTACAATTTGTATCCCTTTTTGTCCAGCTCACCTCTAATAAGTACAAGTTTCGAAAAAATCCATTTAGATTTGCGCTTCTACATTATTCTCAGGAATTTACACACCAAATTTCACGACTATAGCAGGAATACTTAAATTGGATCTTGTTACTTAAACTGTGGATCTTGTTACACTCTCCAATGCCCAGATTGTGATTGTGTTTATGTTGGGCATAAGTGCCCTTTGTTCTAAAATGATTCTTTGTGGTACACTGCTGACCCAGCACAAATGCTCGCTCGCTTCACCATAGAATCTTTAAGTCAGATATTAAGAAATCAGTCTTAAGTGAGTCTTGAATAAACGAGCAACGCTCAAAGAAACAAACCTAAATTCATTTCATTTACATATAAAACATTTTTATATTATACTTCCTTAAAGATACAAATTTCGGAAAATTCCTATTTGCAGCTCGCCTGCATGGTCATTGCAAGGAACACACCAAATTTCATGTTTCTAGCCACTGCCAAGACGAATGTTCGACGTTTATCCCTTTTTGTCCCATTTTACTCCCTAAAAGTAGAAAGTACGACCCTGAAAATTTCATGACTCTGGCTTCAGCCGTTCGGTCTGGGGGCTGGTCAATGATAAGTCAGTCAGTCAGTAACGCAACCCTTTTATACATACAGATATAGATATTTATTTTATATATAAATAAAAAGATAAATGCAATATATTTTTTGATTCTTATTTTAATTTATCTATAAAAGTCAGTTTTCCGATATTTTTAGTTTTGATAATTCAAAAAATCTTACCCGATTTGTTCACTATTTTTCATTGAAGAATAGTTCAAAACTATTGATTCTTATACCCTCCACCTCCAGGATGGGGATATACTAACTTTGTCATTTCGTTTGTAACACCTTGAAATATCGACGTGAGACCCTATAAAGTATATATATTCTTGATCGTCATAAAATTCTAAGACGATCTAGCCATGTCCGTCCGTCTGTTGAAAACATGATAGCATTTAAACGAAAGGAGCTAAAACTTTCAAATTTTCTACAAATGCGTCTTATAGTCGTAGATCGGTTTGGATTGAAACCGGGCGAAATCGGCCCAAAGGGAAAACGACTAAAAATACCCATAATATTCCCTAATATTTTAGAGTATTTAAGCACATTTTTTCAATATGTCTGCTTGCACTTACTTGATATTGGGTACGCATTCCCCCTATAACAAAAACGTGCACCATAAAGTGATTTTTATTCGTAGGTAAAATGGGGCAAAAAGGGATAAATATGGTACCTATCAAACGACAACAGCTGGAAACACGACATTCGGCGTGTACATTCCTCTAATTGAGTAGATACATAATATAAAAGTATTTTTTCCAAATTCGTACTTTTAAGGGATAAAATGGGAATAGAGGGATAAAAATGGTACAAACCAAACGACTGTACCTAGAATAATGAAATTCGGTATATACATTCCTCTGATTGCGTAGACACGTAAACTAAATGGATTTTTCGAAATTCGTACTTTTTGGGGTTAACATGGAAAAAAGGGATAAAAATAGTACCAACCAAATGACAGCAGCTAGAGTCATGAAATTCGGAATATACATTCCTCTAACTGCGTAGACACGAAAAATAAAAGGATTTTTTACAAATTCGTACTGCCAATGGATGCAATGGGTACATAGGGATAAAAATAGTACCAACGAAACGACTTACTAGAATGATGAAATACGGTGTGTACATGCCTCTTATTGCGTAGACACTTAAAAAAGAGATTTTAGAAAGTCGTACTCTTAAGGGGGTAAATAGGAAAAAGGGGATAAAAATGGTACCAACCAAATGGCCGCAGATACAATCATGGTATTCGGTGTATTTTTCGAAATTTTTACTTTTACGGCAAAAATTGGTTGAATCATGAAGTTAGGCTATTTTGCCCTATGTACGTGAGACAATAGATTTTCAAAATTTATACTTTTGGAACTAAAATAGAATTGAAACACACCCAACTGTAGCACCCACTATCCAACAATGTTTATGGTATTTAAGGTTTTTTTAAAATATAAATTTAAGAATACTTATTTTTTTAATTCACTTGAAGTATTATTTCGATATGTACGCATGGTTTGAAATAATAAAAATATTATATTTATTTATAAAACAAATTTTTTAATCTTTGGCCAAGCAAACCAATGTTAAAAAATATAATTTCCTGTAATATTATTACACTTCTACGAAAGTTGACAGCCTCTGTGGAATGCAATCCATGGTGGAGTGTATATAAAGTTCGGACTGGCCTGGCTGGCTGGCTTAACGCCGTTTTTACTTGTTTTTATTTTGAATGTATATTTTTTATATTTTAAATGCAATATTTTTTAACTCCAACGCCCGATAACTAAGCGAGATATCGATAAAGTTCCCTCCAACTTGTCTTCTTACTTCAAGGTCATCTACCAATGTCCTCGGATATCATACTCTTGCTCCCATTCTCTTTGTTAATTTAATTTTTAATTAAGCGAAATGTATTATTTCATCAATGGCAAACTTCAACGATTTTTCCGCGCATTGTTATATATTCTGTGTAATTTAACGTTTTTCCTTTCTCCATTATCCGTTTACTTGCAGTTTTTCATATTCCATGTGGCGCGTGGTCCATTCGTGGAGGAATTTTATCAATGTGTGACACATGGCTTTTACACGGCCGAGTGGCAGGAGCAACTTTACGCAACATTTACGTTAGTTTTCACATTCCTGCTGCCGCTGTGTATACTCTTCGGGACGTACATGTCAACTTTTCGCACCATTTCAAGTAAGTACACACAAGCTTAAATACACACAGTCTCCGGTCACGGAATTAAGACCAATTCGAAAACAATATATTTTGACTAGATATCAATAACCAGTTTCATTTCATTGTTCTCAATTCAATGACCATGAACTGTATAATAAAAAATACAAAAGAAAACTCGTAAATGTATAATCTGTCTGTCTGGCTGTGTGCCTGTCCATGGTGTCGAAACAATACGCGTGGGGCTTGTTTGTTTGTTCGTATTGATTTTATTTCCATTAACTTTAAGGACTTCCGAACAGGCCGAATCTGACTTGCAACAGGAACGTTACGGGGAAAACCAGCACTCGCATGTTCGTATCGGAAAAAAGAAGAATGATAACACTTACTACACATGACAACTAGAATGTGCAAAAGCACAGGAGGACGATGAAGGAAAATTCGCTGGGTCATTGTTGTAGGGTTAAAAGCTGCCCGATACTGTGTTTGCTAGAACCCGAAATGGATGTTTAAAGAAGACTCACAAAAAATAACATTTTTAAAGCTTTAGTGGTCGTCAATAAAGGACAAAGGATAACATGCGAAACTTAAGCCATAAATGGTATTATGGGGATTTAAATTAAATAAAAAATTGTCGTAAACAGGGTTTACTGTAAAAGTGTATATGTTGTATTATGCTTGTGAGCTGGAGCAGAAAAATGAATGACTACAATCTCGTAAACTGGAATGAATAAACTCTTGATGGAATACAATACAAATTACGTAGAAATATTAAATTTATAAAGGATAACTATTTTCAGAGGATGTAAATCGTTAAAGAAGGCTAGAAGTAGCAAAACCATGATTCAATTATAGATGGATTTGAAATTTTAGTTTGATTTTTCTTTTTTAATATTGATTTATTGTTTTTGAGACGAATCATTTAAAAAGAAATGGAAAATTTTAGTTTTTTCGTTTGCATTTTTTGGGTCTGTAATCAATATTTGATTTGAACTGGGATATTGTCCTGGCTCAAGACCATTTTGCTTCTATATTTAATAGAATGCCCGGAAAATCAGTAAGTAGTGTCAATTTATTTAATACTATATTTAATTAGTATTTATTATATTTATTTGTTATATATTTGTTCATATTAAATAAATATTTTGTTAAATTTCCTATTGTCAGTTCTACCAATCTGTATTAGTTATTCAGCACTCACAACCTGATATGGTTAGAATGCCGTAGTAGCAACCAGAAGGTCCGCTGTTCTACCCCACGTAGAACGGGTTATTTTTGAAACAGAAATGGAAACCAAATAACTTTTAAGTCTCTCACAATAAAGGACTTCCCTCCTATGACAACTCAATGTTAAATTCATTGGTGAAGATCCCAATTTTCACTACTTCCGAATCACAATATGAACATCTTTTTCACTTCTCTGGGTGCTCTCTTTTTGGTGGGATGTAAAAGATAAATGCAGAAGTTATTGCAGACGTAAAAAAATATATGAAAAACCTCCTTCACAAATTATATATTGTAGTTTTGAAGTGGGATATTGTCCTGGCTCAAGACCATTTTGCATCTATATTTAATAGAATGCAAATTTATTTACAAATGGCATGGTGATATTTATTACTTGGCTGCAGACTACCACGATCATGATTTCGACCATGTCAAAAGTCTTTTCAAGTGGCTTCGCAGCGACTTTTCAACATCAAATCCGGCCTCTATAAGGAGATGATTCTCACAAACGAACGAGAAGCACAGCTCACTTGCCGAATTTGCGTTTAAAAAATCGCACCAAGTAATAAAGTACACATGCCATCTTACAAGCATCTCATTGAGTTGCATATGTAAGTATGTGTATATGCAGGTATAGTTACCCAGCAAAACTTCTGCCGTGCCAACGCTCATTTGTTTTAGTTTTTTCGTTTGTATTTTTTTGGTCTTTAGTTAATATTTGATTTGAACTGGGATATTGTCCTGGCTCAAGACCATTTTGCATCTATATTTAATAGAATACAAATTTATTTACAAATGGCATGGTGACATTTATTACTTGGGTGCAGACTACCACGACCATGTCAAAAGTCAGCGAAAAAAAATTATATATTTTATTTCATAATTGTCGGAATTTTAGTGTGGAAAGCGAGCATGGATAAATGTAGAAGTTATGCCCCTTATTGTTGTTGAAGTAATGAAATTTCAAAAAATTGTAGCATTTTTAAGAAGTTTTTACTTAAAATGAGTTAGTCATACAAGAAGGTCATAACATCGACATTTATCCATAGTTTTTATTCAAATAGGCCTTTTTCTGCGTAAAGATGACAGCTATTAAAAAAAACATATTTTTATATAAATTGCACTCTTTTTAAAAAATACAAAAAATTAGACATTTATAAAAAATGGAAATCATATATTTAAATAAAATCTTTTGTGCCTATACAGATTGTCATACCTTCTATATTTTTCCATAGTTTTCCGTTATGTTAGATATTAAAAAGTAGAACAAAACATTTTTTCCGAATTTTTAAGAGTTTTTCGAAAAAAAAATCCAATTTTTTCGAAACTTCTCCAAACCACAGTTTCTATGTGAAACTAAAATTCGACAACATTTGTAGCCATCATAGTTATCTTTAATTGAACATATAAGCGGAGGTGATCGGACCTGTATTTCCAAAATGGAAGCACAATTCTTGAAGATACCTCAGGTGAAAACAGCAACTTTAGTAAAAAAAATTAGAAAAAAATACATCGATAAAAAAATCTCCAGATTAGAAAGACAGAATACAGCGAAAACTTTTATATCTAGCCGTTTGGTTAGATTTTTTTGCATTGTGTACCCATTATAAGGTTTAACAAATATGTACGAACACATGAGCGTCTTAATGTACCAACATTCATCAGCCATCCTGCAGAAGATAGCCAACGTGTTTGAGTTTCGACAGCTTTGCGGGTAGTCATTATGGGGTGACGCATAATGGCTACCCGCCTCCATCTCTTCTATAAATATTTTAATTCAATTCCATGTCGTGCCAAAAATAGCACTAAAATGGTCGGTCAGCAGCATGTGGCGAATCTGCCCAAAAATGTAAACTGATTCCGCAACAATGAAAATACTTTTGAAAACTCTTTTACAAGCATGTCATCACACTCCTTTTTCATTCCTTCTTTTGCAGGCAGCGAGAAAATGTTCCAGGGCTCAAAGCTGGCGGCCTACACAAACAAGCCGTCCGGCCAAACCAATCGACAACGCCTGATACACAAGGCCAAGATGAAATCGCTGCGCATATCGGTCGTGATAATAATTGCTTTCCTCATATGCTGGACGCCGTACAATGTGATGATGTTGATTTTTATGTTTTGGAATCCCGATAAAAGAGTAAGTCCAACAAACCACAGCCGCATGGAAATTTATTGCATAGAATTGAATTTACAAACAGGACTGATAAAGGACATGGACATAGGCATGTATCTGCTATCAGGACACACACGCACGCACAAAATCAAGCAGGGAAAACTATAAACATTTTATTTCGCAATAAAACTGCATGTACGAGTACTAGTAGTGATGAGAAAAGTTCTCCCTCAGAAGGACAACGATGCCGATAGCCGCCAAGTAGGGAGGGGATATCTGATAATTTGCTTTTATTTATGTTGCAAAGTTGATGTTAATTATTTTTAGCGTCCTTACTTAGAATGTCGTTGAACGGCACAAACCTAATTTAGGCTCGACTTCTTCTTCTTCGATAAAGGAATTTACACACTTTTTTCGTGTTTTTTTTGCTACTTTGCCGAGTTTATTAAATTGCCGACGTAATGCAGATTAATGTAATAAATAAAACGCCATAAACACATACCAAAGACACAGCCACCAGGGAGCAGATACTAAACTTCAGTAGCACTGCCCTGGAAGGCTTTTTCCTTTCGTTCAGTTGGCGGTGGTCAAAGATGGGGTAGAACACATGGCCAAAGTTTAGGTGAACATACAACTTCTATACATATATTCAAATTTATGGAAGCGCTAGCAAATGAAAAATCCTTTAAAGATTTGCCTGGGGATTCGCAGTTTTGAGAGAATTTACACAAATTATTTTCTACGAAAGCAGAAGAACTACGAGGGCGGTTTCGAAAACGTTTTGACTCTAGCAGATTATAATATTTGTAACAAGTATTTGTTGTTAAGATTTTATTTGAATCACGAATAAACGTTGATACAATGAAACATTTGCTTAGTAATATATTTATTAGAAATAAAAATGAAAAAAAAATATAAATTTATAAAATAAATAATAAATAAATAAGTAATATAAAAAATACGAATCTCATGCTCAGGAGGAGTAAAAGGAACTTATATATAACACCGTAAGACAAATTTCAATTTTTTTTAACCCCAATCGCAATAAATTTTGTGTTGTCTGCAGACTATTAGCAACGTGTTAGTGTATATTAATGTCCTTAACATATATTTTTTCTGGATGAAATGGTTGGAAATTCTCATTTTCATTTGCTTTTTATCTCAGCATCGTAGGATGAGTAGAAATATATAAACTATTTTTTTCTATTTAAATGTCCTTTAAAACTTTAAAGTCCTCTAAAAAGGACAAATGACCAGAGAATGAAAAACTGTAAACGCAGTTTTACTCCAGAGAGCCTCTAGTTTCACGTGTATAAGGTCTTGCTCATGTGTTAAAATTAGTGTTGTACAGTGTAACAAGTAAACAAGGCGTTAAGTTCGGCCGGGCCGAACTTTATATACCCTCCACCATGGATTGAATTTCATAGAGGCTGTCGATATAACCAAACCAAATACAAATTTTGAAAATCCAGAAAATCCAAAATAATCTACCTTCATTATTCAACAAATTTTTGCCGTAAAAGTAAAAAGTACGATTTTGGAAAAATCATTTTATTTTGCGTGTCTATACAGTCAGAGGAATTTATACTCCGAATTTCATGACTCTAGCTGCGGTCATTTGGCTGGTACTATTTTTATCCCCTTTTCTATTTTAACCCCAAAAAATTCGAATTTCGAAAAATCCGTTTATTTTACGTGTCTGCGCTATCAGAGGAATGTATACACCGAATTTCATGGCTCTAGCTGCGAGCATTTGGTTGGTACCATTTTATACCCTTTTCTATTTTAACCCCAAAAAGTACGAATTTCGAAAAATCCGTTTATTTTCCGTGTATACACAGTCAAAGGAATGTATACTCCGAATTTCATGACTCTAGCTGCGAACATTTGGTTGGTACTATTTGTATCCCCTTTTCTATTTTAACCCCAAAAAGTACAAATTTCGAAAAATATGTTTATTTTACGTGTCTACGCAATCAGAGGAATGTATACACCGAATTTCATTATTCTAGTTGCAGCCGTTTGGTTGATACGATTTGTATCCCTCTATTCCCATTTTATCGCTTGTCTTTTGATATGTACCATTTTTATCCCTCTTTGCCCCCATTTCACACCCTACGAATAAAAATCGTTTTATGGTGCACGTTTTTGTTTTCGGGGGAATGCGCATTAGGGCGTACCTAAAAAAAAGTTCGCCGTACACCTTCGAATATGAAGTATTATTGAAAGGTAGTTTCAAAAAATTTTTTTTTATTTTTTTATGCCGAACGTAGGGGTCGCGCTTTTACATTTTTCTATATAACTTCTGCATTTATAAACGGATTTTAAAGTGTGATATATTGATGTTTTTGTCTCGACGAGGCCGATTTTTTTGTTTTTGAAGTCATTGAGCTCAATCACCCCCTTTTGGTACTTACCCATCATATCTCAGTTGCTACTACCCTAATGTACCACTCTAATATCAGAAAATTAAAGCTCGCATAAAATCATGAATCATGCTTGAGCTCAATGACTTCAAAGACAAAAAAATCGGCCTCGTCGAGACAAAAACATCGATGTATCACACTTTAAAATCCGTTTATAAATGCAGAAGTTATATAGAAAAATGTAAAAGCGCGACCTCTACGTTCGGCATAAAAAAATAAAAATTTTTTTTTTGAAACTACCTTTCAATAATACTTCATATTCGAAGGTGTACGGCGAACTTTTTTTTTTACTTGTAACCTGGTACGCTCTAATGCGCATACCAAATATCAAGTAAGTACAAACAGACATATTGAAAAAAATATGCTTAAATACTCTAAAATATTAGGGGTTATTATGGGGGTTTTCAGGCCTTGTGATGGAAAATTTTTTCCCTTTAGGTCGATTTCGTCCAGTTTCAATCCCAACCGATCTTCGACTATAAGATGTGTTTTCGACCTCCTAGCTCCTTTCGTTTAGATGTTAGCGTGCTTTCAACAGACGGACGGACGGACAGACGGACATGGCTATATCGTCTTAGAATTTTATTACGATCAAGAATATATATACTTTATAGGGTCTCATGTCGTTATTTCGAGGGGTTACAAACGGAATGACAAAGTCAGTCAATGTTAAAACGCATACTTAGTTTTTCATTATAAGGTCCAGTTGACTTTTAAAAAGGCATCGAAGTTGTCCCCTTCCATGAATTATCATTTGGGAAAATCGTATTATCACAGTATGATTATTAAATTAAAGAGGAGCACATCTGATAAAAATACCTAAAATTTCAGGTTTTGAAATAGAGTAGAATGGGGCCTCATTTGGGTTATACCAAAGTATGGAAGGGGACCTATAACAACACTTGGGACCTGTGCCAAAACATGGGTTTATATAGTTCTCCATCACGGTAGGTATTCCAAGTTGAAATATATCCTGCAAAATTTGATCAAGACCGATGTAAAATGTAGTTTCTAGAGCTGTAATAGAGTAGAATGGGGCCCATTTGGGTTATACCATAGTATGGACACATATATTTGACTTTTGTGGTATGTATTCTTAGTAGAAAATTTGAAATCTGCAAAATTTGATAAGCTTCCGATGTAAATTGTGGGGCCTAGAGGGTTAATAATAAAATTGGGGGCACATTTGTAAGGCGCTACATTAAAAAGTGGACCCTTATAGATCACTTTCAAAGTAGGTATTCTTTATTGAAATATAAAATGATCTACAAACTTTTATTAAGATTCAAAGTAAGATGTGAGTTCTAGAGCGATAATAGTGTAAACTGGGGGCCCATATGTATGGGGGCTATACCAAAACATTGACCTATATAGCTGTGCATTTTAGAGCAGTAATATTGTAAATTAGAGGTACATTTGTACATTTGTATTTGTATGCACCCAAGTGGTCCACTCTCCCACTAGCTGTTTCTAGTTCCAAATGAACACGATCCTGCAAATGTCGTCATGATTCCATGTAAAATGTGTATTCTAGAACAGTAAAAGTGTAAAAAATCTGAACCGATTTCCCCCAAATTCAATACCGATGGTCTTGGCCCAAACAAATATCTTCTGCCAAATTTCATGACAATCGGACCACAATTGCGACCTGTAGAGTGCGAACAAGCTTAGATGGACAGCAGACGGACGGACGTACAGACAGACATCGTTAAATCGATTCAACTGGTGATTCTAAGCCGATCCGTATACTTAAAGGTAGGTCTAGCTCGATTATTTCTTGGTGTTACAAACATTTGGCGGGAAACTAATTTATAATACCCTAGTCCACGAAGTGGTGTAGGGTATAATAAATAATAAGTTTGTATATAAAAAATTAATAAGAAGTAAGAATATAAATATAAATTTTACAAATAGATAAAATAAAAAAAGAAAAAATAAATAACAGAAAATAATTTAAATAAAAGAAATTTATAACAATATAATAAAATATAGTAAAATAAATAACAAGTATATAAAATAAATAAACTATTTTATGTATTTTATGTCAAATAAATACGATAAAATAGAATATAAAGAACAAGAAATAAAATAAATAATATAAATATATAATAAATAAAGTAAAATAAATAATATTTTCACAATATACAAAAAAGAAAATAAATACAATAAAAATTAACATAAAAATATAAATAAAACGAATATAATAAGTAAGATAAATAAAATTAATAAAATAAAATACATTAAATAAAACCGAATACATAAATAAGCCAAATAAAATACATTAAAGTAAAGACAATAAGAAATAAAAATGGAACGAGTGCGACACTTTTCCTTAAATATCTCCCATATTCATTGACTGAGATTTTTGCTATATTGCCAATTGAAAACGCCAGGTTAAGCGGAATGTTATTGCAAATACAAATATGTCATAACGTTTTAAATATAGGAGATATACTACAATCTAGAGCGTCACGGGTGTGACCTTAGCTTTGAAGAAAATCTTGAGGTTTTAATTATTTTCTTGAATTCTGTAATATTCTTCCATTATACGACTTTATTGATTTTTGCAAATCAAAAGAGAGGTGCATACACCTTCTTCTAAAGTATGCATTACCGACATCTATTTATGAATATAGTAAATATAGGATATTTAAATTGTA